>JARHVA010003125.1:485000-1120000 GCA_037957365.1 Torreya grandis | reverse complement strand
ATAATTCTACTTATATACATTCACCACAATAACACATTCTTCTCATTCATTAGTAGACCTTACAATGTTCAAATTAACATAAACTATTTCATCTACATGCCTTAAAGGCTTTGGATTATTGACATGAAGGAAAAAAAATAACAACTCTATTCAACCTCAACTGGTTCACATAAAGGTTATCTTTATGTTAATGTAGGGTATTATTTTCCTTTTATTAGTTTATTATGATTATTCTACACACATGGTGTGATAGGATTATGGAGCACACAATTGATTACCTTTGTATAAGCAACTAAATGCGGAATTTAACCAGAAGTAACAAGTAACTAGAAATTCAGAAATAACACAGAATATGAGAGACAATACCCAATTGTATTAATACTCTTCTAGAAAATAAATTACAATGAAGAGATGCCACACTCTTCCACACCTTACAGGCTTCCCACACCAAGTGTACAGTAATTCACCTTCAAGAGTTCACTCTTTCAATTATGGTCCCAACACACAACTCAAACACAGAGTTGGTGTTCACCTCCAACCAATCAGTATCACTACTGCCAGTACACAAGTACTCCACATACTCCATGACTGAGTACACACCGTACTCCAAGTAGATCTCCCCTGATCTTGCTACCTGTTGTGTTGCTGATCTCCCTGATCTTGTTGCCACCTACAGATCAACTTGGTTTTGCAACACCTACAAACCTAGACCCCACACACACACACACACACCTGCAAATCAATGATCTTACTTACCATGTAGATCTCACCTGATCTTGCTATACCGCAGATCAACCTGGCCTTGCATACCTGTCGACTGAGATCATACACACATGAAGAACCCTTCTGATTCTCCAAACCAACACCCCTGTGGATCTCTACCAGATCTTGTAATAACCTGCAGATCTACCTGATCATACACACTTGGCACTATGGCACTAGGAGGAACACACCTTGCTCTCTTCACTTTGAAGGAGCTAACCTTGCTCTCTCAACTAGCACAACTTTACAATACAACCCATGAGTCTATTATATAGATCCCATGCAAACAATAATTAGACATCCAATTACAATAATTAGATCCACAGCTCAAGACTAAAATTAGCCCTTAACATGCAAACAACCAGTTCGTTAACAAACTGTTCATGAACTAACAGTTTTGGAACCGCACAGGCGACTGACGTCGGTCCCTGTCTGTCTGGAGGTGACCGATGTCGGTTGACTCCTGACCACTGTTGACAGCTCTGTGCACTGGATATGACCGACGTCGATTGGCCTGACCGATGTTGATTGCTTTGCACCTTAGTAACCTCCTCCATGTCTACATACAGTGAAGCTTTTAGCTCCACAACCTAACAATCTCCCACTTGGAGATAAACAACTACACCTGTACCTGTACCTGTACATCATCTAATCTGTTTCCTGGCTTGTATCCCTCTTCAAGCTCAACCTTGAAGACCAACCACCACAAATCCTATGGTGCATCTCCTGTCATCCAAGTAAACTGCCACATCCACATCTACAAACCCATGTAGAAAAGAACTTGACCCTGCATAGCAAAAATCCCTACTGCCGGTCCCTCTCAAATACCTGAGAATCCACTGAACTGCCCTCCAGTGATTCTTTCCTAGATTGGCTCCAAACTTGCTGACAGCTCTCACTGCGTGGGCAACCTCAGGTCCAATACACATGTACTTAACCTCATCATGTGAATCAGGACAATGTTCATAGAACTGTCCAACCCTCGGCGTGCTGACTGGTTTCACACAATCATCTAGAGACAAAATCAACTTGTGACCTTCCATGTCTCTAGAACACACTTATGCCAAAGACTTTTGCTCCTTCAAATTCTTCATGACACACCTCTGAACTAACTTTACCTATAGCTCAAAAAAAACCTTGCATGTGTGACCCTGCATCAAGCAAACACACAACATACAGTAACAGGATAATGTCGCGACCATCATCCACCTGGTAAAAAAACCACAATAGTTACAATGACATTGACTAAAGCCATGATTTGTCATCCATCTGTCAAACCTGTACCACTGTCCTGGAGCTTCCTCAAGACCATATGACCTGGCCTTACGTCTCATGTGTCCATTCTCTCTATTCTTTAACCAAGGAATCCATTCGTCTTTCAATGCTTTCTTCTGGCTGACAACCCTACCAAATCTCCCATTTGGTTTTGCATCCTAGGAATCAAATTCCTCATTCATGCCATGCTCCCACTGTTTCCTGGATCCTTCCTGCTCTGCAATGAGCAACGAGTATAAAGAAGAGAAACAATGAATTTGAGGCTTACTTACCCTTTCAGTCCTCCATATGGGCGTTTGAGACTCCTTGACAGCTTGCTGTCTGCCCAAAATCCATTCTAGTGACCGACCTCGATCACCACACAGTCTGCATCTGACCGACGTCGGTTCCATGTGACTGTCCTGACTATCGACATTGGTTTTCTAATCAACATTAGTGTCTACCTGTCACCGACATTGATTACCTGACCGACGTCAGTCTTACCCTGCCTAACACCACCAGCTCTGGTCTGCACATGACCGACATCAACACTTGTCTGTTCGACGCCGGTTCCTCCTGATCGACACCGTTACCTGTGTTCTCCTGTGAGTGATGACGTTTTACCTATGAGCTCTCTTCGGATCAAAACCTTTTCCAAACTGCCCTGCTCAGAGTTAGTCAGCCTTCTCCACTGATCTCTATCCATCATCTCCTCCATGAACACCAAGGCTTTCCAGTTCTTAAGTTTGTCAAAGACATCTATCTTCTTCTTAAGAACATGCATCTCCTTCTTGCTCTTGTGACCAAGCCTATAAAGCCACGTCTTTGCAACAGAAGAAGAATCAATAATATAAGTAGATAGATAAATGATACCTACTTTCTTACCACCTGCTAATTCAAGTGCATCCGCTGTGAGAGTTTCTGTACATCTCTCATCACCCAACTTTCCTGAAGAAATTAGCCACATCTTCAAGACTGGGACCTGCATGACCTCCTTCAACACCCATGTGTTGGCCGTCTACAATTTCAGCCGCACTTCCCCTTTGCCAAAACTTTGACAAGGCACACCAGCCCCTAAATAAATCTTTCCAAAGTCTTCAAAGACCTTAACATGGAAAAATACTCTATTTTGGGTTGCATGGAAAGAGGCAACATAATTTATAACACAAGATTCTACTTTATCCAAGGAACATACCAGAGCATCCTGTGCAACAACACCTGCAACATCTGCTGCTTCAGTTCCTTCATGCTGATCTTCTACCAACCAACAATATTTCTTTACCTGCTCTTTCTTTCCATAACACCGTAATTGACTATTCTTGCTTTTGAATTCCTCCATACTTTCTTCTGCCATTGCTATACTCCCACTCAATCAGAAACCCCTGAGAATGACCTGTAATCAAACACAAACCTGCTCCCTGCAACCTCGCTCTGATACCACTTGATTGGATTATAAAGCACACAATTGATTACCTTTGTATAAGCAACTAAATGCAGAATTTAACCAGAAGTAACAAGTAACTAGAAATTTAAAAATAACACAGAATATGAGAGACAATACCCAATTGTATTAATACTTTTTTAGAAAAGAAATTACAATGAAGAGATGCCACACTCTTCCACACCTTACAGGCTTCCCACACCAAGTGTACAATAATTCACCTTCAAGAGTTCACTCTCTCAATTACGGTCCCAACACACAACTCAAACATAGAGTTGGTGTTCACCTCCAACCAGTCAGTATCACTACTGCCAGTACCACCAGTCAGTATCACTACTGCCATTACACAAGTACTCCACGTACTCCATGACTGAGTACACACCGTACTCCAAGTAGATCTCCTTAATTTTGCTACCTGTTGTGTTGCTGATCTCCCTGATCTTGCTGCCACTTGCAGATCAACTTGGTTTTGCAACACCTGCAAACCTAGACCATGCACACAAACACACCTACAAATCAATGATCTTACTTACCATGTAGATCTCACCTGATCTTGCTATACCATAGATCAACCTGGGCTTGCACACCTGCCGATCGAGATCATACACACATGAAGAACCCTTATGATTCTCCAAACCAGCATCCCTGTGGATCTCTACCAGATCTTGCAACAATCTATAGATCTACCTGATCATACACACTTGGCACTGTGGCACTAGGAGGAACACACCTTGCTCTCTTCACTCTGAAGGAGCTAACCTTGCTCTCTCAACTAGCACAACTTTACAATACAACCCATGAGTCTATTATATAGATCCCATGCAAACAATAATTAGACATCCAATTAAAATAATTAGATCCACAGCTCAAGACTAAAATTAGCCCTTAACATGCAAACAACCGTTTCGTTAACAAACTATTCGTGAACTAACAGTTCTGGAACCGCACAGGCGATCGACGTCGGTCCCTATCTATCTGCAGGTGATCGAAATCGGTCGACTCTTGACTGCTGTCGACAGCTCTGTGCACTGGATATGATCGACATCGATTGGCCTGACCAATGTTGGTTGCTTTTCACCTTAGCAACCTCCTCCATGTCTGCATATAGTGAAGCTTTTAGCTCCACAACCTAACAATCTCCCACTTGGAGATAAACAACTGCACCTGTACCTGTACCTGTACATCATCTAATCTATTTCCTAGCTTGTATCCCTCTTTAAGCTCAACCTTGAAGACCAACCACCACAAATCCTATGGTGCACCTCCTGTCATCCAAGTAACCTGCCGCATCCGCATCTACAAACCCATGTAGAAAAGAACTTGACCCTGCATAGCAGAAATCCCTGCTGTCGGTCCCTCTTAGATACCTGAGAATCCACTAAACTGCCCTCCAGTGATTCTTTCCTAGATTGGCTCCAAACTTGTTGATAGCTCCCACTACGTGGGCAACCTTAGGTCCAGTACGCATGTACTTAACCTCATCATGTGAATCAAGACACTGTTTATAGAACTGTCCAACCCTCGGCGTGCTAATCGGTTTCACACAATCATTCGGAGACAAAATCAACCTTTGACCTTTCATGTCTCTAGAACACACTTATGCCAAAGAATTTTGCTCCTTCAAATTCTTCATGACACACCTCTGAACTAAATTTACCTATAGCTCAGAAGAAACCCTGCATGTGTGACCCTGCATCAAGCAAACACACAACATATAGTAACAGGATAATGTCGTGACCATCATCCACCTGGTAAAGAAACCACAGTAGTTACAATGACATTGACTAAAGCCATGCTTTGTCATCCACCTGTCAAACCTGTACCACTGTCGTGGAGCTTCCTCAAGACCATATGACCTAGCCTTCCATCTCACGTGTCCATTCTCTCTATTCTTTAACCAAGGAATCCATTCACCTTTCAGTGCTTTCTTTCGACTGGCAACCCTACCAAATCTCCCATTTAGTTCTGCATCCTAGGAATCAAATTCCTCATTCATGCCATGCTCCCACTGTTTCCTGGATCCTTCCTGCTCTGCAATGAGTAACGAGTATAAAGAAGAGGAACAACGAATTTGAGGCTTACTTACCCTTTCAGTCCTCCATATGGGCATTTGAGACTCCTTGACAACTTGCTATCTGCCTAAAATCCGTTCCAGTGACCGACCTTGGTCACCACACAGTCTGCATCCAATCGACGTCGGTTCCATGTGACTGTCCTAACTACCGATGCCAGTTTTCTAACTGACGTCAGTGTCTACCTGTCGTCGACATCGGTTACCTGACCGACGTCGGTCTTACCCTACCTGACACCACCAGCTCTGATCTGCACATGATCGACATCGGCACTTGTCTGTTCGACACCGATTCCTCTTGACCGACGCTGGTACCTGTGTTCTCCTGTGAGTGATGACTTTTTACCCGCGAGCTCTCTTTGGATCAAAACATTGTCCAAACTACCCTGCTCAGAGTTACTTAGCCTTCTTCACTGATCTCTGTCCATCATCTCCTCCATGAACACCAAGGCTTTCCAGTTCTTAAGTTTGTCAAAGACATCTATCTTCTTCTTAAGAACATGCATCTCCTTCTTGCTCTTGTGACCAAGCCTATAAAGCCACGTCTTCATAACAGAAGAAGAATCAGTAATATAAGTAGATAGGTAAAGGATACCTACTTTCTTACCACCTGCTAATTCAAGTGCATCTGTTGTGAGAGTTTCTGTGCATCTCTCATCACCCAACTTTCCTGAAGAAATTAGCCACATCTTCAAGACTGGGACCTGCATGACCTCCTTCAACACCCATGTGTTGGCCGTCTACAATTTCAGCCGCACTTCCCTTTTGCCAAAACTTTGACAAGGCACACCAGCCCCTAAATAAATCTTTCCAAAGTCTTCAAGGACCTTAACATGGAAAAATACTCTATTTCGGGTTGCATGGAAAGAGGCAACATAATCTATAACACAAGATTCTACTTTATCCAAGGAACATACTAGAGCATCTTATGCAACAACACCTGCAACATCTGCTTGTTCAGTTCCTTCATGCTGATCTTTTACCAACCAACAATATTTTTTTACCTGCTCTTTCTTTCCATAACACCGTAATTGACTATTTTTGCTTTTGAATTTCTCCATACTTTCTTTTGCCATTGCTATACTCCCACTCAATTAGAAACCCCTGAGAGTGACCTGTAATCAAACACAAACCTGCTCCCTGCAACCTCGCTCTGATACCACTTGATAGGATTATGGAGCACACAATTGATTACCTTTGTATAAGCAACTAAATGCAAAATTTAACCAGAAGTAACAAGTAATTAGAAATTCAAAAATAACACAGAATATGAGAGACAATACCCAATTGTATTAATACTCTTCTAAAAAAGAAATTACAATGAAGAGATGCCACACTCTTCCACACCTTACAGGCTTCCCACACCAAGTGTACAATAATTCACCTTCAAGAGTTCACTCTCTCAATTACGGTCCCAACACACAACTCAAACACAGAGTTGGTGTTCACCTCCAACCAGTCAGTATCACTGCTGCCAGTACCACCAGTCAGTATCACTACTGCCATTACACAAGTACTCCACGTACTCCATGACTGAGTATACACCGTACTCCAAGTAGATCTCCCCTAATCTTGCTACCTATTGTGTTGCTGATCTCCCTGATCTTGCTACCACCTGCAGATCAACTTGGTTTTGCAACACCTATAAACCTAGACCATGTACATACACACACCTGCAAATCAATGATCTTACTTACCATGTAGATCTCACCTGATCTTGCTATACCATAGATCAATCTGGCCTTGCACACCTGCCGACTGAGATCATACACACATGAAGAACCCTTCTGATTCTCCAAACCAACACCCCTGTGGATCTCTACCAGATCTTGCAACAACCTGCAGATCTACCTGATCATACACACTTGGCACTGTGGCACTAGGAGAAACACACCTTGCTCTCTTCACTCTGAAGGAGCTAACCTTGCTCTCTCAACTAGCACAACTTTACAATACATCCCATGAGTCTATTATATAGATCCCATGCAAACAATAATTAGACATCCAATTACAATAATTAGATCCACAGCTCAAGACTAAAATTAGCCCTTAATGTTAGGTGGCCCCTTATCCAACGGTAGCACAATTGATTACTTATATATGAGCAATTGAACACGGAAATTATACCATAATGATTAAGAAACTAGAAACATGAGACATCAAAGAATTTGAGAGACAATACACACAGTTGTATTAGATAATACTAGAAGAAAATACAAATAAAGAAGATGCCACTTCTTCCTCCACCTCAAAGGCTTGCCACACCTCAAGACCTTCTTCCCTCTCTCTCTTGCTCAACACAAAACCAACTCTAAAACCTGAGTTACAATCCCTCCTTGAATGCTATAGCTGATCTCCTTGACCTTACACCTGTAGATCTCCTTGACCTTGCTTGCTTCAATGCTCTTACTTGATCAATTTGATGATTACAATACATGCCTCATGGGTCTTTAAATAGAATCCCATGGTTACAAAAATAGACATCTAACTACTAAAATTAGACACACAGATCGCAACTTAAAATATTCCCTTAGCATGCAAACACTCGGTTTAACTAACTGACTGTTCGTAAACAGCAGTTCTGGACCGCACAGGCGACCGACGTCGGTCCCTGCTTGTCTGGTGCTGCCGACGTCGGCCGACTCTCTGCCATCGCCGGTCTCATTCTCCACTGCATTTGATCGACGTCGGTCATACTGTCGACGCCGGTGGCTCTGGTTCTTCAGCATCTTTTCTTCATGTGTGTGCAAACGGTTGAAGCTTTTAGCTCCACACCTTAACAATCTCCCACTTGGAGATAAATAGCTGCAACTTGTACCTGTACCTATACGCCATCTATTTTGTTCCTTTGGCTCTGTATTCCTCTTCAAAATCACTCTTGAAGACCAACCACCACGCAAACCTGTGATGCTATACCTGTCACCTATGCCACAAGAACTTTGCTGCTCCCAAATTCTTCATGACATACTTCTGAACCAACTTTACCCTTAGCTCAGAAAACTCTCTGTATATGCAACCCTTCAAAAAGTAACACAATATAGTAACAGGATAATGTAGCTAATGTTATCCAACCTGGTAAAGATAAAAACAATGGTCAAACCTCCATTGCCCTGCAGCTAACTCAAGACCATATACCATAGCCTTCTGTCTCAGATGTCCATCCACTCTCTTCTCTAAAATGGGAATCCATCCCTCTATCCAGCTGACATCTCCACCAACAAGTACCTGTTTGGCTCTACTCCAAGGACTCACACTCCTCATCCATGTCAAGCTCCCACTGTTTCTGGATTCTATCTGCATTGCTTCCTCCATCTTCCTAGTTCATGACTAACAGTAAGCAATATAAAGAAGGTGAACAATGAATATGAGGTTCACATACCTTTTCTGACCTCTGTATGGGTGTTTGAGACTCATAGATCCACCCAACATTCATTCCAGTGACCGATCTCGGCTAAATCCCAGTCTGCTCTCGACCGATGTCGGTTCCCTGGACTGACCCTGACTGCCGACGTCGTTACCCCTGGCCGATGCCGGTGTCCCCCCTGCCGACGTCGGTCCTGATGACCGACGTCAGACTTATCCTGCCCGACCTACTGACCCTGCTGGTCTGCACAAGACCGAAGTCGGTGTCTGACTGACCGACGTCGGTTCCAAGTAACCGACATCGGTGCCTGTGTGTTCCCGTGAGTGATGAATTCTTCATCCGCCAGCTCTTCTTGGATCAAATCTCTATCCATGCTGCCTTGTTCAGATTTATTTACTGCCTGTAACTGTTCTCTGGCCTTCATCTCCTCCAAAAACACCAAGACATCCCTGTGCTTGTCAAAAGCATCAAATTTTCTTTTCCTGCAATGAATTCTATCCATGCCTTCTGAATTTGAACACATACCTTTTGAGTCAAGAACTTCCATTCCCTTCTTATTCATGTGACCCTGCCTATTAGACCACATCTTTGAATCTGTACCAGAAGTAGAATCAGTAATACAAGTAGATAGATAAAGAGTACCTACTTTCTTACCTCTTGCCAAAACAAGTGCTCCCTTGGTAACCTTCCAAGAATCCGCTGCGAGGGTTATTGTGCATCCCTCATCACCCAACCTTCCTACAGAAATCAAACTCTGCTTCAGAATTGGAACATGCATGACCTCCTTCAACACCCATGTGTTGTCAATCTTCAATCTCAGCTGCACTTTCCCTTTGCCAACTATCTGACAAGGCGTACCATCTCCTAAATAGAGCACTCCAAAATCTCCCTGTTCATACTCATGAAACAAATCTCTGTTTGGGGATGCATGAAAAGATGAACCAGAATCTAATATCCATGATTCTACGTGACTATCCAAAGAAAGTATGAGAGCATCCTGTACCACAATATTTGCATCCTTTGCTTCTTCAATACCTGCATGTTGATTCTCTTTATCTCTCAACCAACACTCCTTCTTTGTATGTCCTTTCTTTACACAAAACCAACAAGTAATACCTTTGGACTCAGATCTCCTTCCCGACCTTGATTTCCCTTGCTCAATCTTCTCCTTTTGCCTTCCTCTGCTTTCCGCACTTAGAGCGTTCCCTGATGATTCATCTGTGCTTCTGCGTATTTCTTCATTCAAGATCACACTCACAACATCATCAACCTTTAAGATTTTAGAAGCAGATGCAGAGTTACTTCCATAACCATACCATCCCAACTTTCAGGCAAAGAACATAAAATCAAGAGAGCCTTTACCTCATCATCAAAAACAATGTTGACTGAAGCTAATTGGTTTACCAAACCATGGAAATTACTGAGATGAGTATGTACCGAACCTCCTTCCTGCATTTGCAAAGTAAATAGCTGCTTCATAAGGTATACCTTATTAGAAGCCGAGGGCTTTTCGTATAAATTTGCCAAGGACTTTATCAACTCTTCCGTTGTTTTGCACTGTGATAAGCTGGAAATCACAGAAGCTCCAAGACTCAACCTTATGGAATCGAGAGCCTTCTGATCAAGAACACTCCATTCTTCATCCTTCATATCTGTGGGCTTGCATGCAACCCTACCCAACGGTAAGTACAGATCCTTCTGATACAGATAGTCCTCAATCTGCATCCTCCAGTGTTGATAATTCTTACCGTTAAACTTCTCCATTCGTAGCTTGCTTTCTTCTGCCATTGCTGAACTCCCACTCAATCAGAAAACTCTGTGAATGACCTGTAATCAAAAACAATAACCTGCTTTCTACAAACCGTAGCTCTGATACCAACTGTTAGGTGGCCCCTTATCCAACGGTAGCACAATTGATTACTTATATATGAGCAATTGAACACGGAAATTATACCAGAATGATTAAGAAACTAGAAACATAAGACATCAAAGAATTTGAGAGACAATACACACAATTGTATTAGATAGTACTAGAAGAAAATACAAATAAGGAAGATGCGACTTCTTCCTCCACCTCAAAGGCTTGCCACACCTCAAGACCTTCTTCCCTCTCTCTCTTGCTCAACACAAAACCAACTCTAAAACCTGAGTTACAGTCCCTCCTTGAATGCTATAGCTGATCTCCTTGACCTTACACCTGTAGATCTCCTTGACCTTGCTTGCTTCAATGCTCTTACTTGATCAATTTGATGATTACAATACATGCCTCATGGGTCTTTAAATAGAATCCCATGGTTACAAAAATAGACATCTAACTACTAAAATTAGACACACAGCTCGCAACTTAAAATAGTCCCTTAGCATGCAAACACTGAGTTTAACTAACTGACTGTTCGTAAATAGCAGTTCTGGACCGCACAGGCGACCGACGTCGGTCCCTGCTTTTCTGGTGCTGTCGACGTCAGCCAACTCTCTGCCGTCGCTGGTCTCCTTCTCCACTGCATCTGACCGACGTCGGTCATACTGCCGACGCCGGTGGCTCTGGTTCTTCAGCATCCTTTCTTCATGTGTGTGCAAACGGTTGAAGCTTTTAGCTCCACACCTTAACACTTAACATGCAAACAACCGGTTCGTTAACAAACTATTCGTGAACTAATAGTTCTGGAACCACACAGGCGACCGACGTCGGTCCCTAAATGTCTGGAGGTGACCGACATCGGCCGACTCTTGACCGCTGTCAATAGCTCTGTGCACTGGATATGACCGATGTCGGTTGGCCTGACCGATGTCGGTTGCTTTGCACCTTAGCAACCTCCTCCATGTCTGCATATAGTGAAGCTTTTAGCTCCACAACCTAACATGGTGTTTTACTACACTTGTTGGATTATCTTGCTTAGGTGTACTTAGTCATAGGGAGTTACACTTGACCACCCCATTTTAGCTAGTAGGAGTTACTATTTTGACCAGTTGACCATTGACCAACTATTTTGGGTATGGAGGTTACCACTATTATAGGTGGGGGTTACCACTATTATAGGGGGATTTACACATCTACTCACATATATATACATCTGTGTTCTTCAACTATTCATGGAGGATTTGCATGGTTTCTACTCTTGATTTCTCCCACACAGTTGCTTATTCATTGTTATTGCTTTGTTTGAGCTATAGTACATTCGGTATTCCATCTTTGATCTTGGTGAGCTATCCAACACTTGCCCCTATAAACTCACATTTTTTTACTTGACATCACTCTTTTCTACCTAATTCCTTTTCCATTCTTTGTAATATCCTTCCTCTGACTCTTTTTGACATGTATAGGATCTTTTCACATTCCTTTGAGTCCAAAAAAATGCTTCAGAACCATTCATTTATTTTAAGAAAAAGTTATTTTATTATTACGTTGAAAGAGAGTGAAACTGCATCAATTTTTAGGACAAAACTACCCCTAAGTGTAAAACCATGGATGACACTTTTGTAATTGATACAATATGCAAACCAATGGTTTCATCACTGTGAAAAATTGCCAAATTCTAGAGGCTATAAACTTTGCATACGGACTTGGATTGAGATAATTTGTTTTTGAAATTACACAAAATTTCTTGAGGAATCCAAATATGTAATCATATTTAATTTTAGGGATGTTTTGGATGTCTATTTTCTCCTTGCATTACAACCTATCCATTTTCATCCTACAACTCACACAACCACTTCCTGAATTACACAAATGGTGGAGAAGCACAACCAACTCAATAGGAACCATATAATTGATGTAATTGATGGCATGAAGTGTTTTAACTATAATTATTCACAAGAATGACTGTTCCAAGCCAAAACCAAAATTGGATGATAAAAAAAGTAAACTTACACTACTATTTTTTTGGGTGACACAAGATTATTTGTTTGCCATGGATGCTCTTGCATCAGACACCCATGATAATGAAAATAGGCCATGAGCTCCTGCTCATGAACCCATAGTGAGATATTATATATACTTACCATGATTTACAACTTCAAATGCATTCATCCAACTCACACATTCAACTTCTTCATCCTTGTACTTGACAAAGTACTCATAGTACTCATTTCCCCTTCTCTTCTTTCCAATCCGAATGTCCATAATAGGTTTCACCTCCTCTTTGGCTATTCATGACAACTGCTCTTTCCAATCCATGACAAAAAAATCAATGCTATCACTTGTTTGTTCCTCATCATATGGGTATAAATTGGCTACATTGAATATAGGAGAGATGCCTTCTCCATCTGACAACTCTAATTCATAAGCATTGGCTAAGAACATCCTCAAAATATTACAAGGCCCAATCTTTTTCAACTTGAGCTTATTGTACTCATATTTTGGAAACCTATCCTTATGCAAGTATGTCAAGACCAATTCCCCAACCTTAAAAAAAAACTCTCTTCTTTGTAGATCAACATGTTTCTTGTATTTAATGACACTCTCTTCAAGTCTTCTCTTGATTTCTTTATGTTTATTGTGCATAGATTGAGCATAGTATTTACCTTCTGCATTTATCCTAATCATCTCAAATTTAATCCTCAAATCACATACACCTATAGGGTTTCTCCCATACACTATTTAAAAATTAATTAAACTTATACTTTAGTTAAATGAATCATTGTATGCAAACTTAGCTTGTGCCAACATCAAATTCCACTATTTGGGCTTGTCACCAACTAGACATCTTAACAAATTAGCAAGACTTTGATTCACAAATTCTCTTTGCCCTTTTTTTAAGAGTGATAGGCTGAACTAAAGTCTAATATTGTGCCCAAATTCCTATATATCATCCTCCAAAATTTCATGACAAATTTTTTATCTCTATCTGATATAATACTTCTTGGAAACCCATGCAATCTTACAACTTCTTGAAGGAACAAATTCACAATATGTGTGGCATCACTCATCTTCTTGCACGATAAAAATTGAGCCATCTTAGAAAATCTATAAAAAAATAAATATGAATCATTACTTCATTAAATTCTTTGTAGTCAAAGAATAAAGTCCATATTCAATGCATCCCATGGTTTATCTAGAATGGGTAATGGCTGATACAAACTAGTATTTTAATTTTTTCCCTTAGCGTGTTGGAAAATTATACATTTTTGCATGAAATTATTCATGTCCATGCTCATCCATGGCTAATACTTCTTGTTTCTTAGCTGTGCCAAATTTTTATCATGCCCTAAATGACTAGCTAGACCTCTATTGTATTTTTATTTCAAAAGGTTTTCTCTCATGAAAGCTTAACGTATACACAACCTCCTTCCCTTAAACAACAACCCATATTGAATAATTTACTCCAACCATGGAGTTTTTTCCATATATCTTCAATTTATGCATGTTGTCCATGCATTTCAAAAATATAAGTCTTCTTCATACAAGTCCTTTATTGAGTCAAACCCAATGACCTCTACCTTGACGTCATTCACAACAATAACTCACCTACTCAAGGCATCTACAACTCTATTGTAATTCCAACTTCTATGTATTAAAAAAAATAGTAGATTTGAATAAATTCCACCCATTTAATGTGCCTTTGATTGAGCTTACATTGGCTGTTTATGAATTTTAAAGCATGATTATCTATGTACAAAATGAACTCCTTTGGCAATAGGTAATACCTCCAATTATTGAGAGATTGTACCATTGAATAAAATTATTGGTCATAGGCTAAATACTTCTTAGAATCATTCAAATTATCACTAAAATAATAAAAAATATTTCTTTCTTGGCTTAACACCATTCCTATGACTATCTTGCTTGCATCACAATCAACTTGAAACTCTTTTCCAAAGTATGGTAGGGCTAACACTAACTATTCCATCACTTTTCTATTCCAAATATGAAAGCTAATCTCTATTACAATAGTCCATTGAAACTTTTTATTATCTCCTTTCATAGTTTATGTGATGGGTGCATATATACAACTAAAATTATTGATAAATTTCCTATAAAAACTTGCCAACCCATGGAAACTTCTTACCTCAAACATGCTCTTTAGTGAAGGACACTACAAAATTTCCCTCGCCTTCTTAGGGTCCATCCTTAACCCATATTTTGGGATTAAAAATCCTAAAAATATTAGCTTTTCTTGCATGAAGCTACACTTTTCCAAGTTCACTAACAATTTATCTTCTTTCAACTTATCCAAAACCAACTTCAAATGTTGCAAATGGTCCTATTTAGAATGACTAAAAATAAAAATGTCATCCAAATAAACTATAAAAAATTTAAATGTGAAAGGTTTTAAAAATTCATTCACGAGTCTTATGAATGTACTTGGAGCATTTGACAAACCAAATGATGTCAGGATCTTGACTCTTCTAAATAAGAGCACAATATGATTACCAAATACAAGCAATTAAACATGCAGAATTATCTAGAAGTACAAGTAACTAGAATTCAAAAATAACACAGAATATGAGAGACAATACACAATCTTGTATTAATACTCATCCAGAAAGAAAATACAATAAAGAAGATGCCACTTCTTCTCCACACCTCTCAGAAGCTTCCCACACCTCAAGTGTTCAGTAATTTTCTTCAAGAGTTCACTCTCCTACCAAAAACGGTCCCAACACACAACTCACACACAAAATTGGTGTTCACCTCTCCAACTAGTCAGTAATAACCCTGCCAGTACACCAGTACTCCACGTACTTCAAGTAGATCTCCTTGATCTTACTTACATTTAGATCTGCCCTAATCTTGCTGCCACCTGCAAATCAATGATCTTACAATTTGGAAGAAATCCTTTTCTTGCCTTAATTACAATACATGCCAATGGGTCTATAAATAGATCCCAGACTAAACAATAACTTAGACTCTTAATTTAGACACGCGGCTCAAGACTCGAAGTAGCCTTTACATGCAAACTCTCAGTTCAATGAACTAACTGTTCGTGTAATGAACAGTTCTGAAACTGCCACAGGTGACTGACATCGGTCCCTGTCTGCTTGGTGCTGACCGACGTCATCCGACTACTTGTCGATGCCAGTTGCCTTCTGCATTCATCCTGATCGATGTCGGTTATACTGCCGACGCTGGCATCCCTGGAACTTTAACAACCTCCTCTTTGTCTACATAGTTGAAGCTTTTAGCTCCACAACCTAACAATCTCCCACTTGGAGATAAATAGTTGCAACTGTACTTGTACATGTACATCATCTAGTTTGTTCCCTTGGCTTTGTATCCCTCTTCAAAATCACTCTTGAAGACCAACCACCACAAATCCTGTGGTGCACCTCCTGTCATCCAAATCACTTGCCACATCTGCATCTACAAACCATGTAGAAAAGAACTTGACCCTGCATAGCATGTGCACCTGCTGCTGGTCCCTATCAGAATCCACTGAACTTCCCTCTAGTGCTTCTTTCCCAAATTGGCTCCAAACTTGTGACAACTCCCATTGCTTGGGAAAACTCAGGTCTAGTACATACCATGCACTTAACCTCATTATGTGAATCAAGACCCTATTCTGTGAATTGTCTAACCATCGGCGTGCTAATCGGTCTCACACAATCATCATGAAACAAAGTCAACATGTGACCTTCCATGTCCCTAGAACACACTCATGCCAAAGAATCTTGCTGCTCCCAGATTCCTCATGACACCCCTCTGAACTAGCTTTACCTTTAGTTTAGCAACTCCCTATATATGTAACCCTAAAACAAGCACATCATACAGTAATAGGATAATGTAGCTAATATTATCCAACCTGGTAAAGAGAAACACAATGATCAAACCTCCATTGTCCTGCAGCTTACTCAAGACCGTATACCCTGATCTTCTGTCTCACATGTCCATTCCCACTCTTCTTCATCCTGAACATCCATTCGTCTCTCAGTGCTTTCTTCCAGCTGGAAACTCCACCAAAAACTCTTATTTGGTCCTTCTCCAAGGAATCACATCCTTCATCCATGCCAAGCTCCCACTATTTCCTGGATCTACTTGCTCTGCTTTTTTAACAAATTCTTGGTTCTTTACCATCAGTGAGCAACAAGTAGTGTAAAGAAGGGAAATGACGAATTTGAGGCTTACCTACCCTTTAAGTCCTCCATATGGGAGATTGAGACTCCATGACAGCTTGTTGTCCGCCCAAAATCTGTCTTAGTAACCGATGCCAGTCACATCTCAGTCTGCACCTGACCGATGTCAGTTTCATGTGACTGCCTCATCACCGACGTTAGTTCCCCCTTGCCGACGCTGGTGTTTATCCATCCTTGAGTCACCAATGTCGGTCTGCACATAGCCGACATCGGTCCTTGTCTGGATGCCGATGCCATTTTTCTTGCCGACATCAGTCTCTGTGTTTTGCTTGTGAGAAATGACCTTTTCCCACGAGCTCTTTTTAGAACAAAACCCTATCCAAATCACCCTTGCTCTGCTCAGAATTCCTTAGCCCCTGTGACTGATACCTATTCGTCATCTTCTCCTTGAAAACCAAGACTTCCCTGTTCTTGTCACTAACATTGGATTCCTCAAGAAACGTCACCTTCTTTTGCATACAGAAATCTCGATACATGCCTTTCAAATCTGAAAGTATACCCTTTGACTCAAGAACATGCATCTCCTTCATATTTATGTGACCAAGCCTATTAAGCCACATCTTTGAATCTACAGCTGAAGTAGATAACCCAGAAAGAGAATCAGTAATACAAGTAGATAGATAAAGCGTACCTACTTTCTTACCTCTTGCTACAACAAGTGCACCCTTGGTAACCTTCCAAGAGTCTGCTGTGAGAGTTACTGTGCAACCCTCATCACCCAAACTTCTTACAAAAATCAAATTCTGCTCCAGAACTGGGACATGCATGACCTCCTTCAACACCCATGTGTTACCTATCTGCAATTTTAGCTTCACTTTCCCTTTGCCAACCATCTGACAAGGCTTACCATCCCCTAAACAAATTTCTCCAAAGTCTCCCTGGACATACTCATGAAAAAATTCCCTATTTGGGGATGCATGAAAAGAGGCACCAGAATCTAAAACCCAAGATTCTACTTTATCTAAGGAACATACCAGAGCATCTTGTGCAACAATACCTGCATCACCTGCTTCTTCATGTCCTTCATGTTGATCTTCACCTGACCTACAATCTCTCTTTAAGTGCCCTTGCTTTCCACACTTCCAGCAGGTTATTTTTCCATACCTGGACTTGGATCTCTTGCCTATCCTTGACCTTGATCTCCCATGCTCGATCTTCTCTCTTTGCCTTCCCCTGCTTTCCACACTCAAAGCATTTCCTGCTGATTCACCTATACTTTTCATGCGAATCTCTTCATTCAAGATTACACTCACAATATCATCCACTTTTAAGATTTTTGAAGCAGACGCAGTATTGCTAATTGCCATTACCAAACTCTCCCAACTTTCAGGTAATGAACATAAGATTAAGAGAGCCTTAATTTCATCATCAAAAACAATATTGATTGAACTTAACTGGTTTACCAAACCATGGAAATCACTAAGATGACTATGTACAAATCCACCATCCAACATTTGCAAATTAAATAATTGCTTCATAAGAAATACCTTATTCGAAGTTGAGGGTTTTTCATATAAATTTGCCAAAAATTCCATCAACTATATCGTTGTCTTAGCATGTGATAAGTTGGAAATCACAGACGATGCAAGGCTCAACCTTATAGATCCCAGAGCCTTCCGATCAAGAACCTCCCATTCTTCATCCTTCATATCCCGGGGTTTGCAATCAACCCCACCCAATGGTAAGTACAAATCTTTTTGATACAGATAATCTTCAATCTGCATCCTCCATAATTGATAGTTCTTGCCATTAAACTTCTCCATTCGTAGCTTACTTTCTTCTGCCATTGCTCTACTCCCACTCAAACAGAAACCCCTATGAGTAACCTGTAATCAATACACACTAACCAGATCTAATCCAACCTGTTAGTATCCCAACCAAAAGCTCTGATACCACTTGTCAGGATCTTGATTCTTCTAAATAAGAGCACAATATGATTACCAAATACAAGCAATTAAACATGCAAAATTATCGAGAAGTACAAGTAACTAGAATTCACAAATAGCACAGAATATGAGAGACAATACATAATCTTGTATTAATACTCATCCAGAAAGAAAATACAATAAAGAAGATGCCACTTCTTCTCCACATCTCTCAAAAGCTTCCCACACCTCAAGTGTTCAGTAATTTTCTTCAAGAGTTCACTCTCTTACCAAAAATAGTCCCAACACACAACTCACACACAGAATTGGTGTTCACCTCTCCAACTAGTCAGTAATAACCCTGCCAGTACACAAGTACTCCACATACTTCAAGTAGATCTCCTTGATCTTACTTACATGTAGATCTGCCCTGATCTTGCTGCCACCTGCAAATCAATGATCTTACAATTTGGAAGAAATCCTTTTCTTGCCTTAATTACAATACATGCCAATGGGTCTATAAATAGATCCCAGACTAAACAATAACTTAGACTCTTAATTTAGACACACAGCTCAAGACTCGAAGTAGCCTTTACATGCAAACTCTCGGTTCAGCGAACTAACTGTTCGTGCAACGAACAGTTCTGGAACTACCACAGGTGACCGACATCGGTCCCTGTCTACCTGGTGCTGACCGACGTCGGCCAACTACCTGCCGATGCTGGTTGCCTTCTGCATTCATCCTGACCAACGTCGGTTATACTGTCGACGTCGGCATCCCTGGAACTTCAGCAACCTCCTCTTCGTCTGCATAGTTGAAGCTTTTAGCTCCACAACCTAACAAATGACTTACTAGTAACTCATACAACCCATCATTCATCTTGAATACAGTCTTCCACTCATTACCTTCTCTTATGTGGATTCAGTGATATCCACTCTTAAAATCTATCTTGGTGAAGTGCCTAACTCCACTCAAAGAGTCTATTAAGTCATCCATTCTTGGTAATGGAAACTTGTACTTACTTGTGATCTTATTTATTAGTCTTGAATCTATACACATCCATTACTTTCCATCTTTATTGGGTGCTAACATGGTTGTAACTACACATGGGCTTAAACTCTCTTGGATTAAACCCTTTATCATTAGTTCTTGCACTTGCTTCTTGATCTCTTCATTCTCCATTAGATTCAACTTATAAGCTTCTTTGTTAGGAAAACCTGATCTAGGCACTAAATCCATGTGATGGCTAATCCTTCTCATATGTGGTAGTCCCTCCGACAACTCACTTATCATAATGTCCACATAGTCTTCTAATAAGTTCTAAATTTTCAATGGAAGATCACTTACCTTAGTGGCTATCACAACTTGTATATGCTTTGGAATCAATGCATAACATGCCTCTTCTTTATTTTCCACCTTAAATAATTATTTTCCATTAATAAACATCACTTTAGGACTACTGTCCACCTCATTCCCTCTATCTCTGAATGGATTCAATGTGAATCTCTTTCCATCCTTCATTATGATGTAGGTGTTGTCTCTTTCATCATGCATGACTATCCTATCAAATTTCCATGACCTTCCCAATAACACATGCCACACATGCATGGGCATAGTATCACATAAACCATCATCCTTGTATGAACCAATTGGAAAGCTCATCAGACATTACTCATTAATAAATACCTGATGGATTTTAATCAACCATGAAAGCTTGTATGGTGGAAGATGTACCAACCAATTCAGCCCAAGATTTTATACCATCTATTGAGAAACCAAATTATCTATGTTATCATTGTCAATAATAAATTTATAACACTTACCTCTGGATTTACAAACAACACAAAATACATTCTTCCTTTGTGATGGTTCATTCACCTCCTTGGCTGGTTTCAACAACATTATCTTCATTGGTAGAGCCTCTCCTTGTTCCAGATATTCTGTATGTGTTGTATACCCAACACTCTCTTCATCCCCATGGGCTATATGGGTTATTATTTCAACACTCTTTATGTTGTTATGAGAGTCATCTAGAAACTCCCAAGCTTTATGTCCAAAATACTTATTGCATTTAAAACACTTACCTTAGAAACCTATACCTCTACCTCTTCCATATGATCCTCTCCTTCTAGAAGAATAGCCTCCTCTTGCACTTGAGTTCTTATTTTGTGATTTGCTTGCTTCTACATCATGTTTTAGTTGTCCTCTTCCACTACTACCTTATCCTCGAGCTCTTGAATACCTCCCTCTACCTCTAGAGTTCACTTTTTATTTCCTTGACAACTTCTCTTATGCTTTTAATGCACTTTGATGAGCTTCTTCCATGTTTCTCAAATTCGAAAAACAGATTTCATCTTGTATGGAAAAATGTAGCCCATTCACATACCTTGCAAATTTATTTGGATCATCTTCAATATGCCCAACCGTTATAGTGACCTATAAAATGCCCCAGTATAGTATTTGATACTCATATCATTTTATCTAAATTTTGTATTCCTAAACAAACTCATATGGTAATCGGAAGGCATGAACTTGGTATTCAAATTGTTTACCATCCTATCCCAATAATTTATATTTTTCTTACCTTTATTTTGTCTCTCAACTTACACATGATCCTACCATATAGAATCATGGCCCTTCAAATTTATACAAGCAAAATTCACCTTCTTGGGTTCCTCTATTATCTCATAATCAAAATACTTTTCCATCTCAACTATCCAATTTATCAACTCTTCAACATTCAAACTCTCAGTTTAACAAGGTGGATCCACTTTTGGCTTGCTAATTACCTTTACAATAGCTCTGCGAAACTTTGTATCAACCTCATTCTCCATGTACTCCACTCAAATTTATTGAGCTCCTCCTCATTCATCATCTTCACTCACATATCACACATGCAATCCCCTTCTTTGGGTTGTCTCCATAGCATCCAATCTTTCTTGAATTACTCTAATATTCTTTTCTAAGTCTGCAACACTTAGTCCTCTTGCTCTTGATCCTCTCCCAACAACATTTCCTCTATGTGCCATATTTGTACCAACTTTCAAGTTTCTTTTACACAACTTGATCTTTGACCCAGATAGAGTCTTTTCTCTCTCACACACTCCAATTAAGGATGACCTCTAACTTTTTGATGCTCTACTTAAGAACATACACACACAAGAAAATAAACTCAGAACTCTACTTGCAAACATTCACCACAAGAACACATTCTTCTCATTCATTATTAGACATTACAATGTTCAAAATAATATACACTATTTCATCTATGTGCCTTAAAGGCTTTGGTGTATCAACATGAAGGAAAAAATGATAACAACAATGTTCAAACTCAATTGGTTCACATACATGTTCTCTTTCCCCTTTAAAATCCCATTTTTTTAATTTGACATCACTCTTTTCTGCCTTCTCCCTTCTCCATCCTCTGTGAGATCCTTCCTTTGACTCTTTTTGACATGTATAGGATCTCTTCACATTCCTTTAAGTCTAAAAAACACTTTAGAACCATGCATTTATTTTTAAAAGCCTTTATTTTATTTTTACATTGAAAGAGAGTGAAGCTGCCTCTACTTGTAGGCCAAAACCACCCCTAAGTGTAAAAACATTGCTGAAGCTTCCATAACCACAACTGATGCTTACAAAACCATTGCTATATGTAGACCAATAGTTTTGTCACTGTGAAAAATTACCAACTTTTGAAGGCTATAAATTTTGCATACATAATTGGATTAGATGATTGTTTTTTGAAATTGGATAAAATTTCATGAGGAATCCAAATATGTAATCATATTTAGGTTTAGGGATGTTTTGAATGTCCTTTTTCTCCTTGCACCATAACCTATCTATTTTCATCCTACAACACATGTGACCACTTCCTAAATTACATGATTGTTTGAGAAGCACATCCAACTCAATATGAACCATATAGTTGATGTAATTGATGGTATGAAGTGTTGTAACTATAATTCTTAACAATAATGAATTCTCCAAGCCAACACCAACAATGACCTACAAACAAAGTAAACTTACACTACTATGTCTTTGGATGACACAAAATTACTTGTTCACTGTGGATGCTCTTGCATCAAGTTGGCAGAGTATAAGTTTAAATTATTATATTATGGTTTATGTTCAAATATAGAAACAATTAGAGAGAAGGTTGAGAAGGGGAAACAAGTGTAGAAAATACACATTCACGCATACATTGATGGGTGTATGCTTATAATAATCAATTTATGGAGTGTGGGAATGAAAAATAAAATGACATGTCAAATAAATTATCTTTTTATATAATAATTGAGGTAAACTAAGAGATATTAGAATAGGGGAAGAATTTCTTATTAAGAAAATTCTAGATAATTTTGAAAAAAAATAGTATATATTTATGGAAACTTTGGAAAATTAGGAATTTTTTTGAAGGACATACAAATTTTTAAGGAAAATTAGATATTTTAAAAATTAAAAAAAAATTAAAAAAACTAGGGAAAATATGAAAAAATAGGGAAAATTTAGAAAAAAAAAACTTTGAATTTTTTTTTTTTTTGACAATTCAAAAAATTAATAAAAACTCTAAAAAGCAAGGAAAAATATAAAAATGTGGTGAGAAATAATTTTATTAAGGTAAATTCAAAAAGTTTAAGGAAAATTTGAAAAATTATTTTTAAGTAGTAAAAATTCAAAAACTTCATAGAAAATTTGACAAATAAAGAATAATTAAGAAAAATTGGGGAAAACTTGAAAAGTTATTAATAATTTAAAAAATTAAGGCAAATTATGGATAATTTGAAAATTTAAATTTAATTAGAAAAAAAATAAAAATTTAGGGTAAATTCAACATATTAAGGGAAAATTTAAAAATTAAGGAAAGCTAAGGAAAACTTAAAAAATTAGGACACATTAGAGAAAATTAAAAAAATATAGAAGAAACTAAAAATTAGGGAAAATCTTAAAAAAATAGAAAATTTTGACGATTAGGGAAAATTTGGAAAATAAAGAAAAATATAGAAAACTCAAAAAATTAGACTAAATATTTAAAATTAATTTTTTTTTTGAAAAATAGGGAAATTTTGAAAAATCAAAGCAAATTCAAAAAATTAGGGAATACCAAATTAGTGAAATTTCAAAAATTCAAGGAAAATTTGATAAATTAACTTCAATAAAGGAAAATACAAATAAATTATGGAAAACAATGAAAATTTTAAAAAATGAGGGTAAATTTGAAAGTATAGAAAATACAAACAAATTATGGAAAACTATGAAAATTTTAAAAAATGAGGGTAAATTTGAAAGTTATAGTAATTTATAGAGAACTTGAAAATTTAGGATAACTTCAAAAAAATTAAGAGAAATTTGAAAAAATGGGGGAAATTAAAAAATATAAAAAATTAGAAAATTAGGACAAATTTGAAAAATTTAATGTAATTTTGAAAAATCATGTAAATTTGAAAAATCGAGGTGACACTCAAAAAAATTAAGAAAAATACAAAAAATTAAGGCAAAATTAAAATGTTTTGGAAAATTTTTAATTATTTATTATATGTAAATTTCTACTTCTTTTTATTGTATCCATGTTTTTTATAATAATATGTAAATATGTTTAATTCCTCTATTTTTTATAGTACAATTTGTTGTTTTTGGATAGTTTTTAAATCTGAATTCAATGCAAGCTTGAATTAGATTATAGATTTATCATTGCATTAGAGTGTACTTCTTCCATGCCTCTCCATTCATATCACCCACATTCCTCACCTTCTCCCTATACTAGACCATCTCCCTATGACCAACATTCCCTTGAATTGATGCTATATTCCCTTTAGAACTACCTCCCATTCACATCCTTGTTCCACATGATATGAGTGATGAAGATGTTTCTAACCCCTCTCCACCTACATCTTTCTTTAGAGAGACACCACCAAATAATAAGGGAGATGCTTCATGGGTTTATTAGGGAGAGGTATAATAGATCTTGTTCTGGTAACATGAACAAAACCATATACATAAATTATTTTGAGGATGTATTTACATACTAAAAAAATTATATTAATATGTTTTAAATTAAAGGAATATTTTAAATTTAAATTTAAATATATTTTAAATTAAAATTATATTATGACTTTATATTTTATATTTATAAGCAATAAAAAAATAACACATTTTGATGTAGGGATTGTAATGCACTATTGAGCATTTTAATGAAGAAGGTGGTGGAAAACTATATTGATAACTACTATGGCAACTTCCCATAAAAATGCAAAGCATGGGTCTCGGAGAAAATTATATTTCTATAAAATGACCTCTTAGACGAGGGTAACTTTTTTTATGTGAAAAAATATTTTAAATAATTATGTAATGTTTTATTACGTTAAGTTTTGTTTTCTAAATTATTTTTTTATAATATAATTTGGATAGAATTTTGAGGAAGGGATTCCCCAAAAAAGAGAAAGATAACTTAAAGAAATAAAATAAAATATAAATTACAAAATAAAATAATAATAAAGATAAATTAAAATAATAACATGAATCATATTTTTCCATAGTTAAAGTGAAAATTTATTCAGAGGTATATATATTTTAAAATTATACGTCTTGAGTATTGGGATAGTTGCAACCTTCAATGTCAAGTAAGCTAACAACAACTAATTGTACAAGGCCAAATTCAACATGGCAAAAAGGTTACCAATCCCACTATACCCATGGGATTTGAATACACATACATTTATTTTACAAGTATACTAATTTTAATTATTTTCTACAAATAAATGTTCTAGTTTGATTATTATAACTATAATATCATTAATTAATATATTTGGATTTTATAACACAATAGGACTATAAAGAGGTTGTCCAACCTTGTACAAGGATCATATATGTATTTATGGATATCTTTCTCTATATAAATAAATGGAAGAAAATAGATCTTAACCAAAATAGGTACACCATTTAAATTGATTGTAAAATATATTTATATAATATATATTTTAATATTGATTTAATTAATTTTATGATATTTTTAATATTCATTGCCTTCTATTTTATGTAGGAGGAAGCACCAAATCATCCTAGATTCAAAGTGGAAGATTAATTCTAATTTTAAATGGGATGATCAATAGAATTAAGCTTATCTTGCTTCAGCTGATGCTTCTAGGCCTTAAACAACTTGAGACAATTGGGGTGTTGACACTTGGGATGGTTGGGTAGGTGTGAGTGCGAGTGACGGTTGGGGAGATAGTGGCAAGGGATGGAATAGTGTAACTGATCTTGATGACCTTAATATTATATTATTATGACTTTCCCTTTATTATTGTGTTGTTTTATTACCATGTTTAATTTATTATCGTGTGGTTACATGTTTAATTTATGTTTACAATCAAATTTATTAGAAAATCACAATTAGATGATTTTCATTTTTATGTATAGATTTATAGTAAACATGAACATTAAAAATATATAATTATATAGGTAATAATTACTTTTTAAAAATAAAATATCCTTAATTTAAATTTGTAATATTAAATAATTTTATGTAACTAAAAACTATTTTTTTGATATAATATAATTTTAATAAACTAAAAGCTATTATTTTTAATAAAATTTTAAAAATTAAAGTTACACTAAATTTGCATTTTAATTCGACCTAGTGTCACACTTAAATTTAGAGTAACTTGTCATAGTTAAATTTAGATTTAATGAAGGATTTAAAGTCACCTTAATAACAAAATTAGAGTCACCTTTAGTGTCAGATTTAATGTCAACTTGGTAATACATTTAAAGTCACCTTCAGTGATGGACTGAAATTCACTTTATACGTAGATTTAAAGTCACTTAGGAGATGGATTCAAAGTCACCTTAATGACATTATCTAACATCACTCTAAGGATGGATCTAATGCCATGCTAGGGAGAGATGCCATCTCACTTAGGTTAAATTAGCCTCTTTATCTAGGGTAACATTAGATTCATCCTTAGGATCACTTAAAGGCATCATTGTATTCAGTTTAATTTAGGGAAAAATATAATGATGAACTAAAGTAACTTATCTAACTTTAAATGCGACTTTAAGGATGAATTTGGATTTTGAAATTTATTGTTCTATGAATTAAATATGATTTTAAGGTCACTTAAATGAGACTTTATATCCAAATTGAAATAGTCAAAATGTTGTACTGATTGTGTATAGAAATATCCAAAAGACTTCAACATAGCCCAGATCATTGGTAATGTGGTAGTGCTTTATCCTTGGAATATTTGATTAATGATTGTATGTGACCTAATATTTGTTTGTAATGAATTGAAAATACTAAAATTTGGCTATATATGATAAAATAGGCTTGTACACTTGACAAACATCATTTATGGCTCAACCCTTCAATTCATAACCTTCCCACTACAAAAGGCTCATGTTTGCCATCTGAATGTGCCCAAATGTTTATCCTAAAGTTCAACCCTGATATTCTAATTATCTAGATCACCTATATCCCATCATTTGCACAAAAAATAATTTATATCCTACTATGGCAGTTACATATCTCCAACATCTTTCTATCCTCCTCAACACTACCATCCAGACTAGGACACTCACATCCTACATCTAACACTAGTGTATGAACCTTTAAAATGGTCAAATTTTTACATCTTTCAACATGTATGGGTTGGCCTATTTATCTTAATTAACCCTTCCATGAGATCACTTTAAAAGGTGTGGTATAAATACAAAATAAAAGGTCATTCATTTCATCTAGAAATTACCAAACAATATAAAAAAAACTCACAATACACTACTAAAAATCATTTGCACAACTGAGCAATACTTCCTTATTATTCCTTATTTCCAAATTATTCATAGGAGTAGTCTTATTATAGTCTTTAAGCATTCAAATAAAATCCCATGAGAAGTATTTGTCAATTTACAAGCGAGATCACTAGATGCACTCGCATATAGCATATTACAATTTTTTTCACAAAAAAGCCCACATAAGGGGGAGAACTACATCAGTCTAAGGTCCTATTCAAAGTATATGCCTATGTAGGAAGTTCTCATTGAGAAATGGGTATTTGAGGTCAAATAAACTTCACTTGAGACCACTGACCCCCATTCTATAAGGTGATATACCTAAGTTGGAGGACCTAGGGTTTTGAGCAAAAGAAGGATATCTAAAACATATGCGTGTGATTCGAGTTAACAATCTAAAAGGCAATAGTGAACCCTAACATGAAAAACTAGTCATCCTAGAAAATTAATTATATTCAATACCAAACAAAAGCATCATATTTAGGATATAATCATCAATGTTTGTGTAGAGATCTAGATGGTAGTGTCTAGGCTAATTGAAAGCAAATATTCATAATTTGATGAATCATCACAGAACATCATCATGTATTCTCATGTGCCTGCATTTTCCAGATCTACTTACACATCAATAAATAAGCTAAGTATTTTTTATTCTTCATGTTATCAAATTAAAATTAAAATTTGTTATTATACTTTATATATTTAACATACTTTCATAATGCAACATTGTATCAAGGTATTGTGAATCTGAATTATTTACTTTCCCTACTTTTGGAATAGCTTACTCTAAGTTTATTAGGTTATTCTTCCCTTAACCAAATTCTAAAAGGGGTTAAATATTATCATAGAGGATGAATTTTATCACAAAAAATGAAGCACATGAGAATAATTAACATGAATAAGTAGATCAAGAGCAAGTTAAAGCTATTGTAATGTTTTGAGATCGTATTCATGAAAATCTTGAAGATCTCTAAAAGATCCTTAATAGTATATTGGAAACTAAAAAATCCAAAAGTATTTGTGAACAAACATAGGTATCTATTGATACAAATATTGAGGCTAATAGATGTACCTATCGAACATCACTTCCATTATCCCTCCCTTCGAATGCACCATTGATTCCTACATCTAGTGGGGGCATGAGATATGTATTCAGGGCATTATTCCCTAAAGACCAAACATATATTGCTACATCCTCCATGAGAATAATTAATTATTTAACTTAGTTACTAGTTTTAATGCATACATCAACACGAGTGGTGTTTTCATCCCCTTTGGTGACTTCCCAAATATCTAATCTTAATGAGTATATTGTATAAAATCTTCCCCAAGTTATTCAAACTTTGGAAGATAAGGTTACAAATATTGAGAAAAAAATTTCAAAATCAACTCATGCTATTAATTCACAAGAGGTATTACATAATCCTCTTGCACTAAAGATATATTTACAGCCTTTGTCAAACGGTTTTGTAGCACCCAAGTTCATAATTTATAATGACAATGATGACCTTGAGCAACATATCTAATATTTTTGTGTAACATGTCTTGATTATGCTTCAAATGATAAAATTTTGATCAAATTATTTCCAATAAGCCTAAAAGTATATGCTTTGAGATGGTTCTATGATATATCAATATGATTGGTAAAATCATTCAAACCTATAGCGAATCATTTTATAACACAGTTATCTGTCTACATTATAGAAAATATATCATATGCAAAAATTGAAAAAATCAAGCAAGGAACCAATAAGCTCATCAATGAATATGTTTTGAGGTACAAGACAATGTTGGAAAAAATGATGAATCCAATGGCAGATAAAGAGATTCAAGATATCTTCAAGCAAAATTTGTTTACCTCACTACATGAGTATATTGTCTTTAATAATTTTAAATAGTTTAATGAATTATGCCATATATTTTGAGACCGAGAATGAAACTCATTACATTGAACAGGCTTAAGTATGTAGCAAACACGCTGACTACATCTAATTCGTAAGTTGCATATCAAACTAATATATAAGGTAAAACTCACGAAGGATAAAATGAAGGAACAACAATAGTGAATATGGTTTCATAACAACCTAATTGGATCATCTTATATAATTCACCTAAGAGATAATTTACATGATTACCCGAGTCTCCAGCTTTGCTCATTAGGAATCTTGTGGATTGTCACCCCAAATCTATCCCTCATCTATTAGAGGTTTATAGAGTCAAAATCTACCAAAAGGATATGATGAAAATGCTTATTATGACTATCACTAATGTCTTGGGATTCTACAAATAAATGTTACAAGTTGAAGAACAAGATACAAGACCTTATTGATAGTGAAAAGATAACATTTGATAAATTAAAAAAATATTTAGGATGATAACATGCTGGCCATAAAAACCAGAAGATACAATAGTCCATTACAAGATCATTCTAAAGAAGCATCAAAAATAAAAAATGGCATATAATGCACACCCTCATCCACCACATTATGGGAACCCATTATATGGGATTATTGGCACACTTACATGTGAGATACCTCATATGGTTCAAAGGCCTTATATTATGTTTGATGACAGTGAAATTGTGGATGATGACTCAGATCTTCACTCATTATTTATTAGAGCACATATTGATCATAAACCTATACATAATGTTATGGTTTATAATGGTTATAGTGATAATGTATGTACCATGACATTGCTCATACATTTAGGATATACACATGATGATTTATACCCTTTGAATAATACAATTAAAGCATTCAATGGAAAAGCACAAAAGGTTTTTGGTGAGATTGATTTTATTTTATAGGTTAGTCTAGTACATGTGACCGCAAATTTTTTAGTTATACCACATATGGGTTTTCAATGTAACACTAGGATTGCCTTGGATTCATAAGCTCCATGCAATACCCTCCATAATACATAGATGTCTAAAATATATTCATGGTAATAGGGTAATCACAATTTCAAATATTCAGTATGAGCATCCATTACAACAAGAGAAGGTCATTCCAAGATAAAAAAAAATATACAACCTATTTAATTTAATCACGAGAAAAAAGGTAATAAAAATGCAATCCCATTTCCTAGGCAAACAATACTAGAGAGGCCATTATATCAAATATATATTGGAACTCATAGAGCCTCATCTATACCTACATGGCCTAGCTAGTTATTGAGAGTAGATCAAAATGTTTCAAAGAGGGTAAAAAGACCCATAATTAAAGGTACATAAAAAAAACATAACACTAAGAAAGTGGTTCCATAAACCACTAAAAATTATAATACTACTTCACAACCACTGAGTCCTATGAGGCATTGATAGAGTATCATAGATTCTATAGTTTTAGATTTGGCACATATACATGATCCTTGGTAGTATGACCAATTTGTTGTAACCTATCTTGAGCCAAGAGCACCTTATGAGCATCCCTTAGATGGGATCATATGATAGCCTTATCTCTCATAAAATTAAAGTATGAAAAAATGAAAAAAATCAAATAAATCAAACGATCAATAAAATACAAAAACATTCAAATAAGGAACAAAATAAAAAATACTTGAAATTTACATGTTTACTAATTTTTGTCATATGTTGTTTAATTTATGTTTAATATATATCATATCATTTTACATTATACACACATGTTTCACAAGTACTTGAGTGTGATACAGGCATATGCTAAATCAATGATACATGAGCATACATATGTTGTACCTTTCCTCCACCCATGTGACACACTACATTAGAGGCATATGCTTTGATTGATCAAGATTGCTATAATTTCTATTATTTTAAGATCAATCTACATTATCATATTGATATTATATACTAAAACTTATACATGTCTATAATCATGCTTACATCTGACACAATGTTATAGATATGCTACAAGACATTTTACTAACACATGTATGTAGGGACTACTATGATATGCTTATGCTAGTTTCTTATATTTCATTTATTCATCTTCTCACATTGATTACTTGAGAGTACTTATTGTTTGATATATTGCTTGAGACACATTAGAGGTGAATATGCTATGCAAATGCACCAAATCACATACACATATTCAGATCATATACGCATTTATGCATCAACCTTACCAAGATGCACCAATCGAGCCTTCATATGTCTACAATAAATGGATCTCTTGAGTAGTGTGGTTGAGAATCAGCTCCCTCTATGGCCTTGAAACTACTTCCCTTTTTTAGATTGAGATTGTTACACCATTTGACCTAGGTGGTATTGGCTAGATTGGCCAGATTATGTATACACTTGAGTTGTGCGATTGATATTTCTGTCATATTGATGGCATTGATATAAATCAGCCTTGAACCAAGTTGGGGGCATGATCACCCTCAAATTAGCTTCTTCACACCTCTAAGGTTCAATTTTGAACCCCTCTCTCCAATGCTTCAACAAATAAACATCATTACTAAATCAAACTACCAAGGGTTAACGTAAGTTGCATCGATGCACATGTACTCCTTTCTTGATCTCTTTTATTCCAAGTATTTAAGTCATTCACTTTTATATTATATGCAATAATTACAATGAAACATGATCTTGGTTACAAGGGATACACAAATAAAAAAATAAAACAAGGTGTTTTATACACTCCATGGTACACATTTTTTCCCTTTAAACTAGTAATTTCATCCTTATGCATTACTGAATTAATGGGGGGGAGGGTGCGAAGCGAGGGAGGGAAGATGTAGATACTAAATTTGATTATATATGATAAAATAGTCTTATACACTATAAATATCACTCATGATTCAAGCCATAAGTTTATGGATTTCCCATTATAAAAGGCTCACATTTTCCATCTCATTGTGCCTAAATGATTTTCCTATAGTTTGACCTTGATATTATAATTACCATATCACTTTAGCCCACAATATTTATAAAACCTGAAATATAACCTACTCAAACAATTATATATCTTCAAAAAATTTCTATCGTCCTGGATACTACCATCCTAACTAGGACACTAGTGTCCCATATCTGACATTAGTGTCTGAACCTTACAAATGGTCAAATTTGTAAATCTTTTAACATGTATGGGTCAGCCTATTTGTATTAATTATCCATACTATGAGATAAATTCAAAAGGTGTGGTATAAATACAAAAAAAAGGTCATTTATTATCATCTATAAATTACCAAACAATATCAAACAAGCTCACACTACACTACTATAAATCATTTACACAACTGAGATATACTACCTTATTCTTCTATGTTTCCAAATCAGTCATAAGAAAAATATTCTTATAAGATATAAGCATTCAAAGAGAAGCCCATAAGTAGTATTTGTCAAGTTAAAAGGTAGATCACTTGATGCACTCCCATATAACATATTGCATAACTGTTCACACACAATCCCACATAAGGGGAAAACTACATTGGTTTGACATCCTCTATAAAGTATATGGATTTTGTAGGTAGCACTCATTAATAGAGCGGTATTTGAGGTCAAATCAACTTCATTGAGACAACTAACCCTTATTTTTCAAGGCGACATGCCCAAGTTGTAGGACCTAGGGTTTTGAGCAAAAGACCGATATCCAAAACTAGTGCATGTGATATGAGTTGACAATAGGTAAGGAGATAATGAACCTTAATAGGTGTTGTTGGTCATTATAGAAAAGTACATGTATTCCTTACCAAATAAGTGTCGTGAGTGTCGATGGTAGTGTCTAGATCATGACAATAGTTTCTAAGATGACATAAAGCAAATATTTAGAATTTGATGATTCATTACAGAGCATCATATTGTATTATTCTGTGCCTACATCTGCCAGATCTACTTTGCATTATTAAATAAGATAAGTTTTATTTATTCTTTGTGTTACTATATTCAAATTACTATTTGGAATTATACTTTCTAAATTTAACATAATTTCATAATTCAATAGTGTATTAAAATATTGTGAATATGAATTATTTAATTGGACTACTATTGAAATAGTTTACTCCAAGTTGATTAGGTTATTCTTCCCTTACCCAAATTCAAAAAAGGACTAAACATGAACATTTATTTGTGTTCTTTTATATATATATATATATATATATATATATATATATATATATATATATAATTGGCATATGTTAATTACATATGTACCCTATTTGTAAACAAAGCCATGTGGGCTCTCCAAAATAGACATGCATTTCTGTTTCAAGAAACCCACAAGGAAAGTTTTACATTTTTTGTAATTTATTATTTTTATTTATAAAAATATAATCTTCATATATTCAATGTGTATTTTAAACAATCCATACATATGTCCCAACAATATGTATTTATATTTTTTAATAAAACCTAAAAATGTTTTTTTTCACTTCAGTGTCTATATATGCTATTAGTGTAGGTAGTCCATGTGGGTGTTTAGCAAGAAATATATACCTCAATTTTAAGCATATCCACGGAAGTTTTGGAAAAAAAAGTGAATTTTGTATTTGTTAATGAAAAATAAATATGGACTGAGTATATGCATTTTATATATGCAATCACTTTGAACAAGCCATGTGAATACTTAACAATAGCCATCATTTTTGTTTGGAAAATTCCTAGAAGGAAAGTTTTTCAGTTTTCAAGTTTATATTTATTCATATAACATGATAGAGATTAGATACATTACTTTTTTTTATATAGTGGGTAAGTGCACAAATTTGGGAGATAAAAAGGGGTCTATTTGTGGACATGTTTTTCCTAAAAATTGAGAAATTTGAATTTTTGTAAATTATTTGAGATGACTACACTCAAAATTAGAGGATGGTGTAAGAACATGAATTATAGAATTTTAAGTCTAGTTTTAAAAAAAAAAATTAAAAATGGTTAAGTATATCTAGGTCAAACATATAAAATTTGAATAAGAACACCTATTTTTTGTAATAAAACAAAGTAGATAGCCAGTTGTGCAACCCTCAATTTTTGAGCATCATTTAATATAGTTTAAAACAATTTGGTGAAACTTTAGGTGAGGTCATCTAGTTTGTTATATATATATATATATATATATATATATATATATATATATATATATATATATATATATATATATATATATATATATATATATATAATAATTTTTCAACGAATATTTTTTTAATTTATTTTACAAGTAAATAGATCTTGAAAACTGACAAAAAATGGATAGCCGTGTAGCCCCCCCCTAACTACCTAAAAAAAAGAAAACTAGTTTTTTTGAATGTGTGTAGTTACACCTAGTTTGTAACCATATTTTTTTTGCATTTGGATCAATGAAAAAAAAATATGCAAACACATATAGGCATGTAGTGGCTTACAAAAACTATTGTTATAAATCAACATAGATTGAAACCTTAAAATACTCCAAAAATTATAAAAATCATATATTTGGAAATAGGAGAGAGTGATAGTCATCATGGTAATAATTTTATGAATTTTCAGGTTGAAATTTTATAGTGTATTTGGTGATGGAAGTTGATTTTTTTGTTTTACTATCAAAACTCTCAAATTTAGTTGTGTGTTGACAAGTCCAAGCCTTTGGCTCAGGAATCTAACCCATTTTTGAGCCAAAAGGCTTGATTTTTGAATTCAAATTGAACATAGTGTGTACATACCATAACAGGTATGTGTTATGTATCCATAGCATCAAAAAATAAATTTTGACTACTCTTATATGTTTATACTTATCTATTTATCATGATATACACTTATTTAGTTCATATTTACAATTTTTATATTTATATTTTAAAGTGGAGTGTGTCATGATATACATTACCACAAAAAAGACATCAGGGATAAAGTGATGCAATTTTGGTGATTTTGTGCCCACAATCATAATTTTGACTATATAAAACATGATTTAAGGTTCAAATAGGCCTACTTTCATTAAAAAATGAATGAATGAGTCAATCATTTTAATGGTTGAGGAAATTACAATCAATTTGAACCCCTTGAACATAATTGGCATATAAGATGTGCTTTAAGGCTAAGTTAACATAGATTGAGTGAATTGGTGCGATCAGTGATATAACTTAAGTGAAATTTAACCTTATGAACCTAATTTTGATTATAAATGATTTAATTAGGTCCTATCGACCTCAATGTTATAACTAAATAAGCCAAATAGTCCAATAGTTGAATATAAAGGAAATTGGATCTAATTTGAGCCAATCTAAGCTAAGTGCATGACTATAAAATGTGATTTAGGGTTTGATTGACTCCATTTTTATCATAGAATGAAGTAAATAATAATTTGATTCAATGAGATATGCATGTTTGACATGTATATGATTTGGTTTTGGGCTCAATAAAATTGAATGTCATTATATAATGAATGAAATAGTTGATTGGTTCAATTGTGGAGGCAATTGGGGTGAATACGAGGCCCTTGAAACTAATTGTAACTATACAATGTGATATGAGGCTAAATTGAATTTGATTTCACATATTGAGCTAATTAGACAAATGCTATAATTTTATGACATGATTTTTAAAAATTTGAACCACACCAACCTATTTTTAATTATATATGATGTGATTTAGAGTGAAATTGACCTTAATGTCATCATAGAATGAACCAAATAATTGATTCATTCAATCAAAGAGGAATTTTAGGCCAATTTGAAGCCCTTTAGCCTAACATCAAGAAAAATAAAGGAATGGTATATTATTTATTCTCCTTTTAGCATATCAATCTCAATGGATCTATAGTCATCTAAATGGCACTTTAGTGTAATGAGAATCACTTGAGACCACCTTATCCTTAGCTTATACCTAGACCTATCTTAGGGCCTCTTTTGATCCTTTTATAGATTTTTTTCAAGTCCAACCCACTCCCAGACATACCAAAAGTAGCACTAAGCTACCTCCTAGGTACCAAAGTCCCTTGTTCACTAGCTCCTGCCACCTTAACATTAGCATGACCCTTTGGACACTAGCACACTAGGTTATTGACCTGGGGACCACACTATTTTCCCTTAGATTTTTTCATCCCAATGGATATCTTTCCATTATCTAAAGTAATTTAGGGTTGGCTAGAATTATTTTATGACTTGACATGCAATATAACGCTTTATACACCACTTTCATTCACTTATACACTAGATGGAAATTCGATGCAAATACTCACAAACAAACTCAAAAATAGTTGTGAAAATCAAGGTCATTGATCCCTATTCTAACCTAATTCTAAATACACCCATATGCAATAGACCAGAGCTCATATTAATTAGATTTTTAGTCTTAAATCACACTCAAAGCACTAAAATCTAACACCTATACTAGAATTCACTTGCACTTGCAAGAAAATTTAGATTTAGAGAACTAATCAAGCTTGATTCCCTTTTGAGTTATTGGTATGTAAGCAATGCTCAACACATAGGGTGTTGAGGTCACATTTAACCTACCCTGCTAATGCCACTATTTTCTATTTGTGCTCCTCAAATACCCTAATAAACATGGAGGCCTAAGGTTTTAATTTCAAATTAGTCAAAACAAGGAATAAATAGTGAATCAACATCTGTCCACACAGGCATAGGCATCTTAGAACTGATAAAGGTATATTGGAAGTTCACTGCCCCTATTACAAGAGGACACTACTATGCCCCAAATGACACTAGCATAGTGCACTACTATCCAAAAGGCTATGCTATTGTACATGAGGGTTTTTTACTCCTATTTCTATTTCACAACACTTTGTGTAACTCCAATACCAATTCATAACCTATCACTCACTCGTCTCAGTCAATTTTCATCTAAATATATCTCATTTTATTCATTGTTATTTATAGAATAATCAGATATGTCAATTATAATATAAATAAATGGTTGTATTTATTGTTATATTTATTCCCTAATTTATTATTCCAATACTTTAGCATCTTAGGGTTTTATCCATAATACCTTAAAAATTTAAATCATTGGTCAACCTAACTTACTTAAAATAGTGTAAAATCCCTAACCCTAGACTACCTTTAGGGTTTATGTTTCTAGCATTCTAGAAATCAATCAAATTTCAGATCCTTGTATCTTCTATTTTTATTTTCTTTCAAATATGATAATAATGATCGAAGATGTTTATCACTTTTTAATGCAAAGCTTTCTAGTTTCATTTGCATTCTTTTTCCCTTTCATTTGGAATCAATTCAAAGAAGATATAAACACATATCTACATAGTGTCTTATATCAGTTAATATATATTTCATATATCATTATTTATTTAACATATCATTTTTATCTTATTATAATTCAATCAAGAAGCAAATCATTACACACATAAAAGATATAATACATGAGATAAAAAATTAATTAACTAAAATTAACAAAAATTCTTTAGATACATTTTACTCTTTGGTTCACTTTGATTCCTTACCTATCACTATTAGACATTAGAACATCAGTGGGTTTGCTTATCCATCCTACTTCCCAGCCCTACCCATCTAGATACTATACCGCTCCTACTACCAACTCTATGCTCATAGTAGATCCTATAGTCCATGTCATGATGTCCACATGGGGTCCTAAAGCACGGAAGGTTAGCCATAACCATGATTATATATTTTTCAATTAGATCAATGTTCCTCCAACCATAGTTTCCATTTTAGAGCATATGCAACATTTAAACACATACAAAGATGTTTTATATGCGGTACTCCATGATACTAAGGTACTACACACAAAAAAACTATCCTATGTTGCTTCTATAATCCATAATATGAAATCTATTTAGGAGCATATCTACTTCAAAAAATAAGATCTCCCCCCTCAACACATCATAGATCAACACTTACCTCTTTACATCAAATTACGAGTTAATGATGTGGGTGTCAAATAGGTATTAGTTGATAATGGATTAGGGTCAAACATTTGTAATATCCCTTTTCTTTGGATACTTAATATACATGCTAAGGATTTGGATCCTTTTAAAATGAACACTTGAGGATTTGATAATATTCCATGCAAAATTTTGGAGAAAATAACACTAAACCTTACATTGGGACCTATAACACTACATACAACATGTCAATTTATGTCCAATGATATTAATTAAAATATTTTTCCTGGGAGACCTTGGATTCATGATATGCACTGAATACCCTTAACTTTACATGAATTTTTAAAGTTCAATTACAAAGGTTTTGTATACACATGCCCTATGGATCACGAACCATTCAAATATTGTCAGAATATAGAACCTTCACCCAACTATATTCCTCACATGGATTTTTATATAACACCTACACAACCTATTATTCAAAGTTCACATATGACTTCATCAGATAGCTCAGGAGTATTTGATAATAGATTCACTTCTCTATTTACATTAAAGTATTTCAAAAGAATGGGCTACACAGGACAAGGTCTTGAAAATAATGAATAAAGAATTAATCCTATTAAGGCATTTGATCAAAAAGGTAGGTAGTGACTTAGATATAAGGATATCACATCTAATGATAAGTACTCTCACCATGCTTCTTAGCATATAGTGTTATATCCACCCATTCCATAGATAGACAATACAATAAATCACATCTTTTCACTCTCAGTTATTTACCATGACCTTATTGATGATACCATTTCTCTAGATCCACCCACTTTTGACGAGTTCTCTAATGATGAAGCGCTCTTAGAATTATTAGGGGCATATGAGGATCCCCTTCCTTCTATCATAATAATAGGTTTTTGCATTCCATAAATACCCAAACATACTTTGGTGAGAGCTCAAACATTTTAGATGATATCCCAACTGACATAGATGGCACCATACCTACAAAAACTTACATCATTGACCAATCCACATTAATTAAAGAAGAGAAAGTTGAATTTAATTATGACATAGACACTAATACTCGCATAATATTATTATATTCCTCTTTGCATAAATAAGAAGATGCATATATTTAAGAAATTTTAAAGGACTACCCTAAAAATTTTGCTTGGTCCTACTCAAATATGAAAGGCATTGATCCTTCAATCACAATACACAAGATTACACTCTATATAGAAGCAAAGCTAATTAAGCAAAAAATTTGAAAAATGCATCTTAACGTGGCTCTTTTAGTCAAAGATGAGATCTAACAACTCTTTGATGCAGGAATAATTTGACCAATTACTCACCTTGAATGGGTACCTAACATTGTGCTAGTTGTTAAGCCTAATGGATAAATAAGGTGTTGCTCTAATTCCAGAGATTTAAATAAATCATGCCTTGAGTATGACTTCCACCTACCTAACATCGATATGATAATATAATCCACATCAGGATATGAGATGATATCTTTCATAAACGGTTTTGATGGTTATAATCAAATCAAGATAGTTGAAGAGGATTAAGAAAAAACTTCTTTTACCACATCATGGAGTACCTTTTGCTACATAGTCATGAATTTTGAAGTAAAGAACACTAAATCAACATACCAACACACTGTGACCCACATCTTTCATGATCTAATTCATAAAATAGTCAAAGATTATGTTGATGACTTATTATCTAAATCAAAAGAGCAAAAATTTCATGTAATTGATTTATGATAGATTTTTAAAAGGTTGAGACAAGACAATGTATGACTCAATCCTAATAAATGCATCTTTGGTGTCACATATGGTAAATTATTGGTTTTCATAATATCCTAACACAATATTGAGGTAGATATGAATAAATTTAAATATATAACGTATGTATCCTCCTACAAAATTAAAGCAACTTCAATATTTATAAGGCAAAATACAAGCCATACATTATTTTGTGGCACATCTAGCAGATATAACTTAGTCATTCACAAGATTAATCAAGAAAGATACAAAATTCAAATGGGATATTTAATGTGAAGAAAGATTTGATACACTCAAACAATACTTATTAAATCCACATGTCTTGATACCACCAATACTTGACAGGCCACTCCTACTTTACATTTCAGTGACTGATCATGCACTCGTTGCACTCTTAACATAACATGATGACTAGAACAAAGAGTGATCTATTCACTTAATTAGTCACACACTTGTTTATTACTAAAAAAAGTATTCTACTATAAAAACTCTATTTAACACTCATATTCACTACACTAAAGCTCTAACACTATATGATCAATAATGAGACACAAATTATTACAAAAGCAAATCCCTTAAATTTCTCATGTCAAATCTGTATCTCTTTAGTCTTATTGATAAATGGGTAATGTTACTCATAGAATTTGATCTAAAGATCTAGTTGTAAAAAATGATAAAGGGACAAATAATTAAAGATCAATTAGAAACAACACCACTATTAGATGCCAATCTTATCAATGATAATTTATGAGATTATTTCACAACTTACAACATCATTTCTAATACATGGACAATGTTGTTCGATGGTTCTAGATGTGCATTATGCACCGAAGATGGAATTGTGTTTATCAAACCACTTGGGCATATAGTACCACTTGCATATTGATTAATTTTCTCATACACAAATAATATCACATAATATAAGGCATTTATCCTCGGTCTCCAAGTAGCTCAGGCTCTCCAAATAAAAGCGATTAAGGTCTATAGGGGTTCATAGTGGATCATCAATCAAGTTATATATGTTTAAAAAACCAAGGAATAATGCTTAATTCCTTAAAATAATATGGTTCAATGTCTATAGGCTCAATTTGATTACTTCTTTATTGGAAATATACCTCACAAAGACAATCATCACACTGATGCAATGGAAAGTGCACCATTATTGATACCCATTGACATAAATGATGAGTAGGTTATATTTAATATAAAATGGTTATAATCACCATCAGTATGCCAAGCCAATCTCATAGTTATATGAGTTTTATCCACCATACACAATACAACAATGTCTGAATGGTTTTGATATATATAATTTTCTACACAAGTCTATCATGATAGATACCTTCACTAGGAATGATAAGCATAAATTATAGAGGGAATCCCTCCATTATGAAATCATCAATGGGGGATTATTTAAATGATATTTTGATGGACACCTACTCTGATGCTTGACATATGATGAAGCTAAGTTAGTCATCAACCAAGTACACAACAACAAATGTGGTGTCCATTTGAATGGGAAATCAATGTCACACAAATTACTTTGGTAAGGATATTATTGGCCCACCATGGAACTAGAATGCCAAGAATATTCTAAACTATGTGACACATGTTAATGATAAAATAATCTACACCATGTTCCTTCATAATAAATACAACCTATTGTCTCCCTGTAGCCATTCATGCTATGGGGATTTGATCTAATTGGTAAAATCAACCCAAGATTAGTAGGGGGACACATATTTATCATTATAGACACAACATACTTTACAAAGTATGTGGAGACCATCCCATTAAAATCCATAAAATGAGAAGATATATGTTGCTTTCTCATGATGAACATCATTTACCATTTTGGCCTACCAACAACCATCATTACAGATAACAAAACCTCCTTTAAGAACAAAATAGTAAAGAAAATTTATGCTAAATATAAGATTCGACACACATTCTCTACTCCATACTACCCTTAGAGTAATGGCCAGGCAAAAGCCACAAATAAGATTATTAATAGTATCCTAAATAAAATAATCACCAAATTTGGTGATGATTGCCATAATCAACTCGTCTATGCACTATGGGCTTGTCGCACTAGTATTGACACACCAACATGAGCTACTCCTTATTCATTAATATATGGAGCTAAAGTGTTATCCCACTAGAATTAGAAATTTCATCCATATAAGTTTCTATTAAAGGGCTTATCACAGACAACCAATACAAATAAAGACATCTACATGAGTTAGAATAATTGGATCACACACGCATAAAAGCTACATATCACCTCAGAGCATACCATAAATGCATCCAATGGGTATAAAATAACCATGCCAAAAACAAATAATTCTAATTCAATGATCTTGTTCTAAAAGAGAACCTCATAAATGCCAATGCCAAAGAAGAGACAAAAGGAAAGTTTAAACCAAGTTGGCTTGGCTTATACTTAATTTTAGAAAAGAATAGCCCCATGGTATACCATCTAGCTTCACTTGATGATAAGGCAATGAATAATCCAATGAACATTATGAATCTACAGAGATTCTATATCTAAACAACTCACATATTACTTGTACATAGTTTCTCTTACCTTGCTCCTTGTATATAGTGTCATTTTCATGATTGCTTGTACGTGGATTTTACTCAAAAAATAAAAAAATAATATAATATTTACAGAGATTCTATATCTAAACAACTCACATATTACTTGTATATAGTTTCTCTTACCTTGCTCCTTGTATATAGTGTCATTTTCATGATTGCTTGTACATGGATTTTACTCAAAAAATAAAAAAATAATATAATATTTTAAAAAACACAAAAATATTCAAATATTTATTAGAAAATACAAATTTTATATTGTATACATTTCCATGTTTACATTCCTTTTATTTTCTAGAAACTACATATGTTATTTATGTTAGTGTAGTCAGTTTTATCATACAAACATGCTTCACTTGTTCCTTTCGAGTGTTTGTAGATTCTTACAAGTTTCAATTGCAATATGTATATTTAACATGGACATTATAACCCGTTGGGGGCATCATACACACAAATTTTGATTTACCAGGTTATATCATTCTATACTCCATATCATAGATTTAACATTATTTATATATTGATAATGATCATCCTATACTACACTATTTTTTTGTTGACTAATACTACAATAGACTCAAATTATATACATATTTGATCTTATGCATATTTGTATCACATGGTTATGCATACTTTCATTTCTAGCTTTACTAGACTATATTTGATTGTGTCTCTTTGCTTCTACTTCTACTCGAGGGAATTTTAGTATGCCATTATTTTACAGCTCTAATCCACTTCCTTTCATTGTATGTATCATTTTGACATGTGACCATGTCCTTATGTGTGCCTTCTTGATTATGTATGTGGACATTTGAACATGTCTTTCCATGTGGCTCTAAGCTAACCCTACTTGTTAAATGCACATGTGGACATTTTCACATGTCCTTGTATGCATGACTTTCCCATAATTGGTGACATGTGCCCATGTCCCTTTTATTGTATCCCCTTCACCTAATTTTCATGTCTCATTTGTTTGTATGCATGATTTCATGTATGCATCATGGCCATGACACTTGTATCTTGCTTGTTACTTGCACACTCAGTTTGTGATGCCATGAAGGACCTCATACATCTCCCATTACTTCTTAGGTGCCTTGATGGACATCATGCCCCATATCCCTAAGTATTTACAAATATTATACTCATATTTTAAGTTCATATACATGCTTACATTTTTATATCTATCTTGACAACCTTATGAATGTTAGATCTAACATACACATTATATTAGTTTATCACACATATATCATATATTTTTAGTCTAACACACATGATGTAGATATTTTATTTTGAGGATAGTTATTTCACAAGTTCAATAACTCCCCTCAAAAGAGGGGGCATTCACAAGGGGTTTCATAAACATCAGGCCATCTGAGTGCACTTAGAACACAATTTTCAACATGCAAACATAGAATATGGATCCCTAATTTAAGAAAATACAATGAAAAATAGTCACAACTAGATCAGTCTTCATTTTGCATAGAAATAGAACATTTGGTCAATAACATGACATATAGGACACTAGCGCAGTGTGCTATTGACTAGGGGACTGAGATACTATCTAGTAGCTCCATAAATAATTTTTTTTGGAATTATTAGAAAGGTATAATAGTTACAATTCATATTTGCATAGTCTCAAGTACATATTATCAAATAGGCTCAATTTATGCTCAATTATGTGCAAAATCACATAGGTTTGCTCAGATTGGGGGCATCATGCATTGCATGATCACCCCCATTTCAATTTTATATACTCAAACATAGATTATTATGGCTTAGTCTAGAATCTATATACACAGATATCAGAGTTAGTGGTATGTGCATGACACATTATTCTCATATGTTCAGTTTGATACTAGTACTCTTAGATGGAATGCTAGTTCTATATCATTCTCCATGTTGTTACTCTAGACACTATTTACACTAGATTGATGCCTTATTCCATCTATAGTGGTTGGCATTCCTAATTATTCCTTAAGCTACATTATTAAGTGCTCAAGTGGCCCTTGAGCCATTTTACATTTTAGAGCTTCTGAATGGAACCAAAGCCATTCTACATAGTTTCAGTTATAACACATAACTTCAATTACATTCCACAATTTTAGTTTCAAATGCATCTACTACACACAGGTAGGAAATTGTGGAGTCATAGCCTACTTGAGTTCTTGATCCACCCACACAGGAGGGTTGGACAAAACAATCAATCCAATCCAAGTTATTCACCAATTATGATCCATGAAATAGGGATGGGCAATGATGGAATCAAGTCCAAATTGAGCTCTTGAGCTACCCACACATAGGGATTGAGAAAGACATCAACTCAATCCAATTTATTCATCATTTGATCACTAGATAGACATATATAGGATGTCACCAGGTTCTTACATTGGTTCACCTACCCAAGGAGGTGTATTCATTCTTTTCCTCTTTCTCTTATCTCTTTACTCAATTTTATTTTTGCTTTTGACATTTCTTAAGTAGGGACTTATTCAATCATGTTTCATTTACAAGATGCATAATGGATCATGCTTTATAGACTCAGACCTAGATTCACAAACTTTACTTCTTAGGTAATTCTAGGAACTCTTATATTCTTTTATCCTAGTAATTTTGATTGTTGAATTTCTATAATGGGGGGGGGGGTACAATTGTAGTCATATAAAATGTCACTTTAATGCATTGAATGTCATTTGAGACCACATTATCCTTAGCTTAGTCCTAGTCCTATTTTAGGGACTCTTCTAATACTTTTCTAGCTTTCATGTGAGTCCAACCCACTCCCATACATACTAAAAGCAACACTAAGCTATACCCCCTATGCACCTAGGCCCCTTGTTTACTAGCTCTTGCCACCTAGACATTAGCACGATCCTTTGGATGCTAGTGCATTATGTTATTGACCTAGGGATTGTTCTATTATTCCTTAGCTCTTTTCACCCCCAATGGATATCTTTTCATTCCCCAAAAAAATTTAGGTTCAACCTAGACCTATTTTATGAGTTGATAAGCAACATAATGCTATATATGCACCACTTTCATTCAATTCTCCACTAGATGTAAATCAGATGCAAATACTCACAAACAAACTCAAAAATAGTTATGTAAATCAAGGTCATTGATCCCTATTCTACCCTACTTCTACATACACCCATGTACAACAACCTAGAGCTTAGATTACTCAGATTTTTAGTCTTAAGTCACATTCAAATCACTCAAAATTGACACTTATACTAGTATTCACTTGCAATTACACCAACACTTAGATTTGGAGAACTACATTTGGCTTGATTCCCTTTCAAGGTATTGGTATGTGGGCAACACTCAACATGTGGGGTGTTGAGGTCACATCCAACCTACCCTACTAATTACACTCTTTTCTACCTATTCTCCTCAAATACCCTTGGGATTTGCTTTCAAATTAGTTAAAATAAGGAATAGACAGTGAAACAACATCCATTTACATAGACACAAACATCTTAGGAACAGGTGAAGGTATACCTATCAACTCACTACCCCTATTAAAATATGACACTAGCATAATGTGCTATTATATAGAGGTCCATGCTATTATCCAGGAGGGTTTTTGACTCCTTTTTCTAGTTCACATCACTCTGTATAGCTTTGGTAACAATTCACACCCTGCTACTCATTCGTCTAAGTCAATTTTTAACTAAGTACATCCTGTTCTAGTTCAATTTTATTTTAAGAATAATTAGATAAGTCAATTATTGTACAAATTAGTGGCTATATTTATTGTTATATATATTATCTAATTTATTATTCTATCACTTTAGCATCTTAAGGTTTTACATTAAATAATACCTTAAAAAGTTAAATCAGGATCTTAGATGATAAGGATGAAAATGAAAATAATTTAAAATGTGTATTTTGGTATGATTAACATTGGTCAACTAGGAAATCATATGATAAATTTATAAGGTAAAAAAATGAGATATGATGATTATTCATTCTTCATTTCATCAAATTTAAGATTGTACAAATTGTTTAGGTAAGTTTATGTAAGTGAAATGAGTAATTTTTCTATAAAATAGCCTTGTTGGGTATTTTAGGCTAGTGATTTGTCTAATCTGAGTGTCTAAAATGAGTTTGAAATTAAAAAATATCAACAAGATAAAGCATTATTATGTCCACGTTTGAAGGGATATATTGGAAGTGCATTTGATTTTTCAAAATGTTCATGGATTAAGATTGAGTGATGGATTGCACAAGCATGTTTCATCATCTTAAATTTGAGCACAATGAAACATTGTCACTGTAAATGTTTTATATTCAAGAAAGGGATAATAAGCATGAATGAATGGAAACCTACACCAGTATTGTGAGGGATGAATTGGTCTGACTGTCTCACTTCATAAGTGGTCGTGAGGATGATATTCGGGCACACATTCTATATTAATTATTTGTTTTATAAGAAAGTGTTATATTTCTTATGATATAAGAGATTGGTTTAGAAACAACATCTTGGATTTCATTAGAAAGGTATGATAGATATATCCTAGAAGAAATAATCAAAACCTATTAATTGATTGTTATAACCCTAAACCCTAAACCCAAATGCAATACTTAGACCCCATTTTATCACAAACATAAACACAAACACAAACATGAGAGTAATTAGGGCCAATTTGAACCCTTTTAACCTAACTTTGAGTCTAGGATGTGATTTTGGGATAAATTAGCCCATATTCCCCAACATATTGAGCCAATTAGTTAATTATTGGAATTAGTGATACAAGTTCCAGATAAAATTGAACCCTGTGAACCTAATGAGCCAAATGTCATAGATAATGATGAAATTAACAATAATGAATAGAATAATGATAATGAATATTTACCTAAAAATCTAGGTTATGTTGCAAGTCCACATTCAAAGTATAAAGTTTTTGATTTTGTTGATGATGAATCTATGCATGATGATTTACCCCTATCAATGAAGAATTTCATGGAAACACATAATGATGAAATTAACAATGAAGAAAATGTCATCCCACAACTAAAAAATGAAACTAATCATGAATAAACTAGTAGTGAATATAATGATTTTGAAACACCATTTCAAAAAATTCCACCATTAACAACACCTCCAACGGTTGTGTGTAGAAAAGGCAAGTATTTAATTCACGTTAATGACTATTTTTTTGAAACAAATTCATAAAAAAAGTCTGACTGCCATTCAAGAAGACTAACTGAAAAAAATTAAGATAATTTCTTTGATAAATTAGATTTTGATAGTAAAAAATGTCAAATATTTGTTTTATTGAAGAAATTGATTAAGATGAGACCTACAATGTACACCCTAGGACTAAGAACATCTAACATGGATGATGAAAAGAATGAAATTGTTTAAAATAGACATGACACATATGATATTATAGGCATTAAATCATGAAACAAAGATTGTAATGTTGCCATTGAATAATTACCACTTGTGTAATGAGTGGTCAAATGGGGGGAAAATGATTGATTTCAAAAACTAGACGATCATTGGACATAAATAGAAAAACATTAATGAAAGTAATTTAAAGACACCAAAGACCTAATGATGCCAATACCACTGAGATTTGGGTATTGCCTAGTGGACTTCCATGAAAGGACAAGGTTATAGCTGATGCTCTCAAATATTTACTTTCACAATTTTGAAAAGACAATATAAGAATTTCACCCAACACTAGAGATGTAGTGAAAAGAAGAGTTGGTTCTTGTAACCATGAACCACATTCAAAAAATTTATTGAATATGATTTAAACACAATTGTACTCTTTTAAAAAAAATATATATCAATAAATTTCTATTAGTCAAAGATATTTTGAGATGGCCAAACCATTTTATGTAAAAATAAATCACACATGCACCACTTGTTGTAGGAAACATGTTGAATTTTCAATGCACTATGATGTTTTTCACCATATATCTTGTACTTTGAATACTAACAACATTTTTTAAGAATGTGATATAGAATTTCCACCAAAATCAGTCAGGAAATTTATTCCAACCATTTTTTTTGAAAGAGCAAATGCATAATTCTTTTATAACAAAGCATGTTTAGATAGAAATCACAATGTTTGTGGTGGATTTACAAAATTAAAAAAATGTTTCCATGAGGAGAGCACAAGTGAAATTGGAAAACAATTAGCTTGTTTGAGCAAATAAAAATATGTGACTTATCAAGTAAACTATGGCAAAGAATTTAAAAGGTTTGAGCTTGTTACAAAACATATACCTATTTTAGAATTTATGGTCAAATTCAAGGAGGAAATTGTTTATAAATTTGGAAGGCACACACATAGGGATAGATGGTTAGATACACATTTCAAGATAAGCAAGGACACATTCCCACTTGGTTATATTATTTCAATAGTCAACTTTTCTGAGAGTTACACATTTAAACCACAAATAGCAGTTCACTCACAGTATTACAACTCAATACAAGTTGCCATATTTTTGGATATAACATTCATGCATGCACCTGATAGTACAACAAGATCAAAAAATATTAAGGGATTACCATTTCTATGTCAATGATAATCAATCAAATTATACATAGTATGTACAAGGTTGTTTTGTGAATTTATATGGATAGTTAACTGAGAGGAACATTAATTTTAATCAACATTACATTTAGTTAGATAATTACACACCATAATTTAAAAATACACATATGTTTTATTGGTTGAGTAGGACGCCCATTACCAATGGTCTAGAACATATTTAGAGTTTCACTAAGGCTAAACATGGAAAATGAGAGCATGATGGTGCTATAGCATGTTAAAAAGAGTTATTGTAAAAGTGGAGTTGAATTTCAAAGTGCAAATATCAAGCCTTTTTATCATTACTATTATGAGTTGTTAAGCTCTTCCAAAATATCCTAAAATATCTAATTTGAGAGCTATGCCTAGTAATTGAAAATCATAATTACATGACAATTTTTAACTCAATTGGAGTTATCCTCAACTCACCTAGGGTTATTTTGAACCCATTCCATGTTTAAACTTAACCTTAACTAACCTTGGGTGAGAGTTAATCTTTGAGGCTATAAATACAAGGCCATGCCTATTGATTTCTAATCTATTTTGGTGCAAATTTATTATGCACAAATATATTCAACAAGATTTATTGATGTAAAGTTACCATGCTTAAATGTATTTAAAGATTTGATAATGTAGTGTTATAATGCCAATTTGGAGAGAGAAGCTTCATGCAAGTAGTGTTACCATGTTAAAATCTTAAGACAAATAATCAAGCTACGGTGCCAAGGAGAGAAGAAGACAATCAAGCTTCATTGTTAAAGACTTTTTGATGCACAAGCTAAGCAAGTTATTTCAACAAGACATATGGAGTTCCAAGGAAGGTAAAATAAGGTTTTATTTTTATGTTTTAGTTGTGTTTCATATGCATGCTTATTACCTATGCTCTCCCTAGTGTCTAGGATAGAGGTGTTAAGATTTTAGTGTGTTTATTTGAGTTTTATTTTTTGAACTAACACAAGACTAACCTCCTCTCTATTGTAATTCTTGTTCACACAAAGATGATTTTTTTTGACTGATGCAAAAACCATTGTTGAATGGTGTAATGAGAAAATGGGCAATGATGATCAATAAAATTCTAATGTTCATAGATACTTTTGGTTGATGAAGAAAAAACACTTGGTAAAGTATGAGGATTTTATGATTGTAACATGATAATGTAAGATCCACTCATTTCATAGCTCAAATGTAGGTTCTTAGACTATTCATTCGAGACACTTGGCATGTTTTTGTTCTTCATGCATGGAATTTGTTTGGAATGAGTGTGAGTCAAAAGAGTGGGTGGATAAATGGAGCTACAAAGCTCTAATTATAATCGATATATATTAGGTTCCACCAAAATTAGAACTTACATAGATGACATCATTACATGAATTTATCCATGTATTTGACATAATGCAACCATATAGAACATTAATAACTATGTACTATTTGTTCTCATTATCTATCTCGACAATGTTATTAAAAGGGAATAAATTAAGTTAGTTATTCTCATTATCTATCTTGATACAAGGCATATTTTTGCAGTAATTGATGATGAGGACAATGAAGAGGGAACATATTACTACTTATGTTAGTGTGTAGAGGAAATTTTTTTGACTTCCCCAGTCATAGATGGAGAAAAAATTGACTATCCCACTAGATTTATAGTTGTCACTAGACCTTGGATTAGACAATATCCTATAAAATTTTTAGATGCATGGTTGTTTGAAGACTTTGAAACACATAGGAAGATATTACACTATTCAAATTTGGTTATTACAACAAATATTCAATTGGTCAAATATCATGGGAGGCCATTAAACAAGAATATATAAAAAGTTAATGAGTTAGACCATGAAGCTATTCTTGTTACTATCAAGATTAGAGCAAATCCTAGTGGTTCATTTGATTAAAATTCTAAAGTATGTTGACTTGTCAAATGTAGATATATTTAAGTCTACTAAATTTTATTGATTTTTTAGGCAGTACATATAAATTTAATTTTTAATCACTTACTATTTTTTTTTGTAGGTTAGTGGTGCCAAATAAGCTTTCACATTCATGCAGTTAGTACTATTAGTAAAGAATTTCATATTCTTGAAGCTAAGAGAAGCTTAATATAATTACTCAATTATTATAGAAAGGGTGTTATTGAGGCCAAAATGGGTGGTGGGTCTCTTGATCAGGCATGATAGGAGGCCAATAACCTAGTCCTAGACATTATCTACCATGCCAAGTTTCAGCGACGAATCATCGGAGGTGGAGTTCTCCAACTGCATCTTTAACTTTGACAACTTTTATTATCAGTGTTTCCATGCTCTTGAATAGTAGTGAGAACATGCATCCATGTGGGTTTGGAGGTTGACGTAATGGGAGCACATGTCATTTGTCTATCCAAATGTGTTCAAAGTGATGGAATTGTATCTAGAGTTTTTGAAGGTGGAAATGTCAGTTGGAGGACAAGAACTTGTCTCTTCACTATAAAAAAGTTACATTTCAGGATCCATTACTACAACTTTGCCATGGATTGGTCCTAAAGGTTACATCAACATGCTCTAGGTTTAAATTAGAGGGATTTGACAACCATGTGATGGTTCTTTTGGTTCATTCCAACATGTTACAATTTTGATTTTATGAATGCTTAAAGACAAACTAAAAAACTGCATTTTTCTTGTATTGGGAAGGGTGTTCTTGAGACTGAAATGGGTGGTGGGTCTCTTGATCAAGCATGATAAGAGGCCAAGAACCTATTATTGGACATTACCCACCACCTAAAACATGTTTAAAGTACCATTTTCTAGTCATGAAGCACAAGAGTTGGAGTTCTCTAACTGTCACTTCAACTTTAAAAATATTTGTTAGTGTTTCCAACCTAATGAATAGTAGTGAAAACATGCATCCGAGTTGGGTTGTAGGTCAAGGTCATGGGAGGACATATAATTTGCCTATATATATTTGTTAAAAGTGATGGACTTGTAGCTAGAGATCATGAAGGTGGAAATGTCAGTTTGAGGACAAGAAATTATCTCTACAAAAGGTTGAATTTTAGGACTTGTTACTATAACTTGTGCCATAGATTGGTCCTGAAGGTTCTATCAACATGATTTAGGATAAAATTAATGTTAGGATTATTTTGGTTTGTGTCAAATGATTACAGTTTCTATTTTATGTATGCCTAAAGATAGGCTAAAAATTACATTTTTCTTGTATTGAGAAGGGCATTCTTGAGGTTATAATGGGTGGTGGGTATCTTGATAGGGAATGATCAGAGGCCAGGAACCTAGTCCTAGACATTATCTACCACCCTATATATATTGACAATTCTAATTTCCAGACATGAATCACTAGAGGTAGAGTTCTCCAATTATCACTTCAACTTTGATAACATTATTGTCAATGTTTCCATGCTCCTGAACAATAGTGGAAGCATGCATATGGATGGGTTTGGAGGTAAAGGTCAGGGGATCATGTGTATTTACCTATACATATGTGTTCAAAGTGATATAATTAAACTTGGAGGCCCCAGAGGTGGAAATGTTAGTTGGAGGACAAGAATTTCTCTTCACTGTAAAAAAGTTACATTTTAAGACCCCTTATTGTAACTTGTGCCATATATTGGTATTGAAGGTTCCATAAACATTATTTGGGGTGAAATTAGAGGGATTAAAAATTCATGTGGTGTTTTATTTTTTTCATGGAAATGACTTATGATTTCTATTTTATACATGCCTGAAGTTAGGCTAAAAAATTACATTTTTCTTGTATTGGGAAGGGCATTCTTGAGGTTGAAATGGGTAGTGGGTCTCTTGATCAAGTGGGATCAGAGGCCAAGAACCTGATATTAGATGTTATCCACCACTCTATATATGTTTATAGTGACATTTTATATCCATGAAGCACCGGAGGTGGAGTTCTCTAACTGTTGCTTTAAATCTAACAATATTTATTGTTAGTGTTTCCACGCTCTTGAATAGTAGTGAAAACACACATCTAGGCAGGTTTGGAGATCAAGGTCATGGGAACACATGTAATTTTCTTGTCTAGACATGTTCAAAGTGATATACTTTCACCTCAAGATCTCAGAGGTGAAAAATTTAGTTGAAAGACAAAAAACTTGTCTCTTCACTATAAAAAAGTTGCATTTCAAGCCCTGTTACTGCAACTTGTGCCATAGATTGGTCCTGAAGTTCCACAAACATGATATAAGGTAAAATTATATGGATTCAACATGAATATTATAGTTATTTTTTTCATTCCAATGAATTATGATTTTCATTTTATGTATGCCTAAGTTATGCTTAAGATCTGTATTTTTCTTGTATTAGGAAGGGTGTTCTTAAGACTGAAATAGGTGGTGGGTTTCTCGAAGGGGCATGATCATAGGCAAATAAAATAGCCTTAGATGTTATCTACCATCTTATATGTGTTTACTTCATCATTTTATAGTCATGAAACACAAGAGGTGGAGTTCTCCAACTACCACTTCAACTTTGACAACATTTATTATTAGTGTTTCCATGCTACTAAATAATAGTGAAAACATGCAGTCGGGTGAGTTTGGAGGTTGAATTCATGGGAGAACATGTAATTTACCTTTATATACATGTTCAAATTTATGGAATTGTAACTATGGGTACTAAAAGTATAAATATCAGTTGGAGGATAATAACTTGTCTTTTCACTGCAAAAAGTTGCATTTTAGGACCCATTACTACAACTTGTACCATGGATTAGTCCTGAAGGTTACATCTACATGGTCTGGGTTGAAATTATAAAGATTAAACACACATGTGAGGGTTCTTTATATTCATGTCAATGACTTATGATTTCCATTTTATACATACCTGAAGTTAGGCTAAAAAGTTACATTTTTCTTCTATTAGGAAGGACATTCTTGAGGCTAAAATGGGTGGTGGATCTCTTGATCGGGAGTGATGGGAGGCCAAGAACCTAGCCTTAGAAATTATCCACCACTATGAATGTGTTGTAAACACCATTTTTCATCCATGAAGTACTTGAGGTGGAGTTCTCCAACTACCATTTCAACTTTGATAACATTTATTGTCAGTGTTTTTATGCTCTTGAACAATAGAGCGGATATATGATGAGAAGAGAAGAAATGGCCAAGATGAGTGAAGTGGAGAGGGAGAGAATTTTTTTTATGAAGTGAAAAAAAGGAGATATAACCACCAAAATATTCCAAAGCCTTAGGAGACATGATAATTAAAATTTTACACTACTTCAAAGGGCCAAATAAGAGCTTTGTATGGATATGTTGGCTATTAAAGAGCATGTTTATGATAAATTTGATCAAAAATCACCTATTCAAGGTCATAGTGCAGATTGGGTTGCCTACTCAAAGCTCCTTGAAGAGATGGATGAACTTGCAACAGTCAATAAGAAGGATGTGGTCACTCAAAAACCATGCATAGATGAGGTATCACTTGACAAGGTGGTAGATGACAAGCAATCTAAAAAAGATCAAGAGGTACTTGATGAGTTTGTCTTTGTTGATGTTGATGACTCATTTGAGAAGATGCTAATATAGTTGGTGGACAAGGAAAATGCCTCATCAAAGGTTATGATTAATAAACATCCTGCTTTGCAACTTGTACCATCTCTTGGAAGGTGTGAGTTAGGGTTATTTCACACATTTTAGTAATGTTCTAGAATTAGAAGTACAAAGATGCAATATCTAGTTTGTATCATTATTTGTATCATGTATAAATACCTCACGTGTATCATTATAAAGTATTGGATTGTTGTTCATCAATACAATCATGTTTTAAATTGTGTTTTTGGATTTATTCTAATACTACTTTGTCCATCGTTTCCTATGGTTATAGATCTATCGTTACTTATTAAGATTTCCAATTTGTTTGTTTATATAAGCACTTGCATCTCCCTCACATTAATATTAAATCAGGACCTGAGTATTTCACTAAGAAAATGAAAAAAACAACTAGTTTGTACATAATGTTCTGATTGCATCTTAATAACGAAGAAGTATAAGCTTTAGGTAAAATGTCAATGTAGCCAGGTTCATGCGACAAGCTAGATGCTTGAATCACATTTTGAGATTAGGATATGAATCATTATAGGTCCAAATTGTGATTTCATGTGTTCTTGAGATGAATGTATAATTGTCATCATGAAGAACTTTAGTAAGCTGGAGATTTTCCCCCATCAAACCCACTACGAATATGATGAAAAGCAAGAAAAATTTAGATCTAATTAATGCTAATACTAATCCACATACTATTACCAACCTTCAAATTTGGAAGAAAGCAAAAATAATAAGATGGTAGATATATTTTTGGCATAAAGACATTTTTTGGTTCCTCCATGTAATTGACCTCTTGATAAATCAGTTACAATTTATGTATCCTAATTTCATAATTTTCTTTATGTTTTTGCACTCCCAAACTTGCAAACTTAGGATGGCAACCTGAACAAAATGCTTGACATTGTATGCCTAGAAAGGCAGAGAAAGTATAATATCTAAGAAAATACTTATCTTATTTCACTATGAAGGAATGCTAGGAAGAAAGCAAGGATGCAAAATTCTTTTAGAATTGAGGTACAACTGACAAAAGATGTATAGAAAAACAAAAAATGTGCTATCATGAAATTCAAATAGCAGATGATCTCTTGGGTAATTTATTGGATAATTCCTTAGAAGTTTACATGTCGGTATGAATTTTAGAGTTTCAGATAATAGGGGTAGCAATTTGGCCTTAACAGGCCAAAATTGCTAACAATAATTTCCTCTGATAGTCTAGGCATGGGCCTCTCATGGATTTCCTTGTACACTATTAGATAGAAGTGCTCAGCTATGACCCTCATTTCCTATTTGTATTTGTAGACTCTTACCTTTGAAAAAATGTGAGGCACAATCCATTTTAGTTTTGGATCCCAATTCGTGAATTGGGAGAACTCCTGGGTAGCGTAGATGGCATCCACCAAGTAGGACATCATATAGAAATTATCCCCTTCGTTGGCCATGACCTTCTTAATTTGTGTTTCCAAGTTACATGATATGATTTCTCCCAAAGGGGGTGTCTTTGCATCATCTATTATCATTGATTCAAATGGAACCCATTTCTCATCTACGTGGCATGTGTCCTGTGTCCTAGGCTCCATGTAGTCAATTCATCATATCCATTCCCATTTGTTCTCCCTTCCTAAATTAGGTGATGGGGATCTAGATAATTTTGGATTTGCATACAAATTTCCCCTTGTTCTCAACCCAATCCCTCAAAACTTCCCTGATGTCATGGGTTCAGAGCCATTAGGTTGTAATCTCCTGGTTATAAACAATCTCTGGTTTGGGTAGATTATAATAAGCTTGAAAGGCTAGCCCGACAATAAAAGCAATGTCTTGTACCAAATTAAAAGACTTAATCATATTGTTTACACACTTGGATTGATGAAACATTTGGTAGACTAAGTCTACGCAGGGGTGTACCTCTGGGTTAGATGTAGCCTTGTGTAACCCTACAGATTTGAGTGCCAAAATGTCTAACCTATCTTCTGCATCATTGGAGCCTTCCTCATCATCATTGTCTCTATCTACAATCCTTTCTACATGGTAGAATAAATTATTATAATGTTTATGTTTGGTGGCCAATGCAACTGAGTTGTAATTGGTGTCCCATAAGATGATGTTCATTCCATAGGAGTAGAGGAATGGAACTTGTTCCTGCTTGGTGGCTCCAGATGTTATAGATTTGGCCATAGTCTCAATTTTGCAATTGATGAGCTCATGCATTGCTTTAATGGTGAATAAATGTATATAAGTCCTTAGCAATAATCATAAAATATTTTGGAGTTCTTAACATATAATAATTGAAAGTCAATGTAATGCCTTGAGACAACAAGCTTTAAACTCTAAATTTTAGAATTTGAATTGGAAGATACGAGTCATAAATGGCAAGTATCTTAACTCACTTTGATTTAAAGCTCGGGTGGTTCTTCAGTTTTGTTCTAACAGCTTCAAAAATCCACTTTGAGGAATCAACCAATCATTGCCCTTGCCTTGTCCATGTGGCTTGTTGTCATAGGCTTGACTTTTTAGTGAAGTGACTTGGCTCTACAACCACCAAAATGAGCCCCGTCAGCATTTAATTCTCACCTAAAATTGGCAATTTATGAACAACCATGCATCTCCTGGGTGTCATAATTGACACATGCTCAACACTTTGCACTCTTTCATGCACTTCAGTCTTCTATTTTGAATATTAGGTTATCCAAGCAAATTGTACGATATTCCACCAAGTTACATATTTTGATTGGATCACTCTTATTTGATGTTGCATGGCTCGACCCTTTTTTAATATTGGGTTGAAATGGCTTTGGGACCTCTACTGGTTTTCCAAGTGGCAAGTTTCATTGGCTCACACTATCACACAACTTTGTTAAATGAAACTTTCAATGGACCCAAACACCATGACACTTTGCCACATGTCATATTTTGATTGGATCGCTCTTCATTGGGTTTTATGGTTTCCTTTGATCGTGTTATTACCAAAGATAAGGGGTCCATGTGTCCTCAGAGCATTAGTTCCATTTGTCAGGTGGCTTCCACATCATATCTTATTATTCAAGATTGATTAACTAAATGTCAAGTGTCATCCCATCATGCAATCATAGCATGGTTGGAATTGAGCATTACACCTTGACTATGGGGGGTGCAAGGATGCGACCTAGTGCCAAGTGGCATGCTACAATTAGGTTGTTGGGTCGTAGGCTTTGGAAAGTAATTAAAGCCTCAGAAGACTATGACTAGGTGTCATATATTGTGTTTTGATTGAGTTGTGACCCCTCCTTGAACTTTAAACATCGAGAACAAGTGTCAAGTGGAAAAATCCCATTGGATCACTGGGTCACGAGACTTTATAAAATAATAGGATCCTTGGAGGGCTATGACTGGATGTGACATGGCATGTTCTGATTGAGTCATAGCTTCTTAATGGACTAGTTAGTCACAATTGAATGACAAGTGCTAGACTCCCATTTGATCATGGGGTTGCAAACTTTGACATTCCTTCGTGAGCTTAGAATGTTGAGACTGGGCACCACATGGCACATTGCGATTAGGTCACTGGGGCGTGACTATTTTTTAAAGGCTAAAAGGTATGCGATAAAGTCCTAAACTTTATGTGATCGAGTGACTAATGCATGTGACACTATTGCGTGTCAATTATAGCCGAGGTGGCATCAAGATCCTGCATAAAGGAAAGAATGCAAAACTTAGAAAATAGTGAGATGAAAGAGAATGGATGAGTCTGAATTCATAAACTTTGAGTACAGAATCTTAATTAAACCCTAATCTAAAACTTAAAATCAAGGTATGTCTTAGTATTGAATACAAATTTTGACATAGCCAAAATAATACCATGATTTGGAAACCTTAATTAAGTAATCTCGATCAAATCTTAGGGATCATACCTTGGATCTTCGAATTATAACTCCTTGTAAGAGCACTTTTAAACAAATCGGATCATTAGAAAATTTAATGAACTAGACAATAATGAAACATTTTAAAAGGTACCCATTAACATTTGCCATGGACCAACATGACTTTGAATCATTCAAGTCATACAAAGGGGTTTTACTCATGTGGATCCAATGGTAAGGTATATCTTAGGGTGAATGACCCAAAAAGTTTATAGGGTCACCATTTTTAGGAAAATGGGGTGTGTTGGTCTCAACACATCCTTTATAGAATGAGAAGCATGAGAAGGGTTTTTCCTCTTATTCCTTGTTTCCAATAAACTTAGATTAGAGGATGCATGATCAAGTGTTGGCTTTTAGATTATTTAGACACCATCGAGTCAGTCCACTCTATGGAGCTTTCTTAGTTTGTTTTACAACAATTGGATGTTGGCCTATGACCAAACCATAGTTGTCTTTGAGCATCACTCTCTTCAAGGTCAAGAAAAGGTGGATCAACTCATCCACGATATGGACACCATTAATAATAACCTTGTGGCCCAAAATCAAATATCTCCTAGTCCTAATCATACAAATTCAAAAAAATAATAAAAAAATTAGTTGCTCAAAACCCAGATCTACCTATGGGAATTCCTTTGAATTTTGAGACTTTGCTCCCTCACACTTTCTAATGGAGATAATGATTAAGAAGTCATTATTTAAACTACCTAAAGGAAACTTTTTTCTTTCATTTGGTGGTGCTTCTATTATAACATGTGACATCCACCTAATTAGCCTACATAAACACTATACTAGACTCTCTTAAGCCTACAACAAAAGGTCCATCCTCTTCCCCTATAAATCAGTGCCTTAGTGCTCACATTTGAGAAAAACTAGAGGGAAAATCAAAGGAAGTTTGTCCTTATCGATTTATCCTGTGTCGAATGTTGAAAACTATGGTAATGTTTCATTTTTCTAATTTACATTTGACATTGTATAACTTGATCATTTCAAAACTCTATACCTTGAGCATTACTATATCTAGCTTGACCTTACCTCCCTTACTAGGGTTATCATTCATTAATTATTTTTTAATCTAGATTTTCAAATACAACAACATTGACGAAATAGCCTTGTTTATTGTAGGGGAAAATAAGGTACAACATATATGTGGTGACAACACACCTTATCCTGCTTTTTTATTCGCCATGACCCCTTTACTTGACTAGATATGCCTTAACCTTGTGGCTTAGCTTAAGCACTTGAGAGAAACTTGAAACTAAATTTGATGTAAACTATTAAGACTATAAAATTTCTTACACTTGGGAGAAAGGATGAAATAGGACAACCTTTCATGAATGATACTTTATTTTAGGCGACCACTTGTAAAACAAATAAGGAAACCCACAACTCCCTACGTATGCATGGATAAGTGCTTAAATATATAGCCCATTGAATCTATCATTATAGTGCCCAAATGGTGCGGATTAGGATATGTCCAAGTGTACCATTGGTTGGAACCCAGTGCATGTCCAAGTGTACCATTGGTTGCTATTAAAAAATGACCTCTTTTGACTATAATAATTGAATGAATAAGCAATTTAGTCATATTTATTAATGTAGGTTTTCTACCACCTTTAGCAACTAGCATAGATCCTCTTATTAAACTTCTCAAATTCAAGCCACATGTTATTATCACCTAAATAAGTACACTCTAAGTTTGATCAATCTAACCACCACGTATAGAAACAAATAAATAGAAATATACAAACATAAACATCCAACATCAAATTAATATAAACATAAGAAGATCACACTTATATCATCGTAGATATTGGTTCAATTATACAATCATTTTAGTTTCTCTCTACAAGGGTTATAGGTGGTTTAGATCATTATTTAGGATTAATTTCAATAGGTTTCATAGTATTGGAGGGTCACTTTGTATGACTCAAACTTGTGACCCAATAGAGGAAGTTTCACTTTATTTTTTATCTACCTACCAACAAATCAAAACCCTCAAGGAAGTGGCTTGGATGATTATAACCAATATATGGATCAACAATAGATGTTCATCAATACAAATCACATCATCTTACCTATCAATAGCCATAAATATCAACAAGTGACTTTATAAAGTCCTCAAAAAATATGTATATAAACACATGCATATAATATTTATCATAACCAAGAGGGAAGTGGTTTGGATGATTATAACCAATATATGGATCAATATTAGATGTTCATCAATAAAAATCACATCATCTTACCTATCAATAGCCATCAATATCAACAAGTGACTTTATAAAGTCCTCGAAAAATGTGTATATAAACAAATGCATATTGAAATAACTTTTAAGGGTTTATGGAGTGTAAGTCCTAGGTTGTTAAAGGGGCTAAGAACAATAAATCAGGGTATAAAATATATAATAAATACAATAGCTAATTTGTGAAAGAACTAAGCTAAACTAATATTTCTAATAATAGCAATAAAAAAGGCAAATGAATACTTAGTTGAAAACTGCCTGAGATGAAGGATTCAGAGACTAAAAATTGGTATAGGAGCTGGTCTAAGTGTCACAAACAGAATCTAGGTGTCAAAAACCCTCCTGGACAATATCACCCTACCCTGAACAGTAGCATTGTGATGCTAGTGCCCACTTATGGCACTAGTGTCCTCTATGCAAGAATTATTTTGAGCTTCTAGAAGCCCCTGTGTCTAAGTCTAACAAACGTGTTCTTGTGTGGACAAACTCCGATTCATTGTCTATGACTTGTTGTGACTAATTTTGTATACAAACCCTAGACCTTCATGTGATTAGGGAATTTGATTTGGCACAAATAAAAAATGTATGATTTTAGTTGGGTAGGTTGGACATCCTCAACACCCTATTGTGATGAGAGTTGCCTATATACCAATACTCTGAAAAGAGATCAAGCCCGATGTAGTTCTCCCCACTTAAGTGCTAGTGCAAGTGTAAGTGAAGCTAACATGAATGTTCGTTTGAGTCATTTGAGTGAGGCTTGATATTGTAAATCTAAGTATTTTGAGTTTAAAAATATTGTAGATGATTATATGCAGAAGTAGGGCAAATAGGGATTAATAATCTTGATCATACACAGCTTATTTTGAGCTTGTTTGTGTGTATTTGCATCTAATTTCCATCTAGTGGATAAAGGGCTAAAATTCATGTATATATATTGATCTAGTGCTTGTGCATGATTTGAAATAGCTTTAGGACGACCCTAGGTGCTTTAGGAATTGAAAATATATTTGTTGGAGCTAAAAAGAGGGAACAAGGTAATAACACCCAAATAGGACAATAGCATGCGGTTCTAGTGTCCACTTATAGCGCTAGTGTCCAAATGGTATAAAGTGAGGCTTTAGGGCCCTAGATGCCTAAGGAAGGGTCTGGGACTGATTTTGAGATGTCTAAGGATGTGTGTGGCCCACACAAAAGCTGGATAAGTGTCTGAATAGGCCCTAAGATAGGTCTAGGGCTAAGATAGGAATGAGTGGTCTCAAGTAACACTTTTGGCACTCAAGTGGCATTTTTAGATGATTACATTTGCCAACCCTTTATTCTAGAAATGCAACAAAATGAAATGACTAGAATAAAGGAGAAAAAAAGTGTACCTGGACTTACCTATGAGACAAGGTCTATGAATTTGGATATAAGTATGTGAAACGTGCTCCATTGTAGGTCTGGGTACGTAAACTAATGCATAAACATGATGACATAATTTGTGTGCATGTGTAGATAGTGATCAATCAATGAATAGCTTAGATTGAGTTGATGGCTTGCTCAAACCCCATGTGTGGGTGGCTCAAGAACTCAAGTTGACCTTGACTCCATTGTCGCCCACCCTTGCTTGGTAGATCATGACTTATGAATAACTTGGATTGGACTGATGGCTTGTCCAACCCTCTTATGTAGGTGGCTCAAGAACTCAAGTAGACTATGACTCTATCATTATCTATCCATGTGTAGTAGATGTATTTGTAACTAAATTGTGCAATATAAATAAAGTTGTATGATTGTAACTGAAATTGTATATAATGGCTCTGCGGCCACTCAGGAACTCTAAAAGGAAAATTGATTTAGGGGCCTCTCATGTACTCAAGTATGTAGCTTAGGGATTACACAGTAATGCCAATAGTTGCAGACAGAGTAAGGCATAAATCTGGTGTATTACTCAGAACGTGGTGTTTGGTGTATACAATATAGAGAATGACATCGAGTTTTTCATTCTATTTGATCAATTGTTGTATAAGTGAGCATACAAAAATAATGTGTCGTGCACATACCCCCAAATATGATATCTAAGTTATGAATTTTGGATTGAGTTGTAATAATCTATATCTGATTATCTGAAATTGAAATAGGATTTCTCATGCCATGCATGATGCACCTAATCTGAGCAAAACTAATATGATTTTGTGCAAAACTAAGCAAAAATTGATAATATGTGATTGAATTTATACAAACTTGGACTATAATTATTGCACCTTTCTAGCAAATCTAGATTTGTTTACTTCTGGGGCTACTAGACAATAGTGCCATACCTTGGATAGTAACGTTGTGGCATTAGTGTCCACTTTTGGTGCTAGTGTCTAACTATGCTATTTTTCAGTCAAATTGAATATGATCTCTGTCTAACTATTTTCCACTGTGTTTTCCTAAACTAAGCTTTGTAGTCTATACCTGCATGCTGAAAACTATACTTTGAGTGCATTCGGATGGCATGATCTATGTGACAAACTTTTGTGTCTGCCCCATCTTTTCAGGGGAGTTGTTGAACCTGTGCAAGAACTCTCCTCAAAATAAAAATCTCTGCATAATATGTGTTATCCTGAGCATATATAATATATGTTTAATAAACCAATATGATAAATATACATGACATCATAATGTAAGATAATATGAACATAAGTTGGTAATATACGATGTATGTTAGATCTAACATTCACAAGGCTATCAAGATAGATCTAACGATGTAAGCATGTGTATGAACAATAAATCTGAGTAATAAACTAAGTAACTACTTAGGAGGATGGGGCATGATATCCATCATAACACCCAAGGAGGAAGGGGGAGATGCATGAGGTCCCTCATGGCATTTAAAACTAGAGTGTGTAACAAGCAAGAGACAAGTGTCATGGCCATTACGCATACATACAATACACATAAGACACACAAAGTAGGCCAAAGGGCCACAATACGAGGGACATGAGCACATATCACTAAAACTAAGAAAGCAATACATACAAGGACATATTCAAATGTTCACATACATAAAGAGCAAGCAAGGTTGGTGTGAAGCCACATGGAAGGACATGTTCAAATATCTGCGTACATAATCAAAAAAATACACACAAGGACATGGGCACATGTCCAAAGCATACATATAATAAAATGAGGTGGCATAGAGCCATAAAACAATGACATATTAAAATTTTCTCGAATAGATGTAGAAGCATAGAGACACAATTAAGTCTAAACTAGTAAACCTAGAAATGCAAGTATGCATGCACATGTGGTACAAATTTGTATAAAAGCAAATATGTACATAAACTGAGTCTATAGTAGAAGTAGTTGACAAAAAATTTGTGTAGTGTAAGATAATCGATATCAAGATATAAACAATGTTAAATTTGTGATATAGAGTATAGAAGGATGTAACCTGGCAATCAGAACTGTGTATAGGATGCCCTCAAATGGGCAAATGTATCAAATGTGGAACTTGTGTATGTGCCCCTAGTGGATAGATATTAGCAAGGTTGGATATGTGTGGTGGACCTAGGTCTAGTAAGCATATGCGAACACCTAATAAGAACACGTGAATCATGTATGTATAATAAAAATGACTATACTAAAATAGCTAGGATATGTAGTACCTACTAAGTATATGAAGTGTAAACATATAAATGCATACAATCTATAATTTGTATTTTCTAAATAAATATTTGAATGTTTTTGTGTTTTAAACATATTATATTATTTTTGTAATATCTAGAGTATAAGCTATGTACAAGCAACATAAAAATGAAACTATATAAAGGAGCAAGAGTGAATGAAACTATGTACAAGTAAAGAGGAACATACTAATTGATGAGTCTCGCAAGAGACTCACTATCAAGGTGTCTTGTATCAAACAAAGGAAAAATGATTGTGTGTTGTGTGAAAGGGTATATGTGGTCTAGGAACTGATTGTATTGAGTGATTTTTAGCTAACACTGTTTGTGGAGTAGGGATACAAATTTGAGAAGCTGACTAAACTGCCTTTGAATTGTGCTATGAATGTACAAAGCGGATTGAAATGACATGCGAATTGTTGGGTTTTTAGGGATCCATCTGGCAGAATAAGTTGTAACTGATGTGGATGATCTATGCTGAGAATCCTAGGAACTCAATAACATTGATCTCAAAATGAAAGGGGTAGAGAGAGGCTCTTTAAAATCTATAACATGTTTCTAACACATGGGTCTCTCTAATAAGGGTCTTCGTGGGAGAGTATGCATATATGGTAACACTGTAGAAGTAGACCTCACATATACTGGCAACTCAACTGAAATCTATGGTGTATTGATAAAAATTGTACTTGAAACTATAACTAGTGGTTATTGCATAACTACTTGTGGGATAGGTAAAGGATACTCATATGGAAGGCCTTCAACTGTAACCACCTGATTAGCATGTATTTATACTTGAGACATCTGTGTATGGTGGATGGAATGGGTTGAAGTTGTATCCATGGCCTACTCAATAACATGTTAAATGTTCCTAGAATAAGTACGACTAAGAACCTAGTGATCACATGTGCTGGCCCAACCTGTAATGGTAGTACAATCTCCTCAATGGAGCTCTGAATGTGGCAATTAAAACCACAAATAATTGTATATGTCACATAAATATCCTACTCTGAATAACCCAAACGTTGTAGAAGTGTAATGGTACACATGTTGACACTTGATCCATTGTCAACCATGACACTCTGAATAAGATGATGATCAATGTAGGCTCGTACAAAGAGTGCATATAAATTTGAATCATCATCGATAATTTTTTGCTCTAAATAGTGGTGAGAGGTCTATTGGGCATTGTAGTATGATATACCCCAATGATATTATATAGGGGGTCATTATCCTATATAGTAGTATGATAGGTTGTCAATGGTGGGTGTCTTTAATGTGTAGTGAACACTTGAAGTGCCTCTTGCCTCATTAGCTATATGTTTTTTAAATGGATCTGAAAATATTTTCAATGCCTTAGCTTCCATTGGTTGAACTTTAGGTGCCTATGTAGGTGTGCCCACATCAATGATATTGGCCTCTATCAAATAATGTATAGTATGTCTCAAACTAATACATCTATTTGTAATATGGCCCAGTGCCTTGTGATAGTCGTAGGATGCATTAGAATCATAATTCTTTAGAAGAGGCCTTGTCGTATCAACTTATTTGATGGGAGGGAGAGATATGACATTGCATTCCAAGAGTTGATGTAAAACATGTGTCGGTGATTCTGAAAGATTTGTGAAAACTCTCCGTAGATGAGCTGATAAAACCAAGAGAGGAGGTGGCTTTGTAACTGCATTAACTATGGTTTGAGCATTCTTGTTTTCACTGAGTTTGGCCTTGTATGAAGGCTTACTAAAACTCTTATTAGTTGAATTTGATTCAGTAGTGTACTTTAGTTTACCCATAGAGAGAAGTTTGACTTCCCTTTCTTTCACTATGTGGCATAAATCTGTGAATGTTGGAAACTTCTTGAATAATATAGCCTCCTGCAATGTTGGTAGTAGACTTTGTTTGAATATGGCTTGGATCTCTCTATCTACCATGGGGCTAGTCATCTTTGCCAGTACAATTTTATATTGCAAGACATTCTGTTATAGGCTCATTAGATTTTTGCTTAAGTTGAGCCAGTTGAGCATATGAAACCTTATCAGTGATGTTGATTGAAAAGTGTGCAAGAGCATATCTACCAATGGATTGAATGCAATGATGGACTAATTTGAAGATCATATAACCACTATAAGCCATAGTCCTTTAGATTGCATGGGAACAACTTAATAAGGATCCAATCATTGGACACAATCCAAACATGTTACGTGGAAAGCTTGTAGATGGTGCTTTGGGTCACCCTTACCATCATACAAAGTAAGCTTAGGTGCCACAAATTCAGATGGCAAAGGGGTTGCTGCTATGTGTTGTGCCAAAGGTGCATGTAAATGAACATGAGAATCCAAGGCATGAGATGGCCTAGTAGCACCCACTGAAGATGTAACACTTTAGCATGTACATCATGGATCTCATGCATAAGGGATTGTACATCTAGAGAAGAGGAACTAGTCATAAGAGGTGTTGCTATTGTTGAAAGTTGTTGAGTTAAAACAGGTGGTTGTACAAATTGAGTTGCCCCCAAAGTAGGTGTGACAATATTGTTATCTAGGGGAGTAGAAGATTGACCATTATTGAATTTTTGAAGTTCTTCATGTACAATATTGATAAAGTCATCTTGCATATCTGAATGTTTGAAAACAAAATCTTGCGATTGTCTTTTATCAGTTTCATTGAATTGGTTGTTGAATTATGTCATTGTAGGTTGGGAAATAGGAAAACAATCAATTGTTTATTTAGAACCTTTAAATAAATTTAATCTATGAAAGATTGCAAGAATTAAATACTGAAACAAATCTGAAATTTTAGAATTAATATATGAGCATAGAAAACAAAAAGATACAAACCCTAAAAGCATATAAGACTAGGGTTTTTGTAATGTTCGAAGTCGAGTTCACCAAATGAATTAACTTTTATGGATTTATGGAGTCTAAGCCCTAGGTTGTTAAAGGGGTTAAGTACATTAAATTAGGGTATAAAAAATGCAATATATACAATCATTGATTTGTGAAAGAACTAAGCTAAACTGATATTTCTAATAATAGCAATGAAGGAGACAAATGAATACTTAGCTGGAAATTACATGAGACAAAGGATTCAAAAGTTGAAAACTAGTACAAAATTTAGTATGAGTATCACAAACAGGGTCCAGGTGTCAAAAACCCTCCTAGACAATAACGCCCTACCCTGAACAGTAACTTTTGGTGCAAGTGTCCACTTATGGCGCTAGTGTCCTCTATGCAAGAATTGTTCTAAACTTCTGAGAGCACATATGTCTAAGTCTGTCAAGCTTGTCTCTGTGTAGACAAACTCTGATTTGCTTTTTGTGACCTATTGTGACTGATTTTATATGCAAACCCTAGACCTTCATGTGATTAGTGCATTTAATTTGGCACAAATAACAAATGTATAGTGTTAGTTAAGTAGACTCGACATCCTCAACACCCCCGATGTGATGAGAGTTGCCTACATACCAATACTATGAAGAGGGATCAAGCTTGATGTAGTTCTTCCCATCTAAGTGTTGGTACAAGTGCAAGTGAAGCTAGTATGAATCCCAGTTTGAGTGTTTTGAGTGAGACTTGAGACTGAAAATATGAGTATTTTGAGCTTAGAAAGGTTGTAGATGATTATATGCAAAAGTAGGACAAAATAAAGATTAATAATTTTAGTTGTACGTAACTTGTTCCGATCTTTTTTGTGTATATTTACATATAATTTCTATTTAGTAGATAAAGGGTTAAAGGTCATGAATATATATTGATCTGGGACTTGTACGTGATTCGAAATAGGTCTAAGTCGACCTTAGGTGCTTTAGGAATTGAAAAGATATCCATTGGAGCTAAAAAGAGGGAAAAGTTCAATAGCGGCCAAATATGACAATAGCATTGTGGCACAAATGTCCACTTATGGCACTAGCATCCAAGTGGTAGAATTTGAAACACTATGGCCTAAATGCCTAAGGAATGGTCTGGTACTAATTTTGAGATATCTAGGGAGGTGTGTGACCGGCACAAAAATTGGATAAGTGTCTAAATAGGCCTTAAGATAGATCTAAGACTAAACTAAGAATGGGTGGTCTCAAGTAACACTCTTGGCACTCAAGTAACATTTTTAGATGATTACACATATCAATATTTGTCACAACCAAGAGACTTAAGATGGACCCGCTTAAGATGACCCCTCTAAACCACCACTTAAAGCATGACTACAATTCAAAATTTCTTGTAATTAAAAAACCAAATGTTTAATAAGAAAAAATATTGGGACTATTCTAAATCTCTCTTTTGTGACATCTCACTTTTCTAAGCCAACTACTTTACATGCAAATATTTTGGAATCTCTTGGAAAAGCCAAGCCACCTTTCTTCTTTATACATTGTAGTGGTGAAATCTTAAGAATATATGATGAAGAATATAGAAAAGTAGTTGATAATATATATAAATTAAAAAACATAGAAGGGTTATATATATTGCTTCCTTCGTTTGAGTCACTTCTATGTTGGCCTAGATATTCCTATTTTTTAAACCTCTTTCATTCAAAAACTTGTTTTGTTCATTAAGTAGCCTCAATTAGCTTCCCCAAGCCTTCATTGGCTTCTTGAGTGCTTTGCAAATCTTTTAGCCAAATTAAATGGCACAAGTTTATAATGGCCTGCCTTATTGCCCTTTCTCTTGTCATAATTAAAGGATGTCAGAAAATTCTACCATTCTTGCACATGTAATAATAGACGTGGACATACAACCCAATATAAAATTCACATTTCTGTACTGAATTCTATTCTTGAATATGTATTCAATGTCCCCAATGATAAAAACTTGCGCATTAGGATCTACCATGCATATTGTCCTTCAATGTCTTTCTTGCAAATAAATATGTATATTTGTGTATATCCTCCTCTATTGATCCCTTTCCACATTTGTTGTCACATTGTCTCCTAGTTTTCATTCTTAACCAAGTGGCTTTTTTAATTCCCTTCCACCCAAATGTATCAAGAAGTTTCTGTATTTGATTTCCAGGGGATATCCTCCAAATCTTTGTTTTTTGACACACGATCTAGAGCATAAACCAAAATAAGAAAATGTCTAATAAGCCAATGGCATTGTTACATTGCATAATTATTTATCTTCAATTTGAGGTGAATCAATATAATATTCCTAGATTCTCTTTTTCTTAATAAGAAACAGACTACACTAGATACATCTAAATACAATAAACCATGTACAGCTCAATACTCTCAACGTTCATCCGTTGGCCATAGTACAATTTTTTCTTGAGAGAGGCTACAATAGAGCAGAAAGTTGCAAGTGCCTCGCAGAAGACCCTGGTTTGCTCTTTTGATGCAGATTTACATTTACAAGTAAAACGATAAGTTGGAATCCCACAATGGCATGCTCTACATCAAGCAAGCTTTAGAACCTCTGCTCGAGAAAGCCTACAATAAATTAAAAAGTTGTTATTGGTTCACGAAATATCCCAATTTGGTCTTTTTGTGTGCATTTACATTTACAAGTAAAATGATTTGTGTTTACCTTCATCTATTTTATTTTTACTATAAACTTTGCTTTGATAGTTGATTGCAACATATACCCTGATGGAGCCCACTGCAACATGGCCATAAATTTATAAATGCCCATCCTTGTTGTGTCCAAACAATATATAGCTACTCACAAATAATTAATGACTCTCTTCTTTGTAAAATGCTTTATTTAACAGGGCCTGGAATCCCTTTACACAGGAACTTCATATCAATGTAAAATGATCTGATATTCTTTGCCAAATGACCCCAGAAATTTAGGTTGGTGATCAGCTAGAGATTTGAACTTCTTGTAAACTTCTGCCATGCATTAATATAAAAACCTTTTTATATTATCGTACAAATGATGAACAAAAGTCCTTTGTGAATCATACAATTGGAACGGATTGTGACTTCTCTCGGACAAAAATCCCCTGTAATCAAGTCTTGCAATAATCCTTCAATATTTGCCTTGCAAGATCTACTGCACCGCTATTTTTATATATCAAGTGCAAATTATAAGCTGCCTCCTTTCCCAAGTCACAGTGTCCATAATTTTCAAGTTTTGGTTGAAACTCGGATACAAAGCTTGTATCCTCATGTGGAAGTTTTGGGATTGGACGATCCTTCTCATAATGAGCAAGAACCTTCTCATAATATAAAACAGCCAAATGTACAAGCCCCACATGCTGATATGCACGAGCTAGGTTGTAGTTAGATTCCTGCAAAACACGGGAGTTAACTTATTGTGATTTAGTTTCAGAAAGATTTACATTTCATATATAAAATTACATGCAACTGTAAGTACAAAGAAAAATTAGAACCTGGTTATTTTTACATAGTCGTTGGTAGTTGTACAAGAAGGAAAAACCTTGTACCACACATTGGTTTCGGTTGTTAACTCGAAATCCAAGAGCCAAATTGATAAAGGAAGTGCCTACAAAATATAAGGGAATAGACAATTCAGAACTATATTTTAAAACTAGACAAGGTTTGCCCTTCTAAAGGAGAAACAAAAAATTGAGAAACTCAAATAAATTTATAATCAAATGCCATACCAACACAAAGATTGATCAATGGATTGTCAGGTTGTGTCTTGTATGCTTCCAAATACTCTCGCAGAGCACCCTGTGATTGACTAATCATAGCAAATTGATGGCCACATATCACCATTGGTGGTACACAGTCTGGGTACTTGGCTCGCATTGCAAGCATAAACTTGCCATGCTTCCCAACACGACTCTCCAATCTGCAAAAACACAAATCAGCTACATTGAATTATTGAGCTTGAATTTGGCACAAGGAATAATAAGAAATTTAACAACAAAATAATAGACGCGAATCAGAACATCTTTTTTAATAGGAAAAAGATTTCCGAACTTAGGACAACAAAATGGTTTGCATATGCTGTCAAGTTGTCAACATTCCTTGTGGCCTGGAAAGGGTTACGATGAACGAGTCCTTAAAACATGAAACAAGCAGTGAAGACAATAAGATGGATGATTTGCAATGTCCTTTAGGCCAAAATGGTCCAAAGGACCTATCAAAGAGTGTTTACTTGTTTAGAAGATTGCTTCTATGTGCTTAGATTCAAAATGAATACCCCAGGCTTTGTTTAATTATCTGATTTAAGATTTTCATGTATAGGTAATGATTGCCGGTATTGTGTAATTGTCCCTAGTATCACTATAGTGGGTAGGTTAAAGGAAATGTGTTTTATGTTCTACTTCATTTGAATTACAAGTTCTGTGACTTTGTGTGGGTTGGTTCTTAGTTTTGAAATCATGATTATCTTTTTGCGGCTGCTTATCTTACACAGGTAGGTGGGATATTTGATGATATATTTCTTATAATACATGAATTTTTCCTTGTCTTTGATAAGTGCATAATGTACTGGCAAAGAACAGTAGATCTGTCTAAATGAAATTCTCTTTGTTTTCCATTAAGACATCAACATCGTAAATAGTAGAGTCAAATGGATATTGGTGCAAACCACTCTCTGAACATTGACTTTTCCAGAGCCAGATATTCTGTTTGGAAATAACACATTCCTTTTTGTGTCCTGAACATTTGAACCTTTAGTTTTATAATAATAACCACTTTTAAAATGCTTCTTTGCAAACTAATTTAACCAATAAAGATTGATGTGGTGATATCCTAGTCTTGCTTGCATTCTTGATGAGGATGGTCCCTCTCATGACTTCAAATCAGTTTGTGTTCAGCTGTTTTGAAAATAGTTCAGTAAAATATAAACAAATAAATTAAAATAAACGCTTCTGTTAAACCTGTTAAATATTTTTTAGTATTGATGTTTCAGATCACACTCCACTATCTGAACATTGATTTTCCTTGAGCCAGATATTTTGTTTGGAAATAAGACATTCTTTTTTTCCTCTTGAACATTTGAACCTTAGTTTTAGAAAAATATCCGCTTATAAAATGCTTACGTTCAGACTAATTTAGTCAATAAAGATTGATCTGGTGATATCGCAGTCTTGCTTGCATTCTTGGTGAGGACGGGTCCACTTGTGACTGCAAATCAGTTTGCATTCAGCTGTTTTGAAGAGAATTCAGCAAAACATTAAAAAATACTAAGTAAAACACTTCTGGATAAACATGTTAAAGATTTTTAAGTGCTGGCGTTTTGAATCACACCCCAGTATCTGAAAATTATTTTTTCCTGAGCCAGATATTTTGTTTGGAAATAATACATTCGTTTTTCCCTCCTGAACATTTGAACCATGGTTTTAGAATAATATCCATTTATAGAATGCTTCCCTATAGATTAATTTAACCAATAAAGATTGATGTGATCATATCCTAGTCTTCCTTGCATTCTTGATGAGGACGGTCCCTATCATGACTTCAAGTCAGTTTGCATTCAGCTGTCTCGAAAACAGTTTAGCAAAACACTAAAAATTAAGAGAAATGCTTCTGGATAAACCTGTGTTAAAGATTTTTAAGTATTGACGTTTCAAACCACACTCATGTAGTCAGTATTGTTTACTCCAGTTGTTGCTGTTTTAGACTTATGCTGTTAATAGTCGGCTTTAGTCAATCATAACAAACTCGAGGTTCAGTTGCACAGTTGGAGTACTGGCCAACTGTCACATTTTCATGTTCAAATAGTATGTTGTTGCCTAGGCAGGGGTGCTGGTATCAGGTCTTCCCCAAACAGTAGGAATAGTAACAAGATTTATACTTTATGAATACAAATATGCTATTATTTTGACAATCTGTTGTGACATGGTATGTTATACAATTACTATTCTTATATGCTGTTATCGGTAGAACAAGTATCTCTGTCATCACCCTACATTTTGTGTCATTGCCTTTAAAGAATTTGGGTCAAGTTCAAAGTATAGGAAGCAAACATCGGTTTACAATACTTTTGACGACGACATACTTTTGATGGAAACTTGAACGTGTCAACCTATCCAAGAAGCAGTTGAAACCAAACAAGAAAAACAAGAACTCAATAAGGACTTGCAGTACATAAGGGAGCTTTCTATGTGTGGATCAGCCAAGACTTGACAAGCCTATTTTTGACTCAGACAAGCCTATTTTTGACTCAGACTCGGACTCAACAACAGGGCTCAGCCAAGACTCGGAAATACTCAGCAAATTTTAAAAAATCATTAAAAATAGCAAATTTTAAGAGAAAAAACCATAGTGTTGAGACCTGGACTCGGCAAGCCTATCTTTGCCTTGGACTCAGACTCGGCAAAGAAAATTGGCCAAGACTAAGCAAGACTTGGCAAATTTTAAAAAATCATTAAAAATAGTGAATTTTAGGAGAAAAGACTATTAAAATGCATTCCATATCAAATCCACTTAAAAATATACTCAAAACTAGTCAATTACATCTGACATACACATGTATACACAAAGAAGTAAATGCAATATTAAATGTTCTCAGTTGAACAATTGAACTTGAAAGTTGAAAGTTAAGAACTAATATTAAAAAGGAGTTGTTTTTATATTCATCAAATTGTTTTTTACATATAAAATATTGATCTAAAAATCAATGGTGAGGGCATCAACAAAAACATAATTCAAAAAGATGCATCTAAGGTTGAGAAGAGCCTGCATCGCTTGCCTTCTCAACACAAGCTCCAACATGTTGGAGCCTATGACATTTTTTTGTATGTCAAGGAAGCAGTTGCAGCCATTGTACCCACCCTCGTGGTATTTACCACATCTTTATCCCTAGATGTACAAGTTCGCTCCTCCTCTCCCAATGCTACAAACTCTACCTCGTGATCAGCCTGATCAACCCATTCATGCACATTTGAATCAACTCTAAGCCTCCAACAATGCACAACCACACACAATCCACAGTGCACACATTTTGACTTGAAGCTTTGGATCAGCCAATGCACTTAAAAGCAACCAATCCCTTGAAGCTCCAGCCTCCAAGGCTCCAATAATACACTCGCTTGCTGCTAAACCAACCTTTGTACACTAGCAATCATCCCCTTTCAAGCAAAAACAACAAATCTGAATGATTCAATCACAATGGTGTGCAAACCTTGAAAGTGAAGAAAATAAAAAATGGAATGGGCTCATGAAAACAAAGTTAGAATAAGTGAATGGTTGTTTGAGGATGTTAGAATGTCTTTAGGTTTAGGTTTGTGTTTTGCTTTTTTCACTTTATTTAATTAATTTATTTATTGCATGTTTTAATTTTTTTGAGTTTTTTTACAGTGTCAACGAGTCCTAAGACAGGGTTCACGACTTTGCCTAGACTCGTGACTCTAGGCAGACTCGTGAGTCCCATCATAGGACTCATCGAGTTTGTGAAAAACTAGTCAGGGTCTCGTTTCAATCATCTCGGGCTCGAATCCACGAGTCCTCGGCAAGACTCATCGAGTCTCAACACTATGAAAAAAACTATTAAAATGCATTCAATATCAAATCCACGTAAAAATCCACTCAAAACTAGTCAATTACATCTAACATATATATGTATACACAAAGAAGTAAATAATGTGATATTGAATGTTTGCAGTTGAACAATTGAACTTGAAACTTGAGAACTGATTAAATAAGAGTTGATTTTATATTCATCAAATTGTTTTCTTGTATACAAAATATGGATTTAGAAATCCATGGCGATGGCATCAACAAAAACATAATATAAAAGATACATCTAAGGTTGAGAAGAATTTGCAGCGCTCGTCTTTCCAACACAAGATCCACCACATTGGAGCCTACAAAATTTTGTATACTTTAAGGAAGCAGGTGCAGCCATTCTATCCGCCCTTGTGGTATCTCCCACAACATCTTTATCCCTGGATGTATAGGCTCGCTCCTCCTCCCCCAACGCTACAAGCTCTGTCTCGCAATCACCTTAATCGACCCATTCATGTTCCTCCTCTGTAAACATAGGGTTATCATCCTCTGTGACCCACTTTGTTTGTGGATCATACTCCCATAGCTCAATGGGGGATAAATTTTCTTCATCCCCTATAATTTTCTTGTAACGGAGGCAAAGGTTGTAATGCACAAATACAAGGTCATTCAACCTTTGCATTAACAATTTATTGCACTTTTTAGAGTGTATGTGTTCAAAAATACTCCAATTGTGCTCACATCCTGAAGCACTGTTTGGTTGGCTTAACATTCGAACAACAATCTTTTGAAGATTCGGCACCTTGGCGACAAAATTTTCCCACCATGCATATGTAATGATAAAAATTAAACTGTCTTAGATTTCAATTCCAAAATTATAAAAAAGTAATAAAAAACTAGAAAATATTAATCATTCAACTCAAAGTTTACTTGGCTTAATCGTTGTCCTAGTTGCCTTGCAAATATCTCAAGAAAAGAGATCTCCTAATGCTTGTTTGTAGATCTCAAACTCGGACATAATCTTCACCCTTGTTTATGCATTTACCTCCATGGCCTCTATAACTGTGTAGAGGCCGCTCATAACCTTCTCATCGGCCTTAAAGATCTCAAAAAATTAGAAGGTTGGGTTCAGAAAGTAAGTATAAGCATGAAGTGGCCTATGGAGTTATCTTATCCACCGTTGGTCAGTGATATCCCAAATGGGCCAGCACTTGACCTCAACCATGCCATAGACAATTTTTATTTGCTCTTTGGCTCGGTCCATGCCCTCATAGATACAACCAATTGTGGACTTTTCTTCGTCAACCACAAGGAAGAGAGAAATTAATGGCTCTATGACCTATAACAAATATTAAAAAGCTCAATTTAGAATTCTAACTCTTAAGTATTAAATTAAATAACATTTTAAACCAAGAAAATGAAAATTCAAGAAACTTAAAATGACTTGCATTCACAATCTCCCTTGCTGACAGTCATCAAACGCCCACTCTACAACATCAATCCCGACAATGGTCTTTGAGTATGAAGACTCACTCCATTTCTCACTAACAAATATTTGCTTCAACAAAGTTTTTGATTATAGCAAAGATTACAAGGTGATGAAAGAGGTTGCAAAATGGGTTGCACTAGGTCGGACCAACTCCTTGTTCTCTATGAACTCTCTCATTCACGAGAGAATCCAAGCATGTTTGTAGATATACTTGCAAATATTATGACTATGCTCTACAAATGGCTTGACCCACTCTATTTTCCCAAAATCCTCTAGCATCAAATAGAGGCAATGGACTGAACAAGAAATCCAAAAGATCGAGGGGTGTCTTTGCATAAGTAATTTACCTGTAGCAACATAATTTGTTGCATTATCACTGACTATTTGCACCACATTTTCTTCACCCACCTCCGCAATAACTTTTTCGAAAATGCCACACAAGTCATCAACATCTTTTATCCTCCCTAAGGCATCAATTGACTTCACGAAGATAGTTCCACCTGAAAAAGAAATCAAGAAGTTTGGTAATGTTCTATTTTTCCTATTTGTCCATCCATCGGACATGATAGTGCAGCGTTTTTCCTCCAAATAACCCATTGTTCATCAATGATTGATTTTACATCAGCCACTGGGCCCCTTAAATCATCAACAGAAAGGGCTTTAATGTCTGACCAGCAATGTCGATAGCATCCGCTAATGTTTGTTAATAAGGCAACCTAAAATACCAAAAAAATAAATTTAGAATTTAAATATCAAAAACTCAGAATTAAATAAATATATTTTTAAATTACAATAACTTCTAAATTCATACAATATTTTAATTTTTAATGTAGAATAAAAGTAGAAAAACATAATATTACCTTGTCGCATGAAAAGGAATGTCACAAAAGTACCAAAAGTCAACCACTGCGCTTCTTGCGGTTGTGTTTGTCCTTGTTCCAACATGTGTTTTTCATCAATGGTCGAGAACCAAGGTCACTACGTAGCACAAGCCAACTCGTTGAACTACGTTGTCTAGGGCCAATATTAATAGAACTCAATCCAAGGCATTGAAGGAAAATGGAAGCGGCAACTATTTGTTGGTTTTTCTACACCCTTTCTTCCTTTTCATGAAAGGCCTCCAATTGAGTTGTTATCTCCCTTACAAGCTCAGGGTCTATAGTGGGACATCCTACAGTGTCAAGCCTAAGTGTGTGGGCATGGTGATATTTTAGGACATTAATGCCACCTCCAAGAAACTTAGCCCCATGATATTTGCAAAATAGGTGCCCTTTCTTCTTACCCTCATTGTCATGCCTCCAGGGAAGATCTTTCAAAAAAATTAGTCCACCTATCATGGTAAAACCGGAAAACCTACATTGTACGGAAACAAAAACAATGGTTAAGGACCTTAGGGTTAATCTTAACTTTGCAAATCTAAAATATAGAACAAGAAAAAACAAAGAATAAAAAAAGAAGTAACCATAGTTTGTATCACAAATAAAAATAGAAAAAAAAGGAAAAGGTTAAAAAACCTAGGTTTTAATATTTTAAATGAAGAATAGGAAAAATGTTAAAAAATGAGAGAGAAAAGAGAAGTGTTCATGTTATTTACCTCTTGTAGTTGTAGTCTTGTAGATGTTTGAAGCCTTGAAAAATGTTTATAAACAACCAATCCCTTGAGTCAGCTCCAACAATGCACACACTTGTTGCTAATCCAACCACTGCACACTAACAATCAACACCTTGGAAACAAAAATAAAAAATCAGAATGATTCAATCACAATGGTGTGTGAAACTTGAAAATGAGGAAAAGTGAAATATGGAATGGGCTCATGAAAATAAGGTTTGAATGAATGAATGAGTGTTTGAGTAGCTTTTAGGTTTAGATTTGCGTATTTGTTTTTTTATTGAAACATGCATCATACTTAAAATAAGTGTTTGTTTTTTTACTTTATTGTATTTATTTATTTTTTTGCATTTTTTTAAATTTTGGAAAAGGCCAAGGACTCACCGAGTCCAGGGATGGGACTTCTGACTCTGACCAAACTCGTGAGTCTAGCAAGACTCGACAAGTTTGTAAAAGACTTTGCGGCTCCTCGCAGGTCCTAAATTGGATTCAAATTGGTGAGTCCTCGCTAGGACTCGTCGAGTCTCGATTCACTGATGTGAATATCGCAAGGAAGAAGCCAAACGAACCCAAGTGCCGATTGATTCCATTTGGAGCAAATTGGCGGTAATAGAAATAGAGTGATACCTGGACCACCTACCACGACTTCTTGCTAGGCACTATATCATAGTACAAAACCTTTGTGTTAAACATGATCGAGAGGATCAAAGACAATAAATCTTAAAAAAAGGTATAAAGAAAGGCAAAGCCATGAAAAGGAAGCGAGTTCGGAAGACCAACATCGATAATAAAGGTGGACAAAGAAGACAACGTAGCAGGGCAGTGGAAATCAAAATAAGATGGTTGACCCTTCTCTTGGAACAACAAGGGCAGGAAATCAATAATTGAAGCTCAAGCCCAAGCAAAAGCGTAAGCCGAAGTAGGAGCTAGAATAGAGGGAAGACTCGATACCAAAACAAGGTATTGAACATCCTATACCACTCTTAGCTATGTAGTAAGAGGAGATTGTTATGCATCTACCCCTCCAAATATGGGTGGGAAGTTCCACAACAGTATCAACGAAATCCACTGAGGTAAGTTTTATTTTTTATCAAGGAATTGACGATGACTTCTTTACAAATGAAGAACAAGTTGCTTATGGAACAAATACCTATAGGATTGAAGAATTATTTCTTAAAGATCCAGTACCAAAGACACCAAGGCAGTCAGAATAACTGGAACAATTAGAATGGCAAATGGGAGGCAAGTGCACATAGAGGGAACCTAAGGGTGAGCAAGAAAGCATACAGATAACTGCCAAAGGATGGGTTGAGTACAAAGACGTCTCCAAAAGCAGAAAGGAACGTCCAATAGAAACCGTCCTAAGGATAAAATCGTATTTGGAAGGCCACCTTAGAAGACCCCAATACCCACAAGAATGGGTGCTCTGACCCCATCACTGAAGAAACAAACACTATCAAAATTCATTGGTGATAGATCTAAAGGTCTAGTATGGCACTGTAGGACGTGCAACACCATCTGGACTGCTAATGGACAAACAAATGATCAAATGTGGTTAAGATGCTTCCCAACCACCCTTCAGGGAATGGCTATCGTCTAGTACATAGATGTATCACGCATTGACGAAGCAACATGGGCAACCCTCAGGGAAGCTTTTGAAAAAGAATTTAAACTTCTGAGAGATGAATACAAGATTGTCAAAGAAATTCATAGCACCAATCAAGGTAAGCATGAGACAATTTGGGCTTTACAACAGAAGACTCAAGGAGTTACTTGGGAAGCTAGTGAAACAACCAACTGATGCCCTGAAAAGGGATGGTTTATTTAAGGGTTGGACCCCTCAATGAGAAAAAATTAAAGGTAGTCCCACCTTCGTCATACGAGGATGCCTATAACCGACCAATGGACATTGAAAGTGAGAATAAAACATCATTCTCGCACATAAGAAGATGGAGTGAAGATGACAACTCTTGAATCCAAAGACAACAAACTAAGTTTTGTATGAGCTATTTGGAAGGACATGCTCTGAATGATGAGAACTGGATAAAGATACTAAGGAAGAAGGAACTGGCCTTTGGTGCACCAACTGTAAAATAGAAGGGCACACCAATGCCAACTGTCCCAGAAAACTATTTTGTGAAAACTATCAAGTCAATGGCCATGATATAAAAGGCTGCCCATACAACTAAAAACAGGGGTGCCCAAGTCCTCCTTATCCAAGAGGAACCGTCAACACCACCTACCACCCCAACAAAATTCTAGGGCAATGGAGGAGCATCACCGTGTGCATCCCCTTGTGGATATGAAACCAACGGAACAATCCCAGACACCAAAAAAATATGGGGGGAGGTGGCAGTTGCATCCAATTTGATGAGCAAGGTCAATCAATGATTCAATGCTGAAAATGCAACCAATGGGGTGTTTTTGCAAGAGACTACCCCACCAATCAAAATCAACACTAGACCCCTATGTAGATGGTGTGGACCTAGAGATTATAAGGATGCCACTTGCTCGAAGCAAGCAAACATCAACATGATGAATTTACGAAATGAAAAGGTGGTGTGAATCACTAGGGGCCAAGCAAAGAAGATAAATTACCCCGACCCATGTATAGAAAAATGAACAAATGGCCAATGCAAGCACTGAGGTTGAACGAGCAATGAGGGAAGAGCAAAGACATTTCTGTGAACGTAAAGGTACACTGACCAATTGGCTCAGGTTAGACAAAGAAATTGCATGGCAAGTCATGTAGATCACTATACACATCAAAGTAGTTGATCTATTGTAGAGCATTCCAGAACTTAAGAATATTATAACCATAGTTGTACCAGACATTGATCACAACACAGAGTAGGTGACACACCTTATGCATAAGGTAGAACATAAGCAAAGAAGACGAAGGATGAAAAACATAGAGAGCCCATTGTCAAACCCCCTTGGTTAGGAGATCAGGTAATTGATCCCATGCTCCAAACAATGAACTTAGCTCGACAACTAGCAGTTGTCCACAAGGATATTTTAGGCTTGAACCTGACTAATACTATTATCAATGGCAATTCTCGTGTGAACGTGCTCCCAGAGGAAACTCGAAGGAGCCTCAAAGAGACCACTATTTGGCCACCAACTTTATGATCAGTGATAGCCGATCAAAACAGAATATGGGTGTTGAAAGTTGTAATTATCATTACCCAACCCTTCACACTAGACTTTGTAGTCATCCCTTTAAATTAAAAAGCATATGATGCATTCTTGGGCCGATGCTAGTTAATAACAACCAAGGTAGATCACAATTCGAAAAGGAACCTTCTCTCGATCGAGAATAGAGGTCGGAAATACATCATAGATCTCAAGAGTCAAGCAATCAATGAAGAGGCAACCTCATCAAATTCTGATAAGGAAGATATGGAAGAACACTCATGACATATGAACCAAGGTATTGTGGAGCCAAATGATGAAGGGGTCTTAGAACTACAATCATGCTCAAAATATGGAACAAATTCCTTCAATAGTATTTCCACCGGTGAATGGAAGTATGTGAGGTCTTTCAATTGGAGTGCAACTTTGTAGAGATCATGGAAATCGAGGAAAGCAAGGAACCACAACAAGAAGTGTAATGTCCCTTTATAAGTAATTTTTTGAATTCTGGAATTTATTGTGATTCCTTTTCAATTGTATATCAAACAAATACTACAACAACCAACATACAATACTTATATTGAAACCCCAGTTGAAATCTTTATTAAATTTGAATTGTATGCAAACAAAGTTTCGATGTTTAAATATAAATTGAATAACAATTGTATTACAACAAAACCCTTATTGATATGTTGAATAACAATTGTAATATATCAAAAGAACCTTATTGATGTTCACCCTCAGTATGACGATAATGTTCAGTCGCTGGAAACATGTACTACAACAACCTCCAAGCTGGCGATTACTAGAAACTGTGAACAACTTTCACCAAAGTCCACGATATGGGCCGTGTGCTGGAACAACAGGTATGTAAATGTCCATGGCAGCAAATTAAGATCATGAGCTACAGTTTGAAGGTGTAACTCTGCTATTTGAAGATGTAATTGTGCTATTTGAAGATGTAACCCTATTGTTTGAAAATGAAACCTATTGTTTTAAGGCAGAGTTGTTGTAGATAACTCCCAAATCAGTTTATAATATCAAATCGATGCGTTAAAGACCCAAAGAGGGTTACAACAATCATAGATATAGTTGACGGCAAGGTACGAATCACTATAGTGGTTGGTTATGTAATAAATTTCAAGCTTTCGGCACAATTATGAACTCTGGATAGGATCACCTCAAAGGATACGAGGGTTTTTGTCCTCAGATAGATAAGTTGAACACAAAAGCTCAACCTCCAAAATAGGGTTTTGATTTCAATAATAATAAATGAATAATGAATCATCATTTTGAGCCAAGCTATTCTTTTATAATTCATCTTTTTCCAATTGCCCCAACCCTAAAAGCATTTAAAACACTTTTTGATAAATATTAATTTTTGGCCCACTTAATGAATATTATTTTTTGGCCCCCTTTTAATAATAATGTCATTTTTCCATGCTATAAAATAAAGTATTTTTAGGATGACTTAAAAATATTATTATTAAATTATTTCCATAATTAAATATTTTAAAAAAGGGACATGACAGTCTGCCCTTTCCAAACTTTCTTTTCCTTAAGCAATTGCAAGCTCAACTGCTCTGACTGTCCCCGAATAACCATCCCTGTAATACCTAGATCCCAATTCACCCATGGGAATTTGCAATTCCATGTTATGAGTTTCTCATGTAATGCAGTATGTTCCTTCGATTGCATAGCTTTGGCTAAGCCCTGTTTATGTAGTTCCTTTGAAGCCTTCTCCATCTCTCTGTGGTGTATATAATTTGCCTCTCATTCTCAAATTGCTTTGCTTGCTAATCTACATATTCTACACTAGAATACACTTCTGCAACTTGGAGCTCTAGCTCTTCAAGAAGATTTACAATGGAGCAGAGTGCATCAAAAAAACGGACGTGATATGTACTTATTAGCAAAAACCCAAAATTCTCATTCATACCAAATCTTACAACTCTTCTACAGGGTGTTCTCTCCTTGTTAGTTTACTTGTTCCCCACCTTTGTTGGGCTCCTCTTTTCTTGAGTATCATAGATTATATATGTGCCTACTTCTACTTCTTTAATATGAAAGACATCTTTGACCTTTGCAAAAAAAAATTTCTATATATTGCTGAAACCAATCAGCTATAGTAGCATTCATGCTACTAATTCTATTACTGATGTGAAATCCATAAACTCGATTGTATTCTACAAGAAGTGTAAAAGCTGCATATCTTCCACATTGCCCAATAGCATCTATACTTCCACCAATTTTCTGATATGTGCTAGTAATAATAAAATCAGCTTTATTTATTGCAAGGATGTCTATTGCGAATTGATATGATAAATGGTCCTTTTTATCAAATCTTTTCCAACTTATGTCCAGATCTGCATAGTTGGTCTTCTCCCAAGTTTGTGCAATGCTGTAATGAATGACCTCAATTTATTTGCAATAAAGAAGCCACGAGATTCCCATTAATGTAATTTTTGACTTTTGATCATTCTCCTCTGTGTATCCTGGGAAGGTGAAAATGCTTGGAACTTGATTCCAAATGTTTGAAGTGCTGATTTTCTATGTCCTTCCATGATCCTGGGAGCAAATGACTAAACACCACAATACACTTATTCAACAAAATTGAATATCAACATGATGTTTACCTTGCTCACAAAGTGAGAGGGTATGAACGCCCCTCAATACCAAGTATCTGGTTTCCTAGACAATTCACGCCTCATGAGAAATTTCCTTAATTGTGACTACCTTTATTTTTCTATGCATCACAAACCATCCTTCAAATGTAAGGTTCAACTCCATGGATTGAGGATTTGATGATGATATGTTCATGAACTAAAACCATTGAACTTCCACAACCTGGTTATAATTCATACCATGCTCAGCAAAAATGATTTTGAACTTATCACAATTTTTACCCTCATGTCTAGAAATATCACCTGGTTCCCATATTAGAATGTGTAGGCAGCGTTGGGCAAAAAGATTTATGTGCCTGATTATATCAAAATGTTTCCCATGGTAGCCACAAGCATGTGCAACATTATATGTTAATCTATTTAGTGAATTATCTTCTTGACCTTTGACTGCAAATGGCAGATCACGAGGATGCAAACAGAAGTTACCATTACCTTCTTCCCCCTTGACACTGTTAAGCAGTCTTTTCCACACAAATACAATTCATTACATATGGAGGATATCCACTGTTCCACGGGGACGCGCCCCCCCCAAAAAAACTGTCGTTTCCCAGACGGGGACGTCCCTCAGTTGCTCCACCACCTCCGCCACGCTCCGTCGGGATGTTAAATTGTTAATGTTCATTGTTCAATGGGTCAAACTTGAAACTTAAATGATTAAATCACAATGTTAAATTGTTGATGTTCAATGCAATATACTTAATCCTTATACATCTTTTTATAACTAATTTTTTCAAGTACTATATGTATTTTAGCACCGCTCTCCCGTCGCCGTCCCCCCACCATCCCCAAACTTAGGCCCCCTGTCCCTCCATCCCGAAAACTCGTCCCCCTGTCCCCCCATCTCGAAACGCCGTGGAACTATAAGAATATCATGTCAATGTTAAATGGTAAACTAGCAACTAAATCAAAACCAATATAAGAAGAGAAAATAGTTGTTGCCTTATCTAGCATACCATGGACCTTGTATAGACGATAGCCATTTGCCAACTTATCGCCAATCACCATGTCATATGCATTTGCCAATGCAATCATAATTTGGATATCAAATCTAAGGCCAACTAAAATGATATGATTTTGTTTACTAGGGTTCTCAATTGTTCCATTGTTGCTTGCCTTGAGAGCACTATCGGATGGGAGGTGACACGTCTTGGTTCCTTGCATTTGACCCATGTGCTCTAACCACTAAATCCTATTATCATTCACAATAATTTCCTTATGCTCATTTAAGGTTAATTCAGATTTTTTTCTTATTCATTTGCATGGGATGATGAAATTATCAGCAATATAATATTGAAATTAGAAACTCTACCCTTTATAGATCTCAAAATATCGCTTGAATCCCACACTACTATGCACAAACAATTTCGGGCCAAATGATTTATCTTCACTCTTTTATCCTTCTTAGGATAATGGCAAATCTGAAATAGATCTATGCTATCATTCCCATATCTTGAGCTGCAATTATAAGAGTGTTTACCCTCTTTGGCTGAAGTAGGAGCTTTTGAGAGATTTATTTCAGCATTTGAATTAACTAAAACATTTTCTTTAATTGCATGTCTATCAGCATGATTATTCTGAAATTCAATCTTATGTGGGATTAGCTCACTCTTCGAAAGATTCTTTTCAATTATGGACATTTTACATTCAATGTGTAATGCCTGCTTGTTCTTCACTTCATTAATACAAACATTTTGTTTATCAAAAGTCATACATTTTTTTATTGAGGACTCTTCACCTTCAACTTGCATGGTCGATTCTTTCTATTCTTAATAAATGGGTTGTCCACTTTCTTGTAGATTTGGTTCTGGCTTTTCTTCTTCCTTCAATGATGCACTCTTGGGTTCTTGTTCCTTGATCTCCTTCTTAGCAATCTTTTGAGGTTTTGGTTCTGGCAGCTCTTCTTTCTTAGTCAACCTTCTTATGTATTCATACAGAGCTCTATTATTTGGATACCTCACTTCGAGTAACTCCAAGTAATTATCAAAGGAAACTTGAAATTTAAAACTATCAGGTATCCCTTGATATTGACCAAGGATTCTAGTGGCCTCAAGTTTATATTTTTCCTTGTCCTTTTGTATTTTAATAAACACCTCTTGAATAAGATCTATATTGTCTTCCATTTGTAAGAACTTTGCTTGAAGAAACATGGGTCGATTAATTGTTGGACTCCTTTAGGTAGCCTTGTTATGATTTAAATTCTACAAGGCTTGTATCATCTCTCATGAATTTTTTCACTGTCCTTTGGATGGTCCTTGCCAAATCTCTTTGACTTTGATGGATGGCTTCATGTAAGGAATTCATTCTTTTGTAGGTATTTTCATTGTCTTGTCTCCCATGATTCACACGCTGGCAAGGCCATAGTTCTGATATCACTGTAATGTCCCTTTATAGGTACCTTTTTGAATTATGGGATTTACTATGATTCATTTTCAACTATATATCAAACAAATACTACAACCAACATACAATACTTATACTAAAACCCCAATTGAAATCTTTATTGAATTTGAGTTGTATGCAAACAAAGTTTCAATGTTTAAATATAAATTGAATAACAATGGTATTATAGCAAAACCCTTATTGGTAAACTGAATAACAATTGTAATATATCAAAAGAACCTTACTAATGATAACCCTTACTATGACAATGACATTCAATAGCTGGAAACATATACTACGACCACCTCCAAGCTAGGGATTACTAAAAACTATGAACAACTTTCACCAAAGTCCATGAAATGGAGTCTGTGCTAGAACAGTAGGTATGTCAATGTCCATCACAGTAAATAAAGATCATGACCTGCAGTTTGAAGATATAACTCTGCTATTTGAAGACGAAACCTTGTTGTTTGAAGGTAGAGCTGCTATAGATATTTCCCAAATTAGTTTATAATATCAAATCGATGTGTTGAAGACCCAAAAGAGAGTTACAACAGTCATAAATACAGTTGATGGCAAGGTATGGATCACTATAGTGGTGGGTTATGTAACAAATTTCAATCTTTCGGCATAATTATGATCCCTGGATGGAATCACCTCAAAGGATAGGAGGGTTTTCGTCCTTGGCTCATGTACATCAAAGGGTTTTTGTCCTCAAATGAATAAATTGAACACAAAAGCTCGAAGAATAGGGTTTTGATTTCAATAATAATGAATGAATAATGAATAATCGTTTTGAGCCCAACTCTTCTTTTATAATCTCTTTTTCCAGTTGCCCTAACCCTGAAAGCATTTAAACAACATTTAGATAAATATTACTTTTTGGCCCACTTAATGAATATTACTTTTTGGTCCCCTTTATAATAATAATACATAGTCATTTTTCCAAATTATAAATAAACTTTAGGACAATTTAAAAATATTATTATTAAATTATTTCCATAATTAAATATTTAGAAAAGGGGACATGGCAAGAAGAACCTTCTTTCTCACACGCAATGTAACCCCATATAGTTGGGGATGCAAAATTATATGAGGAACCAACCCATAAATTCAAAGGTGTTGAGGATATGACATATGAGGAACCCGCCACAATCAAGGTGAACCTATGTTGAGAAGTATAGCCCAAATTGATGATGGTTGGTGATAATTGGAACCTAGTATTGAAAGCAACAACATTCCACATATTCATGGAATATAAGGAGCTATTTGACTAGACATTAAAAGACTTGAAAGGGGTTCCCCATGAAATGTGTGTACATAGAATCCCCCTAGTACCGGGAGCAAGACTAGTAAGAAAAAAAGCTAGTAGAATGAACAAACATTATGCTGCTAAAATTCAAGAGATCAACAAGATGCTAGATGCCAACATAATCTTCAAAGTGTAGACAAGCAAATGGGTATCTCCCATTATGATCAGCTTAAAGAAAGAATCTGCACAAATAAAAATATGCATGGATTTACGAAGCCTTCATGTCATCACTATCAAGGACCCATTTCCGATCCCATTCATGGATTTCATATTTGAAGATGTTGGTGATGAGACTTACTCATCCATGGACAAGTTCTACGAATAACATTTCACCATTTGTTGACAGCAGGCAGCTCCAGGTAAGGGTCTACAAAGTCAGCAAGAAACAAAGAGTGGAAGAACCCCAAAAGATGAAAACAAAGGTGCAGCCCATTCCCAAGATGCTTGCATTGGACAGTCTTGCTACTACCGAATCTCGCACTTGGTGGGCAAACAATCCAGCCAACCATGACCTCAAAGTGGCCCTGCGGAAAGTTGGAGTGGACAGAATCCTCCAAATGCCTTATTTTAGTGATCGAGATTTCAAGCCCCATTTGGTGAGGATGGCATGTAGTTATAATAGGGACACTGGATGTTCCTTTGTTCAGTATATGGACAAGGAGGTTCGCAGCACCCATACTCCAACAAACTTCACATAGGTATTCAAAGTACCATCTCATGAATTGGTAGTAAGCAAGTCAACTTGAAACATGCATATGGCTCAAGCATAGAAGGATTTTGTTGTGCAACAACTATGTCGGCCAGATTTAACTAGAGAATTGGGCCAAGGGAAATCAGGGAATCTTGAAGGAGTACTTAGCTTTTGACGAATGGTGGTTATCTTGGACATCATTTGCTGTCAGTTGGTAGGGACCACTCGCTCATGTGACATCACCTCATGGATAACAAAGTACATGCTTGGGTTACGTAAAGGGGAAATTTACAATTGGGGTGAGATTTTTCCAGCAAATATTCATGAATTCCTCTCGCTTTTAAAGGCTTTTACATGACCCAGCATGTTATTGGGATTTTCTTGGATGCAATATATTCACATGCCACTTTGGGTATAAAATTTAGTCCCAATCCTTTTGGTTTTCATATGGAGGCAATTGGGAATATCATTGGAGGATCACGATCAAAACAAAATGAGACCTCAGGTCAACGAACCTACATTTTGGGCAAGAAGGGAGATGGCTCTATCACAAATGAAGAGAAGGATGTTGGTACTTACATGATTGGCCTACCAGTTGAGTTTCTAAAAGTGTTTACTTTCTCCTCTAAGGGACAAGTGTTTATTTGGACCCATTAGCTCAAATCACTTCTTAAGAACAGGTTGTCGAAGACCAATAGATTGAGAATTGGCTGAATCAAATAACGGAACCAGTTAATCCTAATTTTGAGGTTTTGACCAGCCCTTTACCTGAGCAACGTGGAGTTGATATACAGGTACATTCTGTGTCATGGCACTTTGAGCATGGACCCACAAATCTTCTGGGGGATGGGTTGATTCTATATTTTTTCCTTGCCATGATATGGTTCATCCTTATACTACCTTGGCACAACTTTTGCAGTCTATGGGACTCATGGTCCAAGCACTTCAGGGCGTTACAAGCGTGGTGGGACAGTTGGATGTGCCAGGTGCTCTGTCTCAGATACATATGATTTTTTATGAAGCCAACCGCATTCATAAGTTTGTTCAAGATGAATGCCATTTCGAAGTAACCAGCATTTATGTTAGCCAAGGGTGGCCTGAGCAGGATAATCTGGAGATGCATGAGCAATGGCTGCCCCTTCCTATATTGTCCAACATTACTTCTCCTATTCAAAGCAATTTGGAATCATTTTGAAATATTAAGCATACCTTCCGCTACCAATACTTACTTTTGCAGTCCTTGTATGTCCATAACAAGTTGGAAGGGGAGGACACTGCTATTGGTAAGATCAGCTCCTTGTGAACCCAACTTGCTGAACAAAATAGTTGGTTCCAGTATCAACTAGCTCAGCAAAGTCAGGATACCCAGGGTCAAACACAAAAATTTGTGGAGTACGAGCAGGTCATAATATTAGGAAGACTATCATTTCTCTTAACAAGATTAGACAAAACCTCAAGTCCTCAGGATATAGGCTCCATCCAAAGTTGATTAGTGGGGTTTATCGCATAAAATTCTCTTGTAGAAGATCATAGATAGGAAGACGGCCAGATCGATTCAGACAAAGGATAAAGGAGCACAATATCGACATCTGTCTAAACAAGGGGAGCAAATCAGCATTTGGCAGAGCACTCTAATGGGACTAGGCACCATATTTGCATTGAGAAGGTGAAGGTCATTAGGTCATTGCTAATGAGGATCATTTCTCAAGAACAAGTTGCGGGAGGCGATGGAGACTGGAAAGCACCATAGTAACTTGAACAAGGATGATGGCTTAGATCTTAGTCAAGAATGTAGCCTGCTTATCCTTAAGATGAGAGGTGGTTCTAGAACCTAGGAAAACAAATACTTTTAATTTCTTTTAATTTAATTACTTCAATTTTTATATTTGAGTAATTAACTAGGGTCAATTAATAAATGGCTAGTTTTCTCTCAAAGGCCAGTCAAATAGCTAGTGTGCAACCACCTAATTAACTAATTTCAAATCTACATAGTAATCAATTAAGTAGATTAAATTACAATTAATTCTTTCCTATGGTGGACATCTTGTGTAATTAATGGGAGTTATCTACATAAGAAGCTGCATTCTATAATCTTCTCATATCTTCATCCTGATGATGGATCATAGGGTGTGATGAGCTAGATAGTTGTTCAGAGCCGAATCCTAAATTATTCTGAAAATCTATTTTTTCATTTTTTGATACATGTTTGTATTTTGCATTTTCGGGGCCCTTCGGTGCAAAATTTAGACCTTAAACTTTGGTCGGTGCCCTATATAATTGCCGAAGGCATACTTGTAGGGAACCAAAACCAGTTTGCTTGATGAGATTTCCAACACATTTTTCGGTTTCAAAATTGGGTTCTTTTTTCGGTTTCAAAATTGTGTTAACGAGCTAGGAAATATGACCCAAACAAGGGGTACTACTAGAATAATAACATCATCAACCAAATTTTCGCTGTTTGTCCACTTCTGCCCATTCAATTCCACTTCTAACGTGGATACATTTCACCTCCATGTGGAGTGACCTTTCACTTCCCATTCGGAACCCTACATATCCTATTATTAGTAACTTTTCAGCTTCTACATCGTATAGCTATAAAGTAGATGGTATGGAATAAAGGCAGTTAGTTCCAGGCATACATCTCTTCTATAGAGTTTGCCCATTTTTGTATACACTCTCATGTTGAATAAAATACTGTTGTTTCTGAAATTACAGTTCTGTCAATTTTTGGTTCTATTGATATAACACATTAAACTCTTTAGTTAGTATGTTGTCTACTGAATTGCATACATAATTTGGATCATGTGATCTGAAATGTTGGTACTTAAAATCTTTCCCACAGGTTAATCCAGAAGCACTTCTCGTAATTTATTGTTTGTGGAAGCCTCAAGTCTTTGATAAACAAACAAATTGCCCATGTCTAGTGCCCGTACTACCCATTATTACTATGTTTCTTAGAATGTTTACAGTAAAACACACCTAGTTAAATCCTCAATTCACAATCTTCTGCATAACTGAAGACCATAGTATTTCCAAGATGATAATCAAAAAATATTTGGGAAAACCTCAATCTTGTTAGAGCTTCATTCCTTATATTCAGCACCTAGGGTTTTTTCTATCTTACCACTTTCCTATTGCAATTGTGTACTTTCGAATCCCATTGATCTACTTTGGCCATTTGTGCACAGTAATATAGTTTTTTTTAATTTCAGACAGGATCCTACCAGTTCCTATAATCACAAAAGGCCATTAGTTGTGTTGAACTGCTGGAATTCTTGCTTTGATGGTAGGGAAAAATTAGATTACGTGCACATCATATTTTTTTAAGAAAGAAATTATATTGAGTCAAAGAGAACTTGAACAATACAACTTCAACTATGCCAGGCATAAAAACTATTTGTCCAGGTACATGCACATCATCATTAAAGGTGTTATGGCTTCTTTTTTTAAAAGATAACTACACTCAAATGAAAATCAATAAAAGTATATGTATATCATGCTTGTTTGTTGCACCCTCAAATATTAGAAAGGAGTGCCCATCGGAGCCTCATTCTTGCTTAAATCAAAGTTCAAACAAAGGAGAACCTATGGTGCCTTCAGCAGGAGTTGACAGAAGACATTCATAACATAAAGTAATGTATATTTATCCTGGGCCTTATAAAGATGAACAGTCAAGTATAACAAGAAAAAAATAGAAGGCACCTTACTTGGGGTTTTCCAAGTGCCTGGACAGACCTCCCAAACCATGAAAATGAAGTGCTTGAACTACCTTCCAAGAAATCTCAATTGCTGGGCTTAAATTTGAGTTTCAGACACTAGAACCAGCTCCAAAGAAGCTCATCCAGCCATGCCGTTGACAAACTTTTGTGTTTTACTGTTCAACTAGAAGGTATCATAAAGATTGTGCTCAAGGAATTCCAAACAAATGAAGGGCTCTGCGAGGTGGACTGTAGTTGTACATAGTTGTAGGTTGCCATGAGGACGAGCTTCAATGTAGAGGTCATTTAGGAGCCAATAAAATGCCCTCACAATCTCTGTCAAAGTCAAATAAGTTTCATCAACATACCAATATTGTGCTGACTGCTGCTAACCCCTATGGGGAAGAATGTACATTGTCTCTACTCTAGCACTAACCTCTATTGTGCTGCCAAGGAATGATAGCACTTCAAGGACTATGTATGCTAGATCTATACATGTGGGCTGCTAATAGGGTGAATTTCAATCCTCGATTTCAGCAGCAACCTGTTTGGTAGGGGTTCAATGCCCGGGAAGGGCCCCAAATAGCATCTGTTCAAACTGGAATTTTCAGACAGATTCAGAAAAAATATTGTTGTTTTCTACTTCTATTTTCACCAAGACCCAGTCCAAATCATTAGTGAGTGGCGCCCAGAAAGAGCTTGCACTTGTTATCATGATCAGTAATAAGTATCCCACAAAAGGCCGAAGATAATTTAAGTCATTCCATCCACATTTTCACCTAACTTTGCTATGACCTTTCTTTCTCTTTTTGTTAAAAACTGCAGTTCCATCGGCTAAGCATAAACCTAGGATGGTTCACAAGGAATGCACTCTGGAATGTGGGCAAATTATTGAAACTAGGCATTACACATTTGCAATGAGGGTACAACTCATAAAGTTTACATAAGCAGCTCTCCTAACTCGTAGTTAAGGCCCTCACACATGGTTGACACAAGTAAACCCTAATTCAATAATATCTAACTCTACCCATGAGCTTAACATGGTTATTATGACATTTCACATTTGGGCCTTATAAATACATGTTTTCACATTGTTATGCATAGTTTTATACATAGTTGCATGTGAATAGTAAATACAGGTAGAGGGGAAGGACAAGCCCGTGCCTTGTTTGGCATCAACTCCATCTTGCTCAGTTTGCAATGACTATGCCCACTTTGGCATTTACTTATTCCTACCTTTGGTAATGTGGTCCCAAAGGCATTAAGGAGAATCATCACATGCCCATTGAATTATGACGAAGGGGTGCAGTTATAAGTGGCTGACAAGGAATATAATTGGTTTCAGCAATAGAAGTGGGGCTCCTATGAAAGGTTTGGAATGGTTATAATTGTTTCCGTATGCACATCTTGTGGGGCACAAGTCCAAATGCATCACTTAAGAATCACATGTCCCCTAGTTTTGAGCAGGCTTGTATATCATTAAATGGTCATATCTAGCTCTAAAATAGGTGTTTTCCACTTGTGTGCTTGTTATGTAACAAGGTGTAGCTATATCTAGTACTGCGCTCTTCAATTATTTTAAGGCAAAGCTATTCCAACCAGTATGTTCTTCATGCCTAACTAGTTTACTGTTGGCCATTTTTTGGCCTACGTACCAAAATTTTTCCTAAGTGTGAGAGGGTGGGCATTCAAGCAAGACTTTGGGTTTTACACAGTAGAAGACTTTAGGTTTTTGGAAGGAGAAGTCTTCGGCTTTTACAAGAGAGAACTTATTTCACTTTATGAGTAATCAGCAGTTGAAACCCCTTAGCAGAAGTAATCTGGGTTGAAAAACCCGAATTACTCTTGACAGTGCAAATTGGGTTTTAAGAAGTGCTTTGCTTATGAAAGTTTTATCAGCAAAAGCAATCCGGGTTGGAAAATCCGAATTACTCTCGACAGTGCAAATCGAGTTTTGAGAAGTGCTTTGCTTATGAAATTTTTATCAGTAGAAATAATCCGGGTTGGAAAACCCGAATTACTCTTGACAGTGCAAATCGGGTTTTGAGAAGTGCTTTGCTTATGAAAGTTTTATCAGCAGAAGTAATCTGGGTTGGAAAACCCGAATTACTCTTGACAGTGCAAATCGGGTTTTGAAAAGTGCTTTGCTTATGAAAGTTTTATCAGCAGAAGTAATCCAGGTTGGAAAACCCGAATTACTCTTGATAGTGCAAATCGGGTTTTGTGAAGTGCTTTGCTTATGAAAGTTTTATCAGTAGAAGTAATTCGGGTTTAGAACCCTGAATTACTCAGGATAGTGCATTTCGAGTTTCTCAAGGTGAATGACTTATCTCTTTTTATAAGTAACAAGCAATGAAGAATCCGAAGTAGGTGCCACTGAAGAATCCGAAGTTGCAGACATTGAAGAACAAACAAATAGACTCGGACAAAAAGGCCAAAGGAATTCCTTTGGACAATTTATCCGAAGGAATTCTTTCAGAAAATTTCAAAGGACAAATTAAAAAAAATCCGAAGGGCATTGTACCCTTTGGAAGGGACGTTTCCAAAAAGCTCGGATGCCCTCCAAAAAGCATGGGTGCCTTAAAGATAAACGTCCAAAGGAAAGAATAAACCAAGGGTCAACGGAATTCCAAAAGGAAATGGACCAAACAAAGCCCAATGGAAGTCAAAACCAAAAAACCCGAGGAAATAAAGAAGGAAGATATCCTTCGGACAAAAAGTCCGAAGGATTCCTTCAGGAAATTTGAAAACATAAAGTCCGCAGAAAAGAGGACAGAGATGACATAAAACCTGAAGGAAAACAAACCAAGGTAAAGTCAATGAGAAGGGCAGGAATTAAAAAATCCAGAGAAAAATGTCCGAAGGAACAAATTCAAAAAAATTGGCAAGTTAAAACCCTGCAATACAAAGGTAAAGCCAGTAGCCAGAATTCTGAAGGAAATGATATACAGATAGACCAATGAATAGAAAGTCCGCAGCTAGAAATCCTAAGGCCAAGAAAAACCAAAGCCAAGGAGATGACAACATAAAGTCCGAAGGAAATCAAAGATCAAGGAGAAGCCTCGGACATTTTTTCCGATTACACAAAGTCCGCAGAAAATTGGACTTAGCCATTTTTAAGCTAAAAGCGAAAGAAAGAAAATCCAAGACAGAAAAATTTCACAGACATAAAATCCACAGAACAAGAAGTCTGAGAAAATAAAAAGACCACGGTAAAGTCAACGAAAAGGGACAAAAAATAGATGATCCGCGGGAAGTTAAAACAAGATAATCCCCAGACTAAATATAGATAAGATTATCCAAAAACAGAAGTCCATAGAAAATACATACGAATAGGCAGACCAAAATAGGAGAAAATACATGCGAGCAAAGGCTATTTTCAGTTGACTGGTCAAAGCTTCAATTGAATGGTTGTTGAAGTCAAGTTTATCTCTGAGGTCAACTCGTGCTTTCAAATGTTCCAACTCAGCTTCCAACGTTTCAATTCGAGTTCTAATTTTAGCATGGCGTGGATTTCATGCATGCTCTTGTTTATCTCATGCTTTCAAACAATCAAACAACTCAAGAAGAAGTCCATATTTGGAGGTGGGCGTAGCATTTTTGCATGATAAGAGTTTAACATCCCAAAATTAGCCACCGTCTATTTCAACGCCAAGGAGTCTTCATGCAAGACAAAAGACATAGAAAAGACAAATTTGGAAGGCTCATGCAACAAAATTTGGACTTGGGCTAATGAAGAGTTAACTTCCTCTCCTATTTTCAACGCCATCTCTTGGCTATTGTATTTTTCTATAAGTTGGCTTTCAGCCTTAGATTAAATCATCCCTCTTTTGGCAAGAAAACTTCTGCCAAAGATTGTGTTGTAACCTTTTTCAAAATCAATAAGAAGAGGACTATGTTTTTTCAATTTCCAACAGTTGGTTTAGTGTACTTTTGTTATTGATTTGCTTAAGTGATAGATTTTCTTTCTTTGTCAAATTTGGATTCGTACCTAGTTGCTAACTGGTCATTTATGCAGGTCACGTTCTGTGTTTGACTGTGTTTTGCTGAGTTTATAGTGGATATCAGTGGCTGTTTAGTGACTTTCATCAGGCCTATTTTTCCCATTTCCCTCAAGCTTAGATCATTAGATTAAACCTTTTCATGAAATACTTATGTGTATTGATCAATTGGAGTTGAAGTTCTGCCTCTTCCTTGTCTGAATCAGTGTTCTCAGAAGCTCGAGTTGAGTGGATCAAGCAAATTAGGTGTATCACCATTCTAGCTAGGATTTCCTTTCAAGTTCTTTCTCCACTTTTTCCCAAGCAGTTTGTAGCGTAGAAGTTGAGATCCTCATAGATACATTTTACAGGAATCAGCCTCCTCTGGAGCTTCTTCTCATCATTGAGGCACCCACCTTCATGAGAAGATCCCATTGTTTCAACTAAAGCGAGGATTAGCCATTTCAGCACGTCTTCGATCAGGGTGCAACTCCAGGTTGACAACATTTACATAGGAATGTTTCTCCATGTCAGGAATGACAATCTTGTAAGATTGGTATCAAAGACAAACTGGAGTTCCCCCTTAGGGGATACAACTCAAAACTCTGGAAAAAAAAAAGTTGTCTCTAGTCCGAATTCTATGTCACTCTTCTTCTTTCACATCCGTTTCTTCTACATAGGTATTCTCCCTTGGTTGTGAGGCCCTCTCCCATCTCAGCCTCAAGCATACCCAACGCTATTTTACTCTTCAATAAATAGAAGTTAAGAGTTCATTGTTCAACATCTGATGTGTGATATTAAGCTTTTGTACTAGGAGTGTGTCATCCTAGGAGAAGCATTGCAATACAAGTTTTTTGCATTTTTTGTGCATGTATTGTTGTTATTGTGTGTTGTGATTACACTATGCATCTTGATGCACGACAGGTAAAGAGGGGCCAAGTTAATGGCTACCTTTCCCCACAGCATAGACTCAGTACTCTCGAATGGACTCACTCAAAAAAAAGGACACTTAGATTTAGAGACCAAACTCACACTTTATTGAATTCATATGACAGTATTACAAAGAATTACACACACACCACACTTGACTTATTTCTTGAATCACCAACACCTGAAGATGAAGACATTACGCACATGGTCTCTCAATGGACTTGGGCAGTTATAGTTACACCCTATTCTCTTACAGTGAAAACCACACTTCCCCAACTGAAGCTGCTCCTACTCTTTCCAACTCTAGCTCTAACTCTCTAATTGATTTGAAACTCTTCTACCTCTTCATTGCATCCTAGAGTGCCTCTTCAATTTCCCTTGTTCCTGGAAAACAAGCCAAATAGAAAATGCCACCATTTTGGACCATTACTCTCTTTTTGCAACTAATGCAGGGAAAAACACCGGTTAATGCGCAGTGGCGGTTTCGCAACTACCACAATTTTTTAATCGGCACTTTTGACATCTGCCAAGGAGGAGCCACATTGAACCCTGACTGATGATTGAAACCTTATGCACTTGATGTTCCTCGAGTTTTGGAGCTATAGAGATGTTTCTCTAACTTGTTCCACTCAACTTTGACAAGAAAAACAATGGAAACACCACTGCCAAGATCACAACACACTAACACATGACATATATTTTTGGGTGAGGCACGAATGCTCATCAACCCTAGATGCTCCTGCATCACATCTAGACTCCATTATTCTTTGCATGTCACTGCAATAAATATTCTTACGAAAAATTGCATTGAAAATGAAGCTAAAGAGTATGAAAGCCTAGAGAAAGAATGCAAACCTAGGAAGAGGATCACTGTAGAGTTTTTATCAGATTGATGAACTTCTAACTTGAGGGACAAAACCTTTAGCTATAGATACGTGTTTTATCAACTCTGTAGAGAGACAAGCTTAGTTTCTTTTCTAGCTGTAGTATGGAATGAAACAGGACCTATATTTTCTGTAATTATTAGTTCAAGTAGTTGAAGCTGACCGATAGGTGGTCATATTCCAATGGCATGAAATAGACGGAACGAAGGCTCTGAGATGCAAAGGGGATAAATGGTGCTCTCCATACATGGAGTGGAGTCTAGAGAGAGAAAAAGGCTAGGCATTGATGATGGGGCCAGTTAGGTCAACATGAGTGGGCTCCTTGGATTGCTGTCTTTTAAGGCTTGCTACAGCGAATATTACTTGTTTCAACTTTGACATCTACTTTTCCACAAGTCAATCTTATATATGCAATACTTATTTTACTTGTTTTGTTGAAAAATCTCACATAATCTTCTAACCAGTAGGTGGGTTTACAATATTTTCATAGGTTTCTTCATGTAATATAGAACAGCTTGCATAATTTTCTATTATATTATGTAAAGAATAAAGACAGAGATCCAAATCCTTTTTACAAATGGCTAATTACACTTGATTTTTTCCCTATGCTCAGCCCAAAACAAACCATGAAGGTATCATTCTAGAGGATGAATACCCATGCAAGAATGAGGACGAAATAAGGAGAAACACAAGGTATTAATTTCATTGGCAGGAGCGAAAATAATGTAACCATTGCAACCTGCAATTATATATCCAGCCTGAAATCATAATACAAATGAAATGCAACGTTTTCATATTTCAATCATTACAACAGATAAAAACATTATATATTAGTCAATGGTAAGTCCAAGTTGGCATGCCAGGAATTTTGTAGGCATGAAACTTGTAGATGGGCAGACCTACAATATCATAATTCTTTTCTGCCATCGGTTGGCACACCCTCAGATAGATTGATTTGGCAGGATTATTATTTTTTATACAGAAACCAACTGCCAGATAAAAGAAAACATTAAAATGATATTTTTTGTAAAGAAAACAAGCAATAATCAAATAGAAACAGTTGCAAGTCACAAGTTCTTTGTAATTTGACGCATAGAGCTAGGGACAAACCAAAGAGCTCATATTTACAGAGAAGACCTAGTAGACCTGCCGCATTTGCTGTGAGCAAAGCCAATCTCCCAAACTCTCACTCGTATAGCAGAAGTCTCCAGCAGTCCTGATGATTCCTACCATGGGATGGGGCTCCTATAAAAGAAAAGAAAAGAAAATGAAAAAAGCCAAGGCTAGGAGAAGGAAATGAACCCTTTTGTTCCTTTTCCCAAATCTAAATAATCGAAAACCAAGGACACTGCCATAATAGATGTAATAAGAAGTTTCTGGGACAGAAACACCATTTCAAATTTGCACACAGGCTGAATGGGCTACATCTTTGACAAACCCTGAAACACCAGATTTGAAGTTATGTTCAAAAACATTATTAACAGTATTTATTATTATTGGCCATAAGCTCTACCCTAACCACATGGGTTGAGGGCTTTACTGTGTTGGGTTTACCCCTCATTTATTTTCAGTACTTTTGTTCTTTTATTTAGTTAGTCGTTAATCCTAGGGTCCTTTTACCTTGGCTCTTTCTATTCTAGTTGGATGTATCCCCAAGTCCCATTGACCTGCTTTTAGTCACTCGTGGACATTAGTATAATTTGTTTCTTTCTTTCATTCTACCACCATGATGTGTTCTGGTATAGTCTGTAGCGCCTGTGGCTATGAGAAAGTACACTGCTTTGTACAGAGTCTTGGAAGTAGTTTGACTTCACACCCACCTCTCTGCTCCCTAAGTTCGCCAACATAAAGCCTTTTGGGATTCCTATATCCGAAACTGCTACCAAGTATAAACTACCTATTTACCATAGGCTCACAGAAAAAACTCATCATTTTGTCACCAAACCTAATCCATATAAACTTATTGAAGATGATTTCTTAGTGCCCAAACATATTTGAGAATAATAAAAGAAATGGTGCATAGAAACTATATATAATAATAAAAAATTATGAACTCTATATTCTCATACCGAGAAACCACTTTATAATAGCAATTCCATGCACCAAGGCTATATGGATGCTGTTGAACAATGTAGCGTGCACAGTCATATCCATTTTTAGGGTCTGTAGTATTGTATGCAACCTCTGCACGCACCACAACAAAAGGAAATATTAACTGTGCATACTCAATTGATTTGGGCCAAAATGTAATTATGTAAAATCAAAGGCATCATATGAACTTACAATTTAAACTTCAAATTTAAAGTCCAGGAAAACCTAGAGTGGCCCAAGTTTGAACAGATAATGAAGACAAAGTTACAATCTTACGTGCACCCAACGAACGAAGTTCATTCTGCTTTTCTTGAGAAAAATGATTGTGACCCAATTTCAAACTATGATTTATGATTTCCAAAGCTTCCCAATATCTCTTTAATGATGCCAATGCTTTGCATATCTGTAGAAAATAACTAACTGAAGAGGTTAAGACTGGTTTCTTCTTGGCAGTTTATTTTGAAAGATGGTCACAAAAAATCAACTAACACTGCAACTGCAACAACGATTCACTCACAATACATAAATGGTATATCTTCTTGTCTGTTATAATGAGCATCCAACATCATTATATGTGTGGTTGATTGCCTTGTTTTCTTTTAAGGTGGAAAGAGACATATTTCAGGTTCAGGAACCAAATCCAAATGCTTGAAGATATGATGGGGTTCCTTATTGAAAACTAAAAATATATTTGATTTGTCAATTTTATTTATGTTGATCACAGTAAGCACTGAAATGTACTTCTATTTTTCGAAAATAGATGCTACTTCCTATTTAATTAAAGGAATCTTTTTGCTTATGAATGAATGAAAGATTTTAATAACATCCACAAGACCAAGCAGTCTATGGGACCGAGAGCTGCATTAAAGTTGTCCGCAATATCATTAGGGCTGCCCCACTACTATTGCAAAATTTCTAATCCCTTCTTGATGCTAACTCTTCTACTATGGATCTTGATTAGAAAACTTTCTGTACTGTTTAACCTTTCCTCAAAAATTACATTGAAGTGCTAGTAGGGGACAGGTGCAGGTAAGAATGAAAAAGATATGTGATACTGAAGTAGTATTCTTCAAAAATACATAATGCGGAGCCAAAACTAAAAAAAGCAATGCTTGAGATCCCAAAGCCTATTCATGTCACTTGATACTGGTCCCAAGGACCACCATCTGAGCATCAACTTCATGGATCTTGCACGCAGTTATTGTTGGCCATGCAGAAAGTATCAATCAAAAAATTTGCTTTCTGTGTTGACCAGTAAGATATATTGGCGGATTTTTCTACAATGACTAGCAATACAATGGAAAGGGAGAACAAACACGACTACACACCTCAATAATCAATTGATAGTGTTCCTCATCCTTGAGAAGGTTTGGTAAAGGAGGCTCCTTTATCACAGGTTCCTGTCGTGTAATATTTATTCAGTAAAACTTAATGTCAGCACAACAATGAAATTCATTTTTATATGATGTCAGAAAAAACATTACATTAAAGTTGGCATTATCTATTAAATATTGTGTATAATTCCATTGCAGGAAAATCATCCATCAAGCTTGACAAAATTTCTGACATACTTTCCATAAAGATTCATACCGGAAGTTCTTCAACATCTGAATCACTCTGCCACTCTAAGCCTGCAGCCAAGGCAGCAGCCTTCTTCTCTTCCTTTCTAGAAGCCAATTTTGCGAGTCTTCTTCTTGCTCTTAGAGCTTTGTTCCTGTAAGAAAGCAATATGCCATATGAAATGCTAGATCTATAAATGGCATTTGAAAGATTTAAAAAAAAAGAAAGCCTAGATCGTCAAAACAAAAAACATATGGAGAGATGAAGATACTTGAATTTTAACAATATATAAGCCAAAACTCGAAAGATAAATACCATACGGCATTAAAAAATGATGAAAATGAGAGAAAATACCAAGGTTGACTGGTACAGGTATTCTATAAATGGTAAATACTAAATTCTAAGTATTTACACACAATGTGACAAAACCCTTATCTTTAGTATATGGATTTTAAAACTTGCAATCAACTAAGTTACTCTAAATAGAATTATTATATTTCATCTTCTCCCTTCAAATCAACTGGAATTCAGAAGATAATGCTTCCTAACATTTAAATCCAGTCCTTACTATGACAAAATCAAAGATAAGCTCCTTTACCGAGAGCAACTCGGCATTGCTCTCCTCTGGTCTACTTGTCCAAGTCTACACACCAATGTGTATGTATCTGAAATTGGACATAAAACTAAGAACCTTAAAGGAAACAAATCCCTTGACTCAAGCCGCAATACTTTACTCCTCACAAAATAAATATTAAATGTCCAGTAAAGTCAACTAATTGCTTTAGCATGGAACACCTGTACCCAGTACAAGATATATAGTCCAATAATCAAACAACTAGGACAAAACGAGGTTTTGGTATGTTTACAAAGTCTGCGGATATTCCATGGCAAAACCAAAACATTCTAAGAGGGAATTTTATAGAAAACCTGATTAGTCAATAAGCGTGGACTGAATGGGCATATCGATGTCCCCTCCCATCATGTATGCTGACAGGGTGTATATATATTTCCACATATTCACAATGGTATTCACCACCACTTATTAATGAATCATTACTATGATGTTTTCATTCTCTTGGTACGCATTTTACAGGTCCTTCCTTTAGTTTGATGGCAGCTTCTTAGTCACACCTATGTAAGGTACATTGCTCTGTAGTGATTTAAATCGGATGTAATGCTTGTGAAATTGTAATGTCCCCAAATTATCTCTAAAATCTCGAAGGACCCGTAGTTCATGTTGGTTCCCATAACTAAGGGTAAAAGAAGGATAGGGAACGCATTAACCCCTTGTGAATGAATGATTTAAAAAGAAAGGTACTTTAAAATTCTAATTTTAAGTTATGTTGTGAAGGAAAAGTACTTTATGTTATTTCACTTAAGTAGGGGACATTATGAGTCTTAACATATTAAGACTTAAGTTGTTTTTTGAAATTAACCCTCTCTTTCTTATGTGGAGCGCTACACTCGGAGAGGCTATTTAAGGGGCATGTGGGCTCAATTGAAGATTGTGTGCATATGCTATTTTGGAGAGAAGTCAAGTATGTCAAGCTTGATCATCTTTGGCATAGTTTCTTGGAGAATGTCACCCTCTAAGAGCTATGAGGCTCTATAAAAAGGTATCTATCGACACCACCTATTGAAGGGAATCTTGTTAATCTATTTTGAAGAATCAATTGAATTTTCTTAGCTAATATTGCAGATGTAGCGAATCAATTTGGAGGGCAAAAATCAAGCAAAAAGGAAGGGTTCATAGTCCCCAAGAGTGGTGAATGAGAGTGAATCAAGGAGGGCTGCCTATGCATAGAGCGAACCACTCAAGGGCTGGGAAAGTCTACGATTTGGACGATTTGGTGGATTAAAACTCTCTCCTAGGGTTTTAGTATTTTTATCTAATTTTTCCAGGTAGAGTGATCCATTGGGAGTGATTGATCCTTGTGTTTTGAGAATAAATAGTGCTGGAAAAATATTTATATATTTTTCTCTAGGGTGGCGAACCAGCTGAAGTAGTTTTTATGATATTTGAGGGTTTCTTGAAGGGTCTCAGATTTAAAGAAAATATTTCTCTTATCTTTTGGCATTGGCGATTCCATTTGGAGAGGTTGGAAACCATTTTTGGTATAGGATATCATTTTATTATATTCTGATTTAAATCTATTATTTTTCGGGTTTGAGGACATTTTTGTTGGATAAATTCAGTGATATTATTTTAAAATTTATTTCTATATTTTTCTTGAGGAAGAACGATTTCGGTGAGGGTTTGATCAAGTGTTGTGGAGCTGGAAATTAGCCTTGCAAAGGGTGTTCACCATTGAGGGTTTTTGGCCTCTTGTGAAAAAGGATCTTGAATTAATTCCCAGAACTGAACCTGCTATACCTGCACTTCTATATTTAGAAATTCGTCACCTATTTCCAGCAAGTTACATCCACCATATTGCTCACAAAAAGGTACGCAAGTCAGCTATTCATATGATTAAGTATTATTACATTTTTGGAGCTATTTGATAAGGGTTTGGGCAAGATCTCTTGGCTGTGTTTTCTGAGTTTTTGGGGCAGCAACCAGCTAATCTCATTTGTGTGGCCTAAGAGCTTATTTAGGGCTCTTACAGAAATATGAAATACTGAGGTGATGGGTTTCTCAAGGGAAAATCAATTGATGGATTTATACAGGAAATCCATTATTATCTCCCTGATCCTCAATACAATCGTCAGGATTGAAGAGAGATTTCTCTGTGTGTCACTGATATAGTGTTAACCCTGTTACCAAGAGAAAATATCAGTCCTATGAAATTGTTGCATCATAGCTTATTTGAGTATGGGGCCAAAGAAGATTCAACAACTAGGGGGTGGGTAGCTCAAAGATCGAGTGTATTTACTTTCCAAGTATGTAGTCATGGGAATTTCAACTATTCATTTTTCTACTTTGGGATGCAAGGCGGCCTAGTGATAACACAGAAGATTTCGATGAGAAAGTAAAGGAGACACAGAAGATCGGGGCTTTGTTTTTACATAGAGTGGCCACTAAATCAAAGGTTTTTCCATGCCCATAGCTCATTCTTAATACACACCAGGACTTTGAGGAGAGAAATGGTAAGCTTCATGCACGAGGTGGTAGGATTGGTGTGGACATGATAGATTTTAATTATGGGGCAAATGTTGAAACTTCCAGATCTTGAGCTCAATTATAACGTTGAATGGATTATTCAATGGTATACAAAGAATAACTTGTATGGAGTGCTGAAAGATTGGTCAGTCAATCCAAAAGGGTGGAAGCATAAGGTGGACCTGAATTTTTATCTTGTTTGTTTGTTCCAGGCTCCTATCAGAGAGGCTATAGTGTTACTGAATCGACCGTATGGAAAGGATACAACTGAGATTGTGGGTGCGCTATGGATTCCCTTGTTGCAATATATTTTGGTCAATGAAAAGCTGCTTAACTGGTGTGAGTTGATTTCTTTTGACCTTATTAAATAGTTTCAAGAATGCAAACAAGGAAGAAAATTCTTTAAGGCCTCACATCTTATAGACTCTATCTATTTTTCCTTGACTTTCAACCCTTCTTTGTTTCCTCAATAGACACCATATCACTGGCATCCCATACATGTGGTGTGTAATGTTTTGTAAAAGCATAGACATTATGACTCGTCTATCTTGATTTGTAACTTTTTCATACACAAGGTTGATTCTGCAATCCATTGCATGAATGCCCTAGAATTTCTAAGCATTTGACGGAATCATTAAGGTCAATACAAAGTGGATTCTTTTATAGCAAGGGTACCATAATCAGGGTTGAAGGGGTTTTCGCTGCACCTCATGAATTTCCATTTTATGTGCTTGAATGTTTGGTTATCATGGAAGTATGTCATCAGTTTTCCAATGCTATTGCTAAAGTATTAAGATAGAGAAACTTGGGAATTTCCTCAAAGTTACCAATTGTCTTTGGTGGTCAAACTTTTTGCCAGATTCCTGTTTTAGAAATCAAAGGAAATGAGGTTCAAGCTTACAAGCTTCATGAGACAAATTATTGGAAATGGGGCCCCTTCAAGAGGGTTTATAGACATTTGGAAACCTTAGGACCAAAGGCTAACCTTGCTTATGTGCATGAGGATCATCTAGATGCTAATTATTGTTTCTAATACAAAATACACTATATACACGTTATTTTTAAACTTTATCATTTAATGATATACTCTCTCTTGCAGGAACCTACAATCTCTCTGAATACACGCCTTAAAGGGTGTTGTTATAGCTTGGAATTGCATCCTTGTGGGAGATTTTTTCAACCTCTCCCACTTCCGGCCACAAGCGTGGAAACAACCTCAGGATGTGGGTATCCTATGGTGAGGTTGAGCCTCTAGGGTTTTTAAAGAGGCTAGTTCCTCTTGGTGGATCACCTAAAACTACTGCTAAACTCATTCTTCACGGGGAAAAGGGTTAGAAGGGAGATAAGGGCTCCTAAAAAGGCTAAGTAGGCGATGCACCAAATTTATATAACCACTCATCTATGCTTGAACCCACACTAGATCAGTCATGAGACAATTTGGACTTGCACTATCTCAAGATCAAGTAAACACACGCTGGAAGAGGTTCAGGGTGAACACTAATCCAGACCTGCAAAAGCTTGAAGATACTTCAAAGAGGCAAGCAGAAGGCTAATGGACTAGGAATACTCATTCACGAATCCACCAAGCATAAGCATACTAAAGCACTAATTGAAGACAAGAAATAGGCAAAGAAATCGTCTCATTACATTCAAGAGGTAGTTCTTATGATATCTCGACAGGGTTTAGCCTGGTCGAAAGAGCATGTTTTTGCAAACGTCTCAATGAGCAACCGTCTCCCAGCAAGATGACAAAATTCTAAAAAATTGGGGCCATTACAATGGCAAATCGCAAGATATTTATAGAGAAAGGGGGAGAGAGAAAGGGCCGCATGAGAAGACGAGAAGAGGGAAGAAGTCATTGAGTCGTTGATGACTGTTGACTACTGTCGTCGCCACTGTCTTGACCATGAAATCCGTTGCCCAGGATCTCCGCAAAATCTTCTCAAATCCCTCCCGCATTCAAGTCTCTCTTTGGTGGGTCTTGAGAAGCCATGTCGTGGGCAGCTGGAACGTCGCTTCTTTGCGCAGCTGAGTTGATTTATACATTAAAATCGGCATGGCATCTTCATTTGCACGTTTCCTGCCTATAAAAGGATGCGATCTTCATGTCTTTTTAGCTAGCCCGAGCCATGTTGCTTCTGTGTTGAACGGCAGTTTGTCGGGAGTGAGCCCATGTCAAAGGACGGAAACCTTCATAAATTTCCAGCTACCAGCTTACGCCAATTGCTTGGACTCCCCCCCGTGCTCTAATTGGTCGTCCTTGTGCCACTTGTCTTTTATTGATTGGTTTTTTCTGCTCTAGCTCACTCCACGTGGCAGCCTCTCATTCGTCTGATCATGACTTCGGGCTTTCATGGCTGCTCAACTTGCTTCGAGCTTTAGTGACTACTTGTAAATTATTTTAAGTCAAGTAGCTTTGAAAGCCCGATTTGCACTTCGTAGTGCAAATCGGGTTTTCTTAACTACTCAACTTATAAAAATCTCATAAGTAAAGTCTTTGGAGAATCCCAACTTACGCTATGCAGTGTAATTTGGGTTCTCTGAGCCCCTCAACTTCAGACCTGTCCAGCTTGATGTCTTCGGGCTTTTCCATCTCCAAGCCTTAAGACTTCAAGCATTTCAAGCCTTAAGTCTTCGGGATTTTCAAGGCCAACTACTTCGGACTCTCCACACCTTAAGTCTTCGGGATTTTGGAGTCTTAAGTCTTCGGACTTATTTCTTCTCGGTCCTTTTTCTGCGGGTTTCCCTTCTTTGGTATTTCTTTTGCAGGCAATTTGCTTGGTTTCTCTCGGACAAATTTCCCGAAGGAATTCCTTTGGAGGAATTCTTTCGGGCTTTGTCCCTGTGCTTTTTCTCCTTTGCGAACTTGCTTTGGCTCTTTCCCGAAGGAATTCCTTCAAAACTTTTCCTTTCGGACTTCCGTTTTGTTCCTTCCCTTCGAAACTATTTTCTGCAGGTTTTTTGGAAAGGACTTTCCCGAAAGGCAAGAGACCCTTCGGGCTTTTGCGAATGGTCCTTTTCCTTGTAAATTGCCCTTCGAAAATCTTGGAAATGGCCCCTCCGAAAGGAACATACCCTTTGGAACTTTGTTATGTGCCCTGCTTTTGCCGAGAATGTGCCCTTTGGCATTTTGAAAATGGTCTTTCCGAAGGGAAAGATACCCTTTGGAACTGTGTCAACGGTCCTTTCCGAAAGGAACATGCCCTTCAGAACTTTTGAACAGGTCCTTCAGACAAGTTTTCAGCTCCTCTATGAAGGGAAGGTACCCTTCGGGTCTTTCGAAAGTGCCCTTCGGAAGAAATTGTTTCGGACAAAAAGTCCGAAACAATTCCAACACTTAGCTTTTTGGAGGAACTTTGCCGAAAGAGAGACATTCCTTCGGAAAAATTGAGTGGACAATTTTTTCGAAGAACCATGAGGCTTAAACCAAACCAAAGAAAACCCCGAGGGAAGAACTTTGCAATGATTAATGACTTAGCCGAAAAAAGGAAAGCCGAAAAATAAAAGAACTTTGCACAAGGCTTAGTCCTTTGGCCTACGGGCTTGTTTTGAACATTGTTGTTGGCCCCCTTGAAGCAGATCCTTCTTTTTGCCCCTCCAATCCATTACTTAAAAATGCAAGAGCTTTTAAATGTGGGCCAAAAATTGGCCAATAGGTGTACCGAGAAAAGGGTGGGCAGACCATTTGTGTTTCGCAAGATTGTTGGCCAACTTTATCACTACCTAAACCCATTACAAATCTTGCTTATCCAACTCCCCAAGCAATCCAAACCCCATTTAGACATTTCCCTAAGCATTTCTCCTTTCAAATAGCCCCTAACTAAGCAAACACCATCTTTTCCTACTAAGTCGGCTAGGCCGATCCTGTTATAAAAAATTAAGCGTACATTACGAAACTAAATCGCTCTGGCTGACTTAGTTTGAGGCCTAACGTTAACCTTTTCTAACAAATTGGATTGAGTTGGCCGATCTTGTCGGCTGAAATTTCGGAAGGGGTTAGGACCTATCCATTGCTATAAATACAAGGCTCATTTCAATCCAATAAAGAGGAACATTCATTTTCGCATCATTACAGTTTGTAATTATGCTAAATCTACATTTGAAGGAACCATTGATTAGGGTTTGCCTTGGAGAGAAGATTACTTGTCTTGGATGCAAAGTAGGAGTCTTTTAGCCTACAACTGATTTCTTTAGTTTGATCCTTACAAAGCCACAACCACCTCTTGCAAAGCACCATTGACCAAGGGAAAGATTGAAACTCGACAGGCTTGCCCAAGGTAAGTATTCCCAACTCTTGATATTTCATTTGATAGATAGATATTGTATGGGTAATGTGTGTTGAATGTATAACTCCTTACTTAGATTTCCTCTATGCTTAAACTTAGTATAGATATAGGATTCTCTTTGCTTTCTATCTTCCACTTTAGGTGATCTAGGCCCCCATTTCCCTGATCCCTTGATTTGTTTTTTTTGTTTAACCATCCCCCTTTGTGCCATAAGCTTTGGTGAGCACTAGATTACTTTTATGTTATGTACTTAGACCTAGCTAGGGTTATCGCATAGTGTCATTTGCCTATAGGTTTTGGAACCCTCTCCTTTGGTGTTGTTTGGTAAGAGATTGTAATATACACCCTAGTTTGGAACAAGTTTTTTTCTCAAACACCCAGTAAGATTACTGACTTCTAGTGAGATGACATTTCGTCAAACATTTTTCTATTTGTTGTTTTGGTGTTGTTTCGAATGCATTTCAATGTATTCGTGTTTAAGATCATTCAATATGTAGTTGGGAGTTGAAAGTACACAAGAAACATCTCAAATTTGCAGATAAACAGCCCTGGCATTATAACAAACACTTTGCATGCAATAGAAATAACAATGAAACACAAATCTGACCTTGAATCCAACAATAATATATTGACCTGTGATAGAATAGCTTGTTGTTACAAAGTTCAGTGATCCACCATGGAAGTACCGTTGGACAGTCATTGAGGTCTAAAGAATTGTCATCGATGTCAAAGGCAACATGTGCTATCATGCATTAATGTCAAAGGTTGAGTTGAACAGACTTGTGGAGTAAATAGGGTTTGTGAAGTGCTTCTACTTATAAAATAAGTAAAGCAATGTCGAGAACCCGACTTGGTCTGGTAGAGTGAATTGGGTTTGTGAAATGCTTCTACTTATAAAGCAATGTCAAGAACCCGAATGGGTCTAGGTGAGTTAATCGGGTTTCCAAAACGACTTAGCTGCGTTCATTTTTATAAGCTAAGCAATCTCAAGAACCCGAATGGGTCTAGTGGAGTAAAACGGGATTGTTAAGTGCTTTCACTACTTTAATTATGAACTATATAAGTAAAGTCATGCAGAGAACCCGAATTGGTCTAGTGAAGTCAAGCAAGTCAAGAAACCCGAATGGGTCTTTGCCTCAAGAGTAGATCGGGTTTCCCAAGTAACTTTACTTCTTTCGATCTTATAAGTAAAGCAATGCGAAGAACCCGAAGTATGTTGTTGTCAAGAACGTTTGTTTTGGTCTTCACACTTAGCCAATTTTTGACTTGGTCTATTCTTTCGGAAATATTGGTATAGGCAATTCTTTCGAAAATTTGTCCCGAAGGAAAGTCCCGAAGGAAATGATCCCATGCAAAAGTTTCGAAAGGTACTTTTTGAGAATGTCGAAGGGTAGTGGACCGTCCAAAAAATGCCGAAGGGGTCCTTGCAAAAAGGCCGAAGGGTATGTGGACCTTTACAGAAAAGCCGAAGGGTACATTTGCGAAGCCCCGAAGGGTATGTGTCCTAAAAAAAAGTGTCGAAAGGGGACATGGACAAAAAGTCCGCGGAAATTGTCTCGAAGGGGACCCGGACAAAAAGTCCACGAAAATTGTCCCGAAGGGGTCTCGGACAAAAAGCCCACAACAATTTGTTCGAAGGGGTAGTTCAAATGGAGGGAAAGGACACTTGAGCATTCGCCGAAAGACATAGGGCACTTCCACAAGTGCTGAAGGACAATTGCGGAGGACACAAGGACCATTACAAAGCTTCCCAAGGATCACTTGGATTGTTTACGAAAGAATCTACGGCAAGTGGGTGTTTAAAAAGGTTCTGAAGGATATCTCGGCTGAAGTATAAGACACTTGCATTATTGCCAAGGGATCAAGGCGAGATTAAAGATCGAGCATATCGAATATAATCAAAAGGAGCAAAAGCGAACCAATCATATAGAAAATATCGAGATGCGAGAAAGAGCTCGATGGTTAATGCAAGAGAGATAGACAATTCTGTTTTAAAAAATGGAAATATCTAACGGTTCAAGATAGATAGTGAATGGCGCCAATGACAAGATGAATAATCCTCGTTTAAAGACATGACCAGATAAACGGTGAGCTCAAAAAGTCTACACGGAGCCCGAGATTGATCGATCCAACCAATCAATCATCGATTAAGGGAGTTGTGCATTTATGAGATAAATCTAGCAGTTGCCAAACATAGTAAAGAGACTTGACCATTGCACTGTGATGCATGAACCGAGACACGAGAAAGAGCATAAGACAAAATTGTTTTTAATGAGAACCAGTTGATTGCAGCTTAAGTGTGAACACAATTGGAGATAGAAAACCCTAAGCTTGATTGTCTATACATATACAACATCTTGAACATTGCAATTTGTTTTTTGCCGTTGCAATTTTAAGAGAGAGTCAAACGCTGTCATTTTGCGATTGTTCAGACTATCATTGAACCTAAGCATGTGAGCAATACAAAGTGTGTCTAATAGAATATACAGACACAGACCATGATAGCATAGAGAGGTATAGAGGCAAGAAGAGGACGTTGATGTGTCAAACAAAGAATATATAAAAGATACAAAGGAAGAGACGCTGAAGCAGTGGGTGTAAATGGACTGTGTCAAATAGAAGATATAACAACATAGAACCAGTAAGGCAGAGAAGAAAAGAAAAGGTTGTCTATCCAGATGAATATTGATAGAATAAAAGGCAAAAAAAGGGAATGAAGTGTGTCTGAATAGAATATATCTAGACGTATGCAGACATAGAGTAAAAGTCAGAGGAACAGAGATTGCGCAGACAGGAAGAAAGGGCACACAGAGAATGTGCAGATTTTGAGCAAAGAAGGAGAATAAGCATACACATTAAGCCAAGAGTGAGCAGTTGCAGACTAGACTTGTAACAAAAAAACTGAATTGGATTCATTTGTGAATCTATCTTATACACTCGAGTTGTAACTCCATGGTTTTGATTGGTAGGTGCCTTCAAAAAAACTAAGTTGATGCTCAGTTAGGGGATTGGTATCTCCTAAGGATAGGTGTCATTGAATGTAACCAGTGTGGTTTTGCCAGTGAGGTGATCTAATTGTGAGGCTGGATTAGATCAGTAAATTCTAATAGCTATTCTCACCGTGGTTTTTCCCTTTGGGTTTTCCACGTATCAATCTGGTGTATTGTGTTTTTATGTGTGTGTGCTCTCTACATTTGTTCTTTGATATGCATATGATTTGATATCTCCTCTAAAAGTTTTAATCAACTAGTTTTAGCTCATCTACTGATTCACCCCCCCTCTCGATAGATAGTTGTGTTCAACAAGTACAATGCCAAAAGAACACTCAACAAATGAAAATATGTAATTCCCAAGTACACATAAGTTGTTGTAGCATGATATCAGACTGCTGTCATAAACATTTACAATTGTAGCCCATGTGAATGGCTACACGCCAAAAAGCCAGATGGTAAAACACCAAAAAATCACACTCCAAAATCTGCCTGTGAACTCACAACTTCATAACATCCATGAAACCAAACTGCTGCAACTAACAATCCCAATGCAAAACACATAAATCTGCCATTTGAAGTTCAATGTGACTTTTGTATGAAATCACTCACAAACCCTCCAAATCTGCTCCAAAACACCTATAAATCAGTCACCATTATCTCTTTTATATATATATATATATATATATATATATATATATATATATATCAAATTATCATGGAAAGAAATCTGATATCAGCGATGAATAGCTTCTCCGCGACAACCTGTAAATGCTTCCAATCAGCGCAATGTAATCCCTGAAATGAGATCACTGATAAATCCTCCAAGCTAGCCTACAAATAAATACCTCCTTTGAAACTCTAAACAATGTCAAACCTGCAATGAAGTGCAAAGCGTAAACTCTGAATAAGTTTACCAGCAATCAACCTAAGAGGGTCTTTCACTACTGAGGTTGATCATCTCCAAGAGGGTTTTCGTCCTCAAAAAGACTGAGATGAACTAAGTTCGATCCCCAAAACCACAAGGGTTTCAATCAAAGAAATAGAATAAACTGCATAATCCAAATGAGCCCCTCAAATGCCTTTTTATACTTTTTCTGCCAAACTCTCTAGAAGCTTCTATTTTAAAATTCACTTTTTAATTAAAACTCCATTTAGCTCCGAAAAGACCTTTTAATTAAAATAATGATAATTTGACACACAAGGTCCCTGTTTAATGCATCCATAATTAAAACATTTCATCCAGGTTCTGATAAGCTATAACACTAAGGTGCTTTTAAAATATTTAAAATAATATTTAACAACCTTAGTAAAATGATTAAATAAAGTCATTAATACACTCATTTTGCAACAATTGTCGGAATGTATCGGAATCGAAAACTAACTGCACTGGCATGATCTTGATGAAGAATAATGATAAACGGAGCCAACCAGGGGACTTACTATAAATAGACGCCTTCTTCAAGATTCTTGGAGAGCACACCAAAAACCGAAAATCACCCCAAAAAGTGGCATATAAGTCCTCTAGACCAACTGAGCTCACTGGAATCTTTAAATAACCCATTTGATAATGTTGACACACATCCACAAGTTTAGTGCCAATTGCACTGCAAGAGAACCTGAAAATGGGAACATTACAGAGACCCCTTGGTTAGATTTAGTGGATCCAATTCGATCATGCTCCCGATATAAATAGTACTGCAATTGATGTTAATTGATTATCTTATCCAATATTGGATTTACTAAGTCAAAAGCTATAGATCTATCTTCATTTGTTGCATACATTCTAGTGAACTCGACGCGAATCTAACCCTTGCATTTTTAATTTTCTTCTTTACAATCAACTAGATCATGTTGGTTGATCTAGTCTTAACCTTTGTTTGCAGATTTAGGATCTAAAGTCAACTAGGTCGGGTTGGTCGACCTGGTTTTGTCCTTTGTTTGCAGGTTTTCCTTCGACGGTCAACTAGATCGTGCTAATCTATCTAGTCTTTCTCTATTTGTAGATCCAGGACCTATAGTCAACTAAGTCACACTGGTCAACCCAATTTTGTCCTCTACTTGTAGGTTTTCGTCTCTAGTAAACTAGATCCCACTGATCAATCTAGTTAGTTTTACCTGTTTTCTGAATTTTCACTTATAGTCAACTAAATCAAGTTGGTCGACTTAGTTCATTTCGGTAATCTTTACTTTTCAATTTTTCAGCAAACCAGATCGTGTTGATCGATCTAGTCTTATTTTACCGTTTTCAATTTTTAGCTTTCTACAAACTAAGTCGACCTAATCAACCTATTTAATCGCTGTGATTCAAAGATTTTTGCCTCTACAGACTAAATCAACCCTGGATGACCCAATAAGCAAGCAAATCTTCAACACTTTCAGTCAGCCAAGTCGACCTGGTCGACCTAGTTATATTGCTCAAGTTCATTCTAAACAAGCTTTGTATTTCAATTTTTGTTAATTATCTCAGTTTGTCACTTTTGTGTCTCAATAAAATTACTTAATATTTCAAAATTCTACTATATTTTCGCCATTTTTCAGTTCTGTAAAATTGTATCACACAGTCAACGAAGTCAACTTGACCGACTTAGTTATGTCTATTTGCCCTACCAACAAACTAAGTCGACCTGACAGACTTGGTTTTGTGTCTATTGTCCCTGCCAACAAACTAAGTCAACCTGGCCAATTTAGTTTTGTGTCTATTTGCACTGCCAACAAACCAAGTCAACCTGGCCAACTTAGTTTTGTGTCTATTTGCCCTACCAACAAACTAAACCAATCTGACTAACCTAGTTTCTTTTACCCTGTATTTTTTTCCTGGTTCAGTGGGTGGTCAACTTTATTCAATAGGTGACCGACCTATTTTTATTTCATAATTATGTCTCATTTTCAACTTCCAATTAGTCAAGAACACTGCATAATCAAGGATTCAGATCAAAACCTCACTTATATTATCACTCAGATGAAACTATTAAATTTCTTCCTTCATGTCTTCCTGATCCCAAACCAATTACTACATCATGCAACCTAAATTTTGCTTCCTTAAGGCAACCACAATGTAATATAGTTGAAATCACTCACCTTAGCCCTCCTCCTGCTACCAAAGTTGGGAATCCTCCACCCAACAATCCTACTCCCATTGATACTATTCAACTCCGTGATCAAATACTTCAACAAATGACCAATATACAAATGACTCATTGTCATCAAATGACACAAATGCAATTTCATATATTATAAATGGCTAATCAACCACCTCAAGTCATCATGAATCAACCAAATCATAAGTTTGTCCCTCCCCCTCTTAGAGATGCCAATGGGCATATCATCCCTCAACCTCCTTTGCATAACAAAATTCTTCAACGTCTTCAAAATGAACCTTTAACTCCATTCGTTGTATCCATAGATATTGGAAACATTTTTCTAGGATGGATCTAAGGACCCCGCTATCTTTCTCAAAAGCTTTACCAATCTCTATAAAGAATGGGTCTAAACTAACACATTTGCTACCACCAAGTTCTTAGCCAAAATCTTTGTTGATGATGCACTTGAATGGTACAATCAACTTCCTAGACATTCCATTACACAACTAGAGGATATAGTCAAAGCTTTAGTGAAGGAATTCCAACATACTGACCTTCTTAAAAATTACCCCTTAGCCATTTCATCAGTGCCAAGCAACTTCCTAATGAATCTGCTCACATTCTCATCAAACAATGGAAGTCTCTAGCTCACAAAGTGGACTACAACATGAGTGATAATATTTTAAAATTATTTTTTATCGCTCTTAAAGCTCCTCTTCAATACGAAGTTCGGATGTTTTCCCCTAAAACTTAAAAGAAGCCTTAGACCAAACAAAAAGGCAAGACTTTCTTATGAGTCAATTGGAATCACCTCAAACAACTACTAAGGAATCTTTCCAATCATTTTCTCATAACAATAACTCATATAAGCCTCCCCAACCTCATCAAGGAGCATCCAATTAAACCAATTTTAACCCAAGCCACCCTCCCTTGAGTCTATAAGAACTTAGAAAGAAATTGCCACCCTTTAAACCCATGAGCTTTGATCCTTCCAAACCTCCTCCAAAATGGTACAACCCTGATAAGTTTTGTTGGTGGCATGCTACAATAGGTCATTCTCATGAGACTTGTCATGATTTTCACCGATTCTTTTTTCCCTTTTTGTTTGGTCCACATTTGAATCTTGATAACCCTTACACAACGTTATCAAGACCATTTTCAAGCCTCACAAGCCTAGTCTAAAGAATCATAATCACATCAACATCCCCTACCTAATGATCAACAACAATTACTCCATACCTCCACCTCATCCACTAATGTTGTCCAAACTGCAGTTGATCTTTCTTCCTACACAAATAAGGAAAGTATAGCTAACATGAACAACATCAAATGAGTGGTTGCATACATCACACCTCAACCTCCTCAGTCCCATCGACCTAATGAGCACCTAATTCAGATGCCTACTCCAAAATGCATCATAAATGGTCCTTCTTTACCTTACAGACCTCTTCAAACCTCTCCTACATGTCCTTTGTCAATTTCAACATCCTTAAAATCCAACACATTTACTGGTCTCTAAATGTGTCCGCTAGCCCAATGCATTTCATCCTAATTTTTCAATCTCACTTCATTCCATATCACATGTTGGGCCATCTTGCAATGCCCATCCCTACATCAAATTACCCTTTGGGGCATCCTACGATGCCCACTCTTCTTCTATATTTCATAATAACAAACAAATTCAACTTGAAGAAACCTTCCAAGACACATAGCCTTGTATTTCACATGCTCATCTTTGATATAGACGTTAGCATAGATTTAACTCATTATTTTTGTCTCGTATTTCTTTGTTTTTGTGTGTTTTATTTCATTTAGATTCATTTTACTTACACCATTGTTTCCTTTGGGTTTATATCACATTACGTTCTACATTTGTTTCCTTTGTGGTTCCTAGCTAGCACCTTCAAGTTTCTCATTAATTTTCATTTTATCACATTTATGTCATTCTTTCCCTTAGTCTCTTTATGATTCTTGGGATGTTTGTTTATACTTTCCCCTTCTTTTGGGAAGATTACTACTTTCATTGGTGCTCGTGCTAGATCCCTTGTCGGTTCGTACGGCTTCCCTAGTGATGACTCTCATAGCATCATCACGTCCCTTTCATAGCACTATTTTACCTCCTTGTGATTAGCTACGAGCATATTCATCATTGTATCACTTATTACATGGACGAATCTCTCATGATCCCCATATTTACCTTATTTCCTTTCATTTGAGACACACATAGGTCAATTTTGAGACTGCACACTTGTGGGCAAGTCTAGAAGTCTTTAGACACCATGGTCTTTAGGTCCTCTTCTCTAAAGACCAAGTGTAAGCTCCTTTGTGTTCGTCACCATTTTCATTCATGATTGGTTCTCCGAATCCGTATGGAGGAAGAATACAAAAGCCAAAAAAGTTAAAAGCCAAATCATGCAAAAAAACAAAAGGCAATGATTAAAAGGCAAATACAATCTTAAAAGTCATATCACACCAAAAGACGTTATCTATATTTGGCACATCTCCTATTTTAGTTGAAACTCAAACTCCAGAATTGGCCTCATGATAGAGCCGAAGTCCATTGTGATGCGGTAAGTCAGTAGACAAGGGTAGGAGGTCTCATTATATCATATATTTATAGTGCCACCTACTTTCTCACACAAGTACCCAATCTTCACAGTAGACCAACGACTCCGTAAGGGGTCATGAGTAAAGGGAAACATGTTGTGGGAAGGTAGGTCCATTTTACTTTTCATGCATATAACCTTCATGGGATGATTTATGTACTTCACTTGTTAGCCCAAGATTTGTGTTCATTAGTCGATGTCCTAAGTATTTGATGTCGATACGTCTTAGCCTTTCCCACTTGTTTAATGTCTCATTACTATTAAGGATGTTCACATCACCCATTGTGGCACCTCATATTCCTTATTTGCATCATATTTTCCCGATATTCCCCTTGTTGGATATTGTTTTAATTGATCACATCTACCTACTTAAGCCTCTTGGTTTATAGTTTGTGAGTTGCATTGTAATACCTCAAATATGACCAAGTTTTCCTCACAAACATCCCTTCACATTTGTTTACCACACCATCTTATTATCATACTAGTCATGTCATTAGGTGGTGCTTTCTTACATTGTATCTTAGAACAAGCACTAAGTTTGAGTCGTCATCCTTTAGAGATTTTGACTTTCATCTATCCAAAGCATGTTCTTGTTTGATTTTTGTGGACTTCACTTATCTTACATGGGACATTTTACATGCTTACATGTTTTTCTTTATGTTTGACTTGACATGCTTGTCTTACATCTTGACTTCCATTTCAATTTCAATCCTTTATGCTTTCTCCATGGTTCGTTTGACATGCTTATCTCACATTTTGATTTACATTCTCATTTTCAGTCATTTATGTTTTCTTTGTGTCTTGATTTGGCATGCTTATCTTACATAGGCTTACATTCATTTGCTTCTACTTACATTTATTTATCACATTTATATTTCACTCAGTGTTTTACATGATTTTTCACATGATTTAGTATGTTCTGCATTCATTTGTCATCATTTTGTCATTACATGCTTGGTCTTTTGGTTCTGAGCTAGCCTTAACAATCTCGGCTTGCCAATTTTCTAAGTAATTTAATCAGTGTTAAGAGTTAATCATTGTTACTTTGCCTATCCTACGTACGCATGCATTGCTTCTATTGTTAGTCTTGTATCCCTAGGGTTTCTCAAATGCAAGTACCACGCTCTCCACAATCAAGACTAGGATATTTGCATGCAGTCATTCAACGGATAGGTAAGTCAAGGTATGTATATGGTACTTTCATTTCATTTCAGCATTAATTTTAATATTCATTTTCAGTTAGCTCAGTTTCATGCGTTGTGTTCTTTTTTGAAGCATCATCCCATGTTATACTATCGTGACACGTGATGAGCTTCAAGTGGGACATATATATACACACAATATTTTTAATTTTCATCATTTACTGACATTTTCTCTCTTACAGGACCCTGTCAAGTTTCAATCTCTATGAGTACACGCCTTAAAGGGTGCATTGGGAAAGGGGTGGGTAGACCATTGGTGCATCACAAGATTGTTTATCAACTCTATCATTACCTAAACCCATTACAAATCCTGCTTATCCAACTCCCCAAGCAATCCAAACCCCATTTACACATTTCTCTATGCATTTCTCCTTTCAAATAGCCCCTAACTAAGCAAACACCCTCTTTTCCTACTAAGTCAGCCAAGCTGATCCTATTATAAAATATTAAGCACATGTTACGAAACTAAATCACCCTGGCCGACTTAGTTTGAGGCCTAACATTAACCTTTTCTAACAAATTGGATCGAGTTGGTCGATCTTGTCGACTGAAATTCCAGAAGGGGTTAGGGCCTATCCATTACTATAAATACAAAGCTCATTTCAATTCAATAAAAAGGAAGACTCACTTTTGCATCATTACAGTTCGCAATTATGCGAAATTTGCATTTGAAGGAGCCATTGCTTAGGGTTCGCCTTGGAGAGAAGATTACTTGTCTTGTGGGAAGTCTTGGATGCAAAGGAGGAATCTTTTGGCCTCGTGCTGATTTCTATAGTGTGATCCTTACAAAGCCATAACAACCTCTTGCAAAGCACCATTGGCCAAGGGAGAGATTTAGACTCGACAAGTTCGCCCAAGGTAAGTATTCTCAGTTCTTGTTATTTCATTTGATAAATAGATATTGTATAAGTAAGATGTGTTGAATGTATAACTCCTTGCTTAGATTACATCTATGCTTTAACCTAGTATAGCTAAAGGGCTCCCTTTGCTTGCCATCTTCCACTTTAGGTGATCTAGGCCCCCATTTGCCTACCATGATCCCTTGATTTGTTTTGTTTGTTTAACCATCCCTCTTTGTGCCACAAGCTTTGGTCAGCAATAGATTAGTTTTATTTTATGTACTTAGACCTAGCTAGGGTTATTGCACAGTGTCATTTGCTTAGAGGCTTTGGAACCCTCTCTTTTGATGTTGTGTGGTAAGAGATCTCTTGGTTAGGTTTAGCGGATCCAATTTGGTCATGCTCCCGATATAAATAGTATTGCAATGGATGTCAGTTGATTATCTTATCCGATTTTGGATTTATTAAGTCAGATAAGTTGTAGATCTATCTTAATTGTTGCATACATACACTACCAAGGAAGATCAATTAGAAGAATAAATACATACCACAATATAAAATAGACGAACACGAGAATAATAAAATCTTTATATCATCTCGATAGTGCTTAGTACAAGTTGTTCAATACGGGGAGGACATGTTACACAATGCCCTTACCTCAAAAAGTAACATTTTATTTATGTGACAAAAGACCCAATGATTGTCGGTTAAAACACAACTGTTAACAACTAAACACTAAGAATCATTTAATACACTCCATAAAGCCAACAATACCATCATTAACAAAGACGGCTATTAATAACATGACGATTTACGTTATCCCCCCTTTAAACAAGTTGGAGTCCCTTCCAAAACAACTCGAATATAACATGATAAAAATGAGAATGACGAGGAAAGATGAAAGACATTCATGAAGGAGTGGCAAGTGATGTAGAGGTTGTTGCTTCAAAACTTCCAAAGACCCTGGTAGAAAGTATAGAACTTATAACAAATCCTATGCCCTAATCTTGTCCACACAAAATTATTGCCTGAATATGGTTTTGAAACCCCACAAATCCAATAACAATTTTTTATTCCTTCTTTTTTTCCGACCTGTAGCACTTGTTACATAAGCTATAGGTTGATGTTTGATTGGCCCCTGACACCCTTGGCAATGTCGGCTCTTTCCATGAACTTTTCTCTACCCCAAGACATAAAAATGTAAAAAACAAAATCAGCAAATCCTTCTCTAATTGCGAAGAAAAGATAGTGTAAAATAAAAAGACTGTCCAGACGGAGTTGCACACTTTAAGGGAGCATACAAAAATAGTGAGGAAGATTCACACAACCACAACATTTTTGGAAGGTCGTACGAGCTAGCTATATGAATAGAAACATTCTCTCAAGCGGAAGCATCCACTTGTGTACAGTTGATAGGAGCGTGTGGTTGTGGATGACCCAGGGATGAGCTTACAACTTCATGGAGGGATTGGACGCATGATGGATGAGCATATGGCTGACCAAGAGGATGGAGCATACGACATCAAGGGTGACGGAACATACGATATCAAGGATGGAGGTGATGTGGGGCAAATGCAAGTTGTGCGTCTATAGCTGAATGTACAACGAGGAGTGTATGGTTGAGCGTAAGGTAGTAATCAAGACAAAGTGGGACGTACAAATACAAGAGGAGTATGCCCTAGCAAAGGATTGAAAATGGTCGTATGGTCTAGTAGGTAAAGTATATGATCCTGCAATCGAAAAGTATGGCTTGTCCATTGGAGCATATGTTCTTGAGGTGCACAGTTGTGTTGAAGCAACTGAGATATGAGTGTACGTTGACGGAGTTTTACAAAATTGTAATTCCTTTTGTTCACCTTTAATTTCACCTCCACCTTGATATTTAGCCTTAATTTTTTGTTTTGCCTTCAATTTGTATTTCGTCATTGAGATCATTAACCATATTTTTCTATTTTTTTATATAATTGTACATGTCTTTATGCTCGGTGGGTCCCAATAACTTGAGTACGTACTGCTTCCATACATAGAGGATCCATATCCATTATATTAGTATTTTCCAACCACAACAATTATAATTTTAAGTCAGACCTACTCATGACATCTTTACATTCTTTACCGTCCAAATTTGCTAGTCGCTCAACATAATTATGCATTTTAATTTTTTCCAGAATTACTTCCCATCGACCATTACTTTTAATATAAACATCTTGGACATGAAATTCTTGTGCCTTAAAACATGTATCACGTTTGTGCTTCCTTCATCTTTTGAAAAAAGTGCCCTCAATTTAAAATTCATGTGTTGTATTGGTCAAGACCATACTTCCTCTGCCCCGACATAGCCTCAATCGACTGATGTGCCATGAATCTCTATTCATCCAAAGCAAGCATATTTGTATTCAATCATACTTCAGAACTAATCCATACTTCATGAAGTCATACTTCACCTTCTCTTACAAGTTTATCCTTTATCTCTGCAGTCACACTCAATGTAGTTGGCTTTGAAAACTTCATGTCTACTATACTCCGCAACTGCTAGGTCTACATTATCCCACCTTTGAAACAAGTTAGAGTCCCTTCTAGCACAACTCACACACAAGAAGATAAAAAATAAGAGGGAAGAAGGCAGAGGGAAGACAAAAAATGTTCTTAATGGACCTGTTGTTGCTCAAATTCCCGGTTACTATATATATATGGTTTGAGGATAGAACAATACGGCGATGAAGAAATCACACATATAGTCAAGGAGGAAGTGAATGTTATATCAGCTAAACCGTATAGTTGCATCAAGGAGCATACCGTGGTAGAGTTTGAAGGTGGAATGTACAATCGCAGGTTGTAATGAACAAAACAATACGGCAATGAGTAAATCACACATAGTCAAGGAGGAAGTGAATGTTATGTCAACTAAATTGTACAGTTGCATCAAGGAAAATACCATGGTAGAGTTTGAAGGTGTAACGTACAGTGGCAGATTGTATAGGGAGGAGTGTGTAATTAATGGTTGTACGATGCTACAAGTATCGTACGACATTGCTACTAGAGAAGGAAACATACAACAAAGAAAAAGGCAATGTACAATAGGGCAGAACAGATAGAGGCACAGACGTACGACATAGCAAGTGGCATTCCAATTTCAGCACAGAGTGTACAGTCTTCATAACAACACATACGGTTTACTTTACACAAATGGGCATACGATGATGATTTTGCAACTTGGGGCATATGTTTGATTATATGGAGCAAGGGCATACAATTGGTATGGGATGCACAATTTTTACAAACCTTTGCTTTCTCCTTTATAATTATCTCTCATCTTATTTTTTAATATTTCACCCCTAAAAGTATTTTGACTTTATTTTTTCTTTTGTATTTCTCCCCAAGTCTTACTTAAACAAGTACTTTTATTTTGAAAAAATTCAATTTACTCACCATGTATTTCTGACCCATTAACAATTGTAACTTCGACTTTAACATTTGTTACCTTGATGACCTTTGTTCGAAGCCCAAATAAGTTCCATTTCTACACCTTTCCTACTTCTTCACACATCATACCATCCAAATATTCTAGTCGCATTGCCCCCTAATTGGCACTAGCCAAAGTACTTTCAATATTCTCAACTTTATTTTTCATCAACCGTTATTTTTTACTAAAGAGCCTCATGCTCGAAATTTGTGTGCCTTAAATATTTATCATGTAAGTGCTTTCTTCGTATTTTTAACACAGGTTCCCTTGATTTAAAATCCATGCACCACAAGTAATGGTCGGGCAACACTTCCTCTACCTCGACATAGCCTCAGTTGGCCAAAGTGCCATGACTCTTAGGTCATCTAGGGTGAGCATATTGGCATCCAACCATACATTATAACTAGTCCATGCTTCATGAAATCATTCTATACCTTATATTAAAATTTTATCTTTTTAGACCCTACATTCGCACTCACTATAGTTAACTCTTGGAACTTCATGTTGGATACACTTTCATATTGGTGGGCAAGCTTATCATCAAACATTGGATCTCTAATGTTGTATTTTGTGATTGCATATGATTAAGCCAACTATGACATTTGTGTTGTCTACACTTCAGAAGGACTTGGTATCAATGACTTTCGTTTCTAGCCATCTTGTTGCAAGCCTTCTTTTTTTATGATCTCCATTAGTTCAATGCTATTGCAATCCGACTTGAACCCCTCATAGTCTTCCACCTGCCAATGGAACAGATTGTTGAGGGAGTTGGTCTGATCTTCGAATCGCTATTGTAATTCCAATATCCCTTCATCATTCGGCTCCATACTACCTCGGTTTCCATCTTTTGAACACTCTTCTTTGGAGTCTGAGTCTGACAATTCAAATGAGGCTACTTCCTCACTCACTACCTGATTCTTTGTAATGTCCCCCTTTTTGGTATAAACTTGCTTAAATCCATAGCCTTGAATTGTTCCTAAAACGGCTTAGGGAAGAAAAGAAAAAGGGGACATTTGAGGACTTGAAAATCATTTAATAGCAAAGCACTTTGTGATCTAATTTTCACTTAAGTTGGGGCCTTTTTAAATGTCATGGGCACTTAAGGCCTAAAGTGTTTTTATAAGGAAACTTGTAATATATCTTTTTTTTAAAAGGAAAAGGTAAACTCTCCCTCTCTATTTTGGGTGCCACATTTGGAGGGATATAAAAAGAAAGTGAAGACTCATTTGCAAATGTTATGTAATTTTGATATTGAAATTCTTGTGCAAGTATGTCAAGCTTGAACAAGTGACTTGAGGATGAAAACCTTCAAGTGCACCAAAGAGTTGGGGACGAAAACCTCCATTCTTCTACCAGGCAGCTCTATTCAAGGGTTGTAATTGTGTCATAATTGTGCATAAGTATATGCAATAGGATCTACAAAGGTGTCTTTGGACACTACCTTCATCAAGGAATTAGTATAATCCTTCGGAAAGCTAGAAATATTCAAATTGTAGGTCAAGGAGGTGGGCGAACTTGATGGAGGAGCCCAAGACAAGCTTGAAATCCATTTCAAAGGTGGCGACTTCCTTTGGGAGGGTGATGACCCTTCACAAGAGGCCAATTTGGTCTTTGAAACCCTCTTCTAGGGTTGAGGTAATTTTCATAATTTATTTCAGTCATTCGGTGATTTGTGTGGATCAATTTGTATGCGTGAAAGGTCAATCTAGGCCCTAAAATATGCCAGAATTTTTATATTATTTTTCGCACTTGGGCAACTTACTTGGAGAGACCTGGAAGGTGAATTGGGGGGCAAATTCAAAGGAGTAATATTCAGAATTATTTCCCCTATTTTTCTGAGATGTGGAGACCCACTTGCGAAGACTTTTGAAGTGTTTGAGGGTTGAAAAACGCAGCTATACATTCAAATAAAAAATCAGATTATTTACAGGGCTATTTTCAATTGTTTCGCCAATTTATTTGATCTAAAAAGGTACTTTATTACCGAATAACTTTCATCTATTTGTAGAGTTATTTTGGATGTGTTTTCGCTTGGATATTCTATAATTTTTCTAGCTCGGGTTGGCTGATTTTAAATTTTCAGAATTTAGTTTTGTTTGGGTTTGTTAAGGGTTTGTTGAAAAACCCTCTTTTTCATCATTGTCCTAATTTGGGGACATTACAGTGGTATCAGAGCCATATTATCAGGGCCATATCTTGACTACATGCGGGATTTAAGGTTTATATCAAACAGTAACATGGACAAGGGAAATATTTAAGGTATTACACAGGCCTAGGATCATGGGAATCAACCCCTTAGGATGGAGGACTGGCCTTTCGTTCGTTGGGATTTGATGGAAGATTATGATGAGTACTTGACACTTGCACCACAATACAAAAAGGAAAGGAGCTTCAAGTATTAGCTAAGTTTGAGATATGGCAAAGGGCACCATGAGTGCATAGCTACGCAGGATGATTTGGGGAAGATAGTTCTTCCAACTTTTGATGGTGATCCAGGTATTCCGGTAAGAGCTTGGGTTAACAAGGTGATTGAGTATTTTGACTTGAGGCCTAGAGGTAGAAAAGAGGCATTAATTTTTGTTATCCAACATTTGGATAGGGCTGCCCATGAATGGTGGCATCATGGAGGGGTGACCAAGGGCATAGCACTATAAGGACACATGAAGAATTGTTGGAAAAGATAGTTGATAAGTTTGAAAAGAAGAGGGAACCATCTACGCCTAAATTAATAAGGGCACATAACAAGGAACTCCAATTGGATGAAAGGGAGCCCTTAAAACAAATTACAGAGCCTAATTTCCAATTGTAAAAGGGGCAGCCACTCCACAAGTTTGTCCACAAATCAGTCAAACATAGCCCCTTTGTGAGGTGCGAAACGCTGGAAACTAACTCATAAAATTCAAAAACATCAATGGCAAGTGAGGCTGAATTTGAAGGGTAGCCACCAAATGAGGAGCCCTTGAGAATTGAGCATAAAAAATCGGTCAATTGTGGATCCAAGGAGATGAGCAATCAGCTGAGATTGAAGGCAGAAAATTCAGAAAAAGTAAAGGCATGTGAAAAGGGAATAGAAGGGCAGCCACCTAAGGAAGAACAATCTGAAAATTGGAAGCAAATAAATGAGCATGTGAAGGTAAACCAAACTGAAATTTAAGGGCAAATACATCAAAGAGAAGTGGATAGCCAACATGTGACAAAGAAAGAAATAATTGCTACCCTATCTAGTGCCAATAGACACCATGTTTTCCGTATGAAAGGAACCATTAGTGGCAAAAAGGTAATTGTGTCAATGGACAATGGAGCCACTCACAATTTTATAAATGTTAAATTTATTGCAAGACATAAGCTACCCACTAAGGAAAATGGTGGATTTAAGGTGACCGTGGGGGATGGCTCCTCCATCTCATGCATTTCCAGCACATTGGAGCTAAAACTAACCATGGGCGAATATAATTTTGAAGGAGAGTTCAATGTCCTAGACCATGGGGAGATAGATATTGTGCTTGGAGCCCAATGGTTTCAATCCATTGATGAGTACACTCATAATATACAAGAATCAAAACTGAAATTTATGGCAGCCAACAAGGAAATTGTTTTCCATGGTTTAAGTAATGGGACACCCATGTTGGTGACCTCCAAAAGGATGGATGAACCTAAAGAGATGAACTCTAAACACATCATGGAAGAAGGATCAAGTGGGGCAGCCACTTGTGATAAGAAGCAAGTCATGCAAGAGGAAGGAAAGAAGAGTAGAGCAAAACTTCATGAAGACTCACACGAAGGAAGCCATAAAAATTCAAGTAAGAGAAGCGGACACGCTATGAAGACACTCTCTACGCCAAGGAAAGGAGAGGAAAATATGTTCAACCAAGGAGAGGAAAATTGTGCCCTTATGTCAAGGACACAAGCAAGATGTGATGAGTGGATGAGGTGGGCAAAGCAAGCAAAGATGATAGCCTTCCTAGCTAGGCAACACCTTAGGAAGTTCAAGGAGCAAGGTGAATCCCTTAAATACCTACATAATCATGCCAAAGATAACGAGAAATCAATATTGGACATTGATGAAGGGAAATCGGTGAACAAGGTCCACACCACCAAGGCTAATGATCACTATCAGCTTGCTGTAATTTCCAGAACAGCAGATAAAGGTAAGTCATTTAATTATTTTTTTGGCAATTCATCAGTGCACAACCTTCCTACTATACTCCTACATCACTTGGGAGGATGTAAGGATCATGCCAAGGGTGAAGGCAAGGTGAAGGGCATGCCAAAAAGCATGCAAACACATCACAAAATTGATTTATTTTGGAGACCCCTTGCAACGGGCAATGCAAGGAATGAGTTGGTTTCCATACATGGGCAACTAATTAGAAGGGATGATATGGAAAACGGTCTATTATAGATTGGGCAAAGGCTCAAATCATGAGCAGTAGTTGACAAGGTAAATTGGTGAAGAAAAAATTGTTTATTTCTTTTCCAGAAAATTGTTGGTGACAATTTTGGTCATTGACCCCCCAAAAAGGGCACATTGTTTGTACATGGCAGCCAACAAAGAAGCTTGAAATTGTTGATAAGAAGTCTGAAAATTGTCTCTAAAAAATATTAATGGTGTCATTCATTACAGCCACCCAATATACATACAAAAATTGGTTTTGGAGGTACTTTGTTACTCGTGAGGAGAGATATTATTCCTTGGGTTTCTAATTTTGTGTAACCAGAAAAATCAGAGTTTTTGCTTCTACTACAGCCCCCTTATGGGAACAACACGACTGATTTAATTGTTTACTTCCAGCTGTTTTTTAGTGTAGAAAATGACACCTTCAGAGACCACAGTTTGCACAAGAAGTGGGTAAAATTTGTGAGTATAAAACAGTAGTGTACCTTGTTTATTTTTGAACATTCCTTTGATGTTTACATGGTCACATGCTTACATAGTAGTCATGAGAAGGGGCAGCCTTGGATAAAACATGCTTAGCATATGATGGAGACCAGTCATAGTGGATTGCATATAGTGATGAGTTGCTTCAGAGTTATGTAATCCCTGGTAATTCTTTTTGCTACTCCTTTGCACATTAGGGAGTCTTCTTCGAGGCATAGAGGGATGAGTAAGGACAGCGGTTTGACATCTTCCGGAGGCCATGATTGTATTAATGGGATGACGGTAAGTGCGAGTTTAGAAATTTATTTCCCAGAAAAATCAGATCTGGGAAAGCAAACACAGCCATGTTTAGAGGGGAGAAATTTTGAATTTCATGAAGAGAAGTATGCATATATCAATTCCTGATTTTGTCAACATGAAAAATCAAAGATGTGCATGCATGTACGGCCATATTACAAAGGAGGAAAGACTGAATTTGTTAATACAATCCAGCTCTTGCAAGGTTTTAGAAATATTCATATGTTGGCACCTTTGGTGGATGATAGAGGAAGCATATACACGAAGAAGGTACAATTATATTTGGTAAGTGTTGGGAAGCTATTGATAAGCTTTTGGATGGTCTTATGCATGCATGGAATAATTAAGAAGCGGCAGCCTTTTGGAAGGCACAGGGTTTCCACAAAGACGCCCATATATGGTGAGTGGTATGTTTTAGAGGCCTCACATCATGATAGGTACCTTGTTGGGTTCTTATTGCATATTGGGATAGAGGTGGCCCAGCATTTGGGAGGTCTTTGCCCACGGTGCAGCAAGGTAATCATATTCGCTCATGTTTATTGTTGCAACTTTGGGTCACATAACACCCCCTTTGAAGGTATTAAGGGAAAGGAGTTTGTCTATCTTCCACTTGGTATTGAAAGGGATGGTTGATTGGGAACGTATGGAGCCTTTGGAGGATTATGAGAACACCTCTAGCTCTTGGGGGCAGCCCCCAAAACATAGGTACAGTAGGGTAAGGTTTTGGTTTGGAGTTTCCATTTCATGGGAGGCATTGACAAGGAGAGCTTGCATAGTAAAAAGTGTTGGGACAGCCTTGTGGCTTTTGCAATTGCTCGAGGACAAGCAATTTTGGGTAGAGAGGACTGTAATGTCCCCCTTTTTAGTATAAACATGCTTAAATCCTTAGCCTTAAATTGTTTCTAAAATGGCTAAGGGAAGAAAAGAAAAATAGGACATTTGAGGACTTCAAAAGCATTTGATAGAAAAGCACTTTGTGATCTAATTTCCACTTAAGTTGGGGCCTTTTTAAGGGTCATGGGCACTTAAGGCTTAAAGTGTTTTTATAAGAAAACTTGTAATATATATATTTTTTTAAAAGGAAAAGGTAAACTCCTCCTATCTATTTTGGGCGCCACATTTGGAGGAGAGATATAAAAAGAAAGTGAACGCTCATTTAAAAAGGTTATGCAATTTTGATATTGGAATTGTTATGCAAGTATGTCAAGCTTGAACAACTGATTTGAGGACAAAAACCTTCAAGTGCACCAAGGAGTTAGGAACGAAAACCTTCATTCTTCTACCAGGGCAGCTCTATTCAAGGACTGTAATTGTGTCATAATTGTGCATAAGTGTATGCAAGAGGATCTACAAAGGTGTCTTTGGACACCACCTTCATCAAGGAATTAGTATAATCCTTCGAAAAGCTGGGAATATTCAAATTGCAACTCAAGGAGGTGGGAGAACTTGGTGGAGGAGCCCAGGACAAGCTTGAAAGCCATTTCAAGGGTGTCGACTTCCTTTGGGAGGGTGGCAACCCCTCACAAGAGGTTAGTTTGGTCTTTGGAACCCTCTGGGTTGAGGAAATTTTCATAATTCATTTCAGTCAATTGCTGATTTGTGTGGATCACTTTGCATGCGTGAAAGGTCAATCTAGGCCCTAAAATATTCTAGAATTTATTATAGTATTTTTTGCACCTGGGTGACTTGCTTGGAGAGACATGGAAGGTGAATTGGGGGCAAATTCCAAGGAATAATATTTAGAATTACTTCCCCTATTTTTTTGAGGTGTGGCGACCCACTTGTGAAGATTTTTGAGGTGTTTGAGAGTTGAAAAATGCAGTTGTACATTCAAATAAAAATCAGATTATTTACAGGGGTATTTTCAGCTGTTTCGCCAATTTATTTGATCCAAAAAGTTTATTCCCGAATAATTTTCAGCTTTGTCAAGTTATTTTGGATGTGTTTTTGCTTGAATATTCTATAATTTTTCCAGCTAAGGTTGGCTGTTTTTAAATTTTCAGAATTCAGTTTTGTTTGGATTTGTTAAGGGTTTGTTGGAAAACCCTCTTTTTTCATCATTGTCTCAATTTGGGGACATTAAATTCTTCAAGTCTATAATATATTTTAGTTCTTTTTCTTTAATGGAGAGTCAATTTTTCTTCCAATCGTTTTTGGTTTTGGCTACCATCAACCATCCCAAACCCAACAATGCATTGTAGGACTTCTTTCACAATGAGATGACTACAAAATTCAATATAAATGTTTGAGTGCCAATAATTATCTTTTGTCCCATTAGGACACCCAATACCTTAATGTCATATTAATCTACTCCCACCATTTGGAAATTTGGGGGCTAAATAGTTAGCTTCCCGATAATTTTCCAAGTGTCCTCTAAAAGAACATCCATACCTGGACCTCCATCCACAATGATGTTCTTTGGGTTTTTCCCAAGTATTTCCATATTCACTATTGTTTATCACCTTGCTAGGTTCATTATCATAATCATAGGTTTAATCAATTGATCACCTTACAAAGGGGGCTCGAGTATGGGTTCATTATTGTGTTTCTTGTTGTCCCCATCACCCAACACTACACCATTTGACACCAAGTGTGTCATTGTATGCTCCATGTTAGGGCCAATGTCTTGTATGGCAATAGTTATAGCATTCTTGAGTTTCAAAGTTATTTGCAAGGGATCAACTACCTTCACTAGTATAGTAGTCTGCAAGACTTGTCTTGCAATAGATTTTTCAAACTTGAGTTTACTTGTCACCATACTTGTGTGCTCATGTGACTCATTTCATTCTTCAACTAAGGGCCTCATGACTTCCACCCTTTCTTCAGCCAGTCTTTCCTCCATTTGTTGGGTCAGGGTAATTACTTGTTTTTGCTTGTCCTCTGGTGATTTCCATCACCTCCTCATCCTCAACGATGTCAATCATATTGGTGTTCGATGGACCCACACCATCTATACAAAAGTCCAATCTTGTTTTGATCGGTAGGGAAATCTCTTGCAAATGTCCCCACTCATTACACTTCCGACATTGCACTACCAATCATCCTTGAGATTTGTACTGAATCTAACCGTCACCACTATTATTCTGATGTTGGTAATTGGTCCGCTTTCGTGGTGTGGTGGGTTGGGTTGATTATTTTCCTTGTGTTACAGAAGTACTTGGGCACTCTTGTTCCACAAATTGGACAAGCAATCCTTGACAGAATTCCCTATAACTTGACAAATCTCATAGAGCATTTTATTTGGGTTGTTCACCTTGGTGTGACCTACCTTGCAATCAATAAACCCAACATCCTTAACTTCATTCTCAGTATCTCCCTTTAGCTCCCTCATCATTCAAAGCATGTCTCTTCTCAAGGCTCGCATCGGTCTTGGTTCACCATCACTAAAGTCAAAGTCGGAATCATCATCTTCACTCCTCGAGCATGAGGATGTCTTACTCTCACTTTCAATATCCATCGCTCTCTAGCATGCGACGTTGTAAGACAAGCGGGACCATCTTCATCTTCCTCTACAGTGAGGGTACCAACGCTTCAAGGAACCACCGCTTCTTCAAGTCGTCAATTGGTTCTTTCTCAAGCTTTCCCAAAAATTCCTTGAGCCTTCTATTATAGAATTTATTGCACATTCTCATGTTTACCTTATAATAAATTTCAGAAACAATTTCATTGTCATCCTCGAGGAGCTTAAATTCTTTTTCAAATGCTTTTTGCAATCTATCCCATGACTTATCAATTGTCATAAGTCACACTCAATGGCCACTCCTTGAAGTGTGGCTAAAAAGCACTACAACCAATGACACTCATCTTTTTTCCCACTGGCAATCCAAATTGTGATGCATGTCATATAATGCCAACCAATGAACTTTGGTAGGCTTCTGATTTTTTGGAGATGTCTTTAATGGAGTTGATGGGGTGTCCAATGTAGATTACCATGGGCACTAGGCGCTTTTGACTTGGCTCTTTGAATAAAGTTCAACTCACGAAGGCCTATGTCAAACATTCCTCTGTTCTCTTAGTACTGTCAAACACATCCCTATACTCGACCCTTCCTTTGACAACAATCCCTACACTATTTTTCCCATTATCAAATTCCCATTCTATGCTACTCACTCCAACTTGTTGTTCAGGTTTCCTTGGTGTTTTTGGCACTGTGTTCAATGAGCAAATCTTCAATTTTGTCAATAATTTTCGCATGTGCGGCACTTTCTTCTGTGAAGAAGTCATTATTGAACGTCATATTGTAATAAAGACTTCCCTCAGAAGAAGGGGGGCTCAATCAAAACTTCATTGGATTTTGTCGCCTCTTCACTTGATTCTTCTACAACACCCTCCAACCTAGCCTAATACACAAAGTCCACACTTCCTCCGGAAGAGGCAATTGTCCAGTAATCTCTACACACTCCTTACTCATGAGTGGCATGGGGTCCACCGATTTTGATTGAACCCTTTCTTTATTTTGGCTCTAACTTCTACTTACATTTAGGCCTTGGACTCCTCTTCTACTCCCTACTTCTCTCGATGGATTTTAGAATTGGTTGTTTATCAAAGCCTTTGTCGTCTTTCTTGTTCCACCAATCCAGTAGACCGTCCAATTTCTTGGTCCACTCCATGATCATGTTGACTTCTTCTCACGCCTTTGTTTGGGGTCAATGGCCTTAATTATTTCTCATGTGGTGTTAGTCTTCTTTTTGTACCATTGTAAATATTTTGTCATTGTACTTCATGGTTGTGTTCGGCATGGAGAGGTTGTAAGATAAAGTAGTGCCTCGTCATCAATGGTTATTGTCACCGACATTCGCTTCTATGCAACATTAGCCTAAACTGACTTCACAAAGGCAGAGACCCCATAATGTTTATTATACAAAGTACACTATCAAGGACATCAATTACAAATTAGTAAATGTATACCAAAATGTATCATACAATAACATGAGTGATAACAACTTTGTATTATGTAGGTAGTGCTTAGTACGAGTTGTTTGGTATAAGGACATTACACAGCACCCTTACCTAATAGAAATCATGTTATTTATATGACAAGCAGACCCAACAGTTGTCAATTGAAAACAACCGTTGCAACTGATCATGCTAAAAGAGTCATTTACAACACTATATAAAGCCGACAATATAATCATTAACAACATAAAAAATTCGGCTACCAAAACATGTAATTAATAATACGTTATGAAAATAAAAATACTAGCATGACAGTCTGCCCTACATCCATTTCGACCTCATCGATGTACCTTGAATAAATGGAAAAATTGACTTTGAATTGATTTTACGTTTCCATCTATACATTACTATGCACCCTTTGTGGATGTTGATGGTTTTGAGTCTATAAACCAAAGCTTCTTTACCAACTCTTCTGAAATTAGATTTATTGGAGAACCTAAGTCAAAGATGCCATCAACCACGGTCTTCTTGACTTCAGTCTTAATATGGAAAAGCTTGCTCATTTATTTATTCTCCTTTAGCTTCTTTGCTGCCCATGCCTGCTACATTTTGCAAAGTAGTGCATGTCACCTGCTCATGAACATCAGAATTCCATCCAACCTATATCCTATTAGTTATGGCTGTCATAGTCTTTTGGGGCTGCTCTTGATGGGGTCTGCTTTTTATTGCAATTCTTTTGGTGTAGTTCGAAACATAATTTCCAACATCTTTCTTTGGAATGCCCATCTATATTGCAATGGTTCTTGGGACCCTTGCATATGTGAATGGCAGCATTTCTCTTACCTTTGTTTCATTTTCCTCTCTCCTAGGTGTCATCTTGCTGATTAGATTTGGAAGAACTATCTTGCTTGAAGGGTAAAACTTATCTCCTTATGTGATTATGAAGACCTTCTTGGTATTTAATCACCACATCTTCATCCCTTGGAGAAATCTCCACATTGTGCATCCAAATCTCTGTGGTGTCATTAATTTTGTCAGAAATAAAACCATCTAATTTTCTGCTCTTCTTTGTGACCAATCAAATAGAATTGTGACTTAATCAGCTTCTTGAATTTCTCCCATTTTGTTATTGGTGGTTATTTGCTCAATCTCTATCCATCTTGATGGCTGTCCCACCATGTGAATGCAAGAATGGCTAGCTTCAACAAGGCAAATGCAATTTTCCACACTTCATTTACATGGTGCACGCTAAAATAGACATCAAGTTGCTAAAGTTGATGGTCAAGCTTGTATGCATCTTCCTGAGCCTCATATGGTTAAATTTAACCTTGAATTCCACCTTGAAAGCTGGCTTAGATTGTGTATGTTTTGAGCGCTCTCCTTCACCTTTGCGCTCTTCTCCCTTATGTTGCTCGAGCTGATCAAAAGAGATACCAAGCTTCCCACTAAATGCTTGCATGAGTTCATTCATGTTCAAAGAGATGTTTCCCATATTCATTTAAAACATTTCCAGCCTCCTTCTTGGATATTCTCTTCGTTATATTCCATGGTTGAGGCTCTAACTTGTGCATTCTGCTTCCTTTTACCAATTTTCTGATTCAAGGACAACAATTCTCCAAGATCCTTTTCTTTCCCCTTCTAGGTTAAAGGCATCAACCTGCAATTTTTCCACAACCAAGAAACATGTCATGTCCCCCTTTTGATCATGACACTGTTGAAGACCCTTAGCCTTTATTGGTTTCTCGAGGGCTAAGGAAAAAGAAGAAAAGGAAGGGGAACATGTGGGTTATTAAGAACACTTGTGAAAAAGCACTTTATTGTTATAATTTCACTTAAGTTGGAACCCTTTGAGGGTCATGGGTGCCCAATCCACTTACATGGATTATAAGAGATATTCTTTTTATATTTTGAAAAAGTATTTCCCTCCATTTTGGGCATACCCCTCGGGGACGACTATAAAAGCAAATTGGGGTTTCATTTGAATGGCATGTTATGGAAAATATTTGAAATTTGAGATTAAAGAATGGAAAGCTTAAGCTATTCACTTGGAAAGGAAAACATTCAAGCCAAAGGAGTGGAGACACAAACCTTCATTTCTCATTAAGGGTAGTGTTGTCAACCTGGAGTTGCAACCTGATTGAAGACGTGCTGAAATGACTAATCCTCACACCTGTTGAAACAATGGGATCTTCTCACGAGGGTGGGTACCTCAATGATGAAAAGAACCTCCAGAAAATGCTAGTTCTTGTAAGATGTATCAATGAAGATCTCAACTTCTATGCTACAAACTGCCTGGGGAAAAAGGGACAACGAACTTGAAAGAAAATCCTAACTAAAATGGTGATACACCTAATTTGCTTGATCCACTCAAATCGAGCTTCTGAAAACACTGATTCAGACAAAGAAGAGGCAGAACTTCAACTCCAATTGATCAATACACAAATATTTCATGAAAATGTTTGATCTAGTAACTAAAACCCGAGGGAAATGAAAGAGTAGACCTGATTGAAGGCACTAATCAGTCACTTGCATCCACTAAAATTCCAGCGAAAAGACAAATAAACACAGAACGTGACCTGCATAAATGATCGGCTAGCAACTAGGTACGAATCCAGATTTGACAAGGAAGAAAGGAAATCTATCACTTAGGCAAATCAATGACAAAAGTACGCTATACCAACTGCTAAAAATTGAAAAAACACAATCCTCTTCTTATTGATTTTGAAAAAAATTATAGCATGATCTTTGGCAGAAGTTTTCTTGCCAATAGAGGGATCATTTAATCTAACGCTGAAAGCCATCTTATAGAAAAATACAATAGCCAGGAGATTGGTGTTTGAAAATAGAGAGGGAGTAAACTCAAACCAACTCAGCGTTTACAAAAGTCTATTTTGTCTTGCATGAAAATTCCTTGCGTTGAAAAGTGGACAGTGGACTCAAACGTTTGACTTTGCTTATGCATGATCGACTGAGCCATGTCTAAAATTAGAGACTAGCTCTTTGGCGTTTGAGAAATGGACGGTGGAACCACGTTTGACCAGTCATCTTCTCCTTTGCATGGAATGTTACGCCAATCTAAAAAAAATAACTCCATTTGACTTTGTTTGAAGACTAAGCTGGAGGAAGAGATCACCCTACTTTGATTGTAAAGCCATGTCAAGAGTTAATAGATGAGCTCCACTCGGACTATTGGAACATTTGGAGAAGCGTGATTTTGACTAGTCAAACTATGGGTCAACTAAAACTTAGCAATCCGCCAAAAATAGCTCTTGTTCGCATGTATTTTCTCTTATTTTGGTATGCCTGTTCGTGTCTATTTTCTGCGAACTATTTTTGGATTATCTTATCTAGATTTGGTCTATATTTCCTCTGTTTGACTTGTTTCAACTTCTCGTTGCTTAATTCTTTCGGAATTCTGGCTTTACCTTGGTCTTAGATTTTCTTCGGACTATTTCCTTGGTCTATCTCCTTCGGATTTTTCTTGACTTCATTATTGCCTTATTTCTTTCGGAATTCTTTGTTCCATGCCCTTAGCCTTTATTCCCTTCGGCTCTTTTGTTTTTTAAATTTCCGCGGACAAAAAGTCCATGGGATTTGTCTCCTTGCTTTCCAAAGACAGCCCTTCGGGCTCCCTGCCTTAGTTCGGCTTTTTATAAAAGCCTTTAAACTTGCCAAATGGACCTTCTCGAAGGGCAGGTGCCCTTCTAGTTTTTTGCAAATGTCCCTGCCTGTCGAATAACCCTTAAGAAAAAGGCACTCGGGTTTATTGGAAACGTCCCTTCCGAAGCGTACATTACCCTTAGGGTTTTTTGGAAGTGTCCTTAGAATATTTTGACTTGTCTTTTGAACTTTTCCGAAGGAATTCCTTCGAGCTTTTTGTCCGAGTCTATTTGCTTGTTCTTCAATGTCTACAACTTCGGACTCTTCACTGGCACCTACTTCTAATTCTTCATTGCTTGTTACTTATAAAAAGAGATAAGTCATTCACCCTGAGAAACCCGAAATGCACTATCCTAAGTAATTCGGGTTTCTAAACCCGAATTACTTCTGCTGATAAAACTTTCATAAGCAAAGCACTTCTCAAAACCCGATTTGCATTGTCAAGAGTAATTCGGGTTTTCCAACCCGAATTACTTCTGCTGATAAACTTTCATAAGCAAAGCACTTCCCAAAACCCGATTTGCACTGTTTAGAGTAATTCGGGCTTTCCAACCCGGATTACTTCTATTGAGGGGTTTCAACTGCTGATTACTCATAAAGTGAAATAAGTTGTGCCTCTTGTAAAACCCGAAGTCTTGCTTGAATGTTCACCCTCTCACACTTGGGCAAAATTTTGGTATGTAGGCCAAAAAAAATGGCCAACAGGCAGCTTCATCTTCAAGGTGCAATTGAGCCTAGTATTCAGAAAAAGACAACAAAAAAAGGATTTGAAAGTGTCGACTTGCTTTTGGAAGGAGCTTATTGGTTTGTGAGGTTGGCAACTAGGGTAAGAAGCCCTAGATTTCTGTGGTTTGTGTTGAAGACCCCTCATTGGAGGGCTACATTGGATTTGTTTCTGAAAATGTTATTTTCCAGCTAGGGTGACTTGGTTTGGAGCTAATTTGTTAGGGTTTGGAGGGCTATTTTGTGCCCAAACAATATTCTGATTTTCCTATATTATTTCTGAATTTATTCTTGATTTTTGGAAGGGTTTTGAAGGTCATTTGGACTTCATACAAGTTCGTAAATTGCAATAATATTGGCATGTTAATTCAGTAATATTTTGGTGAATTTCAGTATCATATGTGGGGTGAAAAGCATTTATAACAGCCACTAAATTTCTGTGATTTATTGGTATTTTTCTGATTATTAAGTGGATGGTTTTGAGCATGATACATCTAAAAAGGCTAATTAAATTCTGAATTGGGACACCTAGGGTTTGAAGAACTGCAGATTTGGAGGGGCCAAACTGCTTGTAGGACTGCCTATTAGGTTCCTTGAGTTCTCCATATTTTCTGAATAACATTGAAGGGTTATTTGCAGCTAGGGTTTGCTGTTATAAATCTGGAAAATTCGTATTTGGCTAGGGTTTACAGGAAATTCCAGGTTTACAAAATATTCCCCTTTTGGGATATTTCAAAACCGTCTGGCTCTCATACTAAAATAATGTGTAATTGCTCAAGACATTCCCAAGTCAATTACCAACACAAGCCTTATGCCAAACAACAATAATAAACCATACTTCCATATTGTTGTTGCAACAAGATTGAAGCTTAGTGTGCAATGGAAACTACTGAAATCATGCTTCAATTGAATACCAACTCAAGCTACAACAAACTGAAAAATATATAACATACAAACATTTTTCAATTAATACTGATGTTCAGTGTCTTGTGGCATATGGTATTTCATACAAACATTTTTCAATTGATACTAATCTATTTCAGACCAGCATGTCCTAAAACAGCTTTAACACAAAAACATTTGAAATTACGAAGAATTTTATAGATGCTTTTGAATAAATACAAGCCTCTTTGTGACCCCTTAAAAGCTATGAAACCCCATCATTGTCCATAAATGTGTGTGATACCAAAGTGCTAAAGAAACAAACACAAAATCATTTTATCAATAAGTGTACAATTGAAAGAGGTGCAAAAGAGAGCTGACAAACATAACCTTCGAAGGGTTTAGAAACTTTGACATCCCTGACCTCCAAAAGGCCTCACTAACACTCTCAATAGGACCAACAACTAGGTCCCAATAACTATACAAACTGGGTGGGAGCAACCAACTACAGAACCTATTATAATACGTCCTAAGTACCATTTTCAGTTATATAGAGAAAGTTATAAAATATAACCAAGGTATTAACCTAAGTCTATGTCAATGCTCTTAATTAAATTGTCTTAAAAAAATTCTAAAATTTCCCCCAGCTTATAATTATGGCTTTGTTCTTTATATAAAGGAATTGGATATACCTCTCCCACAATACAAAGACATAGACAGTCGTTTTCAATCTTGCAAAGTAGATTTTCTGCTCATCATTAAAGCCGGATGCCAAAGAAGATTCTAATTTCCTCAACCAACTGCTGTGTTTTTAAACATTAAAAGGAGTAACAAGTGTTAAAGAGGTGCTAGGTTTTTCAGATTTACCATGAAAAGGGAAAACTGAACTTTCCTTCTGTTTACAATTATATTCTCCTACTATAGGTCAGAGTCTCCTGAATACTTATCGTTTTCTTCTTAAATAGACAAAGTTTGTTCCATTGTGGCAAATCTTTCTTCATTTTCTTCAGTCCATTCCCTTTTTGGAACCCAAAGGTTTTCCTCTTTTGTCCCTCTTCTTGCCATTCTCGGAAATTCTCTGGGGCTCCTCTCGGATTCAGTAAGGCCTTGAGGGGGTTCAGAACCTACTACAATGTTTTGGAGGGCTTGTATCTATATATAATCCTATGTGTTTATTCCTGGAGGTTCAATTCCTCTAGCCTTTGTGCCATTATTCTTAATTAATAATGAATAGAAAACCGTCCTGCAAATTGGAACAGAAAGAAAATAAAAATATACACGTAATAATGAATTCATTAATTTAAATTTTGAATTCTACTGGCATACATCAATGTTTTTCAGAGTTAACCAGATAAACTACCGAAGAGAAAACTGCAAACTTGTAGGAGGAGGTTCCTACAATTACATAGATTGCATAGTTATACATAAATCCTTTAGAACCCAATCCATTCCGTTTTGCATCTGTTGCTTTAACCAGAATACATCTCCGTTACAACTTGGATCAGACGACATATCTACCACCACCTGTTCTTGTATCCTCAATTGCTACCTTCATTTTGAGTTCCAGGTATCCTTTTGCTTCCTTATATAACAAGGATCCAGGTTCCCTTTTATTCATCTGGGGTTCCAAGGATGTGGCATGCAAAGCGACACTAAAGCATTGTCTTGTTCTTCAGCAGATCTTTGAATTCTAAAGAAACATAATTAGTTGCATTTCAATTCCATTTGTGTTTGGAAACTTCAATTCATGAATTCACGTTTAGGACCCACCTAGGCTCTAATTACGACAAGTGAGATTCTTAGTTCGCTCAAAGTGCTACAACATATCCTTGTTTGTCATTTTACTTCTCCATTTCCTGGACCCTCAAGTGCTAAGTTTCTTTGGGGTTTACAGGTTCCAACATGCAATACAATGCCACTTGGTGTCGCATTTCTTTGAAAATACCCAGAATCTTAGTTGAGGTTGTGAGTCCTACAACCCCAGTATTAGTCCAGGGATCCAGGGTTTCAACAAGAAAGCAGACATTTGTCTAATTGCTCAAACATCTCTCAGATTTATGAATTCTCAGACAGATGAATTCTTAATCTTTGATCATCAATTTATTTAATCATCCGACTGAGCTTCCAACTTTTTTCATTCCACTAAGGCATTTGCAAAGTACATGAATGTCACTTCAGAAAGAAAGAAATTATTTACAAGTCCATGGATGACCAAAAGTCGTCAATGGGACTCAAGAATACAACCGTAAACAATAGAAAGTTCAAGGAAAGAGAATCCATGAAGCTAAAGTACAAAAGTCAAAGTAAAGCAGTGTGCCACTAGCAAAGATGTTAATGCAACCAATAAAAATAGCAATGGGGGGTAAACGAGAGCCCCCCAAAGCATGTGATCCAGGGTTTCAACATGAAATCAGACATTTATCTAATTGCTCAAACATCTCTCAGATCCATGAATTCTTAATCTTTGTTCATCAATCTATTTAATCATCCAACTGAGCTTCCAACTTTTTTCGTTCCACTAAGGCATTTGCAAAGTGCATGAATGTCACTTCAGATAACAGTAAGATAAGAATGAAGTTTTATTTCCTTGAAATGATTTCTAATTCATCTGACCTCCTTGACTTTTGTAAAGCATCAGATGATACTTTATATGCACCAATGCCACACATGGTGGTAGTTACTTTCAAGCATACACTTCAGAATCTCATTTGGATAGTTTCCCTTACAGCCAAGAATTTTGTATGATAATAGCAAAACAAATCACATTCGAGTCTAATTTCCATCTATCTTGTATGATGGCTATTGGGTTAAGTCTATATGAAACATGTAATGATGAATCTTATTTATATTTTTATTCCCTATTCCCGACAATTACATGCATGAAATCTAAATGAAGTTTTAAAAATTAATAAATATGTAAAAAGAAACTTCTTTTGAATAATTGAATTGGAATCATGGTTCCAAATAACAGCTTTGAATAGCAATATATTGAACCAAGATAAGCTATTATCTAGAAGAAAGGTAGCTTAACATTAATATTATTTCTGGGGATAGTGTAATTTAAAATCCATGGTTGGGCTCCTCCCATTTATACAGCACAAACCAGGCAATAATGCCATGAATATATAGTGGAATGTTAAATTGTCCTTGCCCAATTTTTAACCGTTCAGATTTAAAAACCTTTGCATTTTATTCACCAAAAACCAATTAACTGCACAATAGTTCTGAACTGGAATTTCGAGCATAAAGTAGTGTATTCGAATGTTCCAAAAAGACAATGAACTTACATGTCAGATGACGATAAAATAGGTCTAAAGCCACGAAACACATTGTCTACATGATTATCATCAAGCCATTTGACCCTTTCTGATAGGACACTCTTTGGCAACTTGTTCTTCATTCTGACCTGTTTGTAAAGGAGGCAAAGAATTACAAAGTGAGACTTTAAGTCATTTAGAAATAGTAATATAATTAGGGGTATTAAATACAATGGATATGAATCGATGTATGGATAAGAAATATGAGAAACTGAGGAATCAAATCAGAAGCAATAATTTAACATCTATGATAAGCATCAAATTGTATTACAACTCAAGATAACAAATAAAGGAAACCAAGAGTAAAAAATCAAGCAAAAATGTGATTAGTATCTGATGACAACTTGTCAGCTAACCACGACTGGGACAGTATGAAAGAAATTTAAAGTAATTATATATTTATTGATGCCCACTAACAGCTTATATATACTTAAAGAACTTCGATTACCAAACATATCTTTAAAATGACCAAGAAGTGCTCAAGGGAAATCCAAAAGAAAATTAGAACACGAGAAAATAAAAATCTAAAAGCTTATCTTTTGGAATGTAGATTGCAACAAAGGAATAGAACAAGATATTGCAGAGCTTTCACAATATCTCGATCACTTATATTCACTGGAGGGTAGCACTTCTTTGAAAAAAGGAGGTGGAATGTAGCTTTTGTCCTTGGAACCAGGGTCATTTATTTTAAATGCTCAACAAAGTCCAAAAAGCATAGTTGCCAGGAGACGGGTACGGGTACGGGGAGACGGGTGCAGGAACGCCTTTTTTGAAAAATGGGAGACGGGGTACAAGAAAACGACAACATATATTTATTATTTATAAATTATATATATAATATCTACTATAAAAAATTTAAATAAATTTATACTATTACAATGCCAATACTAGTAATAAGCGAAAGAATGTCTCATGATCATCATATTAAGCTTAATGATCATCATCATATACAATGAAATGTCAACAATAGGCATGCAAAAAACACATACGAACTTGGATCATATCTGATCTGATACAATAGGATGAACTGTCAGATCAACTATATCCTTTAGGTCGTTCGCTAAGATGTCTAGGGAGGCATCCTCTCAATCTCTCGCTCATCTGCAACAAATATAACAGGGGGCAAATCATTCAGGCCATCTACCTCAAGCACATCATCCTCCAAAGATATCTCTACTACTCCATCAGGGGAAATGTGGTCCCATTTTGCTGAAGGACCTTCCTTGTACCCTAGGTCAACACGAGAAAGAAGACGAAGTGTGCTATGAATGTACACTAGGTTCTCTGCCTTTTTCGACCCTAGTCGGTTCCTCTTTAATGAATGAATGAAACCATATGTACTCCAATTCCTCTCACAAGATGATGAACTAGCTACTTGTGAGAGTAACCCTATTGCAAATGATTGTAATTCGGGGGTTTCACTACCATGGTTCAACCACCACTCTATTGGGTCCTTTGCTTGCATATCATAAAGAGCCTCCACTGTAGAAAATTGTCCACAACCACATGAAAACATGTTCCACTAAGTCCTAATACAAGAAGCCTACTCTCCTCGACCATAAACCTTTTTTGCTGCAACCCAAAATTCCCTCATTATTTCTCTATCTTCATATGAAGCCCTCTTCTTGGTGACCTCTGTATGATACCACTCTGGATTCAGAATGTAAGCAACACAATGTAAAGGTGTGTTAAGCTTGTTCCATCTTCCATGTATTTCTTTCTCAATCAGAGGATATAAATAAGGATCCTTTAAGTCTATGATATTTTTTATTCTTTCACACATAGAGTCAATTTCTTCATAAACCTCCCCCAAACACGGCTTGTCTGAATCAACAAAACAGATGACCTCCAAATGGAATGAACGAAGTCAACAACAAATTTCACATCTGTCCAAAATTGATCATCAAGGACCATTTTCCTCACCTCAACTGCACTCTCTAATGTAGATTGTTTCCAACTTGCCCATGCATCATTAACCACAATGGAACACAAGGCCCCTTTGACAGCCTAAAGACGCTCAAGCAATATGAAAAATGAAGCAAACCGTGTATCTGCAGGTTTGAGAAGTTCCACATTGGCAAATCTTCTATAAATGGCCTGTGTGAGGTGATGATTGCATATGAAGATTTGTATTTTTCTCCCCTTCTCAATAAGCTCAGAAACCCACTGAAACCTGCGAATATCTTTGAGTGCATTATTCAATGCATGCAAGCAACATGGTGTCCAAAATATATGTTTTCATTTTGTTTGCACAAATAAACCAACTACTTTACAAACTGGGGCAGATTTGTAATAACTTGGACAACATGCAATGCCCCCACCTCATCAATTGCATCACATAATTGCTTCTGAAGGAATTTTGCATTTTTCTTTTGCCCAGAGCAATCGATAGCCTTCAAAAAATAAGGGCCTTTGGAACAAGTTACCATAATATTTAGAAGAGGCTTGTTTCTTGTATCAGTCTAGCCATCCATCACAATGCTGCATCCCTCTATAGACCACACCTTTTTGACTAGCGCAGTTAGGTGTTCTATCATTGTTTTCTCTTTGTCAATAAGAGACATTTGAAGCTTCTCATACCCAGGTGGTTTATACCCCGCTGGACCATGGTTGATGACACGAACCATCTCCTCATAATAAGGTGATCGAGCAACATTGAATGAAATGTCATTCGCATAAAAGCATGCAATCGTTGTATCCACTGCATCTCGACCATGCGCATCGAACATGCTCCCTATGGAATTTGAATTGCCAATGTGTGATCTCTTGTGAGAAAACCCATCTTCTGCTGCATACCCTGAAGACACAGCTATCTCTGATTCTATTATCGTAGTTGGCATAACCCGGTGACTCTGAGCTCGATCTGTGGTTGAAGCGTGGGAGCTTAAAGGAGTCAATTTAACTTCAACGCTTTTTTGTTCTCTAACCGCTTCCAACCGTCCTTCCTCATTTGTACAGACATCAACCCCTTTCCCCGTTGTACAAAAAAAATGAGCCCTCACTCTTGCGTAAGTGCCATAGAAGGTCTTCCCACAAAGCTTACACGTGATTGTTCATGTTCTCCCATTCCCTTTGCGAACACGAACATAGTATTTTCACAATGGATACAAGCATCTTTCCCTCCCCCCGACATTCTGGAAAAAAATAAAAATAAAATTAGTAACTCTAATTTAAAAAACATAAACGTAGATTAAAATTAAAATTAAAATTAAAATTAAAATTAAATACATTTTTAAAATAAAATTTAAAAAATAAATTTTTTTAAATAAATAGCAAATACATATTAACAATTTATATTATTGAAATAAAAATTATTAAAATCGAAATTAAAAAATTAAATTAAATAAATAAATGCGAACATATATTAAAATATAAAGAGAGATGAACATATTCTTCAAATCATAGTTTTCATAATAGGACGGAGAATGCAAGGTGAGAGAGAGGCCAAGTTTTGATCATCTAGTAGTTGAAGGATTGTGATTTGTCTGTGCACGTGTAGAGATCGTTTGATCAATTGCAGGTTTTAAATGTTTCCTACAGAGGAGGGGGGCGCAGGGGAGGATCACCCCCCCACCCGTAAACACACTTTCAAGAATATGGTGGTTGGATCTCCATCGGTGAATACAAAGAAATCGATGCTTTGATGAATGCAGCAGGAAAGAGGAAGCTCCAAAACCCTGGGGATGGAATAAGAAAAGCATGCATGCAAGCGTCAGGGGTGATTCCAATTGCCATGCTTGATCCATCAAAAATAAGAAGGAATATTGCGGGGCTATATGGACGTAACCTAATATGTAAATTCATGGGTGCTCAGTTAACAATGGAAGAACTGCATGCATGGACCAGGAGAACCTGGAAAACGAATGGTGAATTTAAGATCAGGTTCTATGCAAAAGGATGCTTTATAGGCGTATTCGCCAACGAATCTGACATAGATAAGGTTTTCAAGGGAGGCCCTACTTCAAGAACGTGGGTCTCTTCATGAAATATTGGCATACAGCGTCTAAGCCGACTCAAGAACTCCCTAGTACGATCCCGATCTGGATTCGCATGTATGTGTTGCCACAAGAATTTTGGTCCAGGAATGTCTTTGAAACTGTTGCTAATACTTTAGGTCATCTAGTAGACATTTCTAAACCCCATCATGGTAGAAGACTTTCAAGTTATGCGAGGATCTGTGTTGAGCTAGATCTGTCCCAGCCGTTACCAAAAAGCATCACCCCTCAAAGTTGGTGAGCTAGAATGGACCCAAGACCTGGGTTACAAAAGCATCCCCTTCAGATGTAGAAATTGCCATGAGTACGGTCATCTTTTCCGAGAATGTCCATCTCTACAAAAGAACAATCAATAGGGAAAGGCACTGGAAAATCTTGAAAAAGATGCAGAAGGATTTATGAAGCCAAAAAAGAAACATGTAACCAAAGAGAAAGGTAAGGTGGTTAAAAAATACATCCCAAAGGAAGAGAGAAATGAATCCGATAACAAGGAAATACAAAGAGAAGAGTCTGAAAGGGTGCCTAAGACGGAACAACAGAGGGAAAAAGATAATGTTGAACCAGAGGATATAGCAGCAGAGTATGGTTTCAAAGAGGACTTAGAGAATCTATTAAAAGAACCAGAAATAGGCAACCAGCGCAAGATAATGGAGAAAGAAATACAAAAGAAACAAGAAAAGGATACCAGCATATCTGATAGGAATAGAAGAAAAGAAAATTGGACAAGCATGGAAGATTCGGAGGAAATGAAAACAGAAAACATGGAAGACAGTATTGGGTCTCACAGACCCCCAATCTAAACAGATCAGGGAATTTTGGAAAAAGGAAAAGAGTGAGACCTAGTAGAAAAAAGAAAAGATAAGACAAAGCCATGGAAGCCATAGGGGCAGGCACTCAAATCCAGTTGGACTCAATCTTCGCAAGCACAAGATCCCCCCCTACATCCTAATGCAGATCTTATCCTAGACTATAAGGGGCCTAAATACCCCCACTAAAAGGACGCTGAAAAATATTATTAAAAAGCATGATGCAAAAGTGATAATTCTTCAGGAAACCAAGATAGAGAATCTAGAATCTTTTGGTAAAAAATTTGCTAATTCTCTGGGTAGAACTTTTAGCTGCAGAAATGCATTAAGCACGGCAAAGGGAATGGCTTTCCTCTAGAACAATAATGACGTGCAACCCCAAATAGTTCGTCAACAGGAACAATTCATTATTGCTAAAGTGGAAAGCAAGAAGAATAAACTCTCCTACTTAGTCAGTTTTTATGGATCCCAAGGTAAAGAGGAAAGAGAACAAGCATGGAAGCAGTTGGAGACTAGAATCAATAATGATAAGCAAAGCATATGGATAATTGGGAGAGATTTCAATGATAGATTGAGCCCATCAGAAAAGAAAGGGGGAAAAGGAAAAGAAAAGGATAATGGAGCTTTCCATAGCTTCCTGGAAAATGCGGAGTTATGTGACATGAAAACCAAGCGAGGATGGTTCACTTGGAGCAATAAAAGGCAAGGAAAGAAATTGATCTTGGAACGGTTGGACAGATTTTTAATTAACAGAAAAACCATGGAACATAACATTATCCTTAAAGCTTAAGTTCTAAGAGAGTCAGGGTCGGATCACTAGCCTGTTTCGCTGCTCATAATTAATGAGGAGCATCCAACTAGGGTACCATTTAGATTCGAGAAAATGTGGTTGGAATAACCTGAATTGGATGAGTTTGTAACAGAACAATGGAGCAAGCCCAGTTCCATTTATGGAACGAAAATGTATGTTTTTCATAAGAAATTAAAAGACCTTAAGTTAGCTCTTAAGTACTGGAACGAACACGCGTTTAAGAATATTTTTCAGCAGAAGAGAGATCTGGAAAGAAGCGAAGAAGTCCAAGAAAAAAGAATGGAAGGAAGCACTGAGAGGGCCCTTCAGTTGGAAGAAGTGGACAGAGCACTAGAAGATATCTACAAGAAGGAAGAAATATATTGGAAACAGAAATCGAGAATGAGATGGCTAAAAGAAGGGGACAGGAACACAAGATTTTTTCACCTCTCTTGTAAATCCAGGAGACAAAAGAATTACATCAAGAAGTTGGAAACTAGGGAGGTAGTCATGATTGAGGAACCAGAGGCAATCAAAGAATATTTGGTTAACTTTTGGAAAATGATGCTCAATCGAGATAATGAGGGAAGAGAAGAGCAAGAAGAGTTTTTGAACCAGATCCCATTCCTAGTCACAGATCTTGACAATCAAACACTGATGAGAAATATGGAGTTGGAAGAAGTCAAAAAGGTGATATTTGAAATGGAAGGAGACAGAGCACCAGGACCTAACAATTTCCCCACATTTTTCTTTCAACATTTTGGGACCTCTTGGGGGCAAATATAAAAGACGTGGTGCAAGATGTTGGTTGAATATTTTGTCGATCAGCGTACTGATAAGGGACTGATCTCTCCTCTCATCAAGGGGAGGTTCCCTATAGATAAGCTATATATATATATATATATATATATATATATATATATATAAACAGAAAATAATACTCAGGGGTAGGGCAAACCATCCATCTCTCTTTTTTCAGAGATGTTGCATGCGGATCAAAGGAAAAACTCAAGGGAAATGACAGAAAGCACTCCTCTTCTTTCAGATGTACTATTCAGCAAACCACAAGAATACTCCTGGCAGTAACAACAAAATGTAGCAAAGGATGTAATAACCAGCAAATCGAGATGCAGCACAAAGTCTTCACCTGGATTGCTCAAGAGTAAGATACGAAGGAAAATGAGGGCACAAAGTCGCCCCAAGGTCCTTTACACAGAAATGAAAAGAAAACACACTAAAGGCAATTATGGGGGCACAAAGTCTCTCCACACTTGACTCTTCAGGACACCTTCCTGACTGTTGTCACTAATTCTGCTTGTTGAATTAAAAGAACAGAAAATATATTGAAGAAAAAGACATAAGAACAGTTTCCTCAACAACAAAGATATTACAGCACAAAGTCTGAAAAGTCACTTTCTTATTCCAGTAACAAAATATGATCAGCAATCTGAGCTCAAAGTCTCAGTAATGCCTTACAATTTGGGCAGAGTTTCATTCTAATTGTCAAAAAAAAAGATGTCCTTTTACAATGAAAGAGAGTTCCTTATATAGCCATTTCAAGAAGGACTCGGGAACAGTAATACATCATTTTGCGTTGGAATCTGTTAAGAAGACACGCTGGAACTTAAGGGCGTTTTACCCATTTGATTTTATCAATGCAGGGAAACAAGTCGCGCTTATTGAAAGTTTGCAACTTTCAATGTCCACCTAGCGATCTGATCTTATCTTCATCGTTCCTCCTTTTCTGGTTAATTGAATCGGGTCCTAGATTTAGTTTGTTTTTCTGTTCCTTCCCCGTTTTCTGCTGGTCTTGGCCTTGAAATCTGTGAATGTATTCTGGTCTGTATGTTCAAAGGATCAACGACTAATTTTGTTGTCTTGAATTTTGACGTTCGCACGCCCGTCACTATGTTTTCAACGGCTAATTCGCTGTGTTGAATTTGATGTCTTTGGGCGCGTCACCCCTTGGTCTTCTTTCGGCTTTCTGCTTGGCACTTTTCCGGATTGGACTTGCCCTTTCGGGCCACGGTTTTGAACCTCTTGTTGAACCACTTCGTTGAACCAATCGGTTGAGCCAAGCTTTGAACCAAAATGGTTCAAGCCGATGGTTCAATTGAATGAACCAAGTCGATGAACTAAGCATTGAACCTGCCTTTGAACCATTTGACGTTGAACCAAAGGACGAACCAAACGTTGACCCTGTTGCTGATGCTTTGCCGATGGAGATTTCTGTTTGAACCAAGGCGATGAACCAATTCCGAAAATGACCAATTGTTAGAAACCGATTCTTTTGATTAAACCCACCTGCAGAAGCCGTGAAGCCCGTTGAACTTGTAGAAATGAGTCTGTTTGTAGAGTCCGTAGATTTAAGCCTGCAGAGTCCGTAGATTTCTGAAAAGCTTGAAAAATGAGGAATTTGAATGCTCAAGACAAATTTTGGAAAGGAAAGAGATAATTTTGGTCTGTAGGACCAAAATAGTTCAAATGTTGTTCCAAAAATGAGTGATATTTTTGGGGGACAACAGCTGGCTCCAGTTGGGGAACTTCTGTCAATTGCAAAAAGAATTGAAAATAGAATCCAGAATCTCCAGTGTCTTCATGTGTACCATTGGGTTACGGAGTCATGCTACCCAGAAATGAAAGGCATCAAAAATGGAAACAAACAAAACAAAACAGAATTAAAACTGTACAAATATACATATATACAGATGCAATGTTCTGACACTTCAAGAGTTGAAGTGTTTCAGATGCTGCTTCTTGGAAGACAGTGAAAATAGTGCTCTATTCTGATAAACCAGCAATAAGACATTTTGCCCCCAGAAACGGTGACGGGCGAATGGAGCTCTCCACCAGGAAACCAATTTTTTGTGTCTTCCCCTTGGCTTTTTCTTCTTCTTGTTCCAAGGCAGGATGTGGTCTTCAAACCGGAAACCATAACTCCTTGTTCTCTTGGTGAAGGATTCCTTTACCTGATTTTGATTTGCAGCAGCATGGTCCACCATCATAACTTGTTGTTCTGCTGGTCCAGTCCAGCACATGATTGGATTGTCCATATCAAACTCCTGACAAACCATCAGCTCAGCATCTCCTTTAATGTGAAGGAGTTTGACTTCTTCACCCTGAGCAGTGTTCAATCCGAGCAACAGAGATCTGTATCCAGCTGTGGAAGAAATGCTGACTTGCAAATTGCATGAAGGAAGAATATCTCCTTGAGGAGGTATCAACACAGTCCCAACTTCATCATTGGTGGAAGAATTGTTGTCATCATCAAAAGCTGATCTCCTATCAGATTTCTCTTCATTAGAGATGGAAGATCCTTCCTTGTTTATACTGCATCCCACCAATTCTCCTAAAGTCTTGTTTGGATCAATTCCTGGATTGTCAGCTACAGGACTTTCATCAGAAACATGAACATCCTCTGTGGTAAAGAAATAATTACCCCTGCTTGAAAACTCAGACAGAATTTGTGCTATAGGGGCTGATGTTTGGGTGACCACGTATTTTGTCTCAGACAGGGCCGCATCTGGTTCTCCATCAATATCCAATTGCTCAGGATTGACTTGCAGGGATTCAAACTCAGTCATTTGAATTTTGGATTCGTTGACATGATCAATCATGTCAAATGACTGGAATGGATTTGGAAGAGAGGAATGGAGTTCATCCTTTTGATTTTCGGGAGGGGGAGGACTGGTTTGCGAAGCTGAAGTAGAAGGTACAGAGATGTTCGATGTACGTACTTCTTTGGTAATCATCGGGTCCTTTGATTGAAAAGGAAGAGGGGTTCTCTGCTCAGCAATTGAAATTGTTGGTTGGGGTCGCTCCTCTGTCTTCTCTTTGTCGGCCTGTTAGGCTGACTGATTCTGGGACTGGGTGAATACTGCGTATGATCCTTTGATTGCTTCACCTTCACTTCTGGGTTCATCTTGGTAATTCAGGAAACCAATGTGGGAGTCGCTCACTGATTCTTCTAGATCCTCCCTGAAGAGATCAGCGCCATTTTTTTGCTCTAACTCGAGTTGGAAATAGGAAACATGCTCTGTTTTCAGATATCCAACTACCGAGTTTGTTGGAGGTGCTTCAAGGGCAGGATTCCTCTGTGGGGGAGGAAGACGATTTGGTTGCCCTTGACTTCTGGCAGCATTGCCTTGATATGGCTGATTAGGGAATGTCCTCCTTAGTGCATTTCTATACAGAGGAGCAGAAGACATAACTTGTGCCATTTGCCTTTTCAAGGCTAGCAATTCATTTGCCAGCTTTTGTACCATTGGGTCAGTGGTGACTGTGGGTGAGTATTCAGAAGATGAAGAAGGTTTAGCTCTGTTAGGATCTCTCCTTATCTTTCCTGCCAAGATAAGGTCATCTTCTAGCTCAGTAGCCAAGTCTTGAGCAGCCTCAAGGTCCATGTGTCTAGCCCGTCTCAACAGAAAACTCACTTCAGACAGCTGTGAGTTGATGAAGAAACACATGAGATTCTATGGTGTCGGCTGGGCGATCATGGGAATCCTGTGCCTCGGCTTGTTGAACCTGGCAATGAAGTCCCTCATAGGTTCATGGGGCTCCTTCATCTGTGTGCGCTGGGCCAGCAAGGCATGTGCATCTTCTACGGGCTTGAATCTTGCTTCGAACTTGGCTTTAAGTGTATCCCAGTCAGTCACTGATCCAGCTTGTAGATGGTAGAACCAGTCTGCAGCAGCACCTTGTAGTGTCTCCACAAAAAGCCTGACTGCCACATCTTCAAATTCCACCCCTGTAACACCACAGGCTATGCTGAAGGCTGCAATGTGTTCATCAGGGTGAACTATCCCATCACCAAAGAATTTGGGAAAATTCTTTCTTGAACTACGTGGGAGTTCATGCAGAGGTGGAGTCAAGTTGAGTGGGCCAAATGAGTTACCCCAGGGGCCTCGAACTGCCATGATCGGATTATGAACAATAGGGATAACACATCTGCGTGGAGTTGCCAGATTATAAGACAAAAATGGAAAAGAAACTAGCCCTGCTTCAGGTTAAAGCTTGAGGCTTCAAACTGCGCTTTCTTTCCCAACAGCTCTGGTTTTGCAGACCAGATAATATAATGGAGATGGATGAAAATGGTAAGGCTATAAATGGATAATGGGTAAGACCCAGATGGGAGTCGCCAGACTCTATAATGGATAAGGGAAGGAACTACTTCAATCTGAAACTTGAGGCTTCAGACTGCACGTTCTTCCCCAGCAGAGTCACCAAAAACTATTGGTTGAATATTTTGTTGATCAGCGTACTGATAAACAAAATAGGTATGATCAGCCAAAGTAGGTTTACCACATCAGAAGGGGACTGATCTCTCCTCTCATCAAGGGGAGGTTCCCTATAGATAGGCTACATATATATATATTTATATATATATATATATATATATATATATAAACAGAAAATAATACTCAGGGGTAGGACAAACCATCCATCTCTCTTTTTTCAGAGATGATGCGTGCGGATCAAAGGAAAAACTCAAGGGAAATGACAGACAGGGCTCCTCTTCTTTCAGAAGTACTTTTTAGCAAACCACAAGAATACTCCTGGTAGTAACAGCAAAATGTAACAAAGGATGAAATAACCAGCAAATCGAGATGCAGCACAAAGTCTCAACCTGAATTGCTCAAGAGTAAGATACGAAGGACAATGAGGGCACAAAGTCGTCCCAAAGTCCTTTACATAGAAATGAAAAGAAAACACACTAAAGGCAATTATGGGGGCACAAAGTCTTCCACACTTGACTCTTCAGGACACCTTCCTGACTGTTGTCACTAATTCTGCTTGTTGAATTAAAAGAACAAAAAATATATTGAAGAAAAAGACATAAGAACAGTTTCCTCAATAACAAAGATATTACAGCACAAAGTCTGAAAAGTCGCTTTCTTATTCTAGTAACAAAATATGATCAACAATCTGGGCTCAAAGTCTCAGTAATGCCTTACAATTTGGGCAGAGTTTCGTTCTAATTGTCAAAAAAAAAAGATCCTTTTACAATAGAAGAGAGTTCCTTATATAGCCATTTCAAGAAGGACTCGGGAACAGTAATACATCATTTTGCGTTGGAATTTGTTAAGAAGACACGCTGGAACTTAGGGGCGTTTTACCCATTTGATTTTATCAATGCAGAGAAACAAGTCGCGCTTATTGAAAGTTTGCAACTTTCAATGTCCACCTGGCGATCTGATCTTATCTTCATCGTTCCTCTTTTTCTGGTTAATTGAATCGGGTCATGGATTTAGTTTGTTGTTCTGTTCCTTCCCCGCTTTCTGCTGGTCTTGGCCTTGAAATCTGTGAATGTATTCTGGTCTGTATGTTCAAAGGATCAACGGCTAATTTTGTTGTCTTGAATTTTGACGTTCGCGCGCCCGTCACTATGTTTTCAACGGCTAATTCGCTGTGTTGAATTTGATGTCTTCGGGTGCGTCACCCCTTGGTCTTCTTTCGGCTTTCTGCTTGGCACTTTCCCGGCTAATTCGCTGTGTTGAATTTGATGTCTTCGGGCGCGTCACCCCTTGGTCTTCTTTCGGCTTTCTGCTTGGCACTTTCCCGGATTGGACTTGCCCTTTCGGGCCACGGCTTTGAACCTCTTGTTGAACCACTTCGTTGAACCAATCGGTTGAACCAAGCTTTGAACCAAAATGGTTCAAGCCGATGGTTCAATTGAATGAACCAAGTCGATGAACTAAGCATTGAACCCGCCTTTGAACCATTTGACATTGAACCAAAGGACGAACCAAACATTGAACCTGTTGCTGATGCTTGCCGATGGAGATTTCTGTTTGAACCAAGGCGATGAACCAATTCCGAAAATGACCAATTGTTAGAAATCGATTCTTTTGATTGAACCCACCTGCAGAAGCCGTGAAGCCCGTTGAACTTGTAGAAATGAGCTTGTTTGCAGAGTCCGTAGATTTAAGCCTGCAGAGTCCGTAGATTTCTGAAAAGCTTGAAAATTGAGGAATTTGAATGCTCAAGACAAATTTCGGAAAGGAAAGAGATAATTTTGGTCTGTAGGACCAAAATAGTTCAAATGTTGTCCCAAAAATGAGTGATATTTTTGGGGGACAACACAGGAATCTATGGAATCTCAAAGCATGTTAAAAGTTTTAAACACCACCTTTATATCGCTCATTCCCAAAAAATCTGACAGTAGATCCCCTGAAGATTTCAGGCCAATCTCATTATGCAACTCTATCTACAAGTTTATTTCGAAAATTATTGCCTCAAGACTGCAGGGTATCCTCCCTAAATTGATTTCAGAAGAGCAAGTAGGTTTTGTATAGGGTAGACAGATGTCGGATGGAATTTCGGATAGCATAATTATTGCTCATGAGGTCATTCATTTCCTGATGGCTAGTAAGAGGCAAGGGATGCTAGTGAGGCTAAACATCTCCAAAAATTTTAATAGGGTTAATTGGTCTTTTCTGGAAAAGGTTTTAGAGAGATTTGGTTTTAGTCTGCTTTGGAGATAATGGATCAGAAGCTGTTATTCAACACCAATGTTCTCGATCATGGTGAACGGTTCTTCGAAAGGATTCTTTTCTTCCTCGTGGGGACTTAGGCAAGGGGATCCGTTATCCCGTTACCTTTTTATATTGATGGTTGAATCCCTGGGAAGGAGATTGCAGCCCCTGAAGAATAGCAATAGACTACAAGGCCTCCAAGCTACCTCAGACGGGGAAAAGCATACACACCTCCAATATGCAGATGACACTCTCCTTTTTGTTAACCCATCAAAGCAAGAAGTCAGAACAATTAGAGATGTTTTATCTAGGTACGAAAAAGCTACAAGGAAAATCATCAACAAAGAAAAAATGAAAGTGTTTTGCCTTAGCATGTCCCCCAATCTACAGTCATTCCTGAACAAGATTTTGGGGCTTGAAATTACCCCCCTTCCAAATAAGTATCTAGGTTTCCCCCTATTCCATGGCAAATGAGGTAAGAAATTGTCGGGGGAACTCATTGAAAAAATGAAAAGAAAGTTTGATGGCTGGAAGGAGAAATATTTATCCCTAACAGGAAAAATAACTCTCATCAAATCAATACTACAGGCCACCGTAGTCTACTGGTTTTCTATGCTAAAGGCCCTGTAGAAGTGCTCAATCAAATGAAAAAAATCATGAGAAAGTTCCTCTGGCGAGGTACGGGGGATACAAACAAATTTCCCCTTCTTGCATGGGATAAGGTTGGCAAACCCAAAAGTCAGGGGGCGCTGGGATTAGAAATCTGGGTAAACTAAATAGAGCCCTAGTAGCCAAGATTGTTTGGAGACTAGGCAAGAGCTCAGGAACAAGTTGGAGCAAGATTCTAATAGAAAAATACTTGGATAGCAGAGATCAGGCTAGAATCTTCATTGCAGAGAACCTTCCGCCTGGATCAGCGATATGGAACAGTATGAGGGAAGCCCAAAATATTATTTTAAAAGCCCTGTTCTATAATGTTAGGAATGGGGAGGACACAAACTTCTGGGAAGTTTGTTGGATCTCTTCAAAACCCTTAAGCATGGAGTCAAACTTCAAGGACTTAAAAGAACCCTGCATAAGACACTGGGGATGTAAAGTCGAAGATTATTGGATAGAGGAGTCAGAATATGGATACAAAACTCCTCTCGAAAACCTTCGAGAAGAGGGCAGACAGCCAAGACGAAGCCCATAAGAAAATTAATGCTTTGTTAGAAGGATTTAGAATACCTTGGAGCCCAGAGAAAGATGTCATTAGGTGGAATGGCCATGGGTCGGGAGAATATTCAGTCAAGGTTTTAAGAGACAGGTGGATCCCCAGTCCAACTCTTCAGACAAGCAAATTTGATGCAAAATTTGGAGCTCCAAAGCCTGGCCAAAAGCCAAGTCCTTTCTATGGCTGGCAACACAGGGGAAAATTCTTACAGGGAAGAATTTGAGAAAAAGAGGATTTCAACACCCATCCAAGTGTGTATTATGCTATCAATATGAAGAAAGCATGGATCATTTACTGCTACAATGTCATTATATGGCTAGAATTTGGAATTATTTCTTGAATAGTTTTAACATAAAATGGAGTTTAAATCAAAATTTAAAAGGACATCTCAAAGCTTGGAGATCCAGTACTAAATTGAATATAATTAGAGATGTCTGGGATATGGGCCCGAGCATGATAGCATGGAAAATCTAGCTTGAAAGAAATACCAGAATATTTGAAGATAATGTGAAATGCAAGCCTCATAAGAGAGTTTGGTTAGAACTACAAAACAACATCAAATAGATAGCAGGACTATTCCGACAAAGGAAAAACAAGGAAGCTAACCCAAAAGAGCTGAAGATATTGGAAAACTGGGAAGGTTCCAAAGCAGTATACGAGGCATTAATGCCCAGCAAAAAGCAAAGGAAGAAAGTCTTAAGGAAAGAAGCGAAATGGCTCCCTCTTGAGCAAGGCATGTATAAATTAAACTTTGATGGTGCATCTAAAGGCAACCCAGGGCACTCAGGAGTTGGAGCGATCATTAGAGATCATATAGGGCAATTGATCACTTATGAGGCCCGCTACACTGGACTAAACTCGAACAATATAGTGGACGCAGAAGGCCTTGTTACTGGTCTCAAACTGGCAATCAAAGCAAAAATCAAAAATCTATCAATTGAGGGAGATTCGTTGTTAATCATTCAAGCATGGGAGAGGGGTGAGGTAATAAATTGGAGAATCAAAAGCAATCTAGAAGAAGCAAAAATGCTAAGTTCATTTTTCGAAAATCTTCGGGTACATCACATCTTGAGAGAAAGCAACATGGCAGCAGACTGGTTAGCTAGTTGGTGCACAAAAAAGAGACAATTAGGCATATCGGAAAGGGCGGGAGAATAAGCCAAGGACCCCAAAAAGGCGCAATGGGTTTCCATTCTTAAAAAGGAATGTATATTACCAGAAAGATATCGATCCAAAAGGATGAGATGAAAGGTTGTGATCACGTCCAAGTTAGAAAAATCATTCCTAGGACGTGGAATAGAAAGGAAAAAGCAGGTGACGCACCAAAAGGAAATTTTCAGCATAAGTATATGAAGAGAGATAGATGTCAATGGAAAAATAAGAAAGTCGACACCCATAAAGCAGGTAGACCTAGGCAGCTTACAACTTCCAAACCCCAGCAGCAATGGCTTCAGTGATTGGATAATATTCGAGGACAAGTGTGTAACAGTTGGCAACTGCAAATAACATATCAATTGAATTTACCAAGCTTCCTTAGCAAATGGTTATGTGATGGCAAAGGGAAGGAAAGAAAAAGCATTGTATGGGTGCTCCTTAAAGTGATAACGAAACTTCAGCTACACCACTGCTAGACCGAAACAGTCAACAGATTTTGTTTCCTAGAAATTGTGTTATCAAGGAATTGGAAAATGGAAATTGATGAAGTGCACAAGGAAAGTTGTCAGTCTAGGTGGGAGAGACGAGATAGAGTTAAAGTAAAATTAGGAAAGAAGACGCCCACAAAGCTGGGCGATTTACACAGAATACAACAGATTAAATCCAGGGGTAACGACTTTGGCAATTGGAAAATAATAGAAGGTTGGAGTGAGCAAAAAGCCTTTCAAATGATTTTGAATGTTTCCTTCTAAGACAACTACTTGACGGCAGAAAGAAGGAAAAATCGTTGCCCGGGCACTCCTTAAAATGATAGTTGCGCTTCAATGTTACCACGGCAAATCTGAAGCATTTAGCAGATTTTCTTTTCTTGAATTTGTGCCAAAAGGGTCTTCGAAATTGAAAAAAGTCCTTATGACACTCTTGCAAATTATTCGTTGTGCCCTATCGATTTCAATAATAGTGTTGGAACGTATCAAAACTTAAACGGAGATTGCCAATGAAGAGCTCGCAGAGGGAGGGGAAAGAAGTAGCGAGGTCCGCCCACACAACTTATCAACGAGTGGCGTTGGTTAGGGAGACAGCGAGGAGTAGAATATAGGAATTAATTCCAATGGAAGCCGTAAAGATAAAGAGCAAATAATTTCTCCAAGGGGTAAAAAAGGTCCAGATGGAAGCCTAGACAACTCTCCGCGGATCCACTTGGAAGAACACAAGAATAAGCGATTCCATACCATTTATTAGGGAGGGAGAAAATCGATTAGGCAAGCAAACGAAGAAGAGAGATCGATGGAGAAAAAAAAATGATTGTCATCTCTGAGAACAACACAAGGCCAGAATCTATCAAGAGAAAAGCATCACGGGAAGATGTAGGCCCTATAAAAAAATCATCACCTAAAGAGGAGGGCAATATAGTGAAATTTGGCATTGGAGTAAGCAGTTCAGATCCTCAGGATAACAATTCAACAAAAGGCAAGCAAGAGATCTTGCAGGATAAAATTTTTGGAATGGAAAAAATAAATTATACCTTAATGGGTATCAACAACTTGCTCCTTAAACAAAACAGTGAGGATCTCGAACATCAAAAGGAGATGGAAATGGTTGTTAAGCGTTTTAGGGAATTCTTCATTGAGCACTACAATATGACGGAAGTAGTAAACGACAACACATTGCACCTCAAGAACTTTATGGAGTGCATCTTAAAGGAATCGAAGCTTCACACTCAGGTCATGTCGATGATCTGTATTACTATGGACGAAATAGACTCTGTTCAAAGCCATCTCGAAAAGCTGGCTAAAGACACCACAAGCATTAAAATTCATCTGCACCACTAGCACTGCATCCAGGGGCACAGGGGTCAGGCGGCTCTGCCAAAGGAAGTCACTAAAGTCATCGAAGAAGCGCAAGACTAATTGGCTGCAATCATGTTTCGTAACTGCTATTTGGTCATAGGCTCTAATGAGTATAGTATAAAGGTAATAGGTTAATGTCATACTTGCCATATGATATTGTACTGCTTCTTTAAGAAATAAATAAAGTTTTTTATTTAAAATATATATATATATAAAGAAATGATTAAAATAAAAATTAAAAAATCAAATTATATAAATCCAAAGTGGTATAATAAATAAATATGGACATAAATACATCCATCCACTAGTTTAAAAAAACAAGTTATTTAAAAAACAATTTCGGAAATAATAAATATGACTTAACTAACTAGTTAGTATTGTAGGTCAAAAATAACCATGGCTTAGTTAGTATTTTAGGTCAACATGACTTAACTAACATACACAGTTGGGAGGCGGGAGGTCGAGGTCGTTTATTTAGCTACGATGATGAGACACATATATCAAATGGATGGACGCCCTCAACCGACAGGGCAGGTTATTCTCTGTTTAGCCCTTTCACATTTCTTTAGGTCAGGTCAAGGAGATCATTTCTCTTATCACTATTTGGATTTCTCTTCACGAATAGCATAATGGATATGGATGCCCAACAAATAGGAATAGCACAGTGAGAGGATGGCGAATCAAATACCAACGATCGAGTTGCAGGGCTTTTTCAACGGGATCATTAAAAAAAAATCAAAACCCCTCCATGTTCCTTCCACGACGACGACTGGTTGCTCAACCTTGCGACTTGAATGGGGACTGTGACCGCTAAAAAACCCTTGCAAATAACCGACTGGTCAAATAAGGAGTCTGTGTTTTATAAGGCATTTTTCGTGTTTTCTCTTGCATTTGTAATGTGTTTAGGGGGTTTTTTGATGCATTCAAGTTTTTTTACCACATTTAAGATTTTTTTAATCGCCTAGGGTTTTTTCAAACAGGTATGCATCTTGTACCCATCTTCTGTACGAGAGACGTGTACCCAAACCCGAGACACGTCCCAAGTGTTGGGGGATGCATCTCCCTGCAACTAGGCCAAAAAGATTTCTGCGGCATTAAAAAAGCATTCCATAGGATAGAGTTGCACTATTTCATGAGCAACTTAGCAAATTGTATATGTGCTACGCCGTCTTGTTATGACCCATATATTTACTACTAATGTTAGGACTCGACCAAAAATGCCATCTCTCCTAACCTAAGGGTAGGGAAAGCAAAGCATCAACTAACTCCTAAACTACTACTATTGTTTGATCTTGACTCATGTTCTTCTATAACATGACTCGATTCTCTCACAATAAACCGTTCACGTGGGCTAAGTAAATATTTGCATGTGACTTCACATGGATTCCAATTTTGTTAGCTTTGTCCTACCATGTGCATACATGTTCTCATAAAAATATGATGCATCATCAATACAATAAACTAATACAATAAAACAACAATTAGTTAGAAGCTCTAACTATAAGATGTTAAGCAATACTGTAGAACTTAATAGAATATCCTGGGAAACTCAAGGACCAACATTGAACTCCCAAAAAAAGATTAAGGATATTTTGGAGAAACTTAAGTAAATATGGAATTCAAGATTTATTCATTAAATTGGAGTTATACGATCTAAAAGTCCATCTCAAGAGCTATTGTATGATACATAACATGATTATATTTGCCTAAACTACCATGAAGCAATGTTAGATAAAAATGTAAGAAATCCCATTACAAAGAGAATTCCTAATTTTAGGTAGCAATTCCTCATCATTATTTAAAAATAAAATGAAAGCAGGTGCAAACGAACACCCAACTTAAGGATATTATACATGGTTATTCCAATGATCATGTTGGCTAGAAAGTGATGAAGAGCAATAAGGTTTTCTTTTAATTCCCACACTCAATAATCAAAATATTGTATACATAGCATCAAATGCTAGTGTATATAATGCTTATATTTCATGTTAAGTCGTGTTCATGAAATTAACTTTGTTAGGCATTAAGGAGTTATAAGAGAATAACCACGTGTACCAACTCAAGAAGCTTACCGGAATAAAAATAACAAATGAATAATGTACTCTTGTTAGACATTAAGGAGTTATAAGAGAGTATCCACTTTTTCCAACTCCAGAAGCATACCGAAATAAAAAGAATGAATAAATAATGTACTCTTCTTTCCTTGCAATTTTAGTAGGTTGCCTTCATAAAATCACTTTTCAAGATCTCTTCCTGCCTAGCAGATATTACAAATCAAAAAGACTCTATTTTGGGTAGTTCAGAACCAACCAGTAAGCTTGACTCAACAACACATTAAGGCCTAGTAATAAGGAACCATTCCCTTGATTGTAATAAAACATAGGCATATGTTTTCATGCATCGCTTTCATTACAAGCTGTAACTCTCGGTACTGAGTAATGATTGGTGGCTACCCATCCCACGCATCAGTCCAAAAGTTAGCATTTATACCATCATTAATAATCCATAACAAGTGATTTTTAATAAGCTCTTCCCCTAACTTGAGAACAGCAAGTATAGGAGACCCCTTAGGGGGAAGAGATAACCGATTATGTCTATCCGAGGGATTGTTTTCCGCATATTTGGCTCTAATATTTACAGCCCAAAAATCAGTTGGATTCTTTATCAATCTTCAATAGAGTTTAGCTGCTAAAGCTTTATGATGTTTAGAAGAAGAATGAAATCCCAATCCTCCATCCTACTTGGATAGACAAAGAATTTCCCACTTAACTAAAGATCACTTTCTCTTTTGTTGCAGGCCACTGCATAAGAACTTTTGGCAAAGAGAATCCAAGTGCTTCATGATCTTCCCTAGAGGATTCAAAATAGAGAAGACATAGACTGGCAAGGCTTGAAGAACTGCTTTAAACAATATCATTGCTTCCTCCTTTAGAAAGCCATTTGTTAGTCTACTTCAGTAGTTTCAGTTCAGATTTATTTATAATCCACTGCCAAGGACATTAATCATTCTTGCGAAATTGGAAAGTGCTGGAGATCCACTCTTGAATGGCCAGTTCAAATGGAAGAGGAACAACTATCTCAGATTAACACTCTTCTTTTGGCACATCCTCTTTCAATATCCTTAAAGCCGGATGAATTGGCATGGGGGGGAAACACTACAGGAGATTATACGGTTTTTGCAGCCTATGATTCCCTAACTAGAAGTAATTCTCATCCGCTTAAGGATATATTTAGTCATCTTTGGCAGCCAGCATTATGACCCAAGGTCCGTTTTTTTGTGTGGTTGGTTTTAAAAAGAAGAGTTCTAACTGGAGACAACCTGATGAGACGTGGTCTTTATGGTCCCTTTTGTTGTGTCCTATGCTTGGAGGATGAGGAAACCATATCTCATCTATTTCTCCATTGCTCATGGGTGGTCCACTTGTGAAAGCTTTTATCCCATCTGTTGAGTCTTCAATGGGGAAATATTAAGTCACTAGAGCAGCTGATTAAAAAATGGCAGAAACATTTGCGCAAAGGTCAAAATCTCAAGGCGGTGTTTTGGTCTGGAATCACCTTGCTATTGTGGAACATTTGGAAAGAACAGAATCGTAGAATTTTCTAGCAGGACAGAAGAGAGATAAATTATGTCTGGGAAAAAATCAAAATCAACCTGGCTGAAACTATCAAGCATAAGATTGGATTGCCTCAAATTCTAACACTGGAATGGGAACATTTATGCCACCAGATATCTCTAAAACCTAGTACTTCAACAAGGCCTACTGTTCGATCAAAAAAGAAAGATCACAAGGAAAAACTTTGGACAACACCACCAATTGGGTACGGAAAGGTGAACACGGATGGTGCCTCAAGAGGTAACCTAGGTCAGGTAAGCATAGGGGGTATTGGAAGACTCTATAATGGAACGGTAGCATTTTTTTTTGCGGAAAAGGTGGGTGTTATAACCAATAACTTAGCGGAAATAAAATTTGTCTACAAAGGCATGCAAGAAGCTTTGAAAATTGGGTGGCAGATGCTTCAAATTGAATCTGATTCTAAGATTATTGTAATAATGTTATCTGACCCAAAGGGACATCCTAGCAAAAATTGGAAAAACGCAAGGGAGATGGAGAAAATTTGTAGCTTGCAATCTCAATTTCAGGAGGTTCAGTTCAGCCATGTTCCCAGAGAAATAAATACACAAGTTGATGGATTGGCTAACTAGGCCCTTGACAATCATAATCTTATATGCTATGGTTTGCCCCCTTTTTGGTGATCATCTAAGTTGCAAAGAGATTTGGCAAACATTCTCAACTTAGACTTGTATAGATGAATGCTCACATGTTTTCATTTTTATTTAATGCCCAGGCCTAGACTATTAGCTTCCAAGCTTGGCACATTAGAATCGGTACTCTTTGACTATTCTATAATATAATTTTGTTGTTTTTTATTAAAAAATGTAAAAGAAAAAAACACAGTTATATCATATATCCTCCAAAAGCTCTTTGAACCTACTTTCTAATGATATAATATTCATTTCATTACTTTGCTTCTAATCTCACATTCACACCGGGCTTTGACGTTTTTAGGATTGCATTGTGGCGTTAGTAAGCCCACAAGACATTTCTGGTTATCCATAGGCTTGTTATATATCATTGAAATGCCCTTGCAATGCACATTGCATTTTTGAGTTTGCGTCTCTATTTCTTGGTTTTCATGTTCACATGAATTGGGAGGATGTTTTCAATGCTCAAAAATATTCTTTATATGAAGATGGTGTGATTTAGATGCATTTAACGTGAAGTGTTCCTTGTTACGAAGTAAGAAATTTTCCATTTACAAATACTGTGAACGGTTTATAATGTATTGAGAAAAAATTTGTGCATCTTTATGTCGATGTAAAGCTATTTGGTTTGACTTCAATGATCTTCGTGGCCTTTTATATTCTCTACATCTTTCTAAAATTTCTCTAGCATTTACGGTAATGTTTCCATTTTCACCTTTTGATTTTTAGCAATTGTACTAATTGATCAATTAATTTGGGCCCCTATTTTTCTTTTGAAGGGATCATTCTGACGGTAAATATTTTGAAACCATCATATGTTATTTATTTGGTAGATGCTAAATGTATGTGTGATTTAGTAATATTCCCTTTGGCTCTTGAATGGTTAGTGTTTTTCAAGGTAATTTTAGCTTCAGATTGTAGTTGAATTGGAGAGGCACATCCTTCCAAAAAGTAATATTTCCATGGGAGTTCATGTAATATGCTAAGTTGATGGTGAAAATGGACAGCAACTCCCTCTATATGCTTGTTTAGATGTCATCTCCCATCTCTGATGTTTTTATAATTAAACTTTCATGATTTGTATATTTCAATTCATTTCATGTGATTAGACTGTAAAATTAATCTTATGGTGTCAAGAAGATGTCTCCCAAAGCTTCTTGACTTAGCCTTGCACGTTGGTCTCTCTTTTGTGCTAGTTTCTCATTTACACAAAGGGATGTTTTGATCCTGAGAATATTCTTATCTAGAGTCCATCCCGGTAGCTAAATCAAAAGTCTCTACTTCATCATTAAAATTCTGTAGTTAGGGAACCCCAAAAAAGGGCCATAATCACTAACTGGCTAGAACATATATAGCTAAAGAACTGAAATTTAACTCAAGGCACTATCTAAAAGTTAGCATTTGAAGCAAGTTGCATCCCTTTCTCAATAAGTTTCCCATTATAAGTGCACAAAATTAAGCAAAGAATCAGATCAATACAGGTTCCTCTACTTCAACACTCAAAGTTTGCCACAAGAATACCATAAATGTTCAAAAAACACTATAGCAGAGTAGCCATGTTCATAAAAAAATGAAATATGAGAGGTTCAAAAGGATGTGAAATAAGTTCAAGCAAAAAAATCAGGAAAAACAAGAAAAAAAAAACATATAGAATGCATTCCAAGCAAATATCCAAAAGCGTGTAGAACAAACTTCATACATAATTTTTGATTTAGGGTCAACTAAGACTAGAGATAGAACGGGTCAACGTTTACCCACTATCTTGAAGCAAATGAGGTTAGAATGTGTACTTCCAAAAACAGAGAAGAAGAGGTTTTACTTTCAATTTGGAGGTTTTTTGCTACAATGGAAATAATTTAATGACTCATTTCCCTCTTATAGTAGATTGCTCCACTTCTTCAGGCAACAAGTTAGACGCAACACAGAAGTTACTAAGGAATGCTCCACAAAATCAAGGATGGCAAGGAATATGGCCAAAGAAATCACTTCTACATTTTCTATGTACAGGATTGTGCAGTGCGTAGGTAGTCAGCATAATAGCAAAACCCTGTAAACTCCTATCAGACCGTGGTTGACCTGCTTATGTCACCATGATTAATGCTACACTCAGTTCAACCTAGTTACATCACCATGAAGTTGTACGATTATTAATACTCAAATAGGACACCTTTTAAGTTTTGTGACTAACGTGGCTTCTTCTCTACAAGTCTTGAACCTTGCCCTTCTAAATCTTCATAATGATGTATAATTGCAGAAAATCTTTGGCAAATATGCCTTTCCTATATAAATTTTCACTCTAAGATCTTACTGATTTAAATAATCATTTATCCATTTATTAATGACCTTTTTATTGCATATTAATTATGTGGGACCTTATCACTGGCTTCTTTCGCAGTCAATGGCCTTAGATGTATAAATAATATAGAAGTATTAAGATCTAAGTTTTTAACAAAAAAGTAAAGACAAAAAGACCATGTTCAATCAAATCTGGAAGAGTAAATAACTGTAGATGTTGTATTGCATAAAGATACCTTCTGGTTTAAGGTCTCCAAATACAATGTCTCCTTGATTGTTGATGCAACAGCCTCGACAAAAGGTTCAACCTTTCCTTGAGCATGATAAATTTGTGCTAGCTTCTTCTTAATTTTTCCATTCAGCCACCATGGGCGTCCATCAGTGATGCTTGTAGCATTGGCAGATTCTTCTAAAGGTAAACACAAACAATCTAAGACAAGGAATGGACAAATCTACAACAGTAAAGCAAATCACCAAAGTAATTACAAATAGAGATAACCGTACACCCAACGTCTGAATAAAATTATATCCAGTCCAGTCCTGTTTCTATAAATTGCCATTTATCATTCTCTTAAAATACACATTTCCTGAAAACTGCATCAATAAAGGAGCATTATAAGTACCCAGTTGCTGAGGATGTAAAAGCAGTTGTATTGCTTCATCCGTTCTATCATGTTCAATAAGCAGAGATACCAAGGCCAAGCGCACATCGACATTATCCATCATGCCATCTAGAGCTGCATACAACCAACAAATAGAATAAAACTTCAGTGCAGTTGTAAGCACTCATACAACTATTAACTTGCAACTGCCGGATATAAATTGGCACTAGAAATAGTCAGAAATTATAGACAAAAAATATGCAATCCAATGCAAGTAACTTGCAACGCACATAAAGAAAAAATCAGAAAACAATCAATATAAGAGTTAAATGTGCTGATATTTAACAAAGTTAGACATGATACCTAAAGATCTGGCTCCCTATAACAGTGAACAATGCAATGACCCAAAGCTCAACATGTGTATAGCATGTATTGCATTTAACATTCTAAATACTGCATTTATTACTATTGAAACATCAGCTGCACAAAGCAATATATCAAAAAGCCCACTCAAATTTATCTGAGACTGATCACATATTTATTGATTCTCAGTCAGATATATTAGAATCGAACAGCTTTGAAGTAAAACTTATTAGTCACACATCTCCCCATGACTGCTTATAGCATTAAAAAACCATCTTCATGCCAAAAAGCATATCTGACAAACCTATGTGTTCAGGTGTTTCTGGGCAATATTTTAAGGTAATGGTATTTAATTTGTATATTTAAATGTCACTGTAGTAGATTTTCCTTAGAGAGTTCAAGTTTTACATTCTAACCCATAATATATAATGAAAGAGGGAATGCCCGAAGAGTATATGTGGCATCTCTATTTGAAGCAATTTATTTAAAGCAATTCCCTGAACATGGTATCACTTTTGCTTGTCCATCACAAGGAACTCGTCATGGCTCCACTGAGACACTATATGCAGAAGGCAAGACCATTTAATATTTGATAGGTTGGTTGGACCAGATTTTGCACCCTTGAGGTTGATAGACAAGAAAAATGCAATGTCCCTAATTGGACATTTTTAAACAATTCTGGATTTACCAGAAACCCTAGGGCAGAATTTTTACTTCAAACCCTTATAGAAAATGAACCAAATTCTGAAAATCAATCATGAACCCTCTAAAAGATGCAATTTTCTTATGAAATAGCCCCTTAGGGCAGATTTGAGAAAATACTGATTTTTTATAATAAATTTCCAGGCTTGTAAATTAATTAATTTAGAGCGAAACATACAAATGCAATTTCAAACATAACTGACCATCCAGCTGAGAGAAGATATCGCTTCAAACACAAATCGGCCTTAGGCAAGCCCAAGATAACACCAAATGTTGAACAGCCCTCAAAGCCCTCAAAATCAGCTCCCAAAGGTGACGTCCGCCCTCCAAAGGGAGATGTCAGCATGCTCAAACAATGCCCTAGCTGCTGTTGATGATGCCCTAGCTGATACGGCTGACCCAGATGATGTTCCAATTGCATCAAATGATGCCCTAACTGCTGTAGATGATGCCCTAGCTGTATTCAATGACTTTTTGCTCAATCGTGACCCCTGAATGAAGCCACAAGTAGAAGTTGGGGGTTTTCATCCCCAAAATCTGATTACCGAAGAAGGTTTTCGTCCTCAATGGTTGAAAGTAGAAGCAAACTACTCAACTATAAAAATGTCAAATAATAGATGATTCATAGATATCACAAATGATCCCCTCCATTAACTTTTCTCACTCAAACTCCAAACTTACTTTATTTTAATAATGAAACATAAGTTGCCGACGTTACTTTTTGGCCACTTAGTCATATTATTAAGTTTACTTTAAAGTATTTAAGAATATTTTTTATTTTAATAATAATATTATTATTAAGTCGCCCAAAAGACTAGAAATGACCAGGCCCAACTTAAATAATCTCATTAATTATTTTAATCTAGAAAGAGGACATGACAAAAAATAGAAATCCTAAATAATATAAGTACTAACATGTGCACACTTTTTGTCATTTGTCACTAAATTTTACTTTCTTCTTTGACATTGCAAAAACTTCCGACAGGTTCCACCTTTTCATATACTTCTCAAGCCACGAGGAGCTTGATGTTCTATTTTATCAACCATTGCATTTTCAATGTGTTTGAGCAGAAAAGACCCAAAAAGTTATTTGGGAACATTTGACTTGCTTGCCACTGCACATTAGATACAGTTATCCACCACAAAAGAGGTGCAGTCTTTTCACACTTGTCATCTAGGCTAGATTACTTCAAGATCGGATGTCCCAATGACAAATAATCCATCCTTGAATCCCATGCATGTTCCCTATATTATCTCAACAAATTGGAAGCCATGTAATCTTCATTAAAATATTTCGATGCAAACTTTTCTTTTACTCAACTAACCCTACCAATTACTACTCACTTATTATAGGGTGAGTGGAATGCCAATTAACATTTACTAGAATTAAAATGGGGATAATGTTTGAAAATTTTCCCTTGCCGTAGAAACTATCTGGCCATCTAAATGTCACCAATCAAAAAACAACTCGGAAAAGATACTTGGTCTACATTTTCTAATGCTCAGACTTGTGGTAACCCTAGAAATTAACATAATTTGGCATTAATTGAGACATATCCAAGATTTAGTATTTCAACTTCTATTTCATCATATGTATTTTATCAAGCTAAAGTACTTTACTCCTTTTTTATTTATTTATTTTAGTTAATTAATTATGGATACGATAAATTTGCATCTCTGTTTGGAATATTGAATATGTTGAACTGAAACATTGCAATCTATGACTCATTTGGAGAATATAGTAGAAGTGAACGATTTGACATCTTAAACTTGCAAAACGTAGCTTGATTTCTAATAAGTACCATGCTACCAAGCAAAGATCTTTTCTCTTTAATCTTCCATGACGTCTCACTAATTTCCCATGTCTATTATTCTATGCGATGATACAAAAATGTAGACAGACAAAAATATACCTTTGTAATAGAAGTTTATAGCATCTGGATAAGCCTCAACAGCTGCATGGCATTGAGCAACCTTCAACCACAAATGGGCCTACATTGATCCAAACAATATTACATGCCTTTTTAAATTTTGGCAAAATAAAACTCAAAAGAACCACAAAATCATATAGAAACTTTCTGCTCAGATGAGCAAAAACAATGACCCTCAACAAAATGCCTATTTTAAGAAATGAATAAAATCGTGCATTAGACAGAAAAAAAACAGCTAGTGAGAGCAAAATAAAGTGATCAAATAAGCTATAAACAAAATAAAAATATCAAAAGCTAATATTCAGTCACTATCAAAAGGTTTTTCATTAAATTTCACGGCAGAAAGGAAATGCCAATTATTTTAGTTCAAATTACTAATGTCATTTGCATGTACCTCTCTACCTAATTGGCTGTCTCTTAAAACATAAAAAAGATAAGTTTCCCATTCCGGTACTGGTACTGGTACAGAGATTGGGTATGCTGGTACAGAGAATTTTTTGCCCTGGGCTCCGTACTTATTAGTAAAGAGGCACAAAAAATATAAAAATATAAAAATTCAAGCCAGTAGACAAAATTAACCACATAATATCCATAGAGAACAAAATAACCTCAAAATGCTACTAATAGTTTATTATTAAATGCCAAATGTTATGATGAATCTAAATAGATTAATAGTCAGTGCATGTGTAAGTTTGATATAAAATCATCATATTGCTATTCATCAAGAGAATCAAGATCATCATGTAGTTCATTAGAACCACAAGCAGTAGTACTGCCACTCCCAGTAGTTGCACTGGCCCTACAAAGACGTCTCTTGCCGGGTTGGGTGACAGAAATATCCAAGTCATGATGCTTTGGCTCTACATCCAAAACTATCGTCGCCCTTTGCTTGTACTTAGCCTTCTTGTGTGGTAGAACATGCAAGTAGGAATGCACAAAGACCAACTCCTCTACCTTTTTTGATGCCAATTCCAGAACACTCCTAAACTATCCTACACCACTTGCACTAGCCAACAAACACCACCCTACCTACATCATCCTATCACTTAAGTTTAACACCTAAGCACTCACTCGAGGCGTGAAGAGAGATTACCAAGCCTTGTCAAGTTCGTGATGGAGATCATATTATATAGGCGATCATTAACACGAGCTCAAGCATTTAACACTCTAAAACATAAGGAACCATTGGATGCATGCATCACCATTCGATACTAAACAAGGTTTTCCATAAGTTAATCATATTCATTCATAATAGTGTGCTGCCTACATCAACCACAAGATTTATAGCATTATATTCAACCTCCAACAATAGCAGCTTCTCATACAAGTATCACTCTTAATGTTCCAAATACTAACAAGGGGCGAATCCATTACAAATAGCAAGGAGGGTTTATATTGATCCTTGCATAGACTTGCAGCATGTCTCTCAGCCACTCGCAACAGCACAAGCCTCCCCACTCCTCTTGTATAACTTGAGCTCCTCACCCTTGCAACATCTCGCCGCAAGTATACAATCTTGTGGTAATGTGCAACAACGGCGCAGCTCCTTGCAACATTCCACACAACTCTCACTTACCTCACAGTTCACCCAACACTTTGTGATATTTGTGAAGTGTCATAGTACCTTGGTGCATTGCCCAACACAATCCCATGCATTAAGCACACTCACAACTTCTACAGTCTTGCCCAACTCATGCCATAGCGCTCGCAAATTATGTAGCCTCAGGGCAACTTCACCATGCTACATTCCCAACTTTTGTAATGTCATGCATCATATGTAGATCCTGCAATGCCCCGTACTACATCGCATTGTTCCCATCATTGCACATCACCTTGCAACCTTGCAGTGTGCCAAACATCTTGTGCATTGCTTCTCTGCATGCCAACTGTCACCGCAGATCTACACAAGGTCGTAACACATCAACATTCGCTTGTTAGCACTTATCTGCCATGCAACATGTCAGGTGGCCCACTCCAAACCAATGCCATGTTAGAGCATCTCTGCAGCATGCCACGTGTTGGATCCAACTGTCACTCAGTCAGGGAAGATGAAGCAACCTCGGAACTGCTCTTCCAACCACCATTGTCAATTGACTGCCATCTTGTATTCATACATGTATATATATGTATTGTAACTACCACATTTGGAATCAATCTAGCTTGCAACATATGCATCTACGATAGAGCCAAACGATCACACATAGACCAAAAAGGAATTTGTTGCCATTTGCTCCAACACTAAAACACATCTATGGTCATGTATTCTTTCACAACAGTCTAAGAAGTCGGCAAGGAAGCATTGCCCTTCTGACACAATAGCATGCACTCTTATCCTTACTATTTCAATGTACACATCTATACTTTCCCCTATTCTACATATTGAATAGAAGATCCATTCCTGCATAACAGTCTTCCACTCATTTTAAATGTGTTTTGGATAGATTAGTCTAGTTAATTTTTGCTTGCACATTCTACACTCCACAACTTATCTGTGATTGTGTCTAGCGCACAACCGGTCCTTAGCACCACCATGTCGATTAGTGGTATCAGAGCCTAGCTCTCTCTTGTGCCTACAAACACACAAGACCAACAAGAGAAGGAAGGATTACCGGTTGGCTCTGTTTCAAGATACCTGGAAGAGCGCCATAGCAAGAGCAAGATGGTTGATGCCAAGAAGCAAACTGAGGCAGCCTTAGATGTCCAAAAGCTCATTGTGGACGCCCTAGAAGCACGACACACCAAGATCTTTAGCCAATTTCATGAGTTGATGATGTATGTCAACCCAACAACCTCATCCCCTCTCGTGCAAACAACTCTATAGTGGTTTCAGCAGCATACTCCCTTCAAAGTACAAGTCAATCTTGACATCCCCGTGTTCAAAGGTAGGATCAACACCGCAACATTAGATGGCTAGATCCAACAAGTCAAGGCATACTTCTCAATCAATCAATTCACCGATGCTGAGAAGATCACCTTCATCGTGTTGAAAGTGTCAATTCTGGTGGTTCACTATTGGGAAACTCTCCTCACACAACGTGAACAAGACTGCATTTTGATCGAGTTTTGAAGAACTTTTGTCGACGTGCTAAAGGACGAGTACTATCCTCTCGAACATTTTGATGATAAATACATCAAGTTCAATCAATTGCACCAACATAAGGAACAGTCAGTGGAAGACTACACCAACAAGTTCCATGACTACACTGTGCATTTTGCGTGAGAACGTGACTAAACACCATAAGGTGCTAAAGTACATCAGCGGACTCTAACCTTATGTCCGTGCGAAGATGGATTTCTTAACTTTCGACTCTCTAGAGAAAGCTTATGGCAATGCCACCAAAATCGAAGCCAAAGCTAAGATGCAGCAGTGTCTCACCTCTTCATCTAGTGTCGTGTGCAAGATCCAACCCGCACATAATGCACCATCTCAGCCGCCTTTGTATGAGCAAAATGCATATAGCAAGGTTGAGTAGCCTAATAAGGCCACACAAAACATGAAGGCTCATTCGCCTTCTAACTCAAACAAGGGCAAGAGGAAACTAGGGGACAAGTGGTGTCACCAGCATCGCTCATGTGCCCACAACAATTCTAAATGTCGCATCCAACAATCTTTGCTTACGCAATATAAATTAGGTCTCGCAGCCACAGACAATGCTGATCCAAATAGTTTTGTGTTTGAGCACCAATGCCATTACACCAAACACTTTGGAGAAAAGGGAGCATCTCTTCCACACAAAATTTTGGGTCAAAGGACAACCTCTCCATGTCCTCATCGACAACAGGAGTCAAAAGAACATCATTTCGCAAGACACAACTCAACATCTCGAACTTCCTACCGTGGCACATTTGGGCCCATACTCGCTTGGGTGGCTCTACTCAGGAAAGGATATACAAGTCCAACAACAATGTACTTTCTAGAACAATGTCACAACAGTGAAGGATAATGTCACTTGTGACATCGCACCTCTAGAGGTTTACAACATATTGCTAGGAAGACCATACTTGTATGACCACAAAGCTACATATCAAGCAAAGCCGCAAAGATGAATTGCTAACATCAAAGACCAAGTTATTCAACCTTTGAGTCATCTCCAATGACCAAGGTCACATTGGTTTCTGCCAAACTATGTCGCAAACTTATCCCGCGCACACAAAAGTTTGTGCTACTCACGATTCATTCTGAGGCACCTACACAAGAAAGCATCAACAACATACACCACATAAAGAATGTTGCAGTAGCAATGGCAATAGGGACAAAGTACTGAAATGGTATGGTGAAGTCTTTGCAGAAGTGAAAGACCTCCAAACACACTATGCAAAAAAGCACCACAATGATTTGGTTCCTAGATCCCCTCTTCCGAACAACCCTCTATACCACAAATCATTTGGGAAAATGATAAAGTCCAGTGCCAAACACGAGCTCCTCGATCAAGGCAAGATTAGGCCTAGCTCTTCATCATGCAACAATCTGATAGTCCTTGCTCCCAAGAAATATGGGACTTGGCTCCTTCGCATAGACTATTGCACACTCAACAAAATCATAATGAAGAATCGGTATCCACTTACGCACATCGATAACCTCTTGGACCAACTCCAAGGTGCTCAATACCACACCAAGAATGACATGAAGTTAGGTTACCTCCAACTTCCAGTCCATCCTGAAGATGTCTGGAAAATGACTTCGAAATGTTTAACGACAAGGTTCAACAATACTCCACCTATGAGAAAGAATTGTACGCTATAGTGCAAGAAGTCAAGCAACGACGACACTACGTTCTGCATAAGGAGATGGTCATTCATTTTGATCATAAGACACTTTGGTTCTTATAAACACAGAGTAAGCTGGAGAATTCGCACCACATGAAAGGGATGACTTACTTGCAGTAGTTCCATCTTGTGATAAAGCACAAGGGAAAGGATAACAAGGCTAGAGATTGCCTTAGCCAATGCCAATTCACGTGCTCGTCACAATGCTAGACACACACAACAATAACTTCACAGATTGGGTATCCCTTTACTCATCTACACCACCCTCGCAATTGGTAAGTAGATTCGAGAGTTCTACCTATCCGACAAGCTTCTCTACAAGGTTGGACATCTTTGTGTCCCTGATGGCCCACCTCACTAGAGACTCATTTGGGAGGCGCATTATGCCAAGACATCAAATCAGTTTGACGTTACAAAGACTCTAGCCGCATTGCAGTCAAACTTCTACTGGCCACACATGCACATAGATGTGGAGCGCCACATCAAGTCTTCCATTCCTTGTTGCAACGCATAGCCCATGGATAGGAACCTATGGCTATACACACCTCTCTCGGTTCCATCCAGACCATGAGAATCCACCAACGTGGATTTCATGACTGGTTGCCTATGACAACCGCGGTGTTTGTTGTAATGGATAGGTTTTCAAAGAAGGCTATCATGGTTGCCTACACGGAGGAAATAGACACAGCTAGCACTGCGCAAGATTTCTTCAGCTATTTATAGGTTCACTGTGGACCCCCAACATCCATTGTATCCAACTACAATCCTTGCTTTGGGAGTCATTTTTGGCAAGCATTGTGGGAACTGATCGGTACGTAGTTGGATCGGTTGATGAAATTTCATCCTCAGAGATATGGACAAATGAAACTTGTCAACTGCACACTTGTCCATCTCTTGCATATGTACAACCATGCGCACACACTTGGGATGACAATCGATTGTACATACATGCCCACAACAAAGTTCTTGTTCATTCCAAACATGTCCTAGGTTCTAACATGTGGCACCTCTAGCCATCCCTGTTGCGCACCAACTGGCACTTAGTCGTGCACATAGGAAAGGGATGTAGACAAAGTAGATAAGTTTTTGTGACACATACAATCTATTCATCAACGGGTTCAATAGATTCTCTCTCGCTCACAACAAAAGTACAAGGAGCACCATGATGCACATTGCACATCTCGTGTATTCGATTTGGCAATAAAGTATGGTTGTGCCTTCAAAAGGAGTATTTCAAGGGTCCACACCAAAAGATCAAGCCTTTGCGTTATGGTCCTTACACCATTATCCATGTAGATGGTGAGAATGCATTCACTCTTAATTTGGATTGATACTTGCGTGTGCACCCAATATTCAAGGTGGAGCTCCTTAAGCCTTACTTCCCCCCACTTCTTGAGCCTATAGTGACATAACATCCTTATGATTTGGATCCTAAGGACTTGCGTCCCATAGACAAAGACTAGATCATTGAAGTGGCATACACTCATACCCGTCATGGAAGTCATCAATTGTTTTGAGTGATCAAGGCCAAGCATTATGTTGATCAAACCAAGTGCAACAACCTTCAACAACTTCAGGTTCAATTCCCGTAGCTAACCAAAGGTGCAATGGGGACCATTGCTTCTCAAGAAAGGGCGAATGATCCATGTGCATACTTGTAGCTTGCCTCGCAACCGCACAAGCCTCCTCACTACTCTTGAAGAGCTTGAGTTGCTCACCCTTATAGCGTCTCATGGCAAGTATACTTGTCACGGTAACTTGGTGCATTGCCCATGCATTCCCACACAGGCCACATGCTTATTTTGCAACACTTGCAGCTTTTACAGTCTTGCACAATTCACACTGCAAGGCTCATAGCTTCTACAACTTCACACCAACTTAATTGTGAAACATTCACCACATTTGTAATGCCACGCATCATCCACAGCACCTGCAATGTCGTGCACCACATCACATCATTCACAATTTTACACATCACCTCACAACCTTGCAACATGTTAGACATCTAGCAATCGCTTCTCTACATGCCAAATGTCATCGCATATATGTACATAACCATTACACATTAGCGATTGCTTGCTAGCACTTCACTTCCACGTGGCACATCCAAACATGTGCCATGTCAAAAACATCATTCACAATTTTACACATCACCTCACAACCTTGCAGCATGTTAGACATCTAGCAATCGCTTCTCTACATGCCAAATGTCATCGCATATATGTACATAACCATTACACATTAGCGATTGCTTGCTAGCACTTCACTTCCACGTGGCACATCCAAACATGTGCCATGTCAGAACTCTCCACAACATGCCATGTCTTGGATCCAACCATCACTAGGTCATAGAGGATTAAGTAATCTCGTAACTGCTCTTCCAACCATCGTTGTCAATTGTAACCATCATCTTGTATTCATACATGTATATATATATATATATATATAGCAAAAACCACATTGGGAATCAATCTAGCTTGTGACATATGCATCTATGATAGAGCCAAGAGATCACAAACATACTAGAAAGGAGTTTGTTGGCATTTGCTCTAGCACTCAAAACACATTTGTAGTCCTGTATTCTTTCGTAGTAGTCTAGGTAATCGGCAAGGAAGCATTCCCCTTCTAACATAAGAACATGCACTCTTAGCTTTATTGACACCTATTTTGCATATTGAATAGAAGTTGCATTCCTGCATATTAGTCTTCCACTTATTTTGAATGTGTTTTGGATAGATTAGTCTAATTAATCTTTGTTTGTGCATTCTACACTCCACAACTTATATTTGAGTGGCTATGTCCACCCCACAACTAGTCCTGAGCACCACCGTGCGGATCATATATAGCCAAAACCACACCTTGCTCTCAATGACAGCTCATAAACCCTAAAAGCAATTGTTCTTACCCTGTCTGCCTCCTCCCATGATCCTTGCTTTGTGGTCACCTTGCCTTTTGCCAAGTCTCTCGCCAACAACTTTCTATTTGTAACCGTTTATGTAATGATTGTGTTTCTTGCATGATGCATCCACGGATCTTCAAGAGAGTCCAACCTTCTACCCAGTTCCTATACTTTGCACACACCCTCAGCAAAAAACCTGTCTTACTTTATTGATCATACTTTCATGCAGTTATACATGTGTGCAACCCCTTCGGATAGTTATGCTTGAGCACGACCTTAGTTAGTCAAAATAAGGTTTACTTTGTAGTATACTCTTTTGCTGAAAGATGCTTGGGTGGACTTGTCCTTAGTCAAAATTGGGATCAACACCTCCCCACACTATCTCTCTTGTCCATCCTTGGACAAGTCGGTGTCATCCACCTAAACTTCCAAAAGCTTAAGTCCTTCCTGCCAAAGTTCTTCAAAATGAATCCAACGTTCAATGGCAATTGTGACTTGCACAATTTTGGTTGGCATCTCACCAAATAAAGACTCAATTGTTGAAAGGTCTTTGGCACTCTCATTTCCCTTTTGTTTAACCTATTGGAACTCTTGGAGGTGGTTACCATAGGCTTCCCACGCAGTGTCCTCATCACTAGCCTTTAGTTGTAATCTTTAAAGGGCTTGGATAGGTCTTTGCATTGCTCTTCAACTGCGTCCTTTCTTGCTTCGGCCTCATTAAGTATTCTTTGTTTCTCAACCTTGTCCTTTATTGTGTATACCTTGTCCTCAAACTCTTCTTGTTGGATCTCTTCTTGTCATAGTCTTGCACTGATGACCTATGTTGTTTGTACAAACTTTTGAAAGACCAACTCTGCCATTTTTGCCTTAGTCGACTGAGTGTTCACCAAAATCTCAATGGCCTTGATGTTTTTCTCCAACTCTTCACCTTTCTCAACTAGCCCTTGTTACTCAATATCTTCCCTAGGTCATCTTTCCTTCGCTCTTGTTCTACACAATAGTTTACTCACCAATAAACCAAAGTGGTCTATAGGCTCCATATTGGTAGCAAGTGTATTCGTGAGTAGCATGGGCCTATCCTTGTCTATCTTCAAGCATACCATCATTATTTTGGCTTCAAGTATAGATATATGGCACTCCACCAAGGCTAACTCATTCTCCTTAGTCTCCAATTGATGCTTATAGAACTTCGCATCTATGTTGATTAAAATATTTTAGTACACCACCTCAGTAGCTAGGCGTATGAGGCCCAACCCAAATCACTCTTTGGTTAAGTATTGGGGGTTGATAGCCATAAAAATTGTCTTTGCCTCTTTAGCTGATGGCTACTCTGGATTGAGACACTCAAAAAATAACTCAAATGTTGCATGCTCAGTGTAAGTGTCAAACATCCATGAGAGGTGTCTGTAAGAGGTGGTTGAAGCATTTAACTCCCTAAGCACCTCCCACTCGTATGGCTCGATTTCTTCTTGTAAATCATCTTCTTTGGGCCCTTCTCCTAGAGACACTTCCTCCTCATTTGTGCTCTGCACAAAGGGCTCATATTCCTTGGAGATTATCTTGATTGGTGAGCCTTCTTGACCTATCTCCTCCTCCATTAGTTTATTTGCATCCTTTGTCCCTTCCCTCTCCTCTTCTTCTTCATGGGCCTCTTCATTGCGCATTTCCTCTTAATTTGCATCTCCTTCATGTGTTTCTTCTGCATTTATCTTCTCTCCCTCACCCTGAGTCTTTTTATCTCTCTTTACATCGTTTGTCCCCTTGCCACGTGCCTCATCCACACTTCTTTTTACCATGAGTTTTGGCATGGACCGCGACCCATGTCTTGCACTTCCATTTGTTGGCCCGTCCATCCCCATAACTAGAAAAGCTAGAGACTTGTCCTTCTCTAATTGTTCAACTTGAGTATCGACTTGTGGTGCGGTCTGCATGACAATGTCCTGTGGTGGTGATCCTTGTGCATGAGAGTTCTGCCTTGTCTCTTTTTCCACTTATTTTTCACTTGTGACCCCTCCTTGCCCAACCCTAGTGCTTCTTGTTTGGGTTACCACAAGCATATCCACTTCGACCTTGGGTTTGACTTGCATCTCCCCCTCAGTCTCATTTTGTGCGGTGGTGTCAGGCTTCCCACTCCCTTGTTCCACTCCTTCGCCTTGCTCTTTTTGGGCTTCCACATTTTTCCCACCCCCGCTTTGTACTTTTGCCTCTGCTTGAATTTGTTTTTCTACAAGGGTTGTTGAAACTTGTGCACTATATTCTTTCTCCTCTTAGTTTGTAGAGAATCCCCTTAGTACTTAGGCTCATATTCCTCCTCTTCAACAAAAGGCCTTTTGTTTCTTCTTTTCTTTCCACTCTTATTGTGGCATGTTCTCTCCGTAGTATGTTCTATAGTTCTTTCTCTTGCTACTTCCTTGAGCTTTCTTTTGGTGGGATTAATTGCATATGTCAAACAACACTTAAACTCCTTGATTGTTTCTACTAGTGCAGGGTCTATGATGACCTTGTTGTCCTCTAATTTTTTATTTTTGGATGTTGTCTCCTTTCCTGGGTACTTGAATTGGAAGCTCAAAACGAGGATATCTTCCTTGAGGACAACAGCGTCAACCTTTGCACATGGGATCTATTGTATTATGTTTAGGCTGTTATCCATATATTTGGTCGTGATCCCATACAACAACTTGAGCCACACGATCATCCAGTCCACATCCTTTTTCTTTACCTTCATGAGAGTGATGAATCATCACACAAAACTCTCCATAACCTCTGTGTGCATCAAGCATTGCGCTAGCAATGCGTCACTCATCCCCTCTCAATATCTTTAATGTCTCGCACCATTTGTCCATCTTCTTTTTGTAAGATGGACTCATTTGGACAGGACAAGAATGGCCTTTGTATCTTTGAGTGGGGGAGTCATTCCAAATTGGATAAATAAAAGGTTTCTCAAGGGGTCCATCTAGAATCTCAATCTCATCACAAAATATCAATATGGGTATGGTTCCCTATCTAAACACGCCACCATTAAGTTGTGCCTCCTTTGCAGCAAAGTTTACCTCCTATGTGATGTACCGCACAAAGTTGTATCACACCCGTTTGCACTAGATCTGGTGTGAGATGTATACTATTTTGTTGGAAGTCGAGTTCCATCAAGCCGCCACCGTCAACATTTCATTGATCAAATGGGCAGTTGCATGGATAGCTCAATCCTCCAACTTGTTGATTACCATGGTATACACCTCTTTGTAACTTCAAATCCTTGGCCACTTCATCTACTTGCTTGCTAGTAAGGGCCAACCGCAAATTTTCTCCTTTGTTCTTTAGCCTGGTCGACTTTACGATGCATTTGGGTGTGATGGCCATCCTTTAGCCAATGAAGTAGAACCTTCCCTAGTGCAGGTGCAAAAGTAGAAATTTCACTAGCTTCTCGCGTTTCCGGAAACAAAGGGAACTCCCAAAGTTGCAACACTCCATTATCTTCGAGTTGCCTCTTGATTGTTGCGTCTATTAGTTTCAAGCCATCTCTTCCAACGTTCTCCAATTCAATGTAGTAGTCAACTTGTAGCATATCTTCATTTGAAGTCATTGATAGTGCAATACCCTACACATGAGATTAGCACTTCTCCACATTCTACCATCTCCAAGAATTGCATCAATGGTGGGGAAAATGGTGTCGTTTTCTTTCTATTTTTTGCTATGTTGTTGGAGCTTCTTCGATAACTAGAGAAAATGGTGGGGAAAATGGAGTCACTAGCACCCCCTAAAACCCTAGTTTGCACCATCTTTTTTTGTTTCGATGCCATCCCATCAACTACTTTTGCAACTTCCATCTTTTTCTTCTATGGTGCATCCCCTTGGCTTTCTTTAGTGGTTTTCATGCTACTTGTTACATGTATGCTACTGTGTCACTCTACCACTTCAACCCCCAAGATTCAAACCTCAACAATGGCGATCGCAAGCCCTAACCTACAGTTCCTTCTTCTCCATGGCTTGATTACCTTTCCTCAACATAATTTTCTTGGCTCGCGACTCGCACTTGCAATGGCAATTACAAATTAGTCAGTGGCGGTCGTCTTCACAAAATTTTGGAGCAATTTGCATGGCCTTACTACCTACAACTTTTTCTTTGCTCAATGAATTTTCTCTACTTGGTTCTTCGTGCCCCCAAGGGTCATACATATAGTCTTAACGACATTTAATTCTTTCACCTACCCTTCTGCCACTTTACTTTTCATACCTCCACCTATCCTTCATCACAATGACGTCATCTCCTACATTGCTTCCATTGGGGTGTGGTCTATGCCATTCCCCTTTACTATGTTTTTGGGCCTTGTGCGTAGCTTTGCACCCCCACAACCCTTGCCTCGCACTCCTCACATATCCAGATACTTTGTCATTTTTGCATGCACCGCTCCTGCATCCTTGACTTTCCCTTCCCTGACATGGTGTTTTAAGCCTTCCTTTTCTACTAACCCTTGCAAACTTTCCCCACACTAATTATGCACATGCCTTTGTTAATCCCTTGATGCATTCTTGTTTCCTTGGCAATCTCTCTTCCCTTCTTTATGTGTCGCATGCTCCGCACGACATCTTTGCATGCAAACCTTGTGCTTAGCCTAATCTTTTTCATTTCATCTTTGATGCAAATTACAAGGTACAAATGCCTTAACCTACCTACACACAAACAAGATTGTGCACAACCAAACTTGTAGCGAAAACGCCTCCTTATTATGGAAAAACAACACAATTACATAAAGCAAATAACTTGAAGGAAATGACTTTTAAAAGAAACCTTTTTGTGTTAGATTTTCCCTTAGCCAATGGCTTTATTGGTGTGTGATCTTGACAAAGATCACCCATAGTATGGCTTAGGCCTACTTCCATTGAAATGCCTTGGTAGCATTGCACCGTCTAGAGTGTGCAACTTGCATGTGCTAGCCTCAAGGATGTCGTGATTGATATATGGTCCCATCAACCAGATGTGGAGCTTTCATGGGTGTTTAGCATACATGGATTCATAAAAAAGCACTTGTGCCCTCTTGCACAAAACCTTTTTCTGCATTGATTATTAAACCCCTTGGCTTCAACATGCCAACATCCTCTTCTCGTCTAGCTTCATAAGTTCTATTAGCCTTATATTCAATGACTCTTTATCTTCCAATTCTCCTACGTGGGTTATGTGCAATGATGGCAAAATGAACTCCATAGGTAAAACGATCTCTTATCCGCCAACTGATCTGACATCGTATTCAATTCCCTAGGCACATGTGCAATTTGTAAGTGGGCAAATTTGGACAACATTCCGCAAATCTACTCAACAAGGGTTTTGTTCTCCTGCAAATTATTACTACCTACTTGGAGGTGAGATTCATAAGTGTGGAATTGAGAAGCCATTTTTCAAATCTCCTCAACAAGGGTTCTAAGTCACTAGTTCTACGGCAGACTATTATTGCCTGCTTGAAGGTAATTAGCAAGGAATTGGGAATTTTTTCCCACACATATTGACTTTATACTAGTACAAATATCTTAAATACATTTATCTCAAATCCACCAAGAGATATCAATCTCAAGATTCTTATCTTGGATTTTTCACATATCACTTTGATTTAAAATTCCATCACTTTCTCAGCAAATTTCCCACTAACTAGTGAAAATGGCATCAATCTAGCTACACCACTATCGGGCTCAAAAAAATATTTGTGGAAAAAAAAGGGCTCTGAACTCCACCATATGACCAAGATATTACGATTTTTCGATTGACTTCTCCAAGCAAAAAAGAAAAAACTTCCAAGTGACAGTCAAATAGACATCATATTTGAAGTTGAAATTCCCTTTGTGACTGTCAAATGGACATCAAATTTAAGATTGAACATAATTGTGAGCAACTCACTCCATTGTACTCCATTGCTGCCATTGTAGAACGCCTATTGGCGTAATTATGCTCTTTCTCAAGTCATAGATGCCATCGGATCCATATGGCCTTCTCAACAGTATTACACTGGGTTCCCAAACTTGATAGATACCAAAAGATAGCCTGCCCATTATGGTTTTGAATTATCCCTCCAGCTCCAACTTGGCATGGGTTTCCTTTGCAAGAGCCATTCATGTTTAGCCACACCCATCCATTGGTTGGTGCCTACATTTTCCTTTCCCATTAACCTTTTTACCAACCCTGTTATTGGGAAGAGAAACCAGCATTTTTATCATGTGATACACATGCACATCTTAAATCACACACACAAAGAGTGTCACACATGGAGAACACCCTTGTGGCTTAGGGTAGTGTTAATTAAAAGAAAGACTTTAATAGAGAAATACAGATACAAAAATGTAAAGCATATGACCAATAAGCAAAAGCATTTGCATGGTCTCCTAGTTGAACATTTTCAACTTTTAAAAATCGATAGTTATCCCATCATGCATGTTCCTAACATTTATTGTATGCTTGCTATAGAGGATTTTTATCCAAATGTGTCTGTCCTATAGTAGGTCCATGAGGAAGTACATATACTGGACATGATAGTCTATGCAACATCAAAGGTTATTAATTTTTTGGCTGCTAAAGAGGGTGCAAATGGTAGTATCAAGTTGGAAGGCTGTATCTTTTTCGGATGCTGCAATATTTCATATTATTATCTTAATATTGGTGATGGCAATATAAGGTGGAACTTAAACTTGGATTGTCCAAACGATAAAAAAAATTAAGGCAATGTATTTAATATGGTTTGCACATATATTCAATGATCTTGCTAAATTTATTACCTTAGAATATGGAGGTAAGGTGATGAATTATCTTTCTCAATAACTATATTAACTATCTGTAGGCAGAAAACAAATGTTCTTCACTTGGAATTTTATCTTCATGAATTATCTTTACCATCCAGATCTTTAATAATGAGAATACCAGATTCATCAGGTTATGTCAATTGCTGCCTGTGAAGCAATGAGGCTCTTCTGAACTGACACCATGGTTATAATTTTTCAGCTTCTAACCTTGTAAAAATCTCCTAAGCATCTACCACATCGTTTATCCACTAAGGTTTCATGGATGGGAAGATTATCATGACTCTGGGAGTGCCTAGGATTTTCCAGACAATCAAGGAATTTAAGTGGGAAGATTTGCTTTTAGGGTATCACCTTAGAACAAGTCATCAATCAAGCAATCATACAAACTGGAAGCATAGCATAAGTAAATACTGGGGTCAAAGTTCAGTATGCTGAACTTCCTTTGCAAAAGTGTTTATCATTCCTTCAGATAGTGTTAAAATTTGGTTTTTAGTAACAAAAGAACAGTTGCATTTTTGAAGGTAAAATTTGATAGAATTTCAACAATATTGAAATACTCATAAGTCGATTCATAAAAAGAAATGACTGCAGTTACTCCTTCCCCAATAAAGTCTTTGCTCGTAGTTATACAGTTCGTATGTATGTTTACCAAGCTGGCTTGAGTGTTCATCCTACACAACTGAGACACTGATGGAAGAAAACAAAATTGGGCAAGAAATAAATGTAAAATGGAAAACACAGAAGGAAGAAAAACGTGTGCCATGCAGCCAAATATTTCATATGTGCTTCTTTCTACAATAGCTATAACCCAGCCAAACAACATGGGGCAAGATAAAATGCCTTACATTTTCAAAAGGTGGAGTTCCTTCTAGCATGCAATAATATTTTAGAGCACGGTGATGATGTCCAAGATTCATATATGCATCAGCAACATCAATTATCGACTCAGCAAGCTCCTCCGCCTGCTCTGCATGAAGATCCTCAAAACATTTCTATGGTAAAGGGAAAATATCAATTGTTAGAACCATCTGTGCCATTACAGAAACATGCGACTCCAAAACAAAATTATCTAAATTAGATGACTAGGCATATGTTCAGAAAAACATGACATAAAAGTTGAGCCAACTTATGAAAAAAAATCTCCCTACAATGAAAACACCACATAGATAAAGACGATCGTCTGTAATCTAAAGTATACCTCAGCTTGTTTCAAATCTCCCTACAATGAAAGCACCAAATAGATAAAGACGATCGTCTGTAATCTAAAGTATACCTCAGCGTGTCCCAAATTTCCAAGGTGTGCATGACATATACCCGCTTTGATAGCAAGGTCTGGTGGTAATCCCTGTCCAGAACAGTAAATCATGCGTGCATGCTCAATATGTTGAATTGCTCTGGAAAAGCTTTTGTTTTCCATGTGTAGTGCAGCCAACAAGCTAACAACTGTCAGATCAGCCTCTGACGGATGTTCATCAATTAGCTTTTCTAAAACCTCTCTTGCTCGCTGACTGTGACCACTTCTATGGTGCATCTAGGACACAAAAGAAATGCAAATAAGGCATTTTTTATTATGTTAAAGGTAATGAAGTTAAAGGTAATCAAGGCATTTTCAAAATACTGCCATCTCTTTGCCATCCCAAACTGAGCAAAAATGATATTACATCTATGAAACATGTTACGACTATAAAGCCAATTCCAAATGTAGATAAAAATTCTCATTGTTAGCAACTCATTCACAAGTACATATTGTGGAGTTAGCATTACATTACAAAGCTTAACAAAAAACAAAAATAAAATATGATTATATATTCTAGATGCATATGCAAACTATTGAAGAAGCAGATAAAAATGACATTAGCAATATAAAATAGGAACAGCAGTAAATGCACATGTGCCAACCTGTATTTATGTCTATACATGCCTTACAGAATGTAATTGCTTAACCAGAATCAATGCGATAAAGTAGCATCCCTTATGGGCATAGTAACCAGGAGACACATCTCCAAGTACCTGGGATGCATCTCAAGGTACCTGGGACACGTCTCGGAGATGCAAGACATGATCGGAGACGTCCCCCGAGTCAGAGACTTCATTTGAAGTCCCCCACATCACCTCCCAAAGTCTCCTGAAAAAAAAATATCTCCTACCTTATAATAAATATAAAAGGTTAAAACTTCAATACTTTATAGGTAAATAAAATGATAAATATTAATAAACTGATTAAAAGTATAGCCTCGATGGTTGAAATGGATGGCCTCGATGATTTACCCACAGTTCGATTGCCTACAGAGGAGCTAGAGCTCTAGAGCAATGACTATCTAGAAAATAATCTAGCAGAGAACTTGGAGGGGGGAGAGAGTATCCGCAAAATTTGATCCTTTAGATGATTGAAGTCAGATTTGTTCATACTTCTTAACATGTTTCACATTTTTGTTTTTTTCTGCATGCCAATTGGTTGGCAAATATATCAGTATGTACTCTCAACACTCGTATTTTACGAGGTTAAAAGATTGAAGTTTATGAGTTGCAACCGTTATAATTTCTACTTTCTTCAAAATATCATGTAGTGTGCTAAAACTTCTTAATTTTAATGCATTTTGTATATTTCTGAATTTCATTTCAGTGTTCTATGTTTATGGAAACAGAATTTGATGTATTTTAATTTTTTTTATTTTAATTTTTTCAATTTCAAAAATTTAAATATATAAAAATTATTATTTTATTTATTTTGTCATCTTCAAGTACCCCCATACCCAATGTCTGAAAATTAACATTCCTGTCTCCGAGGCCTGTCCCCATCCCCGTCTCCTGGTGACTATGTTTATGGCTCATGCAAACCCCCTGAAGCTTACGTAAGAGGCTAGCAACCGGCTTGTTAATATAATAACAAGTACAATCAAGGGTGCCTAGCTTTATGCAGCAAGATTATTCACTTCAAACTTAGTAATAAGGAACACTTCGTTATAAGCAGCATAAGAGTTCAAACCAGATACCCAATCCTCTAAGATTAGGAATGCTTCTCCAATTAAAGCCATGGTTTAGTGTGCCTTTTATCCCTCTAAGACTAGAAAATCTGAAGCATAATAGGCACAGTAAAACATAAGAGTCATACAAGTTAGGACTCTCAAACTTTACGTACTTTATCCATTAAACAAGCAATGCTGCAAAGGACTCACCAAGTAAACCACCCGAGATTTTACACTTCAAAGGACTCTATTAAAGTTAGCAGCATACGTACTCATCACAAGCTTCAATTATAAGATGGCACACACAAATGTAGAAATTATTTTCCCAACAGAATCTCATTTATCCTAATACCAGTTCACACTGTAGCAATCCCAGGGATTAAAGATAATGTGAAGGTTAGCTTCACTCAATTTACAACTAAACAAAAACAAAATGGTATGATAAAAATAAGATAAAGATGCATTGCAGCAAAAATAGACCTTAGAATTGTACTTCTCCGAACCCTTACAACTAAGAATTTCATTGGTACAAATAATGTGTTGTTTTTTAGGACAGAAAATATGAATATTGTTTGTATTGATTGATTGATAAAATCTCAGAGAATAACGAAGTCATACATATTTCTAAATTTTTTTATGGCCAGACTCCAAAGTCGTAATATATATAACTCAAAATATTAAAGTACATATTAAATGGTTATAAATTAGTCTAACCCAAGTCTGACGCACAATTAACATTGACACCTAAGTAAAATTTAAATAACATAAAAAAGTTAGAATGCCTAAGTATAGAAACAGGCATTAACTTTGAACACGCTTCTTAATAAGCGTGTTGTTAACTGTTATGACAAGGAAACCCTCGGACTAACCATTATTCTTAATAAGCGTGTAGTTAACTGTTATGACAAGGAAACCCTCGGACTAACCATTATTCTTAATAAGCGTGTAGTTAACTGTTATGCCAAGGAAATCCTCGGACTTACCATTATTCCTTTCTTCAAAGATTCAATGAAGATATATGCAACTTGATCTCAGGTTGAACAACTTATAAGCTTGATCCTATATTCTGCACCTGTTATGCGATACGTCAATCATTACAATGCACTGCGGTGTACTTAGCACTCACATGTGTAATGTCCCTTTTTTTGGAAATTAAAGTGATATTATTATTAAAATAAGAAGTATTTCTAAATACTTAAAATAAAGTAATAATCATCTAATTTGTTTTTCACTTAAGTTGGGGCCCTTTAAGGGTCATGCGCAAATTAAAAAGCAAATCTTCCTTATGATTTGAATTTGGGTTCCCTCTCATTTGGGCGTGCCACTTGAGGAAAAATTATAAAGGGAGAGGAAGGCTTCATTGGAGGATATGCTAATTTTGATAATTGAAATTCTTCATGCATGAAAATTTTGTTGAACCTGCGTGTTCAATAGGAGTGGGCACTGTAACCCACGATTTGTTGTTGATTATACAATATAAAGGTGTCTCTTAACGCTATCTTTGCTAAAGAGATATTGTTCATGCCCTAAAGAGTGGGACGATTTGCCTTAGAAGGATTTGTGTGGAATTTTCTAAGGGTTTCATGGTCTTTTCTTGCATGTTAAGCTTGTTGATTATTTATATTATTTTTTCAAGTGGAGCGAACTACTTGGAGAGCTTGGAACTAGGATTTGGATACCTCATTTGATCTAAAAATTGCAAATTAAATATTTGGACTTTGTTTGCTAAATTTATGATCATTGGTGTGAAGTTTTAGATGGATTTGTGAAGGGTTTGAAGAAGAAAATTAAATAATAATTTTCAAAATTATTATTTAATTATTTTACAGAAACTAGGATTTTCAGAACTTCAGAGCAATTTTCAGTGACCTTCCCATGGAAAGAAAATTTTGATTTATGTTTCACTAGAAAGCTTATATTTTTAGCTTCGCTTTGAGCTATCACTTGATTAAAAATTTCAAGTATTTTCGGAGTTATGGGTTTATAAAATTTCAGCTGTATTTTGGGCATAAAAATCACAATTTTTAGAATTTCGAAAAAATTGGATATTCATTTTCTCCATATATTTGTGCATCTACAATAATATTTTCATAATTTTTGAGTGGCTGGAAGTGATAGATCTAAAATTGGTGAAGACTTTGTATCCTTCGAACAACAGCAGAAAATTGGCGATTAAAACTAATTTTTTCATCATTTTGTGCCATATGGAGAGAGAAAGCTATTTATCGAAGGGATTTAAATCTGAAATTTATTATTTATTTTCAGATTATTTTATTGGCAGAAAATTCCATAGGAAACCCTCATTTTTGGCATCTAGGGTTTCGTGCATTAAATAATGGTTTTGGAGAATTTAATTCTCAAGCTAGGGTTTTACTAATTTTCAGATCAGATTTAGGGGAATTTGGGGAAAAGCCCTTATTTGCTAAATCGTCCCATTTGGGGACATTACAGTGGTACTCGAGCACCGATCTTGTGCACTTGTGAGGTTGTATTTAAGATTGGGATGCAAGCTAATAATCATGTTTTTCAGAGGAGAGGAAAAAAAATGAGTAAGTTTCCTCTTTCTTTTTTTGATGGCAATAATAAAATTTCTGCTAGAGCTTGGTTGAAGGAATTCGAGACATATTTGCTATGGAATTCTATGTATGTGGAGGATGCCCTCAAATTTATCCCTTTGTACTTGGATGGAATGGCACATAAGTGGTGGCATCATTTGCTGACGACTCAAGGAACCGAATCCATTGCTTGCCTTGAAGATTCTGGTCAAAGGTTCCTAGAACGGTTCAATGTGCAAGGATGCAAGGATGAGCAAAGTGAAAATATTTCATTAATTGACAATGTTTCCTTATCTTCTAATGATTGCATGCATGTTAGTAATGTGACAAAAAAGGGAATCATGAAATCTACACGTCAAAGGGAAGAAAATTCAGATATACAAGTTGAGAAAGAGAGTTTGATGGATGAAGCACCAATTTCACATGAGGATAGTGGTATGCAGCTAGCTGTCTTTTTCGGAACAGCAGTACATGAGGAGCAAATCAATGATGTTGATAATGCTAGCAAGAGTTATGAAGGTACTCCATACATGTGCACACAAGGTATAGATGAAAGTGAAGCAAAAAGGAAATCTCTTGTGGTAAACAAAGGATCTAAGAGTGAAGATCTTGCACCATCTTTCGGATCTCTATTGGCTGATTTTCAGTTTGCTAAGACAGCCGCTAAGGGTAAGCAATTTGACTATCTTCATAGCAAGGATTTGTTGTACCACCATCATACTTTGTTCTTGCATTGTTTTGATCATCATGAGTATTATGCTAACAAGGGAGATTATGAGGATATTTTGCATGATTTGAATGACACAAAGGCTCCTTTATTTTTATCAATCAATATGATAGAGGGATATTTGAAGAGTATGAGGAAAAAAGATGAATGGAACAATGATAGGACTATTATAAGACATCATGGACAGCCATGTGCTTGCAAAAGAAGGGACGCTACAACACAAATGGTAAGTTTACCTAGTTCTGATTTTTGTCATACTAATATTGAGAGAGATAAGATGAAAATTGATTGCCAAAGGGAAGAGCTAGAAAAAGTGGTAAGAAATCTGATTTTTTTTTAGTTCAAATTTTCTGAGTTAACAAAACAAGTTCAGCCACATAAAAGAGAAAAAAATTGGCACTTTCAAGGCATGCTACAGCCCATGTTGGGGAAACTTTGTACCAAAGTGCATTCTGAAAATTGTCACACAAGAAAAAATTGAATTAACATGGCAGGTACAACAGTATATAAAAAGGGATAAAACTCAATATTGGTGGGGTTTGTTTGGTAATGCATACATGTGTGAGGAAGCTAACAAAGAGCAGCCAAGAAAAAGACATTCATTTTACATAAGGGGATTCCTACCAAAGAGTTTAGGAGATTGTGTTATGCACTTGCAAGGTATGTTTTCCAATTTGGTTAAGCTTGTTTTCTTTCTACAAATGGAAGGACTATATTTATAAAATAAAGAAGGATTGATGTGGTATAAAGAAGGTCCTAGCATCTTGGAATGCACACTATAGGAGCACACATCCTCTAGTGTTTTTCTATGAGATGAATTTAATTATGGGCAGCCTTGCTAAACATAATAATTTGGTTCAGTTTTGCAGTTCTAATCTTTTTCATATAGGGCATAAATCCATAATGGTTTGTTGGAAAAAACATGAGGTAGATCATATTGCTTGTGTATGCTATGAAGATTTTTAGTTTGCAAACCAAAAAAAGAATGTTGAGCTCACTAATTTCATATAGGGATGTGAAAAAAGCAAATTTGATATCGCTGCCCCTAATTTGGAAGTTCAATTTGGTATGGTTGGCACGTGCAAATGTCAAAAATTATGAGGGAAAGGATTCAATGCAAATTCTTTCAAGGTATGAAGTTGTATTTTTGTTTAATATCATGATTGACACATTAACTGCTGCTCAAAAAACAAAGATTGACATGGAAGGGATCAATTTTTATGTGTTGGTGATATTTATAGCTAAAAATAAGGAATTTTCAGCCCTCTTATTGTGGTCACAAAAAGGTTGTTCAAGGATTTTTGATCATAACAGCTTCTGCAAATTAATTAGGATTGTTGATTGCAAAGGGAACAGCCCTCTTATCACTTCTATTTTAGTCATTAAGGGTTATCCAACCACATGGGAAAAGAAATTTCAGTTTGCTAGTAAAGGGTATTTTGTTTTTATTGTTTCAAAGAGGTTTGCAATCATTTCCAAGCCATTTTTAGGGAAAAAGAAACAAGATTACAGCAGTATACAGGCCAGCATGTTTTAAGTTTGGAAACTTCTTCAAAAAAATGGAATTCATAAGAGGATTGCAAGCAAAAGAAGAGAGTCTAATGTCATGTCAACAAGGCATGAAGATGAAATCACAAAAGTGTTGTTAAACACTATACTTTTCTCTAACATGTTTGTTCCATGTGTAGGTATGGAAAGATCAAGAACAAGAAAGAAGATTGTAGAAATTTTGGATCAGCCAAAGTACATCAAAGGCATAAGTTTGCATTGGCAAGAGATCTAACATTTGACCGGCACCGGATCAAGGCTTTGGGGTCACTACATCATGTCTTCTCTCTTGGACATGGTTCTTGGGCATATGAGCTTGCATTTGCTTGAGGGCACGCAAATTTGGGGAGGACTGTAATGTCCTCTTTTTTTTAAATTAAAATGATATTATTATTAAAATAAAAAGTATTTCTAAATACTTAAAATAAAATAATAATCATCTAATTTGCTTTTCACTTGAGTTGGATCCCTTTAAAGGTCATGAACAAATTAAAAAGCAAATCTTCCTTATGATTTGAATTTGGGTTCCCTCCCATGTGGGCGTGCAACTTGAGGAAAAATTATAAAAGGAGAGGAAGGCTTCATTGAAGGATATGCTAATTTTGCTAACTGAAATTCTTCATGCTTGATTTTGTTGAACCTGCATGTTCAATAGGAGTGGGCACTGTAACCCACGATTTGTTGTTGATTATACAATAAAAAGGTGTCTCTTGACACCACCTTTGCTAAGGAGATATTGTTCATGCCCTAAGGAGTGGGGCGATTTGCCTTGAAAAGATTTGTGTGAAAGTTTGTAAGAGTTTCATGATCTTTTCTTGCATATTAAGCTTGTTGCTTATTTATATTATTTTTGCAAGTGGAGCGAACTACTTGGGGAGCTTGGAACTAAGGTTTGGATGCTTCATTTGATTCAAAAACTGCAAATTAAATATTCTGATTTTGTTTGCTAAATTTCTGATTATTGGTGTGAAGTTTTGGATGGATTTGTGAAGGGTTTGAAGGAGAAAATTAAATAATAATTTTCATAATTATTATTTAATTATTTTACAGAAACTAGGGTTTTCAAAACTTCGGAGCAATTTTCGGTGACCTTTCCATGGAAGAAATTTTTTTATTTATGTTTTATTGGAAAGCTTATATTTTTAGCTTCGCTTTAAGCTATCACTTGATTAGAAATTCCAAGTATTTTCGGAGTTATGGGTTTATGAAATTTCAGCTGTATTTTGGGCATAAAAATCACAATTTTCAAAATTTCAAAAAAATAATTGGATATTCCTTTTCTCCATATTTTTGTGCATCTATAGTAATATTTTCATAATTTGTGAGTGGCTGGAAGTGATAGATCTAAAATTGGTGAACACTTTTTATCCTCCGAACAGCAGCGAAAATTTGGCGATTAAAACTGATTTTTCCTTCATCATTTTATTGCATGAGAAAGAAAGATATTTATCTAAGGGATTTAAATCTGAAATTTATTATTTATTTTCAGATTATTTTATTGACAGAAAATTCCCTACAAACCCCTCACTTTTGACATCTAGGGTTTATTGCATTAAATAATGATTTTGGAGAATTTAATTCTCAAGCTACAATTTTACTAATTTTCAGATCAGATTTAGGGGAATTTGGGAAAAAGCCCTTATTTGCTAATTCATCCCATTTGGGAACATTACAACATGAAACACAAGATTCTTATCAACTTAAATACAATTTGATTGGCATAGATGAACTGTGTTGCTTGAACTCTTGCTATAATTAAAATCACTCGAGATTCCCACTCACATCACTTCGCATTCTACACCAACCACTGCCTCATATTCAGTTTTCATAAACGAAATCATAACCATACGTTGCTTTTTGCTTATCCACCAGAGCTCCTAAACCAAGACTAAAGTAGTATCCCAACGCAGATTTCCTATCATCCATTGAAACCTGTCCAATGTGAGATAGCTCCTGAACCAAATTGAGATGATCGTTTCTCTAAAGCTCAATGTGATTGTTTAATGTGCCTTTTATACTTCAAAATTATTTTTGATACATTCTAATATATAGCTTTCAGTGAGCTCAAGAATCTTGAAACCACACCAACTGCAAAGCTAAGGTCATTTATGGTAATTGTAAGACGTATCAAACTTACCAACTCCCTGTTAACATGTTCCATTTACCTGCTTAGAATGTTCACTTTTCAAAAGTTTTAAGTCATGTTTCTGTAGGTGTTACTAAAGGGTTGCAATCTATCATTCTTAACTTCAATTCTTGCGCATATGTAGTCTTATAAATGGAAATACTATTTTCTTATTCCCACAATCCTATACCACGACATGGAAATCAGGATGCATCTTCACATCAAGAGGAAGCTGTGACTTAATTTACTTATTGCATAACATAAGACAGTCCACATAAACATGGAAATACATTTCTGTAGGTGTTAGTGAAGGGTTACAATCTATTATTCTTAACTTTTCCACCAATTCTTGCACATATGTAGTCTTATAAATGGAAATACTATTTTCTTTTTCCAACACTTCTAGACCAAGAAATGGAAAGCAGGATACATCTTCCCATCAAAACGAAATTGTAACTTAATTGACTTTTTGCACAACACGAAGATGGTCTACATAAACTTGGAAATAGCTTTCTAAATCTGGATAACAAACAATTTCGCTTCACACTCAAAATATATTTTACCACCCACTTTAAAAGGTCTTGGAGTCCAATGGCAATGTTGTCACATTTGGTTCCAGCCTAGCGTTTTACCTGCTTGTCTTAGATTTGTTTTTCTCCTCCAATACTTTATAGAATATCTGCAAGGAGGCTTGCATATCTCCTCGAAAACTTACTGTATGCCAATTCTATTGGAATAAGAGGATCATAGTCATATATTGGCTATTGCTCTAAAAAGTGAGATAGTTATGGGATTAGTCCCTGCATTAGCCACTTTTAATCTCTTATGATCATGTTTATCAGCCAACTCCGTAGAATAGCCAGCGGTTAAAAATGAGTAATATGCACTTTTCTAAGACTTAGAAAATGGTAGTTTTTGTTGTACGGGCTAAACCAGCATATGTTTGAAATGAAAAGTAATTTTTAATTACATATTTGGATTTCTCTCGAAAAAATTGCCCAATTCAAAAAAACAACACACCCTTTCGAGGTCATATGCAAAAGTTATCGTTGTTTAAAGTTGGCAAACTTGTTTTCTAGTCAATCTCGGTGGACTGACTGTTCATCTTTGGAGCAAGAACTGGTGACCTCCGGACCTAGACTAGTGACCTCCGGAGGCACGAGTATTGAAGTGTTTTTGACATTTCAACTTCTTTTTGAGGGTTAGTTGAGTTCTTGGGGGTTTCTAAGGCTAGAAAAGGACAAAAACAAGTCTTGGAAAGGCAAAGATAATCAAGAAAGATGCATGGGAAGATGAAAGGACATGAAGCATTTGGCTTCAGATTCCAACTCTTGGACTTCTTGTACATGTCTAAGAGGTATTCCTGTGTATAAATATGAACCTCTAAAGTTCATTCAGTAGATGAGACAATCGGGAGAGATCAAAAACAGTAACTGTTGAATAATGTAATTACTATTAACTAAAACCAGTTGAGGTCTAACTAATAACCTCCATAACTGCTCTTGTAACCATTTTTGCACTGCATAAATAAAGATCATGCACTGATCTGATAACATCAAGTGCTTTCAATCATCTCTTCTCATTTGCTAACAGTGGTATCAGAGCCACCACTCGAGGAAGCCAGCGAAGGTACGAGTGGTCATCATTCGAGGAAAACCTGGTGTTAGCGTACGAACAGAAGGAGAAAGAGGAAATCACGAAGGTTTTTTGTGGAAGGCACAGTCTGAAGGGTTGTGAAGCACATCAACAGAAGTTCATGGAAATCATGGGCGAAAACAAAAGTCCCATTGAAGAATCGTGAAGGATTTGCAGATAATCATCGTTGATTTGCAGATAGTGAGAAATCGCAGAAAGCACATACAATCGCGAAAAGAAAGCACAGTTACGACTGGAAGAAGAATCCATTTCAGCCACGAAAGCAACACAGTCCTGTTGGGAAGGTTATGAGAGGTCACTGCAAAGAGCAGTAGCGGAAGGGACACAGTTTGCAAAAATATAAATCGCGAAAGGGCATTCCGGAAAGGTTTCATTTCGTGGAAAAACGATGCACGCAAAGGCAAAGACCGTCTAAGCCTGTAAACACAGGAAGGAAGTCAAAGTCTGGAGTCACAGCTGAAGATGAGGGCACATGAAACGCAATCGAAAATTCAAAACGTGAATTTCAGTTAAAACAAGTGTTGGAAGGGCACAAAAACCCTACAGTCGTTTTACACCTGCGTTGCAAGCAAGGGCACGAACAACCCCTGGAAGAATTTCGTGGAAGTTACAAGCAAAAAGCCGGGGCATAAAAATTCCATGAGTTTTTTATAAGTTTTTCAGAGTTTTTATATATTTTTTTCCCAAGTCTTTTGCACATTAAACGAAATCAGGAAAATAATTTTAAAAAAAAAGTTCAATTTGTATGGAAATTTTACAGCAATTATTTTATTGGTTTCAAAATAATTTTTCAGAGTGAAACATGGCAAATATCCAAAACCTAGTTCTTCCGGAGGCCCAAAAATTGACTGGACAAAATTATAGTGTTTCGAGTCATAAAATCTTGACAATTGCAGAATTTCGTGATTGCGACAAGATCATACTTGACACAAAACAGAGACCGGCAACGAATTTCGCCGATTATGACAAATGTCATAAAGAAGCCCTTCTATTATTAAAACTTTATGTGTCCGATGACATGATTCCGGAGGTCCGCAATGTTGCACAAGCAAGTGCCCTATGGACCAGTCTCAAGAATAAGTACCAAACTTCGAAGAAGAGTCGAGTACTTTATTTGAAGAATCTACTATTTTCCATAAAAATGTCGGAAGATGGGTCTCTGTCAGAACACTTATTACGGATGAAAGATCTCTATGACCAGTTGTCATCCATCAACAAAAAGGTGGATGACGATGATATGGTGGCTCTTGTTCTGAACACCCTGACACCTTCATATGAATCGTTCGTGGAAGCTTTGCACCTGATGACAGAGAGTAACACTCACTTTTGATCAGGGGAGTTCATATTTGCTGCAGAAAGAACACAGGCAAACACACTTCAGTGAGTCTAGTTCTAGCCAATCAAAAAGTGCATTTGTTGCCCAATCCAACAAAGGGAAATGGAAAAGACATTCAGATACGTCTTCATCTTCCCCGAAATTCAAGGTAAAATGTTATTACTGTCAAATATTTGGTCGTATTAAGAAAGAATGCAGGAAATGACAATATGATCTAACACATAACAAGGCAAAAGGGTAAATGAATGTGGCAACAGTTGAAGCTGAATCTAAGGAGGAATATGCTCTTATGGCATCATGTTCCGATGAGAGGACTACCAGTGATTGGTTTTTTTATTCCGGTGCATCACAACATTTTACATGTCAAAAAGACTGGTATGTAAATTTTACTACAAAGAAAAGATTTTTAGATTCAATTTCCTTAGGTGATGGTAGATCACATGCTGTAAAAGGGATAGGAGATATACGCATTGTGTTGAATAATGCTGCAAAGTTCATGGTCAAGAATGTTAGGTATGTACTTAAGATGAACAAAAATCTTCTATCAATCAGTCAGTTAACTGAAAATCGTCACATTTCAATCAATTTTTCAGGAAAGAAATGTGTTGTGTCTGCTATCAAAAATGATAACGTCATAGCCCTAGGAATTGGGCAAAATGGCTTGTATAGACTTGTTGATCCTGCCACTGTCAATTTGAATGCATTAATTGTGGAAGATAACACCAGTGTTGTATGGCATGAGATTTGGACATCTCAATCTTCAGTATTTGGCCAAACTCCAAAAATCGAATATGGTTCTTGGATTGCCTACTATCCAGGTCAAGCAAGATATATGTGCAGGTTGTTTGGCTGGTAAACAGAAGCGGAAGCCTTTTCCCACTGAAGGTGCTTGGAGAGCAAAGGGGCTCCTTGATCTTGTTCATGCAGATCTGTGCGAGCCATCTTGGAAGTCATCTACCATTCTTGGTGCAAGGTATTTCTTGTTGTTCGTAGATGATTTTTCTAAAAAAATGTGGGTCTACTTCTTGAAAAAGAAGTCTGACTGTTTTGTTGAGTTTGTAAAATTCAAAGCACTAGTAGAAAATGAGACAAGTCGGAGGATCAAAGCCTTAAGATCCGATAATGGGGGAGAATTCACTTCAAAGCAATTTCAGAACTATTGCAGCAAGGAAGGAATTCATCGGCAACTGACAACCCCATACACTCAGCAGAATGGAGTGATTGAAAGGCGGAATCGCACAATCATGGAGATGGCTCGATCCATGATGCATAGCAGAGGTGTGCCATATAAATACTGGGGAGAAGCAGTTAACACGACAGTCCACATACTGAACAGAAGTCCCTGCAAGGCTTTGGAGAACATCACTCCAGAAGAACCTTGGTCCAACATCAAACCAGAGGTAACACATTTTTGTGTATTTGGCTCTGCTGCATATGCCCTCATTCCTACAAAACAAAGGAGTAAACCAGATTCAAAATGTGCACGATATTTCTTTGCTAGTTATAGTATTCAATCTAAGGCATATAGGCTAATAGATGTGTCTACTAACAAGATCATCATTATTCAGGATGTTGATGTAAAAGAAACAAAATCATTCTTTGTAATCAGCACGCTATCTCTGCTAGTCCAGAGGCTTCTGGCATTGTGCTTCCTCTGAAAGATGAGGAACCACATGTTTTGGAGACACCCTCACAATCTTCAGTGCAGCTATCTAAAGCTAACACTCCGTTAGTGTATCAGCGTAGTCGACCTGAGTCGACCACTCCTCCATCTGGTGATCAGCAGGTACAAGAATCATTAGTACAAAAGAGACCCAAGTGGTACTACACCACTCTACAAGGTGTGTGAGAGGGGGATCTTCCTCAATCTTATACACAATCTCGGCAACCAAGGAAGTCAGTTATAGATTCAATTGATGATGAAGAACTTATGTACTTTGCTCTTGCTTTTGATCTTTTTAGTATTTCAGAGCCCCAGCAATATTATGATGCATAGGGCAACCCTGAGTGGGAGAAAGCAATGCAATCAGAATATGATGCCTTGATGAGAAACAATACCTAGACGTTGGTGGATTTACCTCCAGGGAAACAACCCATTGGCTGCAAATGGGTGTACAAAGTCAAATGCAAGGTTGATGGTACTTTGGACAAGTACAAAGCCCATCTTGTTGCGAGAGGATTTTCACAACAAGAGGGAATAGACTACAAGGAGACTTTTGCTCCTACTGCAAAAATGATCACATTTCGGTTACTTCTTTCTATCGCATCTTAGTTTGGTTGGAAAGTATTTCAAGTGGATGTCAAAAGTACTTCCCTTAATGGCGATCTGGATGAAGAAGTATACATGGTGCAACCTAAAGGTTTTCAGGAACCTGGTCGTGATCATTTGGTTTGCAAGTTGGTGAAGTCTCTGTATGGGATGAAGCAGGCTCCTCAAACCTGGTACATCAAGATTGATCAGCGTCTACAAGATTCTGGATTCAGACGGAGTCCATCTGATCTAAATCTCTATATCAAAAGCACTGATGATGACATTGTGATACTCATTGTGTATGTTGATGACCTTGCCATCACAAGTAGTGGAGACACGGCAATTCAAAAAGTCAAATCAGATTTGTGTACTGCTTTTGATATGACTGATTTAGGCCTCCTACACTATTGTTTGGGTGTAGAATTCTGGTAACATGACCACTCCATTTTCATTGCTCAGGTCAAGTATGCCACTACTCTTTTGAAGAAGTTTGGAATGATGGATTGTAATTCTGCTTCTACACCTATGGAGGTAGGGCTGAAATTGTCAACTCATGATGATTCATCACTGGTCAATGAATCATTATATAGACAGTTGGTGGACAGCTTGATATATCTTACCACCACTCGACCAGATTTATGTTTTGTTAGCTACCTTTCTCGGTTCTTGTCTCAACTGAAGCTAGTTCACTGGACAGCAGCAAAACATGTTTTGCAATATGTCAAAGGTACTCTTGATTTTGGCATTCTCTATCAGAGGACAACAAATTTCAGATTGATTGGTTATACAGACTCTGATTGGGGAGAATCAGTTGATACTTAGAAATCTATCACCGGGTATATGTTTTCTTTTGTTTCAGGAGTTGTTTCATCGCAAAGCAAGCTTCAACATACCGTTGCGCTCTCTTCCATTGAAGTAGAATACAAAGCAGCAGTCGGTGCCAGTTGTGAAGCAATTTGGCTACGTCGGATTCTTGTTGATTTGCAACTTCCTTCATATGTACCTACACCACTATTTTGTGATAATCAAAGTGTATTGAAGTTAGTAAAGAATCATGTTTTTCATGCTCGCACCAAACACATCGAGATACATCATTACTACATTCGACAGTTGATTGATTTTAGTGACATTTCTTTTCACTTTTGTGCTTCTACAGAGCAGCCTGCAGATCTAATGACTAAACCTCTTGGTTCTAATCTTTTTGTAAAATTTCGAGACAAACTTGGAGTTGTCTCTAGTTTAGTCATTAAGACGGGGTGTTAAATAATGTAATTAGTATTAACTAAAACCAGTTGAGGTCTAACTAATAACCTCCATAACTGCTCTTGTAACCATTTTTGGACTGCATAAATAAAGATCATGCACTAATCTGATAACATCAAGTGCTTTCAATCATCTCTTCTCATTTGCTAACAGCAACAAGTGCAATGATATGTATTTACTTAGATTCACATTGCATATGTGCAAGTTTGAGTCTTTGTTCTTGTTTTCTCATTGTTGCTTAGTTGAAGGTGATTGTTTTGAAGACTAAACTACTAAAAGAGGTTGAGTTCAGTATTTTTTCCTTTCTTGAGAAGCAAATCTTCAACTTATTGCATAGATCATTACGAGTATGGGAGCCCATGAGGTTATTTTACATGTAAGCCCAAGATGGCAAAAAACTTGTAAACTAAAGAACATAGTGGAGATGAGGAAGCATGGCTTCACTCCTGTTGGAGTTGTCTCACATTGAGTTTCTCCAAAGTATGTCTTATGTATCTATCCTTGTAGTTGATGTATTTGTTTTATTTATTTGCATATTTACATTCCTTGCAACTAGGCTAATACACAAACATTTAAGAGAGCTCAAGATTCAGCACTAAAGGTTAAATAACTTCACATATGGTATTGCAACTCTATGCAAGCATGTTAATTGCAATCATGTATGGAGTGGTAGCATGTTTAGAGTGTGGAGGTATGTATGCAATGTATGTAGCATGTGGTCATTGCATGTGAAGGGTTGCATATTCTTTTATATGTTGTATATGACAGTCTTAGGAGCTGGAATACATATTGAAACAACATTTTAGGTGTTTTTCTATGGCAAAGAACTTGAGACGAACAACTTGACTTGAACAGATTCATGTGGTGAAACTTAAAGCAGAATATCCACCTAGTTTACGGATCAACTTACAATATAATATCTCCATTTTTTTAAAGTGCAGGTAAATGTTTTCTTGGTTCAACTTTCCAACAATTTTGAATCAATGATCCAAGTTTTGATTGAAATTGACAAATGACATTTTTATTAGTTTATTTCCAATTTTCATTCATCTTTAATCACAGTCTTAGGTCAACATAAAAAAATATAATTATCATGACATCTTTAATCGCAAACTTAGCTCATAATAAGAAGTATAGTTATAATGCCAAAGAGATGTAGGTATATTGATTAAATAGGTGAGTTGTTTCCAGCCCCCAAGTTCATTTCTTGCAGGCATCATGTTAAATGGATATGTGGATATGTGTGGCTGATTGTAATACCAGCTCATAGCTCTAGTCAAAAGTGTTTACTCTAAGCAAAAAAAATATGATTATAAAATATATTCCTACCACCATTATCTTCATTTTTTATTCTTCTTTGTGCACTGGACAGAGTTGAGATGCCATTGTGCACCCACCATTGTTGTCTTCATTAATCCCTCATTTTCATGCACTAGACTAAGTTGAGACATCATTGTGCCCCTTCACAACAACATTTTCTTAGTTACTTGACTTCATGCATACTCCAAAGGTCATTCGACACATGAAGCATACAGGTTTTTTATAAATGTTTTTGCCAAGATAACTGGAGTTGAGGGACTCCAGACCTGCCAAGAAAAGAAAAAATTAGTATAGGTATCCAAACCGAAATCAACCGTAGCAGGGCGATGGGGTGCAAAACAGCATAGATGACTGACAATTGAAAATTTTGCATTTATTCCATAGATATGTTCTTGCTTCCTGTCTACTATAGGAACTCAGGCCTAAAGGGAAAGAATTCCATTTGTTGATACCGTCCAAACTGCTGAAGATATTAAAATGAAAAACCCATTTTTCTAAGCTAGAAGACCATGTTTTTTCAAAACTGCAATACAATACCTGCCAATTCTCCCAATTGTAATTGCTTCATGACTGGTGATTAAAGCATAATAGATCATCACCCACTAGACTCTTATTAAGCACAACAAGAAGGCCATCATTGTTTTCATCTCTCTTAGAGTTTAATTGCTCTCTCTCTTGTTTTGGTTTCCAATCAGGCTATAGTGTGATACCCTTTTCAAACAAGCAAATTCTGACCATATATCATTCCAGAGTTGAGAGATCCGAGGCATCTCTCATTCCATCTTTTGGGATCCAGGAAAAAAAAAGCATATAACTTCTGCGAAAACAAAGGAATCTCCTTTGTTTTTTTTATTTTGAAACATGCAAATCTAAACCATATGCTGAGATCAAAAAAACTCAAGCATGTACATGCTTAAATCCCCTTCTCATGTTCTTTACTGCCTCTTCAGCTGCTTTTCTTTTAAGACCAGAGTTAATTTAACCAATCTGGAGTCCTCTTAAATTCTTTCCCAGCCCTTTCCTCCATTGTCCAGTGGAATCTCATCCCCTGCCCCTGAAGCGTAGGCCAGCTTATTTGGGAAAAACAAGGCCAGAGATTTCTGTCTAGCGCAAGAAAAAGAGGGTACCGAGCATGACAGAATTGAAGCCCAACCAAAATGCTCATCAACCAAATGAAAAACAAATAGTATGTGGGTGTCTTCAAAAGTAAACCGCTCAGAACAGTTCCAAACAATCACACCAATTTTCCATTCTCAGGTCAGAAATATGAAAATTAAAACCATTTCTCTTAGTATTATCTTAAACACCATCAGCAGATAATGCAGAGCATACATTCAAACACATGAATGCACATGTGCTCAGCCACAGCCAATAAAACTCACTTCCTTTCTCATTTCAAAAACTACCCCTAATTAATGAGACATAATTGCTTATGCAGAGTGCATATTTTGCTTTTTAAAGGATGGTTCAAATTAAGGATTAAGCAAGAATAAAAAACCAAAAGCAAAAGTTATTTATATGGATCCACGCACTTTTAGACACCGAAAAGTTTCACCACCCCCACTCTTCGCCACTCTGGAAGCAAGATAAACAGTGAACGAGAGAGCCATTTAGATTCAATGAATATAATATGAATGTCCTCTCTGCTTAAAATTCAAATCAGGAAATTCTTGAATTCTATAAGAAAAATTAGGGTCTCAGTCCTCTTGATCTTTGCTCATTTCCCTTTATACAAATGAGACAATAGCCAATATAATCTCACACACACACACAGCTATGCCCATTTGGATTACCATCAGTTGAATTCCTCAACATGCTTTTCCTAGAGGCTCCTAATATCCCAAGTTCCACTTCAACTTCTCAGTTCTCCCTCAATGATGTGGAGACATTCTCATGTGGTTTCTCCCCATTTTATTGTTGTTTTTGCATCATTACCACCAGAAAGCAAAAAGTTCTTGCCTCATGGAGTTGTAAAAAAGTAAGAAATGACTATTTTCATTCTGGTGATGAGAAACAATGCATTGTGTAGTTTCTCTAAAAACTCTCAGCTCAAAAAGCTAGAATGCTGAAGAAAATTTTAGATTGGTATTAACGTGCTTCGGATTAGGATATTAACCTTTTGAAATCTAGCATTTTCTTCCTCCACACTTCGCCCTGCAAACAAAATAAGATAAAGCAAGTTCTTGGATTTTCTTGAGGTTCTCTTCCTAGCAAATAAATGGGGATCCCCTTCTTTGATGGGTGGTCGAAAAAAGAATTTTGGGACAACATGACCACGACCTTCTAGAATAAATTGGCTTCTTGGAAAGGAAAATGGCTCTCTTGGGCAAGAAAAATTCAATTAATTCAAGCCGTTCTCCAAGCAATTCCAATGTGTACGATGTTAGTCTCGAAAGCTCCAATTAGTGTCAAACCCATTTTAACTAACATTATGAAAAAAAAAATGTGGAATGGTCATTCTCAATCTAAGAAAATTGCTTTAATGAAATGCAAAGAGGTTTGTTTGCCTAAATCAAAAGGTGGGGCTGGAATCATAAATTTGTTCAAAATGAATGTAGCTCTGGGAGCAAAACTTCTATGGAGAATCTATCAGGACAAAGATAGCACTTGGAGCATCATGCTCCGAAGAAAGTATCTTAATAATGTAGATGATATGTCCTGTACTTTTAGCACGGAGCATTGGATGTATGGGTCTCACATTTAGAAGTTTCTTGAGAAATGTAGAGGACATATCTCCAACTCTCTCTAATGGGATATTAGAAATGGTAGATATGTTAACTTATGGAAGGGTGCCTGGTCTAGTGTGGACCCTCTCTACAATCATCCTTCTTTCAGCATTTTAGAAGAGTATTTTCCAAAACTATGGAGACCACTAGTTTGTAATTACTAGGTTGAAACCCAAAATATATGGGGGCCTTAGAGAAGATGGAAAACTCCAAGTCTTTCTACTACCAACCATGCCTTGGATCTTCTAATTTCTTTCAACTTCTTCCTGAACTCTCATCATATTAGCAGCTCTGTGGAGACTGATGGGTTAAAATGGTTCGGAGATCCTTCCAGCAACTTCTCGGTGAAAAAAGACTACAATAAGTTGATCTCCCACATTAATACACCTTTATGGCCTGTGGAAAAAGTTTGAATCCCTCAGGGTCTTCCTAAAGCAAATGTAAATATGTGGTTTGTCATAAAGAAGAAATCTCTTTTCTAGGACAAGCCCCAAAGGATTGGTTTTCAAGGGCCCTCCTGGTGCGTCTTCTATAAATATAATTCTAAAACCCCGAACCACATCCTCATTCATTGCTCTTTTGCCTAGAGAATTTGGTCTTGGTTCTTTAAGAAAATGAACAGACTTTGGGTAACTGCCAACTCTATTCAAGAACTTTTGATTTACTAGGTAGGAGCGGATCAAGTTAAAAGTAATTGAGCAATGGCTTTGTCTCTAATCATTTGGAGCCTATGGAAAGAAAGAAACAATAGTCTTCAGGAACCTGTCCCTCTCTAAGATTTCCTCACTCTTAAAATTGAGGCACTCCTTTAAGAGGTCTTTAAGGCTAAAGTGTTGCCTCTCATAAGAAAATCACTAGAGAGGATCAGGGTATTTTTTAATTCCCTTTGGCGAATTTCAAGGGACCAAAACTTGGGTTGGGCGAATAGTTAACATAGAAGGTGTTTTTCAAGTTTCGCCTAAATTATGACACACGGTGTAAAAATTTATAATATATCACCAGAAAATAGATACTTTTATGCACTCAAATTCGCCCTAATTCGAAGTTATTTGTAAATTCATCCAGTATTTTTCACCACAAATTATTGTTATAGGAGTTTTTCCTGCCCACATTTTCGCGTACAAATGCAAAAAAAACGCTTGTAGGGACAATATAAATATAAAATAGACATTTAAGTATATGAATAGTTTCTTATACTTTAGGTTATATTTTATATTTATGCTTTCAGGATGTTTAAGAGTGGTTTCGGACCTCTAGGAGATATAATGCAAATTCTAGATTTTGGAGGGTCCTGTTGACGCAGTGGATTGCACCCTTGATAGGAGGCCGAGCTACTGCCTTCCACACGCAACAATGGAAACTCCCCTCTTGCCTGTGAGCCTGGCAAAACTGGGGGGAGAGTCTCTAGATAAGGGCTAGCTCCCTTCGATGTATCTTTTAGGTCCTGGATTCCCTACTGCTAACAATAAATGGAAAAAGGGAGGGGGGGTTGAAAAGAGAGAAAGATGCTGAAAACAGAACCTAAACCTAAACTAAAAGGTGATACACCAAAAAAGTTGATCCACTCAGCCCGAACATACACTTCTGTCAGACTTATCCTCTGCTTCCTCTTGGCCTTCTTGAAGAAGGGTGACTGTTGTGATGTCTGAAATGGAATCACAAACTGATTGCTCATCCCACAGAACATCACCCTTTTGTTCAAAGCTCTCTTCTTCAAGGCTTTCCTCAAGATGCACCAGCCTCTCCTTTTCTTGCTCAAGGATCAGAGTCTGTAGTTGTTCAAAGACATCCGTATGATCCTCCTCCAATTCAGGCTCCTTGACATAGTCGTCCTCCTCATCGAAGCAACAAGGAAGTTCATCAAAAAAAGGGGAAGAGAGCTCACCATGTTTATGTTCCTCCTCATATTGGTGGAACATCTGCATGTATGCATGCCCTGTGTCTTCTCCATTATCGATGATGTCTTCACAAAGAGCATCGATGATGATTTCTTCTTCATTGTCGCTCATGATAGCCTCTTGAGAAGCTGCAGATTGGATCTTTTCTTCCTCACTCGCCTCTCGCAAAACAGGTTCCTCCTTGAGAAGAGGTGAAGTGAAAAAACCATGTGGAAGAGGAGGCAGTCCTTGAGCTAGAATCGAATGATTCTCCTCTTTCCATTTGGTCAGCACTTCATCTATATCAGGTGTGGCCTGATAGCTCTCTTGGAGGTGTGTAGATGGGGTGTGTTCAGACATGTCCATCACACATTGGCTGAGGAATCTCTCTCTGGATTCCAACTCTGCAATTCTCCTGGCTATATCTTCTTGGAAGAGCCTTTCTTGGAGGTCATAGGAATCATCATAAGCAGGAGCAGCCTCGACCTTTTTAAGGTTTTGAGCAAAACCTTTCTTCTCCTCTTTCCTGCCCCATGATTCCACTATTTCCTTCCAAGTCAGGAGCTTTCCATCATGATTAGTGATCTGAGGGAGTTGAGGAAGACTAGGAAGGGTCTGTTGATGCATAGGAAGAGTTGTTTCAAATGAAAGCGCATTTTGGCGTGTATAAACCATTGCTTAGAACCATGTACCTTGTATTTCTTCATATGTTTTGATCAAGCTCAAAATGTTCATGGAATCACCTCAAACAACTCTCCTAGTTACCTTTCAACAATGAGGGAAGTAACGCTGGAGTTTGAGGCGGTTTCATGACATCCTGAGCTTGATCAAAACCATATAAAAATGTGATTTCTTGATGGCACCAAGACTACTTAACCAGCTGATTCAACTCGGAGTCGCCATTGGTGTTGATAAAAAAGCCTCCAAAGGTTGGTTGGTTGAAGAACACACCAAAAATTCTTCAACTCTTTGGACACAACTTGTCCTAGTTGGTCCCATCGAGCGTGCCAAAAACTGTTGACGCAGTGGATTGCACCCTCGACAGGAGGCCAAGCTCCTGCCTTCCACACGCAACAATGGAAACTCCCCTCTTGCCTGTGGGCCTGACAAAACTGGGGGGAGAGTCTCTAGATAAGGGCTAGCTCCCTTCGATGTATCTTTTAGGTCCTGGATTCCCTACTGCTAACAAATAAATGGAAAAAGGGGGGGTTGAAAAGGGAGAAGGATGCTGAAAACAGAACCTAAACCTAAACTAAAAGGTGATACACCAAAAAAGTTGATCCACTCAGCCTGAACATACACTTTTCACCAAGAACAAGCTCCCATACACTTCATTTGACACGAGGAATGCTTCTGCATCAATGAGCTAGGGGTCCGTGGATATACAGGGAGGAAGAAACTACCAGAGGCGTCCTCAGACACACTATGGCAGCCTATTCGCAGGCACCTACACTCCTCTAGAGACACTTCTGGCAAACCTACAAAAAAAAAGCTCACAATGCACTAGACATGCTGGAATCATCCTGCGAAAGCATAAAGGAAAATGACTTAACACAGAACAAAGGCATAGACACATACGAAAGTGCAAACTCAAAATGGAGGTAAAAAACTACTATGTCTCGATTCAAGGTAAAAATTCGGCAGAGTTCTGCCTTACAAATCCAGAGATTTTTGGGCAGAGCTTTACCTTACAGGCTAAGAAGATCCCCTTTCTCAAAATGAGAAGTTTACAATATATAGAAAGAGGAGAAGAAGTAAAGGTGCTGCTTTGGAAAAGACTTTGGCGCTCTTTGACAAGTTGGTCCATGTGCGTTGAGAGCATCGGGAAGAGGAAGTCACTGTTGTTGATATCATCTTTCTAAAAGAGACCTGCTAGAACCATGTTGTGTAATCGCCGGTCTTGACTTTGGCGTTCAAACATTAATGTGGAAGCACGGGCCGCGCCTCTAATCTGCAAACAAGATTGCTCCTTCACGCAGTTTGTCTGCTCATAAATACAAGTGGAAAAAACAGGTCGCGCCGCTTATTGTTTGCGTCGTTTGATGACCACCTGGCAAGCACTGTTCCAACTGCAGGAATAACTCACCTCCCCTTTGCCACTTGGGCCATTTTGTCTGTTTTTGCACTTTGTCTCTTCCTGGCTTTGTCTCTTTCTAGCTCCTTTGGCCCTCGGGGCTATTCTTGGCAGATCACTGAGTTCCTTGGGCTCATCTTTAAGCTTTTTCAAAATCAACGGCTATTTCACGAGCCTTAAATTTGACGTCTGTGCACCCATCACTGCATTTGAACTTCCAACGGCTAGTTCGTCGTGCTCGATTTTGACGTCTTCGGGCCCGTCACTCCTTGGAATTTCTTCGGCCTTTTCCTTTGCTTCGGCCTTTTGTCGCTCCCTTACCTTCGGGCTTTTGCTTTGGACCCTCCCGAAGGGAAGGTGTCCCTTCGGCTTTGGAGAAGTGCCTTTCTTTCGGTAGCCGAGAGTCCCCCGCAAGGGCCCCTGCCCTTCGGGATCCTTCGGCGGCCTTTTCCCCTTGGCTATTTTCCTGCATACAAAATGTCCGCAAGAATTGTCTCGCCCGCTTCTTTTCTTTGGAGCTTTTCCTCTGGTTTTTTCCCCGCGGCCACTTTTCCTGCAGACAAAAAGTCCGCAAGAATTATTTTCGACCGCTTTGCTTGACCTTCGGAATTTCTTCGGGTTTTCCTCTCGCGGCCTTTCTCCGAATTTCTTCGAACTTTTTGTCCGAAGGAATTCCTTCGAACAAAAGTCCGAAGAAATTATTCTATGCTTTTTGCCTTAGTCTTTTCCACAGCGGGATTTTCTTCCGAAGAATTTCTTCGGACAAAAAGTCCGAAGGAATTCCTTCAGACATTTTGTCCGAAGAAATTCTCTTCTTTGCCTTAAACAAATTTCCGAAGGAAACTTACCTTTTCGGCTTTCTCTTTGGCCTCTTTGAAAGTGTTCCTTGCCCTCCGCAAGGGCTCTTGAGTCCGGAACTGCCCTCCGCAAGGGCACTTGAAATGGTCCATTTTGCACCTAAGTGGGGACTTGTCTCTGCCTGCGGAGTCCGTAGAAAATTGCCTGCAGAGTCCATAGAAATCCCTACAGAGTCCGTAGAAACTTCCAAGACTTGTGCAAAATCAAAAATGTATTGGCTCAGAACAGTAGGGGAAAAAAAGGGGGGACCGATTTTGGCCTGCAGGACCAAAATGATCAACAGGTCCTATTGGATTTCAAACTTAGCCATATTTCAGGGTTTCAAACTTAACCATATTTCAAGATTTCAGGGTTTCAGACTTAGCCATATTTCCGGATTTCAGGGAGGCATCATAGGAGGTAAATGGATAGACACTCTAAATAAGTTGGAATAATGGTAGGAATGATGGATGTCTTGTCATGCCACAAATAATATTCGCCTCAAAACATTATATTTTTCGCCTCACGTAATTTCTTAAATATCAAACATTCGCCAAATTCATATGCTTTCTATCAGAAATTGATAACTATTCGCCTATGTTATGTTTGACAATGGCTTGAGGATTCGCCTAGCCTTCTACATCATATATATTTTTCCAATCCTTAAAAAATACCCTAGAGAGGATCATCATATTCTCTTAAAATGGAAATTACTAAAAATCTTCATCCTCCCTCCCCAAATTAACAAGAGGTTATTGGCCTCTTGGAAGCCTCCAAGTGAAAGTTATGTCAAGCTAAATTTTAACAGGGCGTACAAAGGTAACCCAAGTCTTTCTAGTGGAAGAGGAATCTTTAGGGATTATTTAAGAGAAGTGCTTTCATGTTTTTCCTTCAACATTCCATAGTCTTCTAACAATTCCGCTGAAGCTCTAACTCTTCTTAAAGTTTTGAGAACCGCTATCGAATCAAAATTCAAGAAATTATCCATGGAAGATGATTCTCTCTTGATTATCAACGTTGTTAAAATGAAAAAATCTGATTAGTGGCAGCTCAATTCTATCATTCAAGACATCCTCCATGTCATTCATTTTTTGATGACATTTCTTTCTCCCACAACTATCGTGAGACAAACTCTCCAGCGGATTTCATGGCTAACTTTGGAGCTCTTCACCTTCCTCCTAATAAAGTTTGGCATTGTGAAGGCCTCCCCAATAGGAAGAATGCAGGGAATTGATTAGAAAAGACTTGACCCACTAACAACTTCCCTTTTGCTCAAGTTGTCATCATGGGATTCAGTGGTCTATCTTTTGGAGTGTGCATTGTAGTCTTAGTGCATGACGGACATTTTGGTGACTGGAGTCCAAGGTTTCTACTTTTGTAGTCTTCTTGCTTCCCAGGAGTGGTCCCATGGTGGTGCTTCCCTCTAGCACTCCTAGACTAATCTGGTATGTGTAGGTTCTGGACTTCTGTACTTTGGTTTTCTCTCTTGTATAAGGCTTGTCGGCGTTGCGGTTGCTTGGCTTTTTGCTTATCTCCTTTTCCCTTGGAGGCTTCTTTTGTCCTTTTGTTCTGATATGCTAGCTAGATCCTTCTGTACGATGGGGTAAGGGCCCCTTTTCCCTTATTATTATCTATAAAAAACTCTCATCTCAATCAAATTTTTGACATCATCCTAACTCTATATGTACATGTAGCTCGTCTTTTCTAGGGTCGATATAGACATCAAACTCACTCAGTGGCACCATTCAATTGTAATCTCTGATCATGTGACTAAACTATCCTCGTCCATTAAGGACCATTGCCAAGGCTGCTATATCTCATTTGATGCCAACAAGAGCGATAATTTTCAATTACCCCTCTTTCAATGTCTCCAAATAGACTTGTTACTCTTCATAAGGTTTGTTAGCCATTGTCTACTCAATCTCCTCCTTGGTTCCTTTAATTATTGTTTTTCGTTTCATGGGAAAGGATCCTATTGGCAAAAATTTATGTCGCTCTAGTTTTTCTTGGTTTTATGACTCACCCAACAGGCAATGACACAAATTTGTCAACAAAATGATAAATCACCATTGCAGCCATGATTTTCCTCTACGTTTGCGAGGGGAAAGTCCCTCGTAGGATAATGGGCTCTTGGGGTTTTTGTGTAGTTTTAATTGGAAAGAACAAAAAGGAAACAAATTTGGGATATGGTGGACACTAAACATGAGAGAAAGATGGAGGATGGCAGTGAAAGTGAGAAACCCGTGATGGAATAAATGTAGAGAACCACCCGAATAACTCAAAATTAAATGAAATGGCTCGAAATCCTTCCTCTCACACAAAAATTGAAGTAGGAGCACCAAATGTAATAGAAACAAAAGGCTTGCTTGGAAGCACAAAATATCCATAAAACTCGAATTGGGCACACTTGGTAGAAAGCCAATACACGAGGTTTTCAACATAAAGTTTGGAAATATTGTGAGTTGCACACAACCAAGAAAAGTGCAGAATTTATATAATTTATTTCTTTCTTTCTATCTATGAACAACAATACAGAATTCACAAACAAAGGACATCAAAACCCACAAAGCAAAGATTGATCTCACCCGCTTGCTTGTATTCCATTGCTCGAATCTAGGAAACCACAAAGCACATACAAAGTCGCAGCTTGCTCTTCCTCACGAGCTTGAAAGAAAGAAGAATCCCCCTTAATGATCCGGATTTTCTCATTTGTACCATCTTCCCAAACACAAAGGAAGTTGGAAAGCCATCCATTGCACTAACTCAACATAGAGTTAATCTCCTCTAAATAGAGTTTGCCCATGTTTTGATTTTATTATTTGGGTATTTTACGACAATAAATGTACTTTTTATTTTGCATTTACAATACAATATTAATTCTAAAAAGATTTAATTTACTCAATGACCCCAGATGAATAACTCTCCTTAGCTCTCTTTTTGACATTCTTTTAAGACTTTAAATTAATTAATTAATTCTAAAAGAATTAATAATTTATATAAGTCATTTAATTTGTATCTCAAGCCCATAAACGTCATATTTGCAATTCGGTATGCGCAAATCTACATGTAGCATTGCCTCGTCCATTGGGTTATGGAGTCACGTGGAGCATCGCAGAAGGTAGAAAGAGCAAAATCAATGATAAATAACTCAATGTAGTGAAATTTGGATGGCATAATTTCACTACAACTGGCCTAATTGTGGGACCGCATTCCCTAGTGGAATGTAGGAGAACTTTAGAACCATTGGTGACCAGTGCCTCATCCATCCCACTGATAGTGTGTGCATACAAGTTGCAATTTATTAGCCATAGAAATGCCAATAACCAACAATTGCAGTAAGTTGAATCTTATTTGTATGCATTATGCGAAGGATGACATGGTTAATCTACATAGAAATGGTAAATGGCTCATGTTGCTACTTCCAAATATTGGCAGAGCATATGTTGGATCTATTGGTTTTAGTCTAGGATATTCCAACAATGAAAGAGCTTCAATGCCAAAGCATGTATGAAATACATCCATAGCATCATTTGGCCTATCTGGGATACCCCCATGCTCCTTATCCTGAGACGCTAGGATGAAGTTCTTGAGTTTCTCCTTGTTAATCCATTGTGCTCAATCAACCATAATCAAACTCGATAAAACCCACCAAGAATAACATTGTTCTGCAAGTTTCTCAGGCCGCCCATTAAGACCTCCAATTTTAACTTCTCATTCATAGAGCCACCATCCAAGAAGATCCCTATCCACATGAGTCAGTGCACCTGATACTACAAGGTCACCAACACAACAGAAATTTTTCTTGCATGCCACCAAGAGTGCACGTGGATCCACCATCAAAGTTTTTGCAACTTGATATATATTGGGTGACCTTTCCAAAATCAATCTTATTTGCATGATGTAAAATTGACAAGCAACAAAATTCATAGTAGGAAAACCATGTGTAAATCTCTCCCCATTCGTCACCTGCAAAGGATCCATCCTCCTGTAGTCCCACAATATACGATGTTATCTTGTCTGCGCCAATAACATCTAACTTGCCAAGTACGGCCAATATTTGCACAACACACAAGGTATAAAAAAATATGAGGGTCATGGTCAATATTTCCACTAAATCCACCACAATCATGTTGGCACTGCAACACCCAAGAAACAACTGCTTCTTGATCCACATCTTCAATCTTCCCCGTAAGATCCAATGTTGATAGACACAATATGCATAATCTCATCCACCAAATTACTTCCAATGAATGCATAGATTGTAGTTTCAATATCTTTCTGCACATTGTTTGCAGGCACACAAACTGTTTGACAAAATGCTTCAAAGAAACTTATTGCCTGGGACGTCTTCAAAATGCCTCAATGAAATGTGATCTCAAAAAAAAAATTGCACGAGTTGCCTCCAATACTTATCTTCTGCCGCATGCTCTGGATCAGTTGTTGATTGTTCCTACTTAAGAATTCTGCCTGTTTCTATGTGAAGTAGCTCATCACCCACGGAAAGAAACCTGCAGCTATGAACATGTTTCTCCAATGAGGAAGTTTTTCTCCTTCCCTATGCCTCTTATAAGCCGATTCTACAGCATCACAAATCCTAGATGCTGTGACAAACTTTTCTATCATCTCAATGGTCTCCATATTCATGATCACAACCTCAAGGGATTCATATACAAGTGCATAAAAATGAAGAGCCTCAAGGAATTTTTGTGCAAATGAAGCTCCATTTTGCTCATTCTCGTGGTCCACAACCACTACTACCTTTAGATATAGCTGTTTAATCCGGATCAAAAGGGAAATTATGGAGTCCTCTGAGAGTAATCCCTGCATCCAAAGAGAATAATTTACTGCTATGATTTCTTCTTCTTTCAGTTGTAACATTGAAAGAGTCAAGTATTCATTATGGGGAACTTCAACAATCTAACATGTGAATGGTATATTCAGTTTTTCTGCAAAACTGCATAGATTCTCCCTTATCAAATGCATTTCCATTGATTCATGTCATACTGCTGTCAACCTTACAGCTGAAGGCCCACCTGGCCTTAATGCAATCTCTTGTAAGAAAGAGGCCCAATGTCCTCCAAGGCCCATATCAAAATCAATGACATGAATCTTTTCTGCAGTTTCCAAAGCCTCCAGAAGAATTTGATTAGCAGTAAAAGTTCAAATTGTGAGATGAGAGAATATTCAGAAAAACTTACATGTACTGCTCTTCGGAACTAGTTGGAAAGGGAAAACATAGAAATTTGTTTGACTTTGTACTTTATTTCTTTGGTTCAACTCTAGGATTCTCTCTTCCTAAAACTTTCTATTGTTATTGTTTCTTTCCTTCAGTCCCATTGACCTACTTTTGGTCATTTGTAGACATTAATATAATTTCTTTCTTTCTTTCTTTCTGTTACCTGGCAAAAGTCAACCAAGTACCTCTTTGAAATAATATGTTGCCCTCTGAAGTGGCTTTCCAGGAGGGGAAAGGTACGGATTGGGCTGCACCAATATTGCAAGTGCAATTTATATGCTGCCTATTTCTACAAACTTTGCAGCATCAAGTAGCTGCTGTAATATTGACAATTCCTGAATGTACTCTATCGGTACCTTATATTTGATACTTGGTAGAGACCACTCTGTTGTTACTGTGGGCAGAAACAAGTTTCTGATAACTCTATGAATCATAGTTTTCAATGCAGGTTGAACATCCTAGTGCTGCCACTGCAATGACTTCTGAAGCTCTATCTATCAGATACTTCTAACAGCTGCTCCCACATTGTAGCCACAAGCTCCTCTGTGGAAGGCTTCATGACCTTAAGATAATCCTTTAGCAATGACAATTACCACTAAAGAAGGCAATTCTGGCCTTAAGATTGCCCTCAAATGATTCTAAAAACTCTCCTTGTACAGGCCTCAAAAAATGAGAGACGTAATACTCTTGCATGATGGAAAATAGCATTTCTCTCTTTGAAAGAATAGGCAATACCTTCAAGTATCCGACACTTCTTATTAAGTTGCAAGGCAGAAAGAACCTGATCAATTTTTTTATGTTGAAACAACACAGAATGTGAACAATTCTTGAGTGAAACATTTGAATGTGAATCTCCCAACGACTTCATTTGTGCATTGAAAACTGTGTCCAATACAACTTCTGAACAGCTCCCATCCACACTCTTCCAGCCTGCAGCAAAAGTAAAGCAGCTGCTTTATAATTAAAGAACTGCATTCCTTCAATCAGACATCTGTTATTATTGCACATTCTTCTCTCATCTTGAGCCTTCCAACTTCAATATAGAACTGATGTTCATCTTCAACTCTTGACCCAGGATTCATTTCACCAACATTTACATCAGCCATGTAAACCCCATTTTTTATTTAAATCCAGAAGCTTTCTGGAAAATAACACAACCACAAACTTTTTGTGGGCACAAGAGACCAAAATGGGGAAGTAGGGGAAAAAAACGCTGCGGCCTTTATTGAAAACGAACACACACACAACAGAACAATGAAAGAAAAATACACAAGCCAAAATTGTGCATAAAAGGAAACTATCTGCAAAGGGCAAGGAAAAACAGCAAGACTAAACATCACCATTCATGAATTGGGTAAAATATGAGCCTTTGCAAGGCAATTTTTGGCAAGATGAGGACAGCTCTTGCAAAGACAAGTAAGAACAGCAACATGGTTTTAATTGCATCTATGGGAAAAATATGAGGCATGGGCGGGAAGACAAATACAGACTCAAACACTCGATCGTGATAACCAAATTACAGACATTACTTGCATCCGTGATATAAGGCCTAACACACATTTTTCTCACGAATATAAGGAGTATGCTTCAAGTGAATGTTTGGAATGCAAACAACATGAGACATAACTCCAAAATCTTCAGTTTGTGGATGCTTTCGTGGCTCTTCTACCCTAAATGGCTGAACCAAATCTTCCTTACACGCCTCCAAAGGTGGGCTTAGGACCAAAGCCTCATAGAGCTCAAAATTCCCAGAAACTTCTTGTTAATTGTTACTTGCCTCTTCTTCAAAATTTTCTATGTGCTTGTGCTCAACATCATCACACGCCTCTTCTTCACATTGTGAAGCTCGCTATGTTCATGATCCGTCTCATGTTCTTGGAAGGAGGCTGAATTTGACTTTTCATTGCATTCTTCTTTGACTTCTTTCTGTTGGGCTGAATTGTCAAGATCTATTTCACAGCGCTGAATAAAATCAATTCCACTATGAAAGTGTTCACCATAGTGGAATTCAAACCGTCAGTTTCATGCCCAACACCAAGAATCTCTTCTTTTTGCATTTGCTCCACTTTGTGCAAGTTTTGAAGTGAGCAAATTTCTTTTCGCTTGATTTGTATAGCTCCATCGAAATCTATAAAAATTTGCACTCTATTGGAATCATCAACAATCTCACGAATTGGATTTTCTTTAAATGCATATATGAAGAGGAAACATTTCTCACCATATCATCACTTGCAAGAATCCAATCAACCCTTAGTTTGGGCTCCTCTATGCCTTCTTTCTTGTTTATTTCTTCTTTTTGCCACCAATTGTCCATGTTATCATTTTTTGCAATGACAAATCAGACCTTGGGCAGCAATAGAAAAGCTCAAAATACCAAAAGGATGGGCAGCATTCCATTATTTCCGAGCTTTATTTCAACATAGTCATCAATCTTATTTTGAAAGGGGAAGATTTTCTTCAAGTTTTAGAAATTGAATGCACCATTCGATCCCCAATGGAGTTGCCAAAAACTATTGGCAAAAAATTATGTCGCTCGAGTTTTCTTGGTTTTATGACTCGCCCAATAGGTAGTGACACAAATTTGTCAACAAATGGATAAATCACAATTGAGATGGTGATTTTTCTCGGCGTTTGAGAGGGGCAGCTCCCTTGTAGATTAATAAGTTTTTTGGATTTTTGTGTACTTTTAAATGAAAACATAAAAAGGAAACAAAATTGGGAAATGGTGGAAGCTAAAAATGGGAGGATGGAGGTGAAAGTGAAAAACCAGCAGCAGCAAAAATTTGGAGAACTGCTGAAATAATTCAAAATTAAATGAAATGGCTAAAAATCTTCCTCACACAAAAATAGTAGGGGCAGCAGATGTAATAGGAACAAAAGGTTTGTTTAGAAGCACAAAGTCTCCTCAAAACATGGATTGGGTACACTTGGGACAAAGCCCAAACACGAGGTTTTCAACACAGTGTCTGGAAACACCGTGAATTGTGCACAACCAAAAAAATTGCAAAATTATAATGGCTTCTCTATCTATGAACAGCAATACAGAATTCAAAAAGAACATAAGAACCTGCAAATCCAAAGATTGATCTCACCCGCTTGATTGTATTCCAATGCTCACATCCAGAAAAGCACAAAGCACATACAAAGTTGCATCCAGCTCTTCCCCAAGAGCTTGAAAGAAAGAAGCCCCCTTAATGATCCAAATTTTCTCATTTGTACCATCTTTCAACCCACAAAGGAAATCTTCATACAAAGAAAGAAGAACCTCCCTTAATGGTTAAAGGTTTGAATTAGTTTCAGAATTGGGTGAAGGTTCAAAGCATTCATTTTGTGCATTGTTGAAGAACCTGTCGTACACCATCATAAACATGTTGGGAATCTTCATATGACATTGTCTATTGCTGTCGTGGCATGTATTGCATTCCACCGTGATTTGATAAGTGTGGAGACTCACGTGTATGTTGCAGTCATCACCCAATAGCATATTGAATCCCTTGGATACTGTTGTTTCATCTTCCAAGCCAATCATAATACATTATAACCTGAAGTGACCTAGTACACATCAGACGCAACCACCATGGGAGATTGTTGACTATTGTATGTGGTCATTGGACTAGGGGTTCAACAAGTAAGAGGTTGTCACATCATTGTTACTCACATTTATAATTTCATCAGTTTATGTGTATTTGGTTTATTGAAATGAAAGAAATCAGTTGGGTTTCGGTATTGTTATCAATGTTATATAATTCTTAATATGAACGATTTTAATAGAGTTTAGAATAACAATATTGTATGTTGTTGCCTAGTATGTTTGCCAATTGTTTGTGAAATTGTGTAGTGGTAAAAACAGTGGGTTATGTATGCCAACTGTTTGTAGAATTGTCGATGAATGGTTCATGTTTGCCAATTGTTTGTGAATATGTCAATGATTACTTGTGAAATTTATAGTTGTTCTTAAACGCAAAAATCATAAAATTGCATAGGTTATTGGTTTATTTTAAAAGGGACATTACAATGGTATTAGAGCTATGATCCTGCCAACCTGTAGGGTAAAATATAGAGCAGCGATTTAGCTAGCCTGTGAATTATGGCAGAAACTCAAAGAGATCATTTTATGGATTTGATAAGACAAAGGTAAGATAGAATGGACAAGCATTTGAAAGAATATCAGAATAGCATACAAAATCTAGCAGCGTCAATAAAAATACAGCTGGACAGAAAAGAGTTGAAGAATCAAGATTCAGAAGAAGAATGGCAACAACTCAAAATTGATTATGAGGCCTACTGTGAAGAACATTATAATCTAAGCTTGAAATTTCAAGCTGACATGACCCTCAGGGATTTTTGTGACTTAATAAGGAGGCATGAGCCAAGAAGAAGAGGAAGAAGGATCACTCAAAATCTTTTGAGCAAGCTTCCCACATATGATGAAAAGTCTGACTTTACCTTTGAAGAATTCTTGAAGATGCTCGAAGATGATAGAAGTATAAATTTGAAGAAAGAAGAGCAACCAGAACCACAATATCAAAAGATTGTTGAGGAGATCAAGAAGCAAGAAGCCAAGAATGCATCCCTGAAGGAAGAAGAAAAACCAGGACTAGAGCTACAAGAAAGTGAAAAAACCAATGATCAAGAACAGAAAGAATCCACCATGCAAGCTAAAGGTGAAGAGTCCTCAATAGAAAAAGGTATGACTACTGATAAACAAAATGTTTGTATTAATGAAGTCAAGAAGAAGCAGACATTGCACATTGAATGTAAAATATCCATAATTGAAAAGAATCTTCAGAAGAGTGAGCCACTAACACATAAGATTGAATTTCAGAATAATCATGTTGATAGACATGCAATTAAAAAAAATGTTTTAGTTTATTATAATGTTGAAATAAATCTCTCAAAAGCTCCTACTTCAGCCAAAGAGGGTAAGCACCCTTATGATTGCAACTCAAGATATGGGAATGATAGCATAGATCTATTTCAGTTTTGCCATCATCCTAATAAGGGTAAAAGAGTGCAGATAGATCCTTTGGATCAAAATTGTTTGTGCATAATGGTGTGGGATCCAAGTGATATTTTGAGATCTATAAAGGGTAGAGTTTCTAATTTCAATATTATTATTGTTGATAACTTCATCATCCCAAATGGATAAGAAAAAAATCCGAATTGACCTTAAATGAGCATGAGGAAAAAGTTGTGAATGATAACAGGATTCAGTGTTTGGAGCACATGGGTCAAATACAAGGAACCAAGGCATTTCACCTCAGAGCCGATAGTGCTCTCAAGGCAAGCAGCAATGGAACAAGTCAAAACCCTAGTAAACAAATTCATATCATTTTAGCTTGCCTCAAATCTGATATCCAAACTACGATTGCATTGGCAAATGCATATGACATGGTGATTGGCAATAAGTTGGCAAATGGCTATCATCTATACAAGGTCCATGGTACGCTAGATAAGACATCCGCAGTTTACTCTTCTTATATTAGTTTTGATTTAGTTGCTAGTTTACCATTCAACATTGGCATGATATCCTCCATATGTAATGAGTCGTATTTGTGTAAAAATAATAACACATTAAGGAAATGACTGCTTAATAGCCTCAAGGGGGAAGAAGGTAATGGTAACTTCTTGTGTTTGCATCCTCACGATCTGCCATTTGTGGTCAAAGATCAAGAAGATAATTCACTAAATAGATTAACATTTGCACATGCTTGTGGCCATCATGGGAAACATTTTGATATAAGCAAGGGACATAGATCTTTTTGCCCAAAGTTGCCCACACATTCTAATATGGGAACGAGGGGATATTTCTAGACATAAGTAGGGTAAAAATTGCGATAAGTTCAAAATCATTATTGCTGAGTATGTTATGAATGTAATCGGGTTGTGGAAGTTCAATGGTTTCAATTCATGAAAAGATCATCACCAAATCCTCAATCCATGGAGCTGAACCTTACATTTGAAGGATGGTTTGTGATGCCTAGAAAAATAAAGGTAGTCACAATTAAGGAAATTTCTCACGAGGCACAAATTGCCCAGGAAACCAGATACTCTGCCTTGAGGGGCATTCATACCCTCTCACTTTGTGAACAAGGTAAACATCATGTTGATATTCAAATTTTTCTGAATAATAAATAAAGCTGACTTTATTATTACTAGCACATATCAAAAAATTGTTGGAAGTATAGATGTTATTGGGCAATGTGGAAGCTATGTAGCTTTTACACTTCTTTTAGAATACAGTAGAGTTTCTGGATTTCACATCAGTAATGGAATTAGTAGCATGAATGCTACAATAGCTGATTGGTTTCAGCAACATATAGGAAAAAAATATGTTGCAAAGGTTAAAGTTGTCTTTCCTCTTGAAGAAGTAGAAGTGGGCACAAATATAATCTATAATACTCAAGAAAAGAGGAGCCCAATAAAGGTGGGGAACAAGCAAACTAACAAGGAGAGAACAACATGCACAAGAGTTGTAAGATTTGGTGTGAATGAGAATTTTGGGTGCTTGCTAATAAGTACATATCAAGTCCATGTTTTTGATGCACTATGCTCCATGGTAAATCTTCTTGAAGAGCTGGAGCTCCAAGTTGCAAAAGTGTCTTCTAGTGCAGAATCTGTGGATCAGCAAGCAAATCAATTTGAGAATGAGAAAGGCAAAATATATACACCACATAGAAAGATGGAGAAGGCTTCAAGGGAACTACATAAATGGGCCTCAGCCAAAGCTATGCAATCAAAGGAACATATTGCATCACACTAGGAATTAAGAACATGGGATTGCAAATTCCCAAGGATGAATTGGGATCCAAATATTATAGGGATGGTTACTTGGGGAGAGTCAGAGCAGTTGAGCTTGCAATTGCTTGAGGACAAGCAGTTTTGGGAAGGGCGGACTGTCATGTCCCATTTTCTAAATATTTAATTACAAAAATAATTTAATAATAATATTTTTATGTTGTCCCAAAGTTTATTTTATAAAATTGAAAAAGGACACTTATGTATTATTATTATAAAAGGGGTCAAAAAGTAATATTCATTAAGTGAGCCAAAATATAATATTTATCTAAAAGTGTCTTAAATGTTTTTAGGGTTAGGGCAATTGGAAAAAGAAAAATTATAAAAGAAGAGTTGGGCTCAAAAGGATTATTCGTTATTCATCCCTTATCATTTTTTATCAAACCCTATTCCACAACTTGAGCATTTCTTGTTCAATTTCTTTTCCCAGGACGAAAACCCTTGGAGTGCGGAGATTTGGAAGATGAAAACCCTCTTGGTTTCCATTGTTGGATTGGAAGACAAATACCCTCTTATCCATGTGAGGTGATTCTATGCGGGAATCACATTTGTGCCAATGTGATCATTTCCAGTTTCAATTGGTCAAAGGTTTGAATCAATTTCAGAATTGGGAGAAGGTTCAAAGTATTCATTGTTGTGCATCATTGAAGGCCCTGTAGTACACCATCATAAACTTGTTGGGAATCTTCATATGGCATTGTCTATTGCTGGCGTGGCAGTATTGCATTCCACCGTGATTTGAGAAGTGTGGAGACTCACGGGTGTGTTGCAATCATCACCCAACAGTGGATCAAACCCCTTGGATACTATTGTGTCATCTTCCAAGCCAGTCATAATACAATTATAGCATGACGTGACCTGCTACACATCAGATGCAGCCACCATGGGAGATTGTTTACTGCTATACGTGGTCATTGAACTGAGGGTTCAATGAGTAAGAGGTCGTTGTCACACCATTGTTACTTCATTTATAATCTCATCAGTTTATGTGTATTTGGTTTATTTAAATGAAAGAAATCAGCTAGGTTTTGGTATTGTTATCAGTGTTATACAGCGCTTAATATGAACGATTTTAGTAGGGTTTAGAAAAACAATATTGTATGTTTTTGCCTAGTATGTTTGCCAATTGTTTGTGAAATTATCTAGTGTTAAGAACAACAGTGGGTTATGTATTCCAACTGTTTGTAGAATTGTCGATGAATGGTTCATGTTTGCCAATTATTTGTGAATATGTCAATGATTACTTGTGAAAGTTACAGCTGTTCCTATGTGCAGAAATCAGAAAATTGCATAGGTTATTGGTTTATTTTAAAAGGGGCATTACACATTTCTATAATCTACCCTATGATGAGGGCAAGGTTGTTCTGCAACTGTCAGTTCTCATCCCTTAAGTGTCAAGTTTTTTTAAGGAATGACTGGTGCTCATTCGATTGGTGGATCACTTGTTACAACATGCATTCAAAGTACATGCATTTGTAGCTTTGTACATAGCTGCATTTATTTTTAGAATCTACCACTACCTCCTCTTATTCTCAAAACCCCCTTTTCACACCATTGCCCTTATTTTTACCAAACATTGATGCCAAAGTTGTATATAAACATTGCCCCTCGTATTCACTTGTGGTAGTTACAATGTTCCAATGGTGACACCCTATATTGTTCTGGGGTGCTGAAAGCAGATCTGTATGCTGAATTTGTCCCTCTTGGCCCTTCTTCTTACTCAGCTTCCTCATGGTGGCTACAAGATAAGATGCCTGAAAAAAAATACAATTCCTGCTCTGATACCACTGGTCTAGATTTAGTGGGCAATGTAGTGGACAACAGATTAAATTGCTGTAACTTAGATGTGTTGTAGGCATAAGTAATTAATTACAACAATTATAGCATAGATATAATTCTAAAATTGAAGCTAAATGAACCATGAATGTAATTGTTAGTGATTTAAGAGGTATATACAACTATCGTTGAGAAAATATGTAACTTATTACTCTCGGATTTACAAAATTGTAGCAATCTCTAAGAAGAGATGCAAAGCTACCACACTGTGACCTTTGGTCTGTTATTTCTACTCAAGGGAATGACTACAGACTTCCATCTATGCTCTGCTCTCTGCTACGTGCAACTGTACGTACAGCTGCATGGGGAAAAGTAGATGGAGCAATTTGTATGAAGAATCCAAAGAGTCATTGTAGAAGAACTGACTCGTCTCAAGAATCCAAAAAGCTGTGTGATAAGATCCCCCCGACCATCTCCACCAGAAGTGAAGAGGAGTTTTTGTGAAGTGGAAGTCATTAAAACAAAATGTTTTGGTTTTTAAAATTCTTGGAATTTCTCGTAGACTTGTATTTTGTGTTATTAGAGCCCTTTAGAGCGTTTTCAGCAAACCCAAATTTTCGGAATCTCTGGTAGACTTGTATTTTGTGTTATTAGAGCCCTTTAGAGTGTTTTCAGCAAACCAATCTCCTATTAAGGGGAATGACTCAGAAAATCCTATCCTTTCTTATACATATTACAATTTCAAATTTTGAGCACGCAAAGAAATTCTGACCCCAACAAGGTGATCGTCTTAACTAGGAGGTGAGCATCTTAAGGGGATTCTATCTTGAATCGCATTTTGGATCATAATCATTGATACCATTGAGTCAACAAGCACACCAAATGTTTGATGATTTTTTATGCTAGGATAGTGTCTCTCCTAATTGGTACCTAATAGGCCAACCATGGTAACTAATTATATCAAGTAGATGATAACTAGGCAATTGTACGACTCAATGTGATAGACAATGACTATTAGACTTCCCACCTTACTCCATTATGTATAACCAGAAATAAAATTTAGAATGGTTTGTGACTAACTCCTAGCTTCTATCGACTTTCCCATCCACGCATCTTTGGCCACTTATTCACTACAACTCACCAATACCTACCCAAACCCGGACTCATTGTAACAATGAATAGATGAGTAAGAAAGGCAAGAAAAACGTATAATCACAAACAACAAAGTCAACAACAACATAACCATTCTAGTTAAGAAACTATTAGGATATTATACAAACATGAAAAGCATATAAATCTCTATCTTTTTATTATTTCTAGAAGAAAAAAACTATATCAATGTCCAAAACGGTGTGTAATAATCAACCTTCAAATAAAGGAAACAAACGACCACAAGACAAAATAATTAAAGTTTATCAAAAACTAAGAACTAAAATATTGCATTGGAATACACTACACATTACAAACATCTACTCGAGGGTTAAAGAGAGTTAATGGCAATGAATATCTATATCAAAAAGAGAGTTTGTGGGATTGTCACCCTCTAAATAGTCATCAATATGGGACTTATTATTGTCACCAAATTATCAGCCTGGGCTGATTGAGCTCGGTGTCATACGTTACACCCTAGGGGTCTACTACCATCAAAGGTTGAAGTTATCCTAGAGAAGGCCACAAACCTAGAGACACTAATCCATTTAGGGAATCTAAAATGGATGCAATGAGATTTGATCATCCCCATGCATATCTTAAGAGATCTAGTATCCCGCTCAATTATTGAAGAGTACATGCAATGTGTGCTAGTATAATTAAACTTAGTTACCAAAGTGCACATGATAGCTTATCTTCCTAGAATGGTTGTCTTGCATATTGGAGAGAAAATGGGGTAGCAAGCTATGCAATTTTGATTGTGGGGGAAAACTCCACAGTTAAGTGCACTGGAGCCAAAATAGTACTAGGATGGGCAACCTCCCGGAAAGCCCCAATTACCAGGTGCAAGTCCCATTGAATGATGGAAGCTATACAAAGGTTCATTTCACTAGTTTGAATCCCATCTCTTCACCCATGCACGCAACATCTGATGCAATGGGTGCAAAACGGACCATTCGAGCTAATGAGAGGTGGGTTCTTGTGAATCACAACCCATCAAAGATGGATTATTGAAGGAATGGAAATTAAATGCTCTATGTAGTTTATCCAAAAAATGATATCTAAACTAAGACGTAGCAGACTTTATTTTATAGTATATTTAATAGGTAATATAAAATAATTAAACTATAAGAAAAATACCATCAATTTCATTTTCAAACTCATAACAAAGTGGCAAACAACTTTGTTGAGCAATTTTTATGACAATAGATAATTAATCTTGGTATATCTTTTGTGTCTTTATATTTCAAAATAAGAAAAAAAAATAGCAAAAACATTAACTCAAAGAAGTTGTACTTGAAAATAAAGCACACTCTTGATCAATTTTATAAAAGGAAAAAATTAAGTTAATTCAAACCTTTGCAGCCATCTTCCATGCTTCGACATCAGATGGACGATAAGCTGCAATTTGGTCAAATGCTTCTGCTGCCCTATGGTAATCATTAAGATCAACATACAATGAAGCACGATCCCATTTGATAGCCATGTCGTCTGGATCTGCTTTCACTGCTTTAGTGAGACAATAAATCAACTGGCCTGTGTTTCCTTCCTCCCTGCGCATGTCCAATACAAAACACAAAACCATACTTCGGTTAGTCCAACTACCAATAAAACAAGTAACAAAAAAGCCAACATAGTTCCTACCAATCGTGCAAATTTATTATTATCTAACAGTACCACTATTAATAGTTCTAGATGGTCACCATGTCTCTCTCTGCCGACAATGTACATAACAAGAGATTTAAATATACACGATAAACTTGAACACTCGACATCTCCAACTGCAACTGGAGTTAATTTTTTTGAGGCATTGTTAACACTGGCAAGTTTTGAGTTGCATCTTAATACGCATGTTATTTAAAAACATATTTGAGGAATCCCATACTATTCTTGTTACAAACCATTTTGATGGATATTTTAACCAAATTAGGGCATAAAATGAATGATAAAAGAACCAATACAAGCAATATTGGAGAATCACAAAGGTAGCGTGAGGTCGATTGGTCATTGTCAAACCTTAAAAATCATCTTCTCATAAAATCCAACCCCATTCAATGCTAATCAACTCCAACCAATATCATTAAGCATTGACACATGCAAAACTTATGCACAATTCTGCTCAAAGTCACCAGAGGCTGACTGAGCTAGCAAAGTTAAGCAAAGGTCTTATAATTGAAGTCTAGGCTTCTACACAACTAATAAATAAAACAAAATTAGTTTAGCATCTCACCAAATTGTACTCATTCAGGCTCCTTGTTAATGGCCATCCTCCACAGTACTAAAAACTTTTGAAGAATTTCAAGGATAATATGCCAATGCCCTATCTAAAATGACTTCAACCTATACATTTAATAGCATGTCGCCAACCAAGTTCACCGTCACGGATTGAAAATCTAGATCTTGGGAGAGCTTTTTATTCCTTGTATCTTTTCTCCAAGAGGTTTCTATAGAAATCAATCATTGCAAAGGGAGGTCCTGAGATGTGAGGAAGGGCAAGATTATATTGCAGGTCAAATGAAAGAAAAATCCACACAAAAGATAATAGCCTCCAAAACAATAACAAACTCTTGGAATCAAAAAATACTTATAGTTTATGTACATTATTAATTGCAGATTGGCTGACATAGTCGTGGTCCAAAATCATAAAGAATAGGCAACAGTTGGCACTTACACTAAATATAGGCATGTTGTATGTTACCAGGCAGCACTAAAAGCATACTTTTAACTGATAAAGCTTTCATTTACTAATTTTTTCTTGTAATTCAGTTTTACTAAGTATTCTTTAAAGGCCCATGCTTGATTCAAATTTAATCTTTGTTGTTGTGACATTAAGAGCTTAGACCCATGACATCTTTCCACTTTATGGAAACTACTCATTCCCAATGATTTATTTCTTTTGTAATTTGCAAGATCCATTTTCTCAAGTATCCATTTAAAGAGTTATATTGTTCCCATTGCTAATGTTTATGATAATTTTTAAAAAAATACTTAATGCTCCATACAAATGCGCTTTTAGGAAATGCATCTGATATTACTACATAGAACAAATTATTACATTAGCTGAGCATTATGAGTACAAGGAAACTCTCTCCCTACATAGGCAAGAAAAGAAAGCAACTGAGCATTTGCCCCAATGACAGGGAAAGAATTCACATCCTTCAAAAGCACTCAAGATTAGTTTGCATAATTAAATCCAACTTTTCCTAATTGAGTAGAGAGGTGCCCTCCTAAAAATTGATTTTGCATCTTGTCCTACAAAGGAACCTTATTACTGCCAACTGATTTGTTAGTCCTCGAATCTTGGAGCTATCCTTGACAGTCCAAGAATCCGCTAGAAGAGGTCTTCGCCAAGGGAGAGGGGCAATAAAAAGGAAATTCAAATCAGCTTGTAACCAACCCCAAGATTCTATAGAAGTCGAACACTTCTATAAGATATGGCCAATTGTCTCATTTTCCCCCACACAATGCAAAAAGCATCCGCAATACCCATTACTCAAACGTGCTTTGAGATCTAATCCTTGATGCATTACTTTCCATCTCAATGCCTTTTGCTTGAAGGAGGTTCTTGCTTTACAAATGACTTGACAACGTCGCTGCCATTCGACTTAAGGGTCCTTGACCCGCCATCGTTTTTTCAATTTGGGGGGAATAGCACTCTACTGTCACTTGATTATACATGTCCTTTTTCTTAGAATTGAAGAAGGATTTTCCAATACTCCGCTTCCAATCCCTCCAATATAGGCCTACAATATGTACTTTCAGTTTGAAATGACAATTTGAGGAATCAATTTACAGTGCTCTTGAAAAATTGGTTTGTTTTTTGGCATCAACACTTGATGCATGCTTAGCTCCGTCCAAAAGTGCCACTATTGCCCCACTGTTGCAAAGATCTCCCCAACAAAACAAGCCCTTTCTTTACCAACCTTTTTCCCAAAAAATATGGAAAAAACCCAATTCATCCATGCTGTGAGTTGAACATCCAAATAGGCTGCAAAGCTAGATCCCAAGCATCATATGGGCTCTCAAACTGCCAACCTTTTCCTTGATATTGTAAGAGACTCCTCATATGTTGAGAAAACTTACTAAGTCTAATGTTTGGGAAAGTTTTGCAATCAACTTACTGACCAGTAGGCCATATACTATTTTAATTTCTTTTAAAGGTTTGTTTTCAAATTCTGATGGTTGTGATTTTTGTAACTTAAAAAATAATGTTTGGTGGTGTTTTTGCAAGGTTGTTTCTTATATTTCTAATTCACATAAGATGTAGGTTTAACTATGATGTTTCAATCAATAAGGCGGAACATAACTTCAATGTGAGGGTGTTGTCCATGCCTTTTAACATCTTATTCAAATGTAGTTAGTTAACATTGTTTTTGAACTGCTGGTATTGAGAAAGCTAGATTTATGGCTTCCCATTAATATACGATAATTATTCCTGGTTAAATAAGGGCTTTTGTTATTTATTGAGAGAAGATAAAAATGAAAGGTAAACCTATAGTTTCTTGTTAGATTTAGATAATTTAAAATGTATGGAATATTTTCAAGTGTTTTTGAACCAGGGCCCCTAAAGTTGATACATTGATGATATTTTGTAGTACTAGTGTCTGATTGCGTGTTGATATTTTTTTGTGTGCTTGTAGTTGTTGTAATTATAGGAAAACGTAATAATAGAGATATCCTATGCAAATAAGTCGTTCTCAAAGTGTATGATAATAGGCCTCAATTTCTTTTTGCTCGTCTTTAATTGTGGCAATGATTGTTTTGGATATGGATGATATTTGATATTGTGTTATGATTCCATGAATGATGGACACGGTATATATACTGCAAGTGATTGGTAGAATAATCATATAGAGGTGTAAAGATTTACCCTTTTTATCTTATGTAGGCAACATAAGAGCTACTAGGGTGTATTTTACTTATAGTTGGCACCAAGTATTTAGCTTATTATGCTGCCAAACAATTATCTTTTAATCATTATATTAATTGATATTTTGGAAAAGTTTCAAATTTGGTTATGCACCTCTTTTTGTTTTGTTGGCTGGACTTCTTTGTACACTTGCTTCTCAAGTTGCCTCTTTGTTGGCCTAGTTTCCCTCCCTTCAAATTCTGAATTGTCAATTTGGATCTTTTCGTTCTTCTTCGTCGCCCTTTCTTATTGCTGTCGTGGTTTTTATGCTTTCTTTCTCTTCTTCTCTCTTTTTTTGCTTTATGTTTGGGCCTCTTTGTAGTTTCTACTCTGGGATCTTTATTGCTCACCAATGTGGATTGATCTGTTGTACTTGTAGCTTGTTGCCTTGTGAGTTTTCTCAATACAAGTTCTTCCTCACCCATAAATGGAAATGGATTTAGTTGATATCTCTTTTGGGTGCACACCACATACATATCTTCACATTTATCAATGAAGCTCTTTGGCACCCTCGGATATGAAGTTATCCAACCCCTTAATTCGAGCAACCACAATGTCAGTTTATCCTCTGTTTTTGTATTTTATGTGCCCTATTTCCTCCAAGCTAAGTTCCCAAGAAACAAAAATGGAAACGAATCTGAAGGATGGAAACGCCAATTTTCCAAGACCCTTGGAAACAAAATGGCACGGAAATGTCCATCCAATAAATTATTAAAAAATAGAAATATATATAATACTGTATTCTTTTTTAATTTTCCTAGTTTTTCTTGTAATTTTGAGTTTTTTTTAAAAAGGCACCGAAAATGCCCAAAAACCTGTTGGAAATGCCTTGAAACGTGTTGAAAATGGTCGTGCCATTTCCAAAGCATTTTCGACAGGTATTTGGAATTCGTCAACACTTCCAATGCAGATCTTGGGTGTTTTGGTTCCCTGCTTCATTCAGAAGCTTTTATAGGGGGAAACTCCTTGTGCAAGGAGAGTTTCCTGCAATTTAACCTCCAAGTATGCATATTGCTAAGAAAAAAATCTTTTGGTTGAAGTAAGAAAGAGCATGTGGTACAAGTGTTTGCTATGCATATTCCCATAACGGTTTGTGCATCATTGGTAGAGGTTGGTCTCCTTTATCAACTAGACTCTTCTTTTCTTCTCACTCATTCACCATCATTATGGAGTTTTTCCAGCAATTCCTCTTTTGCAACCAACTCTTATTGCAACTCCTCCATGATACCAATGAGGAAACCTCCATGGCTAGTCCATGCACCTTGCAACTCTTGATTATCCTTTTCCACAAATCTTTGTCAATTATTTATTTTCAGCTCAAATTTGTTGATTACAACCTTCAAGCTCTTGAAGTCTTCCTTTCTTCAAATCTTTGCCCATGGCTTAACCATGCAACCACATAATTCTGCAGCACTTTTGTCAATCAATTTGCATGCAATCCTTTCTATACACTTGCATGCAATCCTTTCCATACATACAGACTGCGATGGGTTCCAAATCCTCCATAGGCTAAAAGGAATCTGCTGCTCTGATACCACATGCTCTGTAGTTTCCTAAGTTTCTTGCTAGAAATTGAATGTAGATCTAAAACTAAGGTTTGCTGCTACCAATTGAATTCAAATTCAAATGGCAATGGACTATAGAGTGGATTAGAGTAATAGAATGCGAAATTGTTGTTTGCTTCAAAACAGAACAATATCAATAGCCAGCTTGGTAGTGTCAAGTGATCGCCTACTCTTATTTCTTCAACAATTGGACAACTTACAAAGAGCACATATGGAGCATGAACTAGCATTATACTGCTAATTACTTCCTTGTCAATCTTCTACCTTCTACCTCTTCTTCCTTGTGAATCTGACACTTTTGTAATCTGCTGTCCCTTTGACCTACTTTTGTGGTCATTTGTTGGACATCAATATATTTATCTTATCTACTGCAATAACTAAATTCATCAGTCACTCCTACATTTACTGCAATAACTAAATTCATCAGTCACTCCTACATTCATTCACTCATTCTTACTCATACACTCTTGTCTCGTCCCATACCCTGGACTCTTATAAAATTGTTGGATGTCCCTTCATGCACCAAAGTACCTCCAATCGTCAAGAAGTCGAAGAGATCATTTTGCAACTGTTACTGGTGTGTGTTGTCGCATGTGAGCATGCCTGCCAGTTTGCAGGACAGGACCACTGATGACAATTGCATGACCGCTTGTAACTGTAGGACCGCCATGACAACTGGGCAACCTCCCATGACAATGATGAAACAACTGGTTTGCAGGACAGGACCACCCTGGTAGTCCTGCCACTAAACATACACTTCATCCATTTAGGTAGGAAAATTGATGTCTTGCTGGATTGTTCAAAGCATGATTATTTTCTTTGTCCTATATTGATCAAGAAACCCTGCAAGACGCATTTTTTTAAGTAAACAAGTTAGAAGAGAAGAGGATGTTGGCACTGTGGTCAATAGAAACTGAACAATAAAGATGAATGTATTGGATGATAAACACATAAAGAAAATGCATGTTAAACTAGTCATGCTGGAATTAAAATATATTGGAAAATTGAGTAAGAAAGGACAAAAATCAAAAAATGCAATTGGAAGACCCCTACAAAATTTAAGGGAAGAGTTTAGTTGGCTGATATCAATGTAAAAAAAACATCCAACCTTGAATGTGTCACACCAAGGAAGATATCAGGGTTAATTGCATTGAAATTGAAGATATTTCATATAAGAAAATAGCAAAAATGTTGAATTATCTCAAATTCCATCTGCCAATCAGAAGTAAAGTTCATTGTCATGCGATCACAAACCCTTACCATACACAAAAAAAGGGCTGACTCGCAACTCCACCCACAAGACATAAAGCAGTTGTGCCCACCAACCAATGGTGAAAGTGAAATATTGTCAATCAGCACAAGGAAGGAAAGTGGGCCAATAAGAATATAACAAACAGCAACCAGCGATAAAAAGAACTCATCGCCAACTGTCAAAAATAAGAAATAGATTGCAAGAATTGATGCCCACCTACAACTAGGGGCACCTATGAATAGACATCAGTGTTGAATGGCATGATTATCAAAAACAAAGACTGGGAAAAAATAAGCACCACATGGTGAAAGTCTCAATCAATCAAATGATGCCTAGTGATCAGAGCTTGGTAATCAGCAACCTACAATTGACATCTATTTGGTGAGCGCACCATAAGACATTCATAAGATAGTAATTAGTTATAGAGCAAAAAATCAAAGAATAAAACATGTCCTACCAATGAGATGTAGTTTGAAACTTGAAAGGTTAAATGGCTAGGTTGTTTCTAGTCCCACCTAGGTTCGATTCTCTCAGGCATCATGTTAAATGGATATGTGGCTGATTCTAATGCTGATTTATAGCTCCAATCAAAAGCATTTACCCTTAGCCCAAAAAAAAGTAGAGTGCGTGCCCTGAATAATAGAGGAGATAAAAGTAAAGATTATGAAACAAATGCTTCATTTGCAAGTTTATGGACATGACATCATAAGCTGGAAAAAACTCCAACATTTCAAACTAAGGTTGTTGATGGGCAAGAACCCAGCATACAACTCTCTAGGTAGGGCTAGAAGACATGGGGAGATGACATGTCCATATATCAACAACCATCAACAGCGATTGCATAAACAAGAATTGCCGTGCCTTCTACAACACATGGCAAATGCCCACAAGAGAAGGAGAAAGGTGTAAAGTAAATTTGGCAAGAATTCAGTAACATAACAAGGGCAAGAGTTGGAGGTGACAACTCAATTGTTGCGAGAGGCATTGATTTACCCAATGCTAATAAGAAGTGGTTCAAAAAAGCCTAAAAAAGGCTATGAGATAGATTCTTGAGTTATAATTGTCATGGAGATCCTCTCCAAATTATATAGCAACACGGAGTGGATCTCAATGCAATAAGGAGTGAAGCTTTAAAAGAAGTAGCCAAATGAAATGTCCCACTTCGGGCAAAACAATGCAATTCTAGAATTTGTAGCTATCCCAAAAAATGAAACACCAATTCTGAATTTTTGTTTGAAACCCTAACTCAGAAAAATTACAGCATTCTAAAATTGCAAATTATGCATGAGAATAAATTCCAAATCACTTAGAAAACCCTCATAAAAATATGTAAATTCAATTGTCAATTTTGGGTGAAACCCTTACACATCAAATCTAATTTTTAACCCAAATAAAACCCTAAAAATTAAAATTAAACATAGATGATAATATGAGTGAAAAACAATAGTATTCTAACCCTCAAACAATATCAAGGCCAATGTTTGACCCCTCTAGTGAAGTCACCCCACTCCCAGAGGCTTCTTTGAGTTGCAGCCACCTCTCAAACACTGCCCTATGGCTACCTCCACCTCAACAAACCCTCCAAACAGCTGGACCCACCCTCATTGGCTTCCAAACTGTTGCATCAACCTCAAATTAGGCCCTATGTAATGTCCCCAATTTTGATCTAGAGCTTTGGAGCATAGTAACAATAATCGTCTTAGGAAAAAATCATTTTTTCAAAAGTGTAAGTGTTTTTCAAAAAATCATGATTAATCAAGAAAAAATGGAAAACTTAAAACCATCAGGAAAATGCAGAAAAAAAGAAAGAAAATATATATTTTTTTTCAAATTTAAATGCATTTCCATTGCATCGATATATATATTAGGCATTTCAATTGCATAGAGAATAGATACAATTACATAATACAGAGTATGCGAGGAAAATAAATGAGATTATATGCCATCCAAATCAGTCAACTATTTTCTTTCATTACTTTTCTAAAATATTCAAATTTCATTACATTTGCATTTCAAAATGCATACTATTGTCATCAGGGAACAAAAAAAGGGGAGGGAGCAAATGGTGGCACATAGACTATGGTTCAGCAGGTCTACACTTCAACATATTTTCAGGGTTCTTGCCTCCCCTATTTGAGAGACGACCTCGATGTCGATCCCAACGTCATCCATGACGTCGAAGTCAAAATCCTCAAAAAGAGGCTCTTCATTATTTTCGAGCCATTCGAAATCTGTATCGATCTTGTCAAAGTCAATCGGATGATCTTCCTCGATGGTACCTAACATTATAAAATACAATGCATATGTTAATGACTTATGCAAATTTGCAAATTTTGGGTGTAAAATGATTGATTTTTTCAATTTTTTTGTACATATAAATGAAAAACTCGTGCTTTTTAGTGGAAATCGCAATTTAATCTCAATTTAAACAAACAAGTTTAAATCGCATTTTTTTTTAAATCATGATTTTTTCAAGTTTTTTTGTAGTTTTTTCAAAATAATCGTTGAAGTCAACGCTTTATTGCTTGGCGAGGGTTGACTGGGTAAAAACCGCGTGTTTTTTAATTAAGAAATCGGTTTTGGTGACGATTGGCGGTAAATCATGATTTTTTCGCAGTTATGGTAACTATGCTTTGGAGGACTCTTAGTTCATTATTGTTCCGATAACTAAAGGTGAAAGAAGAAGGAACTTAGTGCACCACTTGTGAAAATACATTTCAAAGGAAAAGTACTTTATGATTCTAATTTTTGAGTTATGTTTTGAAAAAAAGTATTTTATGTTTATTTCACTTAAGTGGAGGAATTTATGAGTCTTGGCTTATAAGACTTCAGTTGTTTTAAAGATTAACCCTCTCTTTTTATTTTGGAGTGCTACACTTGGAGGAAAGTATTTAAGAAGAATGAGGGCGCATTTGAATATCATATGCATATGGTAATTGGCTTTGGTGATCAAGTATGTCAAGCTTGGTTATTGAAGGTAGATGCTTGAAGAATGTTACCTTTCAAGTTCTACTAATTGTTCTACAAATAGTGTCTATCAACACCACCCATTCATTGGAAATCGTGCTCAATCTTTTGAAGAATTATTTGAGATTTTGTCTAATACTTGCAGCTTGTGGCGAATTGGCTTGGAGGACTAAAGCGAACCACTTAGGGGGTTCGTGAGGCTACCAAAAGGTAGCGATTTACTTGAGGACTAAAGGTTGTTGATTACTCCTTGGGCGATTAGCTTGAGGGCTTGCAAAACATCCTTTCGGAGGCTTGTTAGTAGAAACCCTCTCCTAGGGTTTTAATATTTTATGTTATTTTTCCTTGATGGAACAAATTATTCCAGAGGTATATTGGTGAGTTTTGGGTTGACTAATGCTTGAAAATTATTTGCATAATTTTATCTAGTGGGACGAATTATTTGGAGAGGTTTTTGAGGTTGTGCGAAGGTTTTTGAGGTTGTGAGAAGGTTTTTGTGAGGGGTTTAATATTCATAAATTTATTCCTTTTTTTTTTTTTCTTTGGTGGGCGATTGGGATTGGAGTATTCTGAATGCATTTTGCAAGGGTTTGGCACTCGGAAAAATATTCTTTATTCTTCATGGACCAACAAACTAAATTGAGAGGTTGTGAACCTTATTTGGTAAGGATTTATGCTTAGAAAAATATTCAGAATTATTCCTATATTTTTCCAAGGAGATCAAATTAATTTGCAGGTTTGGGAGGCCTTGTTGATAGCTATTTTCAAGGGTTTAACTTTTAGAAAATATTTATAATATTTTCCTTGAGTTGGACAACTTGTGTGGAGGGTTTGAAGTGATCTTGTTAAGTTGGATATTGCTCTTTGGAAGCTTGATATTTATTAGGATTTTTGGCCTAATTTTTAGAAGAGTATCCAAGGGTTTACAGGGTTGTTTGCAAAATATAAGGTTGTTGTACCAGCGCTTAATTAGCAAAAATTTGCATCTATTTCTAACAACTACATTCTTCATTCATGCTACAAAAAGGTATACAAGTATAGCTTTACATTGGTTATTTATTGAAGCATTTGTGGAGTGTTATTGTGAGGGTTTGGAAATATCATTATAGTTAGGGTTTGCTGAGTTTGTGGGGCAGCATACAATTTATTTTCATATTGGCTTGGGGTTTTAAAGAAAATTAATTATTTTGGCTTGAGATCCTATTTGGGGTCACTACAGTGGTATCAGAGCCATATCTTGGCCATATTTGGTGGGTATGAGGGTTTGATTGTAAGAGTGATACTAAGAAATTTTTAGTTTATCGGAAAAAGAAAGTTGAGACTCCAAGTGTTAAGAGTTTAAAATCAAAACAGGGTATGGGTGACATGGATCATCAAGAGGCAGAAAGAGAAAGGAGAGAGAGGATAGAAAATGAGAGATCATGAAAATATGATCAAAATCAGGGAATGATAGCTATAGTTTTGGACGGTCTCCTATGCACTCTTGGTGATAAGAGTGATTCAAGGGCACCTAATGGAGATAGTGGAGCTTCAGGTAGAAAGACAAATATGGGGAATGGGTCATCCATTCTTACGCCCACTTTTACTACTTTCATTCAGAAAGAGGAAACCGTACCTTGGAGGGAGGGATCATCTAATCCTAGTGAGGAGTTGAACAAGGAGATAAATAAATATGCAGCTTTGGCTAATGCAATAAGACAAGTTATGACCTTTTCTGAGTATTCAACTTGGAAGAGGGGATACAATGGTCCCAAGATTGGACAAAGATTCAGAGGCACTCAGGGAAATCTCCGACATGCGTTGGGGAAGATATCTCTTTCTACTTTTGATGGGTCACATAGGAGTTTTGCGAAGGCTTGGATTCAGATGGTAGAAACCTTCTTTTCACTTTGCCCCATGGCAGAGGATGAGGCTATTCAGTTTGTGACATTGCATTTAGAGGGGGCAGCCCACGATTGGCGGTACCACAGATTGATCACGCAGGGGCATCAACATATACATTCATATGAGGAGTTCAGTAAGAGGTTAATAGAGAGATTTGATAGAGTGGATCCCAAACTTCATTTTCGAGATCTAGCTCAATTGAGGCAAAAGGCCTCGGTTGATGAGTATGTTTCAAAGTTTCAAAGACTTGCAGTCGTGGTTACTGACATTTCAGATAGGAGGCTTGTGGTTTTATTCACTGAGGGCTTGGTTGATTCCTTGAGGGGATTGGTCAAGGCATTTGATCCACCATCTTTGAGAGAGGTCATCCAAAAGGCCCATGATTTGGAGTCATCTACTTCTAGAGCCAGGTTTCCACCTTTGGGGCAGCCAAAGGGACATTTTGTACCATCTACTGGACAGCCTAGAGGTGGCGGTTTTGGGCAGCCTAAGGGCCACTATACAGGGCCTCCTAAGGCCAATCTTGAGGGTCCTTTGACTAGACCAAATCCTTTGGATTTGGGGCAGCCAAGGAGACTACCTCAAAGTAGTTTTGAGGAGAAGAATGAATTAAGGAAGAAAGGACTTTGCTTTGACTGCAAGGATCCTTGGGTGAAAGGCCACAAATGGCGTGGCAAGGGACAAGTTCATTACATAGAGATAATTCCAGAAGAGAAGGATGAGGGGGAAGATGGTGGGCAGCCACCTATGAGGAGGAAGCTTTTGAGATTGAAGGGGAAGAGGAGTTGAGTGGCACCTTGGCATCACTTTCAGGTACTCCTAGGTACTATCCCTTTAGAGTAAAGGGGTCTTTGAAGGGCAAGCCAATTACCATACTCATTGATAGTGGAGCAACTCACAATTTTATTGATAGAGGGCTTGTGACTTCTTTTGGTCTACAATCCATTGAGTTCAAAGGTTTTAGAGTCAAGGTGGCGGATGAATTTACTATCGCTTGCACTACCAAGGTTCCAAAGCTTTGCATTACTTTGGAGGGGCACATGGTAGAGGATGATTTCCATGTATTTGGTATTGGAGAGACCAATATGACCCTTGGCATCCAATGGCTACATTCCCTTGGTGAGTACACATAAAATTACCAATCTATGGAATTGAAATTCAAAGTGGGAAACAATGAGATTGTCTTGCATGGTTTGAGTGAAAGAGAAACACCCCCAGCCTCATCAAATCATATGATGAAAGGGTGTCTTATGAGCAGGGGATGAATTGAAAATAAAGACAAGGGTAGGGTTGTGTCTAAGCACTGTGGGCAGCCATCTACTTGCCAAAAAGAAAAGGTAAGGATGCAAGAAATAAACATGAATGATTCTGATTTTTGCTTGCCACATGATGATTGGATAAAGGAATTTGCTTGTTCACAAGGGCAGCCCCAAATTTGGGGTCAAAAACACCTCATTTCTAAATGCAAAAGGAATATGAGGGCTGATTATTACTTGAAAGATGCTGAGATGAAAGAAAAGGTACAGCGATATGACAAAGATGAAAGTTCTGATTTTGGTTTCATTAAAAAAAATTAGGTTCCCACAGAAAGTGCAGCCCCGCATTCAAGGTACAAATTCTGAATTTTCTGAGAAAAATTCTGAGATTTATGACGAGGAACAGCCATCTTACAAAAGCAGAAACACTGAAATATGTTGCATGGAAAATTCCGAATTCACATGGAAGGTACAGCTGTGTATTGAAGGTATGGATTATGATTTTTTTGACCATTTTCAGCCTATGTTACAATGTATATTAATCTTAAGAAGCATGGCATCAAAGGGGAATTGGAGAATACATGTTATGAAGGTATGCTCTTTCTAATACGCCTTAAAGGAGAAAATGTGACCTTGGACAGCCTTTTGCACTATGAAAAATTAATTTTGTTTGGCAGCCCTAACTCTCTTGTTGCAAATTTTGAATCATGGGATGATTATTGGAGAAATATGGAGCGAAAAGGATCACTAAGAGGCAGTTTGATGTTGAAAAGATTGAAGATATGGGATGGAAGCATGGCTGTACTTCATTATTACAGCTCACCTAGATACATATTCAGATTTGCAAAGAAAAATACAGCCCTTGGGGAGGTAAATTTGGTGAGTTTGGCGCATGTTAGTCTTCATGGTAAGTGGCATGATTCTTTGAACAAGGGAAGGGTTCAAATTGAAATATTTTGTTTATGGAAAACAGTCCCAAGGAATCTGTGTATAATAGAGAATGTTGGAGTAGCTCCATGGTTGTTGCAATTGCTTGAGGACAAGCAATTTTGGGCAGGAAGGATTGTAATGTCCCCAATTTTGATCTACAGCTTTGGAGGACCCTTAGTTCATCATTGTTCCGATAACTAAGGGTGAAAGAAGAAGAAAGAAATTAGTGCACCACTTGTGAAAGGACATTTCAAAAGAAAGGTACTTTATGATTCTAATTTTTGAATTATGTTTTAGAGAAAAGTACTTTATGTTTATTTCACTTAAGTGGGGGAATTTATGAGTCTTGACTTATAAGTCTTAAGTTGTTTTAAAGATTAGCCCTCTCTTTCTATTTTGGAGCACTACACTTGGGAGGAGGGTATTTAAGAAAAATGAGGGCTCATTTGAAGATCATGTGCATATGATAATTGGCTTTGATGATCAATTATGTCAAACTTGGTTATTGAAGGTAGATGCTTGAAGAAGATTACCCTTCAAGTTCTACTAATTGTTCTACAAACAGTGTCTATCAACACCACCTATTTATTGGAAATCATGCTCAATCTTTTGAAGAATTATTTGAGGTTTTGTCTAATACTTGTAGCTTGTGGCGAATTGGCTTGGAGGTCTAGAGCAAACCACTTAGGGAGTTCGTGAGGCTACCAAGAGTCGGCAATTTACTTGAGGACTAAGGTTGCTAATTACTCCTTGGGCAATTTGCTTGAGAGCTTGCAAAACATCCTTTCGGGGGCTTGTTGTTGGTAGAAACCCTCTCCTAAGGTTTTAATATTTTATTCTATTTTTCTTTGATGGAGCAAATTATCCCAAAGGTATATTGGTGAGTTTTGGGTTGACTAATGCTTTAAAATTATTATAAAATTATTTGCATGATTTTATCTAGTGGGACGAAATATTTGGAGAGGTTTTTGAGGTTGTGAGAAGGTTTTTGTGAGGGGTTTAATATTCATAAATTTAATCCTTATTTTTCCTTGGTGGGCAATTGGGATTGGAGTGTTGTGAATGCATTTTGCAAGGGTTTGGCACTCCGAAAAAAATTATTTATTCTTCATGGACCAACAAACTAAATTGAGAGGTTGTGAACCTTATTTGGTAAGGATTTATGCTTAGAAAAATATTCAAAATTATTCCTATATTTTTCCAAGGAGATCAAATTAATTTGCAGGTTTGGGAGGCCTTGTTGATAGCTATTTTCAAGGGTTTAACTTTCAGAAAATATTTATAATATTTTCCTTGAGTTGGACAACTTGTGTGGAGGGTTTGAAGTGATCTTGTTAAGTTGGATATTGCTCTTTGGAAGCTTGATATTTATTAGGGTTTTTGGCCTAATTTTTAAAAGAGTATCCAAGGGTTTACAGGGTTGTTTGCAAAATATAAGATTGTTGTACCAGAGCTTAATTAGCAAAAATTTGCATCTATTTCTAACAACTACATTCTTCATTCATGCTACAAAAAGGTATACAAGTATAGCTTTACATTGGTTATTTATTGAAGCATTTGTGGAGTGTTATTGTGAGGGTTTGGAAATATCATTATAGTTAGGGTTTGCTGAGTTTGTGGGGCAGCATACAATTTATTTTCATATTGGCTTGGGGTTTTAAAGAAAATTAATTATTTTGGCTTGAGATCCTATTTGGGGTCACTACACCCTAGCTGCCAACAAAGGTGATATTTTGTCCAACTGCAACTTCTGAATGAAGTCACCAAGATGAATTTGAGGATTTTAGTCCCCAAATCAGAAAGTTAATGAGGGTTTTCATCCTCAATGGTTGAACGTGCAAGCAAGCATGCTTAGCTTCAAAGGAATTAATCGTTAAATGATAGATGCCCCAAAAATAGATCTCTCCACCTTCTTTTATACTTTTTCCACTCAAACTCCAAACTTTATTTTAATAATAAAACATAAGTTGCCGACATTACTTTTTTGCCACTTAGTCATATTATTAAGTTTACTTTAAATTATTTAAGAATACTTGTTATTTTACTAATAATATTATTATTAAGTTGCCCAAAAGATTAGAAATGTCCAGGCCCAACTTAAATAATATTATTAATTATTTTAATCTAAAAAAGGGGACATTACAGTTCACCCTTCCCAAAATTGTTTGCCCTCAAGCAATTTCAACCTTCTATGCTCAAGTATCACTATGCCAAGGTGATAGGTCATGTTATAGCGCCCATAGAGCCTAGATCTTCTACCTGCCAAGTGGGTTAACTCCTGCCAAAACATATAGTGTGATGTATCCCTGATATCTCAAATGGATAATGAATGCAATTCATCCACAATATTATCCTCCAAAATTTGTTGATGTCTCAAGGCACCCACAAACTCCCACAAGACCAAAAGCTACCATATGCTCTCCCCCTTATGTTTCTACTATCCCATAGCTGTCAAGTGGTACAACCTCTACCAACAATTATCATGGTGTCTACTCCATCCATTACCCACATCTATATGTTCCCCTTCAATAAATTCTTCTATCCACGGTTTGAGAATATCTTCCATACATTTCCTTAAGGCCAAAGGCTGCCCTAAGGGCTCACCACTGTGTTTCTGTTGTACACATCTTCTCCTCTCATAGGATGAAGGATCCCTAACACTTGCTTCATGACTATAGCCTTGAGCTCTAGTGGGTTCCATAATGTTATTGTAGGTTGATCCCTCCAATTCATGGCACAACACAGCTTGCATGTAGGCTGGAAACAAGGCATAACAGCCACAAGTCACTTGGAATTCCATCCAAATCAGCACTAGGATGGTTGGGATGATTGTCTTCCATAATAGGACCCCTCCACTAACATTACCATGCAAGGAAACCCTCTCAAATTGCACAAATGTACATCTGTTCATGACTAAATATTAAGACCAGCAATATAGAAATGATGTAGCAGCTATAAATAAGACAAACTCATGCAAAATTCAGTAACGTGATCGATGTAGAGGCAATATGTAGCCATACAAGGATTGAAAGCTCCATTAGTTGTCACCAACTAAAAAACACTCTTTCCCGTGATTGGAAACCCCTGCAAAATCACTTGTGTGAGTGCCCATGCAGTGATGTGATGGCTGATAATACTGATGACTGCAGCATTAGTGCTAGAAATTAAGCCCATAGCTATCATGAGTATGCTTTCGTTGTCATATGACAATATCACCTCATCCTTGTTTCCATATTCATCACCATGTGCTTTTAATACTTGGAGAAGCGTCTCCTCCATCCCATCAGCACCAATTGCAACCCCATACTCTTCATCATTAGCTTGAGCTGATAAAAAACTCAGCTGCTCTATCTCATCCTTGTTTTCTTTCTCCTTCATACTCTCTACCTCCCTTCTAGGTTGATTACACTTTTCTTTTTTTTCACTTCATGTTGCATTCTCCAAAGCCGTATAAACTACCATAACCTTATATACCTGATCTACCAAGAATTGGAGATAGTTGTGGTCAAGAAACAGCCACTTCTCAAATGGAGACAATGGTTTTGCTTAAACAACCTTTTATGTCTCCCAGCTGCTGCAATTGGACTTCCTCTTGCATGTCTTTTTAGGAACATCCTTGTACAATCACTTTCCCACTCTCTTGTCTCCATGATGACTTGAAGACTATTCTTTACTGTTGTCATATCCTTATCAACTATCTCTTCAACTGTCATTGCCATACTATCATCTTGTTTCACTTTTTCACTTCTCTTCTCATACCTATGAGCATGCTAGACTGAACCACACTCATCATTTTTCTTTTCTATCTTCTGCATTGTTGGACCTACAGATAGAACACACACATTAAGGAAATCAAGAGCTTCCAACATCACTCTTTCAACCTCTTCATCATGCCTCGTAAACATGTTGCCCAACTTTCATCCATTGCTTGCATTTTCCTCATATCGTCCATCCATATGATGGACTTTCAAAGGTCCATTCATGTTGGCCCAAACATGGTTGTAGCATTGCATATTCTTCCTCAAAATCAGACTTGTAGTGGCTAGAAACCAACTTGCACTAGTTGTAATGCTTCAACATTGGCAGTAGGCTGGAAATTCTCCCACCATGTGACTGAAAATCCTTTTATGGCCGTCATAAAAGTGTAAAAGGGGCTGGAACTATCACTAGCAGCAAACAATAGAATGGTATAGTAGATGCCATACTGAAAATCATTCGTAAAATACATCAATGACAATAAACCAGAGGCTAGAAACCACACTTTGACTGAAAATATTTCAACAGCAGCAATAAACTGAAAATCACTCAACTTTATGCTTGGAACCACTAGTATGGCTACCAACAAAATGTTGGGCAAATTGGAAATGTAGATAACAGCAGGCCTACAATCTAGAATGGTGAAGCCATTTTGTAGACTCTCATCCTCCTTGATTTCTCATTCACACATCCAAGGGTGGCGAATCTGTGTGTAGCTTGACGTCAACAAAACAATGTTATGTTGAGTCATAGGACCTTGAACAACAACCAAAAAAGATCTATTGTGCTTACCAACTTCCCACATCTAGTATCTTGCTACCCCGGCAATGGTGACTTACTCCATAGCCTTGTCTTTAAGTGTAGGACTTGGTTCCAAGGAGTGATCATCCTTGTAGCTCAAATGATCATCCAAATCCCACTCTTTTATGCTCACATCATTTGGAACTTATATGAAAGGATTTATATGTAAGGATTTATGTGCCCCTTGCTACTCAACGTGTTCTTCATCTTATCACCATTTTTAACATGCTGCCCATGATGACAAGCTTCATGCAATGACATAGTAGGAAGTAATAAATCTAAAATACGATCATCCTTGTCATACTTTAGGCTGTCACCAAAGTGTTCACCTTCCTTTGCCAAATTAGAATTTGTTGAGATACCCTCAACACCTCTAATACCAACAAAGCTCTAATGGTGGTTTGATCTAAAAATTCTAGCAAGTTGACAACCAACATTAGTGACCCATGAAGCCCATATTTCATGTGCATGCCTCCCAACAAAGTTTTCCAGGAACTCCACCTCATAACTTTCTCGATTTGCAACGTTCCTTCCATATTCTGGGTTGTCATAGAGCTAATCCAAAAGCTTTTCTTTTTTTAATGCCTTAGAGAAATTTTTATCAACCCTACTATGTTGAAGACTCAAAAATTTGGCATTAACCAAAAATTCCTTTCCAAATCCTTGCAAAACTGATTTTTCTCCATGTTCTACCCTAACAATTAAAAATCCTTTCCCCTAATTTTTTAGAAGTGTTGCTTTGCTTGAGTGGCTATCAACTTAACTTATTTAACTCTACTCCACCATTCATCACATGTTTCTTGGGTCCTTATCACATCCTCCACACTTGCCTGCAATGTAGCTGGTTTCATGTCAAGACTAGGATCCACTTTTGTTTCTCTCTCTTCCTCTTGGGCTGGAACGTTTTTCCACTTTCCTTTTGTATGATAGGTGCCTCCATGAGTTGCTCCCTCTCCCTTCCTTGGAGCCCTGATTTTTCTTCATGCTCCACCATTACAATTTGGAAATTATTTTCCTCTTCCTTTCTCAAGGCATACTACAAGTCTCCTTGGGTAGCTCGTGGTTTAGACCTTGGTCCAATTCCAACTCAATTTTTCTTCAACTCCATGAAGTTGGTGAGTGATAGTTCTTCCCGAATCTCAACTAGAAGGGCGTTATACTCAGCGTAGCTAGTAGCAATGTCATCAACTATGGAAGGTTGAGTTTCCATCACCGGAATGGTTTCTCCTCTTGGAAGGAAAGTAGGCCGGAGTGACCTAGATGAAGAATCACTCATGGTCCTTGGTCGCTGAATATTATTGTTTGCTCTTGAAGAACTTCCTTCACCATTCCAATTTTGCATGGTATGGATCAGTCGTGCCATCATTTTAGCCAATCTCTCTTGTCCTTCGGCAAACCTCTCAAACCTAGCATGATCAAAAAAATTAACTGCCATTTGATCTTCTCTTTCTAAATCACAGGCTGGCCGAAATCAAGCTTTGATACCACTGAAATGTCCCACGTAGGGCAAAATAATGCAATTCAGGAATTTGCAACTATCCCAAAGAATGAAACACTAATTCTAAATTTTTGTTTGAAACCCTAACTGAGAAAAATTACAACATTCTAAAAGTGCAGATTATGCATGAGAATAAATTCCAAATCAATTAGAAAACCCTCGTAAAAATATGTAAATCCAATTGTCAATTTTGGGTGAAACCCTTAAACATCAAATATGATTTTTAGCCCAAATGCAAGCCTAAAAATTAGAATTCAACACAGTTGATAATGAGTGAAAAACAATATTCTAACCCTCAAAACGGTATTAAGGCCAATGTTTGATCCCTCTAGTGAAGTCGCCCCACTCCAAGAAGACTCTTTGAGTTGTGGCCACCTCCCAAACACTGCCCTATGGCTATGTCCACCTCAATGAACCCTCCAAACAGTTGCCCCGCCCTCACTAACTCCCAAACTGCTACGCCACCCTTCAATTAGGCCCTAGCTGCCAACAAAGGTGATATTTTGCCCAACTACGACCTCTGAATGAAGTCACCAAGATGAATTTGAGGATTTTTGTCCCCAAATCAGAAAGCTAATGAGGATTTTCGTCCTCAATGATTGAACGTGCAAGCAAGCATGTTTAGCTTCAAAAGAATTAAACATTAGATGATAGATAGATGCCAAATATAGACCTCTCCACTTTCTTTTATACTTTTTCCACTCAAACTCCAAAAATTACTTTATTTAATAATAAAACACAAGTTGCCGACATTACTTTTTGGCCAATCCGTCATATTACCATCAAATTATTAAGTTTACTTTAAACTTAAAGTATTTAAGAATACTTTTTATTTTAATAATATTATTATTATTGAGTTGCCCAAAAGATTAGAAATGACCGGGCCCAACTTAAATAATATTATTAATTATTTTAATCTAGAAAAGGGGACATTACACCAAAATTGCTTTGGTTGGATTCGTTTTAACTGACAAAAACTAGGAAATGCCTATCTAGTGTATTCTTGATATTATGGCCATTATAAATGAAAAAAGTATAATTGGGAAGAGTGTGTAGCTAAAAGAACAAATGAGTAATTGGTCAATTGTGTTATATGAAAGGATGATTAATCCACGTACTCTTTATATGCACCACTGTTGTTCACAAGTTTTCCAAACTATGACTGGTAGGATGAGTGAAGGTCATCCATACATGTTGCTTTGAAGTGTGTTTTTGATCCTATGACTTTGCAACATTTACCAGTCTCATAAGAAGAGGCAAATGAAGTCTTATCTGAAGAAAAATCTAGACCGATTTAGGAGGATCTAGAATGTGATGTAATGTCATTGCTCCGAATCAAGTTTTGTCTTCACTACTAGTTTCATCAAAATGCCAAGCACATGGTCGAAAACACCACAAACCCTGATTTGTCATACTCGACAACACATAATGCCAACAATGTTCATCTTTCAACCATGGGATAATGGCTCTTTGTAAAGCCAAGATTTGTTAAGAGCTTGCTTGGGTAGCTCAGATGTCGTTTGGGTAGCTCAGATGTCACTTGGGGAATTTTCCCCTGAGTTCCCTTATAAATCTCCATTTTTAGACCATTAGAGGATCTTTACCATAAGATGGCGTCGTATTTATAGGAGTCTAAGTCTCTAAGCCCCTTTTCTTTGCTCTTGTCATGATATTGGATTGCACTTGAGACCTTGTTCAAGCCTGTAGATTCTCATCCAGGGCACAAAAGTCATTTTCTTCCCAACAAGTTGGGGTAGCTTCTAGAAAATTAGGTCCTTGGATCTGATCTGCCCCTTGAGACTGTTGGCTTAAAGCATTTTGTACCATAAGTGCCTACTCTTGATATCCAATAGGGCAATTATCGTAGTTTTGTGCCAAGTTGCACATATAGCACCACAAATGCCCTTATTTGGCAAGTTATTCTGCATAGATACCAACGCTCTTGACCTCTATGGATTCAAGATCCCTTGGATCTAGTGCAGTGGTCTAGTAGGGGTGACTTAGGGTAATAAGGGATTGGGGGTTTGAGGAGCTTGGTTAGTAGCCTTAACCTATTGGGTTGGTAGCCCTGATTGTTGTAATAGGGTCTTGGTGGGTTTGGGCATATTGCCTCTTGAGGGCTACAACTTCATTTGAAAATCCCCTTCATAAGTTCTTCGCCTTCTCTAATCCTTTGTTAGTCTAAGAGGTAGATTGAGGAGCTTCAAGGTTCGGGCCTAATGCTACGGTTTGCAGAGATGTATGCGGTTGAGTTGGGTCGTATATATTTGGGAACAAAGGCATTGCAGGCCTAGGGGCTAGCTTTCCAACTTGGATTAAGTTATTTTCAGCTAAGACAACAGTGTCATAGGCTACAAGAAGAGTGTTAACTCCCATGGATTGAAACATCATAGAGATCTAAGGATTAAATGCTTTGAGATAATACAAAAACGCCATCCCTGCTAAGCGGTGAACTTCTATAGCCATCCTTTACCAAGTTTTCCTAATTATGATATTAAAGTCTAAGATAGACTCCATACAGGTGCTCTCTTAATAGTGGTGAGTTATTCTAGCAAGGATAAGTTGTCACCCTTCTCTTTGAATTCATTATATAACTCACGACCTAAGTCATCCTAGTCATTGATAGATGAAGGGTTTAGGTTCAAGTACCAAGTTAGAGAGTTACCTTTTAAAGAAGCTTCAAGGAGCCTCATAGCTACATTAGGGGCTTGGATGTGGTGTACAACACATATTGGCCACATCTTGGAGATGGTCTACAGGGGTAGTGGAAGTTTCACCTAAGAAATTATGAGGGCTTTGAGAGCGGATCCTAGGATATCATTCCATTGTAAAATGTTTAGAGGGCTGCCAAGATTCCAAGTTGGGAAGGGTCTAGTTCTTAGGTTAGCCATAGCCATTTTGGGGAAAAAAATTAATTTAGGGGCAAAGAACATGTTTTAGAGTATGGAGCTGTAGATCTAACAACAAGTCTACTTTTCCTTGATTTGGGAGATAGTTGCAAGAATTCGATAGGATTTTTCTTAGTCAGAGATCCAGTCTGAATTCTTTTCATAGGCTACCAGGTTAGAATATAAGCAAATTTGCCAAGTGAATATATATCATAGATCAAAAACTCGTACTCGACTATTACTCAGCAACCCAAAATTTTGACTCAAACTTGTGACTCAGTAAAACTCGGTAATTACTCAACAAATTTTTCTGATAATTAACAATATAAGTTCATAAAATAAACTTAAACATGTAAAACACTGTTAAAAAGCATGAAAAATAAATGTGGAGAATGCATGAGTATATTTTCTATTAGTTTTAACCCAAAAAAAGAACAATGCTCGTCAATACACCATATTACATAATATTATCGCCGGTTCCTTGCAGTCATCTGTTGCACCCTGGAAGTGGAAGGTAAAGATTCCTCCTATTGAACAAAATCATCCACAAACATATCATCCTCACCAACCCCACTTGATGCTTCAACTTCCACCTTTATTGTTGTTGCCCCTACCCCTTATGTTGCTTCCCTCTCCAAATTTGCAATATCCTCCTCAATAAGCATGCGCTACCCATCCCGATCCTCAACAATCCAATCTGAGAATCGACCGATATCATCTAAGTCAATCGCATAGTGACTCTCTTGCCCCTCTCCACCTATCTCACACAAAGACAAAGATTGCATCACATAAAAACAAAGTCATTCAAGCGTTGTGTCGACAAAATGTTGCGCTTCTTTGTGTGAATGGCCTCAAACATGCTTGAATTACAGTCACACCCATAAGAGCTACATCGGTGGCATAAAATGTGGATGGCTAGCCTCTAAAGATTTGGTGTTTTTGCACCATGATCTTTCCGCCACAAATTTGCAAATAGGACGTTTATAACTTTGGAAGTCAACTAGGTTTGCATTTATTAAAAAAGTCTAGTATCTACGAGTAACGAAAGCACAATTGAAGGAATCAATTTGTTTTTACCTAGTTGTTGGGTCATTCTCTTTCGAATGCATAGAGCCAAATAAAAGAGCCTCCCCTCTATTGTCTTGTGAATTTGTAACTCATCAAGAAATGTCTCTAGTGGCTTTGTCAAGCTTCATCATTTCTATGCATGTGTTGAGGCCCTCCATAACATCTTCATTGGCCTTAAATGAATCAAAAAAGTAAAATTTGGGGTTCAAGAAGTAGTAGGCTGCTACATACATGTCAATGGAGTTGCTTGTTCCATCTCTAATCAATTATGCGCCAAATGGGTTCATTTTTTCTTTTGTTTGTCTAATAATAATTTGTATGGCCTCCTTGGTCTTGTCCGTGGCCTTGTACAAATAACCCATTGGGTTTTTTGCCCCCACCCACCAAGCATAGAACTCTGACCAAAGTATCCGACACCTAAAACAAAATGGCATGCAATATTAAAATTAAAATTAATAGAAATTTGAACCAAAATATTGTAAAAATAAATGATAAATCAAAAATAGTTAAGTTTAAAATTACCTTAAGGATCCGCTTTTTGTTATTCACAAAGACTCATCAAAAATAGTCTTCACGCCCGTTTTCCCCTTCAGCCTTCCTCCAATAGGGAGACTCCAACCACCAAGTGCTCACAAACATCTACTCAAGAGATGTTAGGTGATGAAAGTTGTGGCAAATCATGTGCCTCCCGGTCACAAAAGCTCCTTTCCATTGGTGTGCTCTCTCATGAACCTTAGCACCCAAGTGTAATTGGAGATATATTTTGTGATATTTTTAGCTTCTTAAACCACACTTTTCAACAATGTAATTTTTCCTATGTTCTCAACTAGGAAATCAATGCAATGGGTTGCACAAGGGCTCCAAAGAAGTTTAGGGTGCCTCTCTGCAAAGAGTCTCCCTGCTACTACATATGTTGTTGCATTGTCAGTTACAACATGGATAACATACATTCTCCACACCCACTTCTATGACCACCTCATCCAACATATCACATAAAGTCTCTGCATTTTTCCTTGGTAGGAGGCATCAATTGACTTCAAGAACACCAACTACCCATTTGAAACCACTAGAAAGTTTATCAAAGTATGGCTTCTTCCATCTATCCATCCATCAAACAAAATATTACAACCCTTTTTGTGTCTTATTGTTTTTTGCTCATCTACTATCACCTATATATTTTTCACGACGTCTTACAACAATGGGCCCCTCAAATCATGAGTAGGTGTCTTGAACCCCTTCCCAACAATGGTCAATATAGTTACCAATGTCTTCCAATAGAGGTTTTTTGCCACATTGAATGGTATGTTGTTATAATACCAAAAATTTGCAACAACTGCCTTTGTTTCATTATGTTTTTCTCAATTCCAAGCAGTACCTTCAAGTGAAGATTGTGCACCCAACATATTGCAAGGAACAAAGAAACCCTATCCCTTTGGACCCGAACTGTCTCAAATGAATAAGCCATGTCTGCAAACCCATGGGCCAATAGAAGAGGCTACTAAGTCATCAAAACCAAAAGGAGATTCATTACAGATGAAACTACAGTTGTTGTCCTCTGTTTTCATTTATCTCCTAACAAATAGCAAGGACCCCATTCATCACTCCTTACCTTAGGCTCCACTTTGTAGCACAATCACACATCTTTACGTGGGGTTTGTGCAAGGTGGTATTTGACATGTCCTCTTGTCAAAAACTCACAATAATTGCATATGACAGACTTGCACTCTGAACCCTCTACACAATGCTTCCAAGCAGGGTCATCAAACTTTCTATTCCTACTATAATAACATAATGCTAAGTCGGATTCCATTCTTGTCTATCATTGTAAATTTTCAAATGCAAATTGCAAGTGCACATCCTATGGAACAAATAAAAATAATAATTTAAAACCCTAGCTACCTATGCCTATCAAAAAAAGAAATACAAGAAAACAGAAAAAAAATCAAACCCTAGGACCTATAGATCTAAAATTGGGGGGAAAAATATCTAAATTAAATCTGAATCTTAAGAGTTTAACCTCTCATATCCCCATCAAAAACCTTCAAAGATGATGGAAATCATGATGCAGAAACTAATAAATGATTTTTTTTAAGTAAAGGAAAAATAGCAAGAAAAACATTTGTAAAAATGAAAATGACGTTTTTTATCGTGTATGTTAACATTTAATAGTAGTCAAGCTTATAATAACTCACGAATTGAGATTTTAGCTTGGACTTGCAAGCCCGAGTTAATTAGTCAATTCATGAGTTATATGGTTTCTCGGCAAGCAAAAAGCCAACGATTTTCTGGCATGTACTCATCATTTTCCATGACTTTTAAATCTACAATACATATAGCTCTCTGAAGCATATTTCCAAGGTTCCTCACCAATATCTTGGTTGTAGACTGTGTCTCTTAATCATTGGGATATTTGATTGAAGATGTTTGTCGCCTCAAGGATTCCAGTAATGGAAATACTAGCATTCCCCTTTAGATTTGACAAACAAATGTTTGTAATCTTTAGTTCGAGTCTCATCGGACATGCCTAAAATTGTCGATCTTTTATTCCTGACTACCCAATTTGGTTATTCAGTTGTGCCCATAATGGGATGTCTTGGAAGTTTTAGACCAAGACAACCTTCGGAGAAGGTCAACTTCCTTTTAAGTTATCTTGACGCTAATCTACTTCTTGTTTTCCTACTCTATTGCTATTGCTCTAGTTGGGGGTTGTAAAGAGAGAGAGAGAAAAGAAAGAAATGCATAAAAGCAATGCACCAAGATAGAGTGATCTTAAAACCTTACAAAATACAAGCACAAAACAATGTATAATCTAAGACTTATTTATTTACACAACACAATTCATTGAGTTGCCAAAGATAAGAAATTCAATATTGCAAACAAACTTCATAGACTCAAGATCCACAAAGAAATCAAATGAAGGGCATAAGGGAGAATCACAACATCCTTATTATATTAAAGAATTGAGGCTTTCGTAATCCTTAACATCAGAGAAAGATTTTGGATAAAAACTACATACAATTTTTATACATTGACGTTTTAAATCAACTCATGTGATCCATAACCAGGATAGAAAGCATATGTAAGAATTACAGCCCAAGCTCCTTATATAGATAACTCCATGAAATACAAGTTACCTATTAGGCCCACTTCAAAAAAATAATAATAAATGCACAACTAGTTGTTACAATTATTAAATTGTAAAAACCATTGTGAAAATATTAAAATCACACATCCTAAAGCGAGGAATCCCTTCTCAAATTGTTAATGATGGGTCTCCACAAGTGACTCAAACCCAAGCCCTCATCCCTATTTAGATTCTAGACATGGTTACTAATCTCTACATCCTCCCTCAATCGACGCTTGAAATAATGGTCCTCTACAACTAAGACCTTGACTTCCTCACTACAAATGGCATGCTTAGTTTAAGCTAAGTGCTCTCCTAATGCTGATTTCACCTCCTTCTCCTAGCAAAAGTCTACGGCATGTTCTTTGACCTTGTTTGAATAGACTTCCAATATACAAGACTCCACAAGAACATTCAATTCTGTAAACACCACTTTTTAGACTTGGTTTCACTTGATCCTTACTATATGTTTCAACAAATGCACTGTTGTGTTTCACTTCAAAGGTTATAACACTAATACTCAAATTATAAAAAGCCAACGCTACAATTCTAAATGAAATCTGTAACAAAGATGAAAAAAATGGTTCTGAAGTCAAAAGTTAATGCTCAAAAAAGCTTACATGATATATATACTATTGCCCAATTGTTCTAGTGCAAAAACTAAAAACACCTACAACCATCAGGGCCCTACATATTTCTGCTCATTGGCAGATGGCGTGAGCTGCTGAGATCCTTGCTAGAAAGTATGCCAGATCATCATGATCGATGCAGCCATGTTCCTTGTTTGTCCATATCCCTTTTGAGGTCCCTCAGGGATCTTCTACTTGGTGCTGGGGGTGGTTTTAATCTCCTGATTGCCGCCTATGATTTTGTTGCCAATCGATACCTCCTGGCCATTAGATTGTTTGTTGTGTCGTCATAGACAGCGAAGCGGATTTCAGACAGAAGCTAGCCTATTAGACTCCACCAATCCTATGAGTGGTCCACGTGTTAGCCACATCACGATTCTCCTTCCTGAGAGGCCGCCCCCATGAGACTTCATGTAGGAAGGCATTTGCCTTGATAGACTGAATCCACACATTGATTTCGAATGAATCCACATATTGCCTCTGGATGAATCAACAATGCGGGGAGAGTTTTAGTGTGACATACTATTGTCAATCTTTGATGTCTGCCATCCATTGATCTTGCCACGTCACTGCATCTAATGGTGCAGATTCATCCGCCTTTATCCTTTATTACTTTAACGTGGTCCCTGCTGGCAACATGTGATAGATAAAAGCCCATCGCCTTTAATAAAGTCATAAAAGCCACAGTGGATTTACCTTTTAATCCACATTGTTGGATTAGAGATGGATCAACAGTAGAGGGAAACTTTGACATTGGTAGGTTGTTATCAGTCTTGAAGCTCCATGATTGGCTCTTGAGTCCAACTCAGCCTTCAATCAATGGTGGGGAGTGATGGCTCCAGCATATATTAGATTCTTCTTTTGGGCTTCCATCCGTTGTCGGATTAATGACATCAAAGGCTGGCAATAAAAAATTGTTTACATAGAGAAAATATAAGGCTCTGGCCTTTTACAAAAGTGGACCTGCAAGTACGATCATTTACACCTGCATTGCCTTAAATATTATAGTGATAAAGTAGGTTTTATTACAAGGTACTGTTTTTAGACGCTACAATTAGCACCAAATACATAGTTTATTATTCAGCCAAACGATGATCTTTTAATCATTATATTAATAGTTATTTTGAAAAGGTATCACCAATGACTTTCATGACCTTTTCCCAGTATTTATATGGACATTTATGAAGTAATGAATCATCCATCTTTAGCAACCAATAGTTGTTACAAATTTTCAGATGGCTGTCGATTCATTGCTGTGTTTTATGTTGCTGTAAATATGTTTATACAGTGATTTCTCATATGTTGTTTGGAACACAAGGATAGGATGATTATTCATTATCACCTTGGTGTATAGTTTTGTTGTTTTAGGAAGAATATGTTTACGAAATGACTTACAGGGGTTATCATTACATTGGCTGCAAATTTGGTAGTGGTATAATACTAGGACATCATTTATTGGGTTTTGTCGTTATGTTATGTGCTCTCACATGAAACTATCCTAAGTTGTAGTGAAATGCTTCTGGAAACAACCTTGTGAAAACATTTGGATCGACGTTACGGGTCACACTTTGTGAACCATCATCAGGATGTGAACCATTATTCTCGTCTTGATAATGGTTCACAAAGTGTGACCCAAAACGTTGATCCAAAAGCTTTCATACGGTTGTTTCCAGAAGCATTTCACTACATTCTATGGACTAGGAAATACTATTGCTCTTACTATCCTAAGTTTTTTTGAATATGTCCTTGAAGTGAGAGGTTTCTATGTGTGCTCATTCATTTACGTGAGATATTGGTCTTCATAAGTAATAGTCTTCCAATAATTTTAGATTTTGTAATTGCTATCTATATGATCTATTTTGTGGGTTATGAGGATGATTGTGTACTTGATCTATCCTTTATTGTGCCAGCATTGTTAAATAAGTGTCTTCTAGTGTTTAACACCCTAGATTTCGAATTTGTTAGAAGGATGAAGTAGATCAAGGCCATAACTTGCAATAATAGGTGTTGATGGTTCAAGCCTAACCATCCTTAAACTTGTCCTAACCCTTCTTATAAAATTAAATGGTTTCTTTTCTTTTTTTTGTTTTTTTTTTAACATTTGGTGACAAGATTATTCTTGCATTTTCTTGTGGACTTGTTTCAGTACTTTGGGTTAAGTTAATCCTACTTGGTAATTGTAAGGTGGTTTTATAAAAGATTCTGCAATGTTGTTTTTGCATTATCTATGTTAAATTGTGGTTGGGAAATGATTGATACGGGGAGGGATGCTCTTTAGAGACAGTAAGGCCAAATTGGGTTGAGTTGGGAAAAAATTGTACCGAAGACAGTCCCTAGGTTTAAGTTGTGATTTCTTATTTTGGTGTATGTCTCTTGGTTGACAATTGGTTTAGGTGTTTTCAGATATTTTTCTTATCACTTTTTGCACTTTTGAGGAACATTGTTTGGATGTTGTGTTCCCTTCAAAGTTCAAACACTAGTTTGAAGCTGAATGAATGGGACTTTGGATTTAATTGCTAACATTGTCATTTTCACTCCTATTATTTGTATTCACTGTTTTGTTTATTTATTTCAGGGTATGAGCCATTTATAAATTTTACCATCTGTTCATTCATCACATTATAAGCTCCGTCATCACTCTCTTTTATTTTTTCACTCTTCCTTTCGTTGCCAATATTTTGTCATACCTTAGCATTCTGCATCTGTAGCTGTCACCTCATTCAAGTCTCGTTGTTCTTTGTTATTCTTCATCTGTCCACTAATATTAATGTGTTTGTTGTACTATCCCCAACAATTCATCTTTCCAGCGGTTTTTCTCCCCTTTCCATTTGACATCATCTCTGACAGCAGCACCTTTAAATTTCGTTGTCAACTTGTCACCAATCTCATTTGTTAACACTCAATTCTACCACATATTTGCTCCTGTTCTGTTTATTTTCTGAATCCTTTAACAATGTTGTTAAAGCTAAGGAAAAGTTTAAGCAGAGGAAAATTTAAAATATTAGCTTTTGCCTTAAGCTCTGACTCACTGGGAATATAATACAGCCTAACCAATTTTAGATGGTGCTAAACAAGGGTTAAAATATTATATAGTTGTTTAAAAGACCTGGCTAAATGGCTATGGGAAAAAACCTTGACCAATAAAGTTAAGAGATGGGTAACACACGGAGTCATTACAATTGAACTTTCAAAGAATCAAGCCTGAGAAACTTAAGAATTGTCAAGGAAAAGAGGCACAAAAGGGAAGAGCTACTCCCAATAAAGGAATACAACTATAAAAATTGTGACTATTACTTTGATGCATTAATTGTCTGCCATCAACAGAGATCGGAAATTTCCATCAAGTGTTTTCATTAGTTGCCTACAACATTGACCACTTTTCTCATGTTTGGTTGGGCATTCCAGCCCATGGGGAGGAGTACAACTTTTTCTATCTATATTGGGGCACTGTTGTCCCTTTTTTATTTAACCTATCCAAAAAAAATCTGTCAACTTATGGTTACCAAAAAAATATCTCCTTCACTCAATTCTTCAAGAGTCCTCCATGCAACTTCTACCTCATTGATTCTCCAAATTTCTTCTTTTATAGATAAGTTCAATGAATTTAGCTGCTGCCAACTTTGAATTGCCATAACTAAGGCTCCCATACAATGTCGGTATAGAGGCAGAACATGGAAATACCATGAAGTTGACAAATAACTCTATATGAAATTTCATTAAGTAGAGAAGAACGATGGCTATGTAGTAGCACGCACAATAAATAGACTTCTGACTAACTATCTATATCCTTACCCTTTTGAATGTTAGCAACCTATAAAATTCCTGTTTACTTTTGCTTATAATGCACTTCATTGCCATAAATAATCATTAAGTGCTAAAGAAGGTACCACAATTAAAAATATGACTCCTAATTCACTCCAACTGATACTATTAGTACGAGCTTCATGTAGAAACATGTACGGCTCACAATGGGAACATTGATATTTCCTAATATGCAAAAATAATTTCAAGGTCCATGCTTTGGTATGTCAATCACCCATCTGATCATAATATGAGAAAATATCCCATTGAATCATCATATTGAAAGGAAAACTTATCATAGAGAATGAAAATTATATTTGGCTACTATATATCTTTAAATTTTTGTGCGTTTCGAAAAATCTTTTAGTGATGATATGATAAAATATGCGAATGGAAAAAAATACAGATGTAAAATTTATCGCTCAAGTGAAAATTTCACCATTTGATCATATAATATTTGAAAATATCCCAAATAATGATTGAAGTTGAAAGGACAATTTGTTATAGAGTGAACACTATATTTGGGTACTGTGTACATTATCTAAGTTGAGAGTATTCATATGCTAGGATGATATAATATAAATATAGATGTAAAATTTCACACTTAGATGGACTGTGAAAAAAAACTTACATAGACCATGAAGCAAGTCGTTTCCAAAGCAAGGAATCTTTGGGTGTAAGATGAGCGGCTATCATGTAAAAATTGATTGCTTTTGTCTTGTCACCAAGTCCAATGTAGACAAGTGCAAGTGTATGATAGGCATCTGGGACATTAGGAGCAAGGCGTATAACCTCTTGCAGCAGTTCTACAGCCTGCAGTGACAACCATGAGAAAGAGGCACTGATAAGTAATTAATATTTGAAAATATAAGTACCCACGCATCAGTAGAAAAGATATCACTCAATTATCTGATATCTGAAAATTAGAAAAAGATATCAGATACACACACACAATAATTGTCGACTCCTTCCAATTTTCAAGGAAGCAACTTGCTATGGTGTATTTTAAGCATACACATTTTAACATGCATTCAAAAAATAAATGGAAAAGCAACCTGAACAGGAACTATTAGAAACTTTCTACAATGTAGATGTATTTCCTGTTTGAGATTATGGCTAAGCATGTTACCAAAGCACAGCATCTTCAGAATATACAAATGATACAAAGCTCTAATAATAAAAATAAAAATGGATATTACCTATCATAAAAAAAATGGATATTCAGTTACCGTGTGCTCAGTGTACACAAAAGAATAAATATGATAATCTAATAAACTTGCACCGCTAGTTAGATCATGATAGTAAATTTTGCTTCAAATTAAGTCATTGGTAACTTTATATTTAGTTTCCCCTATATATTAGTATTTTTAGTGCATAAATATTCAGACTCAAATGACCTGAACAGAAAAAGAAAGTGAAATGTACCTCATCATGGCAACCTGTGGCATAAAGAAGATTTGCTTCACCTAGTTTTTTTGTCACTTCAGGAGTTAACTTTGGTCCTTCGCCCTTTCTGCGCCCACTCTTTTTATTCTGTGACACAAGACATTGGAATCAGAAACATCAAGAAATATAAGAAAAAGACTAACATAAAGATTAGTCAGAACTGAAGTCACAAAATACGTATGTCCAAACATGCGTCCATTCAGAAAGCTTCAAAGTTAGTTAAATGTTGCATACTGTTATTTTTCCTGAAAGTTCCAGTTTTTTCTCATAATCAAGCACATTAGATGTAAATGGATGTATAGAGATTAAAGCACACCTTTCTTCTATGTTCTCTCCTTCCTAACCCAAAATTTGCTGCCTCCATAATTTCATCCATGCTGGCACCAAAGAGATCTTGTTGCATATCTTTCTTAGCATGATCGTCGCTGCCAGCAAGAAAAATTAATTCAAGTTGCAATTCTTGTTTACTAAAAACAATTTAAAAATGGATTTTAGAGGCGAAGTCTTGCATATAAAGAGCCTTACCTAAAAGAGCTGTACAGCATATTTTTATGCCGAGAAGTTCAACATTTGAATTGAAACTAAAGTTATATACCAAACACATCAAGTATATTTAAAAATCAAGTTAATTTGTATAAAAAGAGGTTAAGAAACGATTCCGTACATCATTTTGCTTGTGTATATGCACTATATTAGTCCTGGCCAAATGGTACCCACTGAAGGAACAGGTGCAGATTAAAAAGCCCAGGAATTGAAACAGTCAGGAAAGGAAGTTGGAGATTGGATTTCCTGACAATGGAAATCATGGACTCGTCTGGCAGTTGAGGCCTCAGGTCAATCTATTGACTTAATCACAATGTGGAATTGTAGAAATATCAAAAGAAACCTCTTAGCAGCAGGTACCAATTGGATCGCTTGTCATATTCAGAGCTACAAGGAGAACTCGAATGTGATCCTAATCAATATCTATGCTTCAACCTCGCCGATTCAGAAACATGCCATAAGTAATACTTTGAGCACTCTACTTGGCTCTCGAGGCAATTTAGATGTGATATGCGGGGGATGACTTCAATGCAATCATTTCCAACAAAGAAATGTTGAGGGGCACAAATAAAGAAACTCAATCCCAGGTTAATTTCCTTGAGTTTGTTCACACCAATGCCATTTGGGATGTGAAGCCAAGATCGAGAAGCTCACTTGGTGTAATAGAGGGAAAGGTTTTGCTGCAATAGCAAAAAGGATTGATCGTTTCATCCTTTCTCTAACCTGGCTTGAGAAAAATTGGCACATTGACACTGATATTCTGAAAGCCTCTGTGTCAGATCATACCCCAATTACTTTGTCCATCAAAACAGACTCAACTTCATCTGGTTTCCCATTTAAATTTGAACTTATGTGGTTGCATGATAATTCCATCCACAACTTAATGAAGTCATGGTGGAGGAATTGTCCAATAGAGGCGGGCTCATGCATGTATGATGTATCATTTAATTCGAAAGCTGAAGCTCATTAAAGAATGCTTTAAAAATTGGAACAGAGTGACTTATGGAGACAGTTTTGTTTGGAAGAGAAATCTCGATGACAATCTGGAGTGAGTAAATGGCATTTGACAATCCCAAGGCTTCTCTGATCAGCTTTTGGAGGAATAAGTGGAGCTGCATGGCAAGTTAGAAGAGAATTTGGCTAAAGCGGAAATATTTTGGCACCAAAAGTCAATAGAGACTTGGTTGGCTTAAGGAGACCAGAACACACAGTTTTTTTCATCAATAAACAAATTTTAGTGACATACCAACAGAATTAACGGCCTTCTCTTCAGAAAACTTCAAACTGGAGAACCTAGATGATATCAAATGGAAAGCATGAGACTTTTTTCAATAGATGATGTCTTCTAATGGATCTGGTGGTGATCACTCTCAACTGCAATTTCTGCAACACGTCCCCAGTCTTATTTCCAGTGCTCAAAATGATGTGTTGAGTCCACAGAAGTTTTGGGAGATCTGAATTGTACTCTTCTGGCAATAACTCTTAAAAATGATGCCCCTATAACTTTGGGTGACTTCAGGCCTATTGCATTATGTAACACTTTACTCAAGTTCCTCACTAATATAATGGTTCAGTAGCTCAAACCTCTACTGAGTCAAATCATTTCTACCGAACAAGGTCATTTTATTGAAGGTAAATAGACTCTCTACAGTGTGGTGATGGTTCAAGAACTGCTCCACTCACTCCAGTTGAGAAAGGATGAGGTAATGGTAATCAAACTGGATATCAAGAGGCCAATAACCGGATTGATTGGAATTTTCTGTTAAAAGTTCTTCAGCAATTTGACTTCAATACTAAAGGGTGTGAGTGAGTGGAAAGCAGAATTTCCTTCACTTGGTCTTCAGTCTTGGTGAATGGTAGTCCGGCAGACTTTTTAAAGCCATCTAGAGGTATCCATCATGGTCATCTCATCTCCCCATATCCTTTTTTCATCATAGCAAAAAAACTTTGGGAAGGCCTTCACCACTGCTAAAGCTCCAAAAAGATTTCTAGGCTGAAAATTACCTCAAATGTCGAAAACCAAACACACAACCAATTTGTAGATGACACTATTCTCTATGACAAAGCTGAATTAGAGGAGGCCACAACTCTAAATGATATCCTTAACAACTATGCCAAATTCTGTGGTCAAAGGATAAATGATAAAAATCAACTATCTTCTTTCTAAATGTTGAGGAGAGCAAATAAATGCACCTTGCTAGAATCTTGGACTTCACTTGTGGTCAGCTCCAAAGTAACTATTTGGGCATTCCTTTATATTTTGAGAGATGAAATAAGGCTCTGTGGCAAGATTTGATCAATGGCTTTAATGCTCGGCTAGCTGGCTGGAAAGGTAAATTTCTCAGCCTTGCAGGTAGACTCCAGCTCCTCAAATTTATTCTCCAAGCATTCCCGGTCTCTCTTTTCTCTGACCAGGAATCCCTAAGGATGTGCTAAATCAGCTGAACTATATTATGTGGAAATTCCTTTCAAAAGGTGCAAAAGGAGATAGAAAAATCCCTCTAATGAAATGGGACAAAGTTTGTACTCCTAAATCTGCCGATGGAGCAGGTCTTAGAAATCTAGAATTAATAAATAAATCTGTGGTTTGGTGGGGGGGAGCGGGGCGGCTCGGGGTGCGCTCTCACACTTGGTCATTCATCGGGCATTCTAGAGATTTAATCACTTTGAATCTATCATAGGAGGTTTGAAAGGGTTAATCAGCAGACTTCTGGAATGAGTCTTGGGGTGGCAAGCTTTCAATCTCTCATTGGGAGGAGCTTTGTGATATTCAGCAAGTGATTCTCCTGTTACTGGGAAACCAAGTATGCAATTATTTGCAGGGGCTCAATAGACTGAATGGGCTCTCTAGATCGGGGCTTGATCTAGGCACCTTCTTCAATCTTTCAGTCTCTCAAAGGAAATGCCTGCAAGAATAAGTCTGATTTGCACATGATCCAGTTCTTTCGGATGAAGACAAAATTAAGCAGGTCCTGGACCCCACCAAGACACATTGCGTGAATTCAGGATATAAAACATTATACCGTGATCTCCCTCTTGTCCCTCCTCTGCCTAGTAGGCTTTGGTCCCAAGTCAGGCTTCCAAAGGCATATATGCCTTTGTTTGGCTTAGTTGTGGAATGCAGGACCAACTTTGGTTGGGCCCTTCTCGGTGTTGCCTCTATAAAGAGGAGGCTGAAACATCTACCCATCTTCTTCTCCATTTCCCCTTTGCTCATGGTGTATGGTGTTCTGTCATTCAGAAGTTGGGATTTTCTTGGGTGTGGCCTGCCTCTCTATCGATGGCGTTGACTTCTTGGCCCCAAGGCAATCCTTCCTCGGATCCTCTCTGGTTTTGAGCACCTGCTCTAATTGTCTGGCATATTTGGAAAGAACAAAATGATTGTGTATTTAAATTTTAGAAACCGATATCTCCCAGTTTCAGAGTTCATTATTAAGGTGGAGGCTGCGATCTCAGAGGTTATGAATGTTTGCTTTAGAACCCAAATAGGCAAACCCTCTATATGGGACAAGAAAACATTAGCAAGATGGAAGCTGAAAAATCATCTTCCATATAAGGGATCAAAGCTTGCCAAGAAGGATAGAAGCCAGACGAATCCCCAAATTGGATACAAAAAGCTAAATTTCGATGGAGCGTCCAGAGGCAGCCTAGGTTTGGCCAGGGCAGGGGGTTTAATTAGGTGCTCATTAGGTTCTTGTATTGGCGCATTCTCTATTAGCCTAGGAACTGGATCCAACAACATGGCTGAAGCAAGCGATCTGGTTGAAGGCCTCCAGCTCACCAGATCTTTATGCATTCAAACACTGATTATAGGGGGTGATTCTAAAATTATAATCGATGGCATGAGGACGGGAGAGTGTCATAACTGGATGCTGGATTGTATTTTGAACGAGGTGCTCTAGTCAAAGAATTTTAGGATATCAAATGGCTCCACTGTTATAGAGAAGAAAACAGTGTTGCATACCTCCTTGCCAACCACAGGGTGATTAAGATGGTTTGCAGATCCACTCCCTACCCTACTGCTGGGATGATTTGAAGGAGACTGTTCTCATGGAAGCAAGCGTTCTGATTTACCACCAATAAAGGTGGTAAAGTTCATGTTTAAAAGGGATGATGATGGTACTCGCCCTTCACTTGGCCGCATTTAGAATACATGGTTGCAGTTTTGTGCCATTGTTTCAATGTGGGTCTAACTCATAAGATCAAATGCCCTAAGGCTTATCGCTTTATGTTGTTGTGGGTGGTTGGCTAGGTGGCTCACTATGTGTGTTCTTAAAGTGGAGCAGGAGTATTGGTTTTGAGAAGGCAATGATCGGAAATTATAATTCTGTATTTTTTGAATAAAAGCCTTTTAATTCATAGTTTTGTATGTGTTTGAATATGATCTCCACAATTATATTCTAGAGGACATGACAGGTCGTTGGTGTTTAGTTTAAGTTAAACCTTTCATTCATTGTCTTGCTACTTCAACTTGCTTGAGAGTTTAGACTGATGCCACTAATGCTGCTACACATGTCCTACTTGGCTTCTGAGCTACTAATGCTCCTTTCCCTGCTGCCACATTAACTGAAAAAGCCAAACTTCCATTGCACTCCTAAAGGCCTTTGGTGCACTCCAGAAATGACTAAAATCAAGAATGAAATGTTTAATGGAAAAGCATCTCATTAAGTTGCAAACTTTTCTAATTCAGAAGATTGAAGACTAACTCAACAACCTCTGTCACAAAGCGGAGGAGCGGAGGAGCGAAGCGTGTGGACAATATTTGAAACTGGTTTTTTCCCGCCTGGTTGGGCCCCCTGAGTGCGACAGGGGGGACCACGGATCCAATGGAGGTCACTGCGGGTAGCAGTACCTCTGGGGATCTGTCCAAGAATCTATTAGGGGATAGTCCATCCACTGGATGGAAGAAGGCACTCATAGGTGAAAAGACGTGTCCATCGAAAGGCATGTCAAGCCTCCCTGTTCTCTCGGAGGGCAAGGCGTTGAGTATCCCAGACGATCTGGTGGAGGAAATAGTGGCATCCATGGACCTTACGCTGGTTGGTAAGTTTTTTTCTTTCCGTCCTAATATCGAAATGCTTAGAAGATGGATTATGTCTAAGTGGAAAGTCAAAGGTAGTGTTTCAATCACAGCCATGGCTAGAGGTCTATTCCTTTTTACATTTACAAATAGGGAGGACATGATCGCTACCCTTGCTGGAGGTCCCTGGCTGTTTGGACCACATTCTCTAGCCTTATGCTCGTGGAAACCAGGATTTGATCCTAACTCGGACCTCACTAAGACAGCACCTGCTTGGGTAAGATTACCAGGATTTCCTTTGGATTTCTGGGATGAAAAAATCTTCACAGCCATTGGCAATTCTATTGGTCAATATGTCACCTCAGATCATATAACCAGAGCTAAGTCCAGATGTGTGTATGCTAGACTCTGTGTTAATGTTGAAATAAGTAAGACTCTCCCTACGTCCATTGAGCTAAACTCTAAATATGGAACCTGGACTCAGCCAATTACTTATAAGAATGCCACCACTTTCTGTCAAATATGTAAGAGGAAAGGACATCTAATGACACAATGCAAAGTGAAGCAAAGGGGGATGAAAGAGGATTCCCAGAATGTAGAGGAGGAGCACGCGAACAGCAAGCAGGAAATAGAGAATAATGTGGAAATTCCTGACAATACAGGAAAAGGAGAGGAGGGGAAGGGAAAGGAGGCTACCCCTAGCAGTGAAGGTGAAGTTGTCCCAAAGGAAAATATAGGATTAGATGATAGTCATAAGGCTACAAAAGAAGGAGAGGAGGAGGAGAGAAAGGAGGATATCATCAGTAGTGAGGGAAAAGAGGTCCCAAAGGAGAATATAGTATTTGACGACAGTCACAAGGCCACATTTAACACAGTCTACACTTTAGAAAAACAGACTAATATGTTTAAGGAAGGGGCAGGAGGGGACCTTTCGCTAAAGGAAGTCAATGAAGATGACACAGTTTCAAAGATTGGACAGGAAGAAGTAACACCTGAAAGTCACACTCAACGAGTACCAGATCCACAGTCAAATACAGACTTTTTCCGTGATCTGGAAGATGGAGGCCAGGGAGGAAACTACTTGGCAACAGGGGTAGTAGGACAAGATGGCAGCAATGAACAGGAAGAATGGGTTACCCCAAAGAAAAAGATCCGGAAAGGTAAAAAATACGCAGATGTTGGTACTGAGCCCAAACAAGGGAGGCCAACCCTAAGAGAAACAAGACAAAGAGAGATTGCTAGGGAGATTGTCAGTGGAAAACAGAAAACACTGGAGTTCCAACCCTCCAAACTCTCTAAATGAGAATATTATCATGGAATTTGAGGGGCTTTAACAGTCCCTCAAAGCAGTTTGAGGTTAAAAACTGCATTTTAGATAATAAACTAGATATTCTATTACTCCAAGAAGTCAAGATGAAAGAAAAGAATTTTGCGAAAATTGCTGACTATATATGGCCTAAGGCGGCTTTTTGTATTAGTCCTGCTGAAGGGGCTTCAAGAGGGATTGTCACTATGTGGAATAGTGCTAAAATCCAAGGATCTCTTATGGCCCATAATAAGCACTTTTTGATTACCAATTTTTCCATGAATTCCTTGAACTGGACGTTGGTAAATGTTTATGCACCGAATAACAGAGCTTTGAGACAGAAATTATGGATAGATCTGAGTAGCTATAGGAATAATCCTCAGAATTCTAAATGGATGTTAGCCGGAGATTTTAACACACCTTTATACCCTTCTGAAAAACAGGGTGGAATTATTGATTACTCGGATAGCATGTTCGACTTTGATGAATTCATCAATGATTGGGGATTATTAGACATAGAGCTGCAGAACCAAAATTTTACTTGAACCAATAGAAGAAGAGGAGATCAAATGATTCAGGTTAAATTAGATAGATTTCTGATATCAAGCAACTGGAATGATTATCAGAATATGCAGGCGCAGGCTCTACCTAGAACCATGTCCGACCACTGCCCGATTATCCTCAATTGGAGAGATCAGGGACATCACGGACCTCCTCCATTCCGTTTTGAAGCTATGTGGATTAAACACAGGTTTTAGACAAATGGTGGCTCAATGGTGGAATATTCCCATTCAAGGTATTCCCATGTTTAGAATAGTCAAGAAACTCCAGCACATTAAACAAAAAGTTTATGGCTGGATTAGATACAGTTTTGGGCAGGTTTTCCAGCAGAAACAAAATATAATGGGAAAACTCAAGGCTATTCAGCAACTGATTGATCAAGGGGATGACTCTGAGGGCACCTTAGAAGAAGAGAACAGTCTGTCTTCAGAATGGAAGAATCTGATGGAAAGGGAAGAAGTTTTCTGGAAACAAAAATCCTGTGTTCAATGGCTTAAAGAGGGTGATAGGAACACTGCTTTTTTTCATCTCTCAGCTATGAAACATAGAAAAGCCAACTCAATAACAAAGCTTGTCCTGGATAATGGAGACATTATTACTGAGGATAACGAAATAGGGGAGCAAGCCAGGGTGTTCTTTCAGACTGCTTACGGAAGAAAACAATAATGATAGAATTGATAGATCTATGAGTCAATTCATTGATAAAATCCCCTATTTGATAACAAAAGAAGACAATCTGGAAATGTTAAAAGCCTGTATCCGATGAAGAAGTACATGCTTTTTTATTCTCCATGGACGCTTTTAAAGCCCCGGGTCCTGATGGCTTTCCTCCTATATTCTTTCAGGAATATTGGGAGATTGTTGGAGCGAACCTCACAGCTGCAGTTCGTGATTTTTTCAGATCTGAAAAACTTTTGAAACAAGTCAATAATACCTTCATTGTACTTGTTCCTAAAAAATTTCAACCTTTACACCTTGCTAATTTCAGACCCATTAGCTTATGCAACACTGTGTATAAGATATATACTAAACTGTTGGTTTTGAGAATTCAACCCTTGCTTGACAAAATTATTTCTCCTGCTCAAAAAAGTTTCATCCCGAGCAGACAGATTCTTGATGCTGTGATCACCACACATGAGACTATCCACTCCATGGATAAGAGCAGAATCCCTGGGATGGCCCTCAAGCTTGATATATCCAAAGCTTATGATAGAGTCTCATGGACTTTTCTATTCCAAGTGATTAGAAAATTTGGGTTTAATGATAAATTGTCTTGCTTATTATGGAATGCGGTCTGTTTTGCTAAATTCTCAGTGCTGGTTAATGGTGTTCCTAGACGGTTTTTCTCCTACTCGAGAGGAATTCGTCAGGGAGACCCTCTCTCCCCGTACCTATTCATCATTATGGCTGAGACACTGGGAAAATACATACAAGCTGTTATAGTTTCAAAAAAGCTAGTAGGCATCAAACCTGCCTCTTCCCTTCATCCTATGGTTATACAGCAGTTTGTGGATGATACCATCTTATTTGGCATCTCATCGGTGATCGAAGCTAAAAGATGGAATATACTTAATGATTATGCTAGAGACTCGGGACAACGAATAAATTTCCAGAAAAGCAATGTGTACTTCTTCAACACTCCCAATGAACTTAGACATAATCATTGATATCTTAGATTGTGCTGAGGCTGGCCTACCAGCTACCTATCTAGGTCTCCCACTCTCGGTCAAAGAGGTATCTTCAGGTTTTTGGAATGGTATTGTGGAACGTACACAGAGGAAACTTCTTGGGTGGAAGGGGAAACTACTCAGTAGTGCGGATAAGCTGCAACTTCTTCGGGCATCCTTGCAAGGTATTACTACTTCATGTCTCTTTTTAAAATTCCTACGTATTTTGCTGAAAAGCTGGAACAGATCCAAAGGAAATTTTTATGGACGGGAGTGGAAGACAAACAGAGAATGTCTTTAGTCAGATGGGAAAAAGTGTCTCCCAAAATCTCATGGTGGACTTAATATAAGATCCATCAGGAAAATGAATAAAGCCCTCCTCTCAAAAGTTAGTTGGAATCTGATTCACAACAACAGTGAGTGGGGGGAAATAATGTATGCCAAATACATGCATAGCATTGATGATTCCAACTTTCTTCAACAGGGGGGATTACCCCAGGGGTCTGTGATATGGAATAAAATGCTAAAAAGTAGAAGTCTTCTCAAATAGGGAATTAGGTGGAAGCTTGGAAATGGCCGGCAGATTAAATTCTGGGAGGATAATTGGTTAAGGGACAAGCCTCTCATCTCCTAAGGAAACTATAGATAAATTATAGACCTGACTACTCAGTTTTTTGGTGATAGGGTTAGTGATTATATGAAAAATAACAATGGGATAAGGAGCTGGAAAAACCTTTTGAATTGTTGTGTGCACAGGCCTGAGCTTATCCCAAGAATTCGGGAGATCCAGCAATGTGTTCAGGAGATCTGAATCCCACTCTTCCCTCGTGAGGATGAACAATACTGGTGGCCGGATAAAAATGGATCGTTCTCTATCAAATCTGCCTATCATCTGCTTACACCTGAAGCTCAGAATAAGGAGGTATGGAAAAAGGTTTGGAATCATAAACTCATTCCAAAGATTAACTTGTTTTGGTGGGCTGCTGCCCATAACAAAATCCTTACTCAGGACAACCTTCAAAAGAGGGGGTTTACTTTGGTCAACAGATGTTTTCTGTGTGGTTCTAGAGAGGAATCAGTTTCACACCTATTCATACACTGTGAGTTTACCCGGGATTTATGGGGCACAATACTTAACAACTTTGGCATTGAATGGGTTTGCAATTCTGACCTTAAAGAAGTAATTATCAGCTGGAACTCAACCTTCACACATCCCTGGATTAAGGAATTATGGAAGCAAGCTCTGCCATGCTTGAGCTAGACTTTATGAAAAGAGCGAAATCACAAAATTTTCAGGGACACTGCTAGAAATGTTGCTCAGGTGTTTAACTCCTTTGCTAGGACCATCTTGGAAAGTGTTACAACAGCTCATATTAGTGTTGCGGAGAAACCCCTATCTAAATTTGAAAGTCAAATTGCTGCCAAATGAAAGGTTTTAAACCTTATCCCTGGGCATGATAATTCCAAAATTCTTCAGAGACTTCATACTAAATGGATACCACCTAAACCCAATTGGATGAAACTCAATTTTGATGGGGCATCCAAGTTGAGTGGTAAAGCAAGTGGAGGAGGAATAATAAGAAATGAAAAAGGAGGGATGTCTGCTGTCTATGCTGGTGGCATGGGTTGCCAGAGCAATAACTATGCTGAAGCCATGGCCTTACTTTGGGGATTAAAGTTAGCTATATCCCTAGCCTCCTAGGAATTAGAACTTTGAATATTCAGGGAGATTCTAAGTTGGTCATAGATGCCGTTAATAAAGCATCTAACGTTGGTATCCATCTAAAAGACATCATTACGGACATCCAGTTTCTTTTACAAAAATTTTCCGAAGTTGAGATTACCCACACCTACAGAGAAGGTAACAGGGTCGCTGATGCTTGTGCCAACCTTGGTCAGCAATTCTCAGGATGGAGGGTATGGCGACAAGGGGCTCATATACCCCCAAACATTAGAGAGATCATTCAAAAGGAGATGACGGAGCATGAATGATGCACATTGATGACGAATATAGCTTTCGAAGGCGGTCCACGTGGAGAAGGCCATTGCGGATCATGGAAAATGATAACCTTAGTACTTCCTTGATTGTCATGATTAATTCCTTGTATCATGAGGTGGAGGTGTGAGAGTCGCATCATAAAAACCAAGGGGGAATTATTTTCAAGCATGAAAGTAGACGTCACCGCGGCGGGCCATTTTGTAAAATGAGCCTTCACATCTGCATTTAGTGCAAACGGAACCGAGGGCTTGTTACTTGTTCGAAGCTCAAGGCGGTAATTGGGGTATGAAGAGCCGGAAATTCAAGAAATTTCAGATGAAACTGGTGGGAAACAGGCTTCTCAGGTTTTTGAGGTCACTGAAGAGCAGAGTGCTGATTCTAGGGGAACTGTTGATAATTAGGAGAAGATGCATGTAGAAGAAGCTGGTGAGGGTTCGGAGAATGAGAATGATTGGAAAACAGATATTGGGGCCTTGAAGGTCCGCAATCAAAAGCTGGAAAAGGTCTTCGCCAAAGGCCTTCGAAATAACATTCTGCTGAATATGACTATGTTGGAAGCGGTGGGTAATCTAGGGAATGCTGACAATGCGGACAATGAGAATCTTAAGGATCTTGTTAATTCTATAGTTATGTAGTTTCGTCCTTTATGACTCTGGTCTTTCCACTGTTTTGTTTTGCTTCTGTCTTTGTTTCTCGGCTGTGCCGTTGGTTCAGTGCTGGCGTCTTTTGTTTGCCAGCCTTCCTGTCTTTTTTGACTGTATAGGGTTCGGCCCTTGGTTTGCCGCCTTAATTAATCAAAAACAACCTCTGTCAGATTCCTCCCAACGTGTGGCTAAATCAAAGCTTTGGAAAAGTGTATGGAGATCAATCAAATAATAGTGGGAAACATATTTTTTCAGGTGTTGTAAGTGTGACCGCACTAATTGACTTTTTTGCATTACAGAAGCACACAGAGATCTCACTTAACTCTTTGAAAAAATGTAACTTTGCCATTTCATCTCGTTGAATAATATGATTACCAGTGGTGTGTTCAGGAGTCATGTTGAGAAGGCTCCATGTTTGTTCTATAAATAGCTTCACTGATTTGTGGTCTCTAGAAGTCAATCAAAGCTGAAAATGCTCTAAATTTTTGTTTCTTCTTTAATCTTCAGAAACATTTAAGAAAATTCAAATGACAAGTATAAAGCCAGACTAATCATCATTTGCCAGTGGTACCATCCTTAAGGCTCCATAACTAGTCTTCGGCAGGCTCACAATTTGTTTGCAAACATCATCGACTATGCACAATAATGCTTGTTGATTATGCCCCAACAGCTGGTGACTTTACAAAATTGCAATTAGCAAGTTTAAAGCTAGGCTTGTAACCAGATTTGGATATTTATAGCAGATTATTCCATGTTCAAGGTAAGTATTGTGGCAGTTGGTTTTTGGGGTAATTTCAAATGGGTTGTATTGCCTTAAAGCTTTACAGGAAAATCTAGTTTATTTTAGGTTCTGTGTAGAATGGCAGAATGGTGTTCTAAGTAGTGTTTCTTTTTTGGTACTGTGAGGCACATGTAACGCCCCGCCTCAACTTGGACTTTTTGTGTGCATAAGTGGGTAGCATGAGGAACATTGACTGCCAACACTTTTATAAATATGTAACTCAATAATAACATAAGAAGAGACAAATATAACACACATGCACCCATTGTTATAAAGCAAAATTTTCCAAGAAGGTAGCACATTCCAAACTCAAAACAAATTATGCAACTGCAAGTCCATTGTCTCTATGGACTGGGCCATGAAGGGAAAATTCTATTACTAGCACATATCCATCTTAACATGGAGCTGATATGCTATCCAAAAGGTGCAAGGTGGAAATCCCATCACAATATAAGCCTAAAATATAGGCATTGTCACATCGTTCAATGCCTCTTAGCGCATATTCATCTATGTTAAAAATGGATTTGTGCTAGTTCTATTTGTCCCATTTTCAACTCTCATTTAGCTACATAAAATGAAATCAAATGATTTGAATTACACCCACGAGACCTAAATGGTCTATGGGACTACAGATTATTCCAGCCGCCTCAACTGCTCAAAGCTGATGATATCACTGGTCATAATGTTTCTTTACGAAAGCTGTTCCTTCTCTTACCGATTTGGGTAATCAGCTCCCTTAACCCTTTTATCCTAGTCTCTTCCTGTAGCTCTAGCATAGAACCAACTCTTAATGTTTTTGCATATTTGACTCGAATGTCCGTGTAAATTGGGGATTCAAAGATGAAATATTTATCCATTTTTACTACCCTTGTGGTGCATAAAATACATATCCTCTCCCCCACTCTTCTTTAAGGAGTCATCCATCTGCCTGTCTAACATCTGAGCCTGTGAGAACTAGTCATTTTTGAGCTATGAATATATTATCACTATATTTGATCCCAGCTCCTAAGTATGCCTTTGATCAATGTTTATAAGTCGTATTAAATTCTGTGATATAATGTTAGTCGTTTCATACTTGTTTTCTTTTTCCACGTGACTATTCTAAACTTCTTTGTTAAGGGTTGAACATTGTGGGTTTAGCTAAAGAAAGCTAATGAAAATGTTAAAAACCATTGTGGGTTTAGTTCATGGTTTTAATGGTTTAATTTAGTGTTTTCGTGAGCATATACAATGCGACAGACCAAAAAAAAGGAAGCCGGTTAAAATTAATGTACCGTTTAAGTTGATGTTGTTTACGCTTGCGAGCAGCCAATGTCTCGTATTCGAGCCTCTGGAACTGCTCGTAAGGCTGCGCTCCGCTCTGATCATTCTCTGCAAATGCAAGGGGATCCATCTCCCCCTGAAACCGCAGAGTATACTCTTCTTCTTCCTCTTCATCCTCCTCCTCTTCTTCTTCGAAATTGAATTCCAGTGCATCCAAATCTATGTCCATGTTGTCTATGGACAAATTATTATCATCTTCTCCCTGCTCTTGCTCTTCTTGCTCCTGCTCGGCTTCCATGCTTTCTGTTTCCATTAGCCTCGCAGACGATTTTTTTTGGTGTGTGTGAGATGTTTAAACAGTTTTTATACGATGATGTTATTCTGGAACTATTTAAACCATAAATTTAAAATGGAACCTGCCCCAGTTCCTCTCGCATGGCATCTCAGTGCCTCGATCTAACACTTGCCCTACAGGGCCATATTCCCTCTTGTTTGGCATGTGAGTGCTTTGATCTAGCACTTGCCTTATGAGGCCCACATTCCCAACAATGACATCGGTAGAAACAGGGAAAATGGAATCGATTATGTTCATTGCAATTAATGTTAGAGATTTATCATGAGCAGACATCAATACGGATTGCGTAAGAAACGAAAGGTTTGAATCGTTGTGAAATGAATCAATGAAATGAAATGAAATGAAATGGTTTTAATTATGTCTACGAGACTCAACGGTGTATGGGACCATAATTTGTTATAGTTATCTCAACCCTTTAATTATGCATTAATTGAGGAACGTGTTGTTTTTTTACAAGGTTGTTCTTTCACCTATTGACTTATGTCAGCGACGGCCCAATGCTTTAATTCTTGTCTCTTCAAATAACTTCGATATAACATCTACTCTAAATATTTTTTGTGTCCCTGACCCAAATGTCATTGTAGGTTGAGCATTTCAAAATAAAGTGTTCCTCTGTTTCTATTGCTCTTGTGGTGCAAAACAAACATATTCTTTGCTCCCATTTTACCCAGATGTCATTGTAGGTTGGGCATTTTAAGATAAAGTGCCCCTTTGTTTCTATTGTTCTTGTGGTGCAAAACAAACATATTCTTTACTCCCATTTTTCCTTATGGGTCACCCATCTTCGTGTCTCACAATTAAACCTGTATGAACTAGTTCTTATTTGAGTTATGAGTATTTCTCCTTACATTTGATTTCAACCCCTATATATGTTTTTTCATTATGCTCATAGATCAATTTGAAGTATGCAAGCTAGTGTTGTCATTTATGTTTATTTTCTTTCTCCACATGATTGTTCTAAAATTTTCATTCACATAACTTTTTATTTCTTTGTTAAGTTTTGGCATTTATGTCAGTCTCCCATCTACTTATCCATTTGTGGTTTTGTTTCATCCATGTGCTCTTTATCCTATGTAACTCTTCTTCCTTTTTTGCTTTAGGCCACATGTCCTTCTCCATGTTTTCTATTTCTTTCAAGTAGCATAATAACTTAAACATAGTCGTTGCCTCTAAACGGAAAGTGAATGTTTTTACGAGAAGTATTTCATGTAATGCAAAACTAAGATTCTATGATAGAGTACATGTTTCAAAAGTCCACAATATATTTTCAAAGCTTTAAAATAATTTAGAAAGCAAACAAATGACAAACATTGGCACATTGGTACATCTGGTTGGGTTATATGACATGCATATGCACCCACTTTTTGAAGAATTGAAGCACACATTCATACACACTTGAATGCATATGCATGTGCATATGCAAAAATAGTTACAAAATAATTACAGGTTTCACAATGCAATTACATTAGAGCATATAGATTAATGGCATTTTATATCATTTGGCACAAATTTGGGAGGCCATGATACTTGTTCATGCACATTTTCAAAGTTCAAAAGGCACATATATACATTTTTAAAATTTTGAGAGTCATGTTACATGTTCATGCACATTCTCAAAGTTTGAAGGGCATGATACGGGTTCATGCATATGTTCAAAGATTAAAGTTACAGTTTCAAAGACAAATGGTCATTATTTCAATTCAAATATATTGGCAATGTGGTCATGATGGGAGCATGAATATTATTCATTCACTTTCGATCATACAAATATAATCTAGATTCATCTATAACAATGTAATTTAATATGTTATGAGATTTAATCTATTACAAGTAATGACATTTGACTCTAGTGACACTCAACAACCTTGGCATTAATTCTAACTAACATATTGTGTGGTTCCATCTTCTATTTTGGGTGATGTACATTCAAGTCAAGTGACATTTAACGACCTTGGCATCACTTCTAACAAACACATCATGGTTCCATCTTCTTAGGGATTAGTACATGGGGTGTTTCTCCTCATTCAAGAGAGTCGGAATAAACATCTTTCCAACTCATAGACATGATTAGTTATCTAAAATTAAGACTTGATTGCTCTCATTTCATCAATGATTCAACGTTAGAAACCACTCTATCCAAGTGCTTCAATAAGGGGGCACATTTTATCCAACCTATTATCTTCGAATTAAGATCAAAGTTAGATTAGTTACTTTAGTCAATATGGTCATACGTATAGTGACACTTGATGACATATTAATCTCGTATTAACTCTTGAGGGATTTTTCATTTCCTTGGCCAATAAATGAGCAGACCAAAAGCATCCCTTTCTTCCACTTTGTGTGGCACAAGAATTCTCCACAAGTGACATAATACCACGTGCATATAGGGGTATTCTTCTTCACTCTTTACATTTCAATTTAAAAATGTATAATTTCATAATTCATCTATGGATATTGGCTACTACATGTGTTATTGTAGGTTATGCCATTGAGAGTCCTGCACAATCAAGATTTTAGGTAAAAATGCAAGTGTATCGTACACACTCATGATTTGTTTATTTGCTTTACTTTAGAAATTTTGTTACTAAAATAAAGAGGGGATAAATGTAGATATCGAAAATATGGTATAAACCCATTGTTAATGTCATTTATTGTAACTTTGCACATGTAGACTATTGACAATGAATAAGGTATCTATTAGTGCATTTTATTGAGGTCATCAATATTTTTTTCATACTTTTGTCCATCTAATTTTGCATCTTTCCAAATTATCTTGGAGATCGCCAATCCTAGTTTTCTATCTTTTTGGACAAGTTTGTTGTTGACAGAAAAATTTGAGCCTTTTGACCTATCCATGAAGCGCAAACTTATCCAAGCATAATTTACAAAGTTTATTTTGAGTCATGTTTCATTTGAATCCACTTTTTATCTGGTGGGTTTTATTTTGGTTAGATTTTGTCTGCCAATAGGTCTCATAATTCAAAATCAAAACCTACATAAATACAAAACTACAATAAGGCATTAAAGACGACATTCCTCACTCTCAAAATATTTTCAAACACTTATATGTTTTATCTCTGTATTTATTGAAGCTAAATTCAAAGTTTTTAAAAGCTGAATTCACATTTGGATGATTGTGCCAAGGGTAAAATAGGAAAAGAGCATCTAGACTTGCATTCACAATTTCACACATTCATGTAAGTGGGAGAACTACATTTGAGTTTGACCCCTCTTTGGAGTATTGGCAATGTAATGCAACACTTGGTCATTTGATAGAGATTGATCAACTTCAGGCTAACTCAAACTCTTTCATCTGACACCTTCTATTTGGTATCAATTTGTTTGTGTTTAGTAAACTAGAGTTTGGCATTATAGGTATTTCTGTGTGGTTTTCCTAATTTAAAAGTGCATTAACCCTAACTAATACAAGAAACAATCAAATATCTACAAAAATTAACATAGATAAGTCCGCAATGAAAGGATGTGAGCAGCCTGCATCGTTGTCCAAGAGAGCATAGTCTTATCCAAGAATATTATCAAATTCTATTTTTGATCCTGTATTATCACAACTCTACTTTTTTTTTGTCTTTCTTTGTCGGGAGTCAATCACACTCAATTAGGACAAATCTGCATTCAATAAAACACACCAGCTTGCATTATTATCCAATGAATGTGAACCTATCCAAAAATAGTTCTTGATTATGAGCATGTTCATTCCAGTCTCTTACTAATTTCTACTTCAAGATATTTTAAACAGTTAATAGAAATCCTAATTTGAGCTAAATACATTTATTCTTAGTGTTTTCCAAAAACAACAGTGTTCTATATTTACTAATTTCTAAAATTATATTTTTTAATTATTGTAGATCTTTAGCATTCTAATATATTTCAAATTTTACACCTACTAGACATACATATTTATTGTTTTATCAAGAATAAAGTAAAACATATTGATGGTTTCTCTTCAATTTTTACAAAGAATTATGGGATACTACTAGTCTGGATTTACAAAAAGTCTACCTTGAGGCTATTTAGACCAATATAATTGGCAACTATAACAACCAAGGCAACATTAAATTCATACCCAAACTTGGGGACCCATAGCTTATTATTGATTGGAGTCCAATCACCCTTCTTAATGTATATTACATGATCATTTCTAAAACTCTAACTCTTAAGGTTAGATATTTGTTGCCTATCATAGTCCAGCTTGAGGAAACTAGTTATATTCGCAATAGATACATCCTAGACAATATTATAGCTATTTGAAGGGGATGGAATGGGCTTGCTCCTTATAACAAAGGCTTTGTTCATGAATATAAAGTTTGAAAAATCACGTGATATAATTTAATGGCCCTTTAATGTTCGCAATAGATACATCCTAAACAATATTATAGCTATTTAGAGGGGATGGAATGGGCTTGCTCCTCATAACAAAGGCTTTGTTCATGAATATAAAGTTTGAAAAATCATGTGATAAAATTTAATGGCCATTTAATCTTGCCATGTTGCAAGCTTTAGGGTTTGGGTCTAGATAGCTTTGTAAAAACTATTAAAATGTTTTTATAGGTAGTTGGTGCCTATATCGCCATTAATGGAGTTCAATATGAAATTTTTGTATGTTTAGATCTATTCTACATGGTTCCCTGATTTCTCCCTCTCTTTATGTTTTGGCGTTGAAGGTTTTAGTTGTTTGTTCGCTGACTACACATCCAAAGGTTTGGTTAAAGGTATTTCCCTCCCCCAATCCTATAAATAGATAGTTGATGGTCACTTTGTTGATGACTCCTTTCTCACTTTGGTTTAAGAAGACTTTCTTCACTAAATCCATGGAATGCTTAGATATTTTTTGTCTTGCCTTTCATTCTCATTTTCAATGGAAGAAAACACAATTCTATCAACAATCAAACTCTCCTTTGCCAAGTTGGTTATAGATATATGAGTGGTATTGGATATAATTGGGTGAAGAGTTAAAATATCTAAGCATCCCCTTTGCTTTCCAATAGACCCCCCCTCAAAACTTTAGAAATATGTGGTCCAAATAGTGGAGAAAAATATTAGGGCTTCGATCACCAAATTCTTCTCCTTGGTAGGGAAATTTTGTGATCTAAAGTCATCATTGCTAACCATGTCTACTACTCTTCCTATTGGGCTTCTTCAAAGGTTGTTTATGCTATACTTAACATACTAGTAAGGGACTTCCTTTAGGCTAGTTCAAAAGGTTTTAAAGGGTCTCACAAGGTATCCTAAGATATATGTTGTAACCCTGGAGAGCTAAGGGGATTATGCTTTATGGATATTAAAATCCAAGTCATGCCCTTTGTGCCAAACATATAAGTTGATATTTGGAAAGAGAGGAGTTTTAAAAAACTCTTCTTTTGAATTGTCTTACTCAAGGTATCCCTCTTGGAAAAAATACGTGGAATCATTTAGATATTCAATATTTTTTGCTCACACAAGTCCAACTAAAATCAGTAGGCTCCTTTGTTGCTCAAAGTATCTGGAAGGCTTTGGAAATGCTGAAACTCCATTTGATATGGGATGGAGATGGCTTCATAACTAGCCTTTATTTTAATGATTCTTCCCTATGGTGGTCTCTAGTCCTATCCGACTATGGTGTTCCCTTTGCCATGGTACCTTGGGTCAAAAGCTTATGGATTTTCAAAAAGGTCATTAAGGTCATCTCAATTTTTTAAAATAAACTCTTGGGGACTCAATAACCATATTCTTTGTGATAAGTTTTAGTTATAGGCTAAGCACTAGGAGTCAAGTATGAAAGTGCACAATGCCATTTTAAATGAGCATATTCATAAAAGTAGTTTTAAGTGACCTACCAAATGATGGATAGATTGGAAATATCCTATTGAGACCCCTTTCCACGAGTACAAACCCTGATTAGGTTATCAATTTATTTATCCTCAACAGATTCAATTGGATTCCTTGAATGTTTGTTAGAAAGTTAATTTTTTTTAGTAAGTGTAGAAAAATAGATTTGTGAGAATTTCATTTTCCATTTTTGAGCCTAAGTAGGCTCAATTACTTTGGTGCATCATTCACCAAGGTTTGCCAATTGGAAATAGCTTGGTTTGTTTAGGTGTGGTTCATCTTGTTTGTTTAGTCTACCATCACCTAAAATATCTAAAGCATTTTCTTTTGTTTTATAAGCACGTTCAATTGCTTAGAAATGGATCCACATCCTCTTTCAACCATTTCTTCCATAAATTTTTACCTAGAAAATGGTGTTATTAGGGGACTTAACCGTGATACTTTCACAATATTTGTAATTTTGAAACATATTTCGTTCTAAATTTTTGTTTTAATTATGGAAAGAAAGAAATAATGTAACTCTCAATCATGTTATCATGGATAAGTGTTTTTTATCTAAATTTTGAATCGGTAAAAGTTAGCCACATGGATTAACTAATTCTCTATTCTCATTGCATAATATGTAACTTGAAACACTCTTTCTATTGTTCTTTATTAGTTATAACCATTGATAGAGTTTAAGAAGAAGTTACAACACTCTACAACATAAAATGGATAGGTTTTGGTATAAAGGTTAAGAAAATATGAAGATTTAATCAAAATTACAATTTTATTACATATTTGTGTTCCTATCAAAAATTATGCAATTTCGAAAAAAAGGCAAGTCAATTTGAGTTCGCATGCGAAAGTTATAGCCTCCAAAAGTTTGTGCATATTGCTCGATGATGAAACCACCCCATACAGTTTTCTAAGCTTCAGTGGCGATTATGTAATCGCCTCGATGGTTTTTTATTGTAAATCAAGGTGGTTTTGTCACTAAACAAAGAAAAATATGGGAAATGGTGGAAAATGTTTCTTCTTCATCTTCTGAGTCTTTTGGGCTCCTATTTCGAGCTCTTTTTGGTGTTGAAAGGTGAATGCATGAGTTCACAAACGCTGAGCATTAAGTTGGCAAAATAATCTTCCAAAGAAGGAAATAATCTAAAGGTAACAATAGGAAGCTTAAGAAAGAATGTTTTTAGAATTGGATATGCCTCCTTTTTATTTTGAAAGTTGATGTTGCTTTGAGCCTTCCATGTGGAACAAATAAGGTCTTTTGTATCTTCCATGGTGTTCCTTGCTCCTATTGGCCAAGAGAAGTGGGATAAAATGTTGCTACAGATGAAGGAAAGAGTGTCAAGAAAGGGAGAGCAAGAGAATTGAAAATTTGAGCTGATAGTGCAATTTCCAAGAAAATCCATAGTGCATTCAAAGAAGAGGGAACACAATTTTCTCACCATACGAGCTCCTAAGCTTTTGGGGACCAAAAGCCTTCAAATTGGGAGGTATGATTTTAATTTCGGATTGGTAAATGCTAGATACATGGGTTAACTAATTCTCTATTATCATTGCATAATATGTAACTTCAAACACTATTTATGTTGCTCTTTGTTAGTTGTAACCGTTGATAGAGTTCAAGAAGAAGTTGTGACACTCTACGACCTAAAATGGATAGGTTTTGGTACAAAGAATAAAACAATATGAATGTGTCATCAAAATTAAAATTTGATTGCATATTTGTGTTACTCTAGAAAAATTATGCAATTTAAAAAAAATGGCATATCGATTCGAGTTCGTATTCAGAAATTATAGCCTCTAGAAGTTTGTGCATTTTGTCGGTGACGAAACCACCCCATACAATTTTCTAAGCTTTGGTGGAGGTTACATAACCACCCCAACAGTTTTTGCTTGGAAATCAAGGACGTTTTGTCAATAAACAAAGAAAAGTATGGGAAACGGTTGCAAACACCTCCTCTTCATCTCTCAGTCTTATGGGCTTCCATATAGAGCTCTCTTTGGTGCTTAAGTTGTATATAAATGTATGGAGAGGGTCTTTGTAAGCACATGAGAGATTACTAGCAAGTAATCTTCTTGATTGTATGTGTTTTTTTTGAATTAGAGTGTGGAAGGAGAGAACAAGTGAGTAAGTTGTTGAGAATATGAGCGTTTGATCATATTATAATGCAAAGCGTGTTCATGAAGGCCTCAAGAAGGCATTAAGCTTGTAATTGCAACATGAGATAGTGGAACAAGGAGGAAATCACTCACTTTTGTTGGAGTTTTCTCGATTCAAGTTTATCCAAGGTAATATGGTACATATCTTTCAATTCTATTTTATCTCTAATTTCTTGCTCTAATTTCAATGTTCTTGTATTCCTTTCATTATGCAACACTTGTAATTCATTTATAAAGCACATTCAATGAATGTTTTAAGCAAATTAACAAGCGAACAATGATTTAAGCAATCAAGGATTTGTTAGGAGTATATGGGATCCGTGTTGGTGAAACTTAGTGTGATATCTCCACCTAGTTTATGGATCATTTTTTCAGTTACTAACAGGGTTCAAGTGATCTCCATTGTCAGGTTACAGATATAGGTGCAAGTGGAAAAGGTCTATATGAAGGTGGAACATCTCTAGACATTATTGGATCACTAGGGGATTGCTCCATGTATCGTCAGTCAAGTCCCTTTGAACTCACCTCGCCATTGGTCTCCTCATCAGGGTCGTGGCTTTGGCACTAGAGGAAGACATCACTCTTGCAGCAAGGGTCATAGTGGCTCCTTGCATTCATAGTGGCCCTTCCCAACTCAAAATTCACGTAGTGGTGGTGGTGGATTTGCACATTCAATCTCTACTAGTTGGGGGGTGCAGGGGCACAACAAGGGAAGTTCTCTTGCCTGGCCCTTTCTATTTCGCCTATTAGGCAAAATCTTGTGAAGGACCAAAACAAATAAAAATAGAACGGTGATTGGGAACATGTACCAAATTCTACAGATCCACCTGCTGGAAATCGTTGGGGTGATAAAACATATGATCCTCCACCTCCACCACCCTTATTTTATGCCCTTGAGGCTCAATGTTGTGCCTTGTTATGTTGGGTTTTATATTATTATTATTTATTTATGTTCCTTTTTTTGGTTAGAAAGACATTTTCTATTGTAAATGCTATATACTTCGGTTTCTATAAGTTAACCACTTAGCTTTTTTCTCGACGATGTGATTGATATTATGATTACGAGTGTGATCCCATCCACTCATTTTTATAATACTAACAATGTATAATAATATATCATTACAAGAACAACTAACTTTGTTTGAGCATTTCATAGTTTGTATGATTCTTTTGTCTCTTGAAATCATGTTTTACCTCAATACAAAATTATTTATACTAAATTAATTGTACAGATTGCAAAATAAAACATTTATTAAAATGTTTACATAAATTACACAATTCATGTGTACTAACTTTGGTATTACCGTTTCTCAATTTCTACAATTCATATGAAAAGTTTTATATAAAATGAATTGTAGTTAATCAATACGACATCCAGTTCTTATTTCGCCATCCTTCTATCAACATTTTCATTGCACCTCCTTCATACAATTGCTAATTGTTAATAGAACGAACTTAATTCAAAAGGTTAGGAGCAGAAAGTGATTTTGTAATCTGCCCCGCTGCAAGTGAAAGTACTGGTAGCATCATCATAAGCATAGCTATAAGCAGCAGGACACGCAGTCTTAAACAACACCGAATAAACAGAAGACCCGCAGGTCTGAGGACTCCCAAACTCCCCTGTACAGCAATACACCGCCATTCCAAAAGCAGCACAAGCACTCTTACAAGCCACAACCCGTCCGTCCTCATTAACAGCCAACTCTGATGGACACGTGTCCAGCAAATCACTCGCACACCCCGCAGCTCTACAGTCGCCATGGCCGCCAAGTGTCTCGATGCTAAGCGGCACATTGTAACCGTCCACGAGGCTGACGTCATAGAAGTCCACGTCGGACGCCAGCGTGAATTCCGCAAGGGTCACTGGTGGGACCCCGCCGACGTGGCTGCATTGGAGGAGCCCGCCGCAGTCACCGGTGGAGCAGGTGGAAGGGGTTCCCGGGGTGTCGAAGGTGCATCCAGTTCGGGGCCAAAAACGACCGGACCAGTTCTCAGGTGCGTTGATTGACCGGGATTCGCCGGTTGCCAGGATGAAGCCTCCTCCTTCTAAGGGTGGGCCCTCTGCTGCAGTTAGTATCCCTGGCCAAACAGTGTAGGGACAGTCATTTGTGAGGGTAAACACTCTGCTTCTGACTTGCCCTGATTAATTGAGAAAAAAAAAACAATTTAATCAGTGCCATATTTTTACTTATTTTAATAAAAATAAACACTCTGATTTGCCCAAGAAAGATGAATCTTCTTCCATTAATTCTAATCTTATACTATCCTGCATTCTGTATAGCTCAAACATAAATTCATCGGCTTCTCTGACTCAAAATCACTATAGATCCATAAGATATCCATTTAATAGGCTGTAGATATCATGATTATTTGTTGGATCGTCATAATTTCGAATCATAGTTGGGTCCCCAATAAATCTGACAGCACCCATAAAAAGTATTTTCTATATAAAAAATATAAATGTTCATATAACAACTTTTTGTCAATAAAGGAAAAGCTGAAAAGGTAAACGTTTAAGTTGTAAATTATACTCAATGATTCTTGGTCATGTTTTGCTAACGTTTAAGTTTGTTTAATAGTCTAATGTTAATGCTGCGACTGAGCAAGGCTTAACCATAAAAGGTAAAAAGTCAAAGCGGTATATTGGTAGATTGAATGAATGAATGAAGGATTTTAATAACGTCCACGAGACCGCAGCAGCCTATGGAATTTTAATAAGAATTATACTCAACGATTTCGTAGTCATGCTTTGTAAGACTTCTCTAATTTTAAGTTTGTTTTAATAATCCAATTTTAATATTACATTTCAACTCTTTAAAGTACGCTACAACGAAATAAAAATAAACCATAAAAAATAAAAATTCTTAACTGTAGATTATATTCAACAATTTTACAATCATACTTTATAAACCTTCTGACTTTAAGTTTGTTTTAATAATCCAATTTTAACACTACACTTTAAATCTTTAAAGTAAGTTGCAATTGAGCAAGGATAAACCTGGTTGACTATATGTATGAATAATTCCTCCCTTGATTGTAAGTACTGCCACAATTTTAGTCAATATGACATACCTACTGAATTTTTTAATAAAATTTAGCTTGAACTGAGCTTTAACAACATTATTTTAATAAGTGTAGGTTAACATCTCAGTCCTAATCCCTGCAAGCTCAAAAATAATGTATTAATAATGTACAACCTAATGCTATTCTAAGTTTGATAAGATATTGCCATGTCCTAGATGGCCCCGGTGCTCACAATAGCCTGATTTGGGTTTGCCATTTTATCAATGCACAATCTTTTAGCAGTGCCACTTTATCATACGATTTAGATAATGCATCACTAATCCTACCCAATACAGCAGCAAGGAAAGCTCCAAGCACCCACATCCTAAATATTATTTGATGTTTAAAAACATGTGGGTTCGAGGATTTCTAAAATATTATAATTTTTTTAAAAACGTTTTAACAATTTTTAAGTATTATTAAAATTCGGTATTTTCATATCAAATATTTTTAAAGATTTATATTTTGATAAATGATAATATAAATTATCATCCTCACCAATCAAACAACAATCCTCTACATTATATGTCTATCCAAAATAAACAAAAATTATCGCAGTAAATTTTACCACCTTATTACAATAACTCAAATGTAAATGCAATTTTTATCAACTTATACAAAACATATAAAAGAAAAAGCAACGTTATAGTAAATAGGTAATAAAAACTAAAAATGAAGTTTGTTTAGTACAATCTTACCCATTGAAATCAGTAGAAAAGCTCCAAAGACACCAATTCCCTTAAAATAAGCTGCCATTTTCTCTGAGTCTCTATAAGCAAGGAGAGCAAGCATATGTATTTATCAGATATGCTGATGGGGCTATTTAAAGCAAAAACTGAAAACTTACAGTGATGTCAGCTTTAACAAATATTACTGTAATCAAATATTTGTATGGGCCTATCAAGCCGCCCAGCTGAGATCAGTACAGCACATTATATTCTTGAACGTTATATATTTAAAATTTACAAGCTTTTATACTTTGTTTTTCAATGTTGTTATAATGCCGTCAAACACTTTTATGTTGCAGGCGAAACGTTATAATTCAGAAGCGTGATTAATGAGCGTGTAGTTTTGGCCCCTTGCGCGCATCTCTGACGCAGATACAGTGTATGACTCTTCTTGATTGCAGTTATAAATCGACGGGTGGATCAAAGGAAAGGAAAGATGCAAGCGTCATAGGGGATGAAAGATACGTGCCTTTGGAATTTTTTTTTTTTTTTTTTTTTTTTTTGCTCTATACAATCTGCATATGGCCCAAATGGTTAAAGCTTAGAGAGCCTCTTTTCTCAAAGCTTCACTGCGACTATCTAGTACATATTTTCATTTTGTAAATAGGTTCATCCAACCTCTAAGTTATATTATGTTGTAATTTGAAGTTTTTATGTGGTACAATTTTAGTTTTGATCATATTATTTTTATGTAAAGATAAATTATTATATTTTTTAGTTATATTATATTTGTCAAATTTGTTTAATAAATCTTGAGACTGAAGATCATTTTGTATTTAAATGCTCTCCTTACGATGAGATTAAGGGGTGATTCTCTTACTTTTTTAGAGACTTGTATAACTTTTTCTAGACCTTTATGGATTATGAGGATAAGAGATTCTTGAACCTTTTATTTTGATATATGGTTAATCTTCGCTAACATCTGGTCTTAGACTTCGCTTCCACAATACATTACACCTGGGGGATTGCTTCTTCCATTCACCTTATTTCTTCTTCATGATTGAATAGAAAGCAACCTCATAACTAGCTTCTAGATATGATGAGATATGTAAGGCATCGAAGAATATATATTTTTTCACATATTTTCTCTTAGACTCTTGAACTTATTAGTTTATGTTTTCTTTTATATTTGTTGGAGTTGACTTACATTTCTTATTCCTTACTTTACATAGTACTTTTCCAATCTAATGACCAATTTTAGAACCATTAAACACCCGCACACCAAGAGACTCCTAAAAAAATGCCTTTATTTTTAAAAAATTAAGCTCTCCCCTTAACCATGTGTTTCCTTCTCCTTATCTTTTAAGGGCACTAAACCCACTTATTATTTGACACTAGTTTGTTTACCATTATTGAAAGATCATGCCCCTCAATCTTTTGGGTCTTCCCTCTTTGACTTATAACATTTTGTTAAATATGATTGATCTTCATTAACAACTGGGTAGAGATTTCGTTACTACAGTACTTTCTTTCTTCAAAATTGAATAGAAAATAACTTTATGACAAGCTTGTAGATATGTTGAGATCACTATAAATACGTAGTTTTATCAAAGTCGTGGATCACATCAACCTTACATTGTTTCCAAACATTATGTATTGTGTAGTGGGTCACTGGGAGGAGTTAGGGCTCTAGATTTTAGTTCAGATGGATATTTAGTGTGATGGTGTTGGTCATAAGCCTAGCATACATATTTTAGATAAATTTATGTAAAATACACATAGATATCATTCTCAAAACACTCACAATTCAATATGATATAGGTGCCTTGATAATGATATCTATTGGCATATTTTACATAAATTTATCTAAGATATGTATGCTAGTCTATAAATATGATGTGGTAAAATCTATATATTATCTATAATTTAGTTATAATTATCTAATTATTTATAAATATAATACAATAAAATTTGTAAATATACAGTAAAATTTGTATATTACCCATAAATTAATTATGATTATTTATAGATATGATGTGATAAAATCTATATATTTTTGGATAGATATGATTTTGATGGGATCTTTACCTTATATGCTTTTGACTAGAGCTTGAGATACAATCGAGGCCCTAAATCCCAAAGTATATAAGTACCAGAATCACCAACAACGGTCATAACTGGTCATAACTGACCCAAGAATACTATCAACAATGACAATTGGTCCAATAACCACAATTAATCCAATACCAACAATCAGTCTCCATTACCATCTGAGATTTAAACCTTAGTGGTACTTATAGCAACCAAATTGTTATATCAACTCATCCACATCTCATCGATGATAAAATCTATATATTATTTAATTATGATTATCTAATTATTTATAAATATGATGTAGTAATATGATTATTTATTATTTAATCATGTTGATTTTCAAATAATTAAATTGTTTTATTTTTTATTTTATAATATCAATTTTTAAATAATTAAATTCTAACATTATGCTATTACAACTTCCAACCACTCTCCATACCAATATAAAAATACTTATCAATACAATAACATTAACTTATCAAATTGATAGAGTGGTGTGTAATATTTTTTCATTGGACCCACAATCTCTACAATTTATACCTAACACATTATTTAAAAGATAATGGGTGATTCCTTTGTTCGATTGGGGTATGTTTCCATACACCATATAGAGACATATATTGAGAGACACTTAATCTTCAATTTATCTCTTTAAATGCTATTCGCCAAAGCTATTCATAGTTTTTAGTTTTGAATTTATATTTTGATGGACGGCATGATAACATACTTTATGATCGTCTATGTTAATTGGACCAATCTTTTTTCAGTGGTTTATATTTTTTAATTATCTTTTGTATTGTAAACTAATAAGGTGGTATGTTGGGGTTAGATAGAGTAGTGAGTAGGGTAAAACAATGTTTTAATGTTTTATTATATAGTTTATTAAGTCCGAATCACAATGTTTTATTATATAGTTTGTTAAGTCCATTATATATATGTTATTGTAGACAATTAAAAAATGGTTTTTAAGTAATTATTAGTTATAAAATTATATTATATTAAAGTTATTGTGTTTGTTATTTATTGGTTTAAATTAAGTTTTATTGATATGTGTTTTTGTCATTTTTATTGTGTTTTATTTTTTATTTTTAATCTTCTTTTTTTGATAAATTGAAGATTTTTATTTCAAAATGTTGTTAAAAAGCTTTTACATATGATTAAATATTTGTATTTTAGAACTTGTTACATATGATTAAATATTTGTATTTTAGAACTTTATACATCAACAAGGTCTTAATAAACAATTAAATACTAGTGATAGATCATAGCATAATAAATAGGGATTTAGTACTCAGAGGTTATTCCTCCTCTTCATTTCTTTCTTCCTCAATCTGATGGTTGTTGTATTGGCTAATATTTTGCACACAGTGCAAATGATGCAAATGGTCATTGATATTCATGGTGTCCTCAACAATGCTTGATAGTGTGTTTTGTACTCCTTCAATATCATTTGTATTTATTCTGAGCATGGTCAGACCCTGAGTGGACACCATCAATTCTTTTCCACTATTCTCCATGAAGTTCTTAATATGGGTCAAGCTATCATTTATGGCCTTTGTGAGATTAAAATGAGCCAAAAGAATTCTCTAAACCTCCTTGCAGAGTCTTTTAGATCTCTCTGTTGTTCCAAATTTTCAATGTTTCATTTTACCACCAAAGTTCTAATACTTTCTACGACCTCTTTAATAGCATTAATTTCCACAGTCAATTCCTTCAGATTATAAGCTACTCTTACTTTCGCATCAACTCTTATTTTATTCAGTAAAGACTCTTCCCCATTCTCTTGACCTTGATCTTGCTAGCTCTCCTCAATATTTATAGCGATTTTTTTTTTTTACAAGTCCTTCATGGGTTAGCTCAGCGTTTCTCTTGCCACAGTCAACACATTCCTCATTCTCAAGGTCATTTATTACTTATTTTCCTTTTTCCCTCACTTCTATCTGTTGCCCACTCTTTATCCACCCCTTCTTATCCACCTCCTTCCTTCTTGGAAGGTGACATAGAAGCATTGGCCTCTAAGATTTGCTTCCCCTCCTTCCTCATGGTTGTCGCTACTTCCCTTATTGTCTGTTGCCTTAAACGCTCTCCCCGCACTGGAATCTTCTGCTTCCTTTTCAAAATATGTATGAATTGCTTGACCAACATGACAGGGTTTTTTGGTTCTATTTTTTCCCATTTCCTCTATTGTTTTAAATTGGGATTGTTACTCTCTATGTGCGTTATGCTCTCTCAATAACTCCTGGGCAGGCTATTTCGTAACTAATCTAATCTTTTCCAAGATATTAATTGATATTGTCAATAATAATCTTAACACTTGGAGCAACGCCATAATGACTTCAAGACTAAATAACCACCAGTGCACTAGCTTTGTTGAATAGAAGCAATCCTTTAAAGTCATTCTTCTCGTACCTAGGTTTAAAGCCTCCTATTTCCACCTTCTACTCCTCCTTATTCATCTAAAATGGAAAGTTGCTCCTCTAACAGCCTGCTGCCAACCTTTCCTTCCATCACCATACTTGCTAAAGCCACTAAAATTCTCCGTCCTTGCTATGAATAAAAATAACCAAGTCATCGATTTGTATTCATGTGATTTTATATGGAAATCATGACCATCTGTCCTACTGCAACTCCTACCAAAATTTTCACTATGATTTTTAGTTTTTTGTTGTCTAAATTCCACCTGGATCGACGCCCTAATCTACTATCAAACCTACCAAATCAATCTTGCTACATCACATTCTTAATCCTCTCCTTTGGCATATTTTCTTTCCTTCTTTGCACCTTGGCACTACTTTTAAATTTAGTCATTGCCTTTCTACTACGCATCCTTCTACTAGTTAACTCTGACATTCATTTAGTATGATATTTTTTAATTCCATCAAATCTTCATCTTTCGGGATATTCTTTAAATTTCATTTTTTTTCTTTTGCATTGATTTTAACTCTACAATTCGCAAGCTAATCAACTGCGTTATTCCCTTCTTGAAAAGAATTTTAATCCCTTAAAGGCTTTACACAAACGATTCACTTCTTTTATCACCCCTTGTGGCTGCCAATTTTTTTTTTTCAAAGCGTTCATAATAATCTTTGAATCCCCTTCAATTTTTAGGTTTATAATATTTTCTTCAATGGCCATCCTCAGAGCCATTGCTAGCCCTTCGGCTTTCGCTACATTGTTAGTATTAAAACCCATCAAAACACCTTATAGGTCTTACCTACCAAGGGTGGTCTTTGATTAAAGCACCTACCCCAAATTAACCTGGTTTCTATTTTGACATGCCATCAAAATTCACTATATACCAATTCAGCTCCGAGGGTTCCCACTTCACCTTTTTCCTCAAATGGTTTCTCTTTTGTTTTTCACTTGGATGCATATGATCATAAACTCTCTATGCTTCTCCCAATTGTTGAGGAGTTTGAATTCCTCTGGATTTGACTCCTTATTCTTGGTTTACTTGGAAACTATGATGACCTACAATATGTTGGTTTCCACTTCCCTCCATATGTCCTTAGCCATTTTATTTCTATTTTCTGCTTCAAATATACGTTTGTTTCTTTTCAACCATATTTTATAGGTTATGAAGGTCGGACCCATGCTCTCGATATATTTTAATATATTTGGTCCCTTGTTCCAGTGCTAGGGCCTCAGTGGATTAGATAATCTATTGTTTGTACTCTAACTCAAATTGAATTTGTTTAAAAACATATTACATAGTTCAAAAGCAAAATTGCAATGGAGTAGAAAATGATTTGAGATCTCTTCACTTTGCATACACATAACACATCTTGTTGGGCCTTAGAATCCTCATTTTTTTAGATTCTCTCCTATTAAAATCTTCCCATGTGTTGCCAGCCATAGGAAAGCTCTCTTTTCAGGCCATGCTTTCGAATTCCATACATTTTTCTAGATAATTGCCATAACATATCTTTGCCAACCTTCCTCCTATGTTTCATATCCTTCCCTCAATAAGTATTCACCATTTCATTTCGTGTTTCATATAATCTTATTCAGCTCTGGATTCCATTGAATCCTATGTATTTTTAGGATTTTGTTGAGGTCCTTTTGAGCTTCATTCTAGGTTCTGTCTCTATTCTAGAAACATTTCTAGGTCATTGTTCTGAACCCCACCACCATATTCTCTTCCCAGTACTTATTAACTTTTCTCCCCTATAACCTAATGCTTTATTCTTTGATGGATGTAAACTTAGGTTCCATCTTCAATGGTTTTTTTGTTACCTAGTTGTCTTCCTAGAACTTAGTATCTTGTTCATTCTGGGTCTGATGAAATAATCATTTCAAAATGATTACCCTAACCTCCTTCATACTGTTCCATATAGGGGATCCATTCAAGATATATTCAATAGTAAACATTCTAATCGGATTCCTATCATCAGTATATATCCCACTGAATAGTTCACTCTATTTTTTGTTCCATCTCGTTCTAGCTCTCTAGATTAGCTTTACAAATAGTGCTAGTTTAATTTTTTGTAGGTTTCTTATTCTATATCCCCCCTGCTCTGTTGGATTACATACCTTTTTTCATGCCAACAGGGGCATCTTCACCCTTTCTCTTATTCCGTACCACAAGAATCTTCTTAGGATCCTATTCATTTTTGTTATAAGTTATTTAGGTGCCTTTAATAGAGAAAACCAGTAATTGGTAGTGGTTTGTAGTATGGACATGATTAGGGTTAGTCTGCCTACATATGTCAGATACTTGCCTTTCTAGTTGTTCAAATTTTTCTTCATCTTTTCAAAAATGGTTTGCCAGATATTTTTGTCACCCCTTCACTTGATTAGTGGAAACCCCAAATAGTTATCTGGCATCATGGCTGCCCCGAATCCTAATATCCTCGATAAGAATCCTTGTAGATTCTGAGATACATTTATGAAGAAATTTTTTGATTAATTTTTGTTAATGGATTTCCTTGAGGCCTTTTCATAATTTCCCAAAAGATCCCTTATGGCTCTGATTTATTGAAGTCTAGGTTGAGAAAATAACATTGTGTCATCCACAAGCTATAGGTGAGTGTGCATAGTTTCTTGTATTGCTGCTTGTAGTCCTTTTACCTTGCTTTTTTCTTTGAGTGCTCTTATCCTTCTTCCCATATTTTAAAATGATGATAAACATATATGATGATAGTGGATCTCCTTGTCTAAGCTCTTTGGTTGACAAGAAAAATCCTTCAGGTGATCCATTTATCATTACTGAGAACTTAGCTATTTTATAACAACTTTGTATCCATTTTATCCAATCCTCTCTAAAGCTAAACTTTCCCAATATCTTCTCCAGAAAATTCTAATCCACTTCATCATAAGCCTTGGCAATGTCCAACTTTATCAACATACCTTACCTTTTGATTGCATGTAGTGAATGGATTATCTCATGTGATATCACAATGCCATCAAAAATTTGCCTTCCTTTAATCAACCCCCCTTACTCCTTCGATGTGAGTTGGGAGGAACTTTTACAGCTTATTAGCTATAACCTTTGAAATTATCTTATTCATTGTATTACAAAGGGAGATTGGTCTAAAATCTTCAGGTGATCTACCTTCAACTTTCTTGGGTATTAGCACTAGAAAAGTAGTATTAAGTGCCTTCAACATTTTTTTGGACTCCTTCGATTTATGCACTACATACCTAACCTCTTCTCATAAAAGGTTTCAAAAATGTTGAAAGAACATCGTTGAGAATCCATCTGGCCATGGTGACCTATTTCCTACCATCTCAAACACTATACTCCTCACCTCTTCCATAGCGATATCCTCCATTAAGATTTCATTATCAGCTTGAGTTATCTTATTTGGGATGTGTCTCCCAGATTCTATCTGCTCTTCCTAATTTGTACCCTCATCCTTCCTTAGTATTCCTTCCCAATATTTAATCAATTAGTCCTTGATCTCCTCTTCATCCTCAATGATAACTCTATATACACATAATATTTTCAGACTTTTATTAATTATTGACACTTTACATCTTACAAGAACCCATTGTGACTCAATCTCTCTGAGTGCATGCCTTAAGGGGTGCACCAGGAAAGGGGTGGGTAGACCTTTAGTGATTTTTAGGATAGTTGTCCCTTATTACCATATTATTCCCTATCCATTCAGCTCCTAAAAACTTTCCCTAAGCTATCTCTCCTTCCTTGCACATTCGTCTAGTATTTTCCTCTTTCTATCCTTATTTCCCTTGCTTAGTACCCTTTTTACCTTTTCAGTAAGCTAGGTCAATGTGGTCGACCTAACATAGTCTGGAGTCACTTTAGCTCTTTAGGCCAAGTTTCCATCTAGCTGACCTATCACAAACTTTAGGTATTAGCTCGGTAATGTGTTAGGTCGACCCGATCGACCTAGCACAGTCGATATGTTTGAGTGATTTTTGGGTCAAATACTCTTGTATATACAAAGTCATTTCAATCATTTCCATATGAATGCAATCATGAGTTATTATTCGCTCACGCTTCTTCACAATCTGCTCTTCCACCATTCTCCTTGAGGAGTTTTAGCTTAGGTTTCTTATTTGGAGAATCTTAGTCTTGTAGATAGGTCTTGGATGGTCTAGCCTAAAAAAGTGATCTTTATGAACCACAACAACCTTTTGCAAAGCCCCATTGGCTAAGGGAGAGATTGAGTCATGACGGGTTAACATTTAGGTAAGTATATTCTAACTTTATTCTCCTCTCTTTTAGTAGATAGAATTAGCTTAAGTATTGGCTCGAATAATATCAATCCTCACATTCCATGTATTAGGGTGTTACTCATACTTACTTAATTTGAAGTTCCCTATACATGTATTTGATTGCTTTACATCTAACCCCTTACTTTGTGCCACAAGCTTTGGTGAGCACTATATTAGTTTACTTTTCTTGTTATTAGATTAGTTTACTTTCTTGTTTATTATCATAAGTGAATATAGAAACCATAGGATTATTTTAGGGTTATTGTGTGATTGTGTTATACTATAAGCTTTGGAACCTTGCCTAGCATGATGTGTTGTGACAGATGATACAAGTGATCCCCTAATTGGGTCTAGCAAGTCCTCATATTGGTCATGCTCCCACTTAACAAGTGTGTGTCCCAATCAGAAGTGTAGGTGTGATTTATCTTATTTGATTGAGAATTTATTCATGCACACCACGTAATTTTGATTGTATACATTTTGGTGAACCTGACGTGAATCAAACCCTTATAGGGTTTCTTTCACTTATTTTTACTCATTTTGTCATCTTTTTTATCGTATGTTTTGATTTAATGGCTCGATTTTGTTGACCCAACTATTTTCTGTGTAAGAACAGGAAACTAGATCAATTAGCTCAACCCAACACAAGTTTTTAGCACTTTTAAAACTTTCTATTCAGCTTACTAGGTCAATTAGGTTGACCCATCACATTTCCAGCCACTTTGTAGCAAGTCCCTATTCACGATTCACAGTACAGGGTCTAGATTCCAAAATTTCTAATTTACAGTCTAGTCAACTAGGTCGACCAACTAGACTTACACATTTATAGACATCTAGTTCAGTCTACTAGGTCGACCAGGTTGACTTAGCATACTTTTTCAGCTTTTGTAGCAAGTTCCCATCTCACTTGGTCGATCAACTTGACTCAATTCTAAAAATTGGGCCAATTCTCTCCAAGATTATAGGTCAATTATCTGTTCTATTTTCATCTCTAAAACACCAAGGTAATTTCTTATTTTCTCTATTTCACTATGTTTTATACTTTTGTTTCAAAATTGCAATCTGTTTATATGTACCAATTAGATTGGCCAGTGTTAATTTAATTGACTGTGTATTTCATTTTAGTATTTGATTTTCTAGAATAACTACAAGCATACCTCATTTTATTTCTCATCTTATTAGTAATCCTTTCCCTTTCCTTGTTTATTGTGCTATGTCAACTGGCTCGACTTTGCACTATCCTAGACTATTTTTTTTGCTTTTATTCACTACACCAGGTTAACCTAGTTGACCTAACATAGTTTGTAGGTCTAGTTTCTCCACTGAGTTGACTTGGTCAACCTAGCATAGTTTGCAGTTCCAGATTTTCCACTAGGTCAACCTAGTCGACCTAGTTTTGTTTTCTGCTTCCCCTTCTTTTCAATTTGGTTCTTCATCTTTTTCGATATGTAGCCCGTTCTTTTCTCTTTTATCAAAATGAGGTCCCTTATCATAATCTTTTTGGATAGTCTTAATCCATTTAGATCCTATATGGGGTGTTCATTTCTCCCTTTTTTTTACCTCCCAAGAGCACCATCACTCTTGGGGAACCTCTTCTCCTCTTTTACCTATAAATTGCAACATGGTTCAAATAACACCTCAAGATGAAGTTGATGGGTCCAATTCTTTTTGCACCTACCAAGAACCTTCTTAGAATTTTCAAACTAATGTGGGAGTGATTGACTCAAATTTATTTAATAATCCTACTAATAACTCTTTGTTTAATATTCCCTCTGTGATCTAGAAATTTGACTCAAGAGAGGATGGTTAGTATGGTGTTAGTTCCAAAATGAAAACAAAGTGAAATAAACACACTAATAACATAGCATCTCTAGGCCTAGACATTAGGGAGAGCTTAGTTAACAAAAACAAATGATAAACACAACTAAAAAGCAAGGAATCAAACATAAGAATTCGTTTAGCTTCCTTGGATGCTTCAAATGCCTTTGTAGTAATGGCTTGCTCGGCTTGTGCTCATGAAGTCCTTAACAATAGAAGCTTGGCTACCATCATCTCTCCTTGGCACCTTTGGCTTGTAGCTTGGCTTGGAATCAATTTGGCATGGTAACAATAGTTACTTGAAGCTTTTGGAACTAATTTGGCATTATAACTTTGCATCAAAAAAGCTCAGAAATGATGTTGTGAGGCCTCCTATTTATAGATTTTTAGATTTGATTACAATCAACCTCAACTGTCCATCTCAAGATTGAGATGTGTGGTTGAGGATTAATTTAATTATTTGAATTATGTTTGTAATTATCCTCATCATGACATTAGAATAAGGAGAAATTAAGAGGCATGGAGGGCATCATGGAAGGCATTGATGAGGCATGGGAGGCATGAATCTTGATATTTGTGGCGTTTATGGCATAGGGATGTCTTCTTAATAAATGAGGTCACTTGATGATGTAAATATTTAATATTAATTTATAAAAATAAGTATTCAACAAGTTTTCATGAAATTATTAAATATGCCTTGATTTGGGTTAATTAGCTCTTAAGCAGATTAAGCACTCTATGCACAATTTACTCAAATTGATCAGAATGCCCTATTATTGGTCTTAAATTTGACTGGATTGGAATTAGAAGTCCACATTACATGTGTTGGATGCGTATTCCCATTTATGATGTTTTCAACAATATATAACAAAGGCACACATTTTGTGCAGAAAATTTGATAGCAAAGAGCAATCTAGAGCACCCAGGTGCAAAGTTGGCATTTTGACTTAGAATGAACTGATCAAAGCTAGTTGGCCCATTAATTGCATTACCCCATTTAGGGATACCTTGGAAAAAATTAGCACTTGAATATGTCATTTTCACATTATTTAGTGTGTTTTAGTGTTTTGAGGCCGAATTGTTCATTTTGAGTGGAAATTGGCCAAAAGCTTGGTTGGAGGTTATTGGTGGCCAGTTTTAGGTGTCTACAATTTCCCCCTATTTGGGAAGGTGTTGCAAGCTATAAGTATAACAAGGTCTTCTCAAAGAATGAGAAATGACCTATATGCTAAAAAGAATAAAGCTCTAAATGGTTTTGGGAAGCCTATGATGATGCCCCCTCGAAGGAGTGGTCGTCACATTTGTTGATGGATGGTCCCTCAAAAAGAAACAAGAAGAAAGGTGGAATTAACCCATGGTTGAGATTAATCAAAATGAGAAAATGCTTACATACATTGATTTAAAAAGATACTGATTTACCCAAAAGTGGTTAGAATCAAGGATAAAAAGTCAAAATAATGATTTGCCCATAGGTAGTTATAATCATTATGAGGACTTGAATTGGCTAAAGATTAATGTGCCCCAGTCAGAGCTGATTAGCAAGCAGAACTTAAGGATATAACCCAGAATACAAATTAAAGATGAGTGGGTATAAAGTGATGAAAGAGATTAATAGAAGAATAAGATTGATAAGTGTGAATGATTCAATTGTACCTACCAATGAGGAGATCTTCATCTTGATTAACAATGACACAATTAGAATGGCTAATGGGTTAATTTGATCAAGGGTGGGATGGGAGGATCTGCCAAGGTGTCAAGGAGAAACTTTTTCAACTCCATTAATTGTAGACCTTCATAATGCTAATTTTTGATGTAACATGTGATGGTAGGTTTTATGATAGAACATCATGAAGACTTGGTGAAAAAATGCATAAGGACTGACTCTTGATCTAATACACACTCAAAAACAATGCACCAATGATAAAAAATCTGATGACAATGCTGATGTATAAATATGGATGGACTCAATAATAATGTGCTCGAGGAATCATCTAATGAACACATATAGACTGAGTCAAGGCAACAGTGCTAAAAGCAAACAAATAGGCAAGCGAACAAACAAACAAACAACTCTTTAAATAAACAAACAAACAAAAAGCCTAAAAACAAAATCAAAATAAAGCATCCTAACAATGATTGTGCCCTAGTACGGCGGATTGAGGATAACTGACTAGGTTTAGACAAGGAAAATATTTTTGGATATTTTAAATATTTAAATGTTTTTAGAATTTTGAGGGTATCTTAACTCGTTAGAGAATAACAATATACCTGCTCGTAAAATGGCGAGAGTTTTTGGCTTAGGTTGTTCACAAAATGGTGAGAGCATATGGAAAGGGGGACTAAGGTAACCTAAACATGAATTGAGCGTTACCCACATAGTCCTAAAATGGCCTCAAGTCATAGTAATTCCATCCACACAAAATGTGAAGAAAAACCAACTAGGTCCCATCAAGTTCTCACATCCGGTAAATGGCCAGTCAAATGAAAACAGTGATGGTAAAGTGATGCAACAATGCATGGTAAACAAGTATTTCCCCTAGTTTACCCATAGGCAATTATAACTAGGAGACAATGACATAGATCAATGATACTAATTTTTCCATAGGTGGTTATAATTAATAGCAAGACTAGTGAAACATTGATTTGCCCATAGGTGGTTATAATCAAGCTCACATAAACAAGCTTAATAGGATGAAAGATATCTTGTCAGATCAATTGTTACACTACTTTCATAAACTGTCATTGTAAACATGAATTTGATTGATTGTTAAAACTTGATTGGAACCCCCTTACGAAAGGTACAAGAAGAACCAAATGAACCAAGATTAAAACATGATTGGGTAAGATGACTAAAAATAGGCTCTCATCTAGATAGGAATGGAATGATATGATGGCATGGTATTGCTATAGATAATGATGGATTGGATAAAATGGGAAGAGGGTTGCCCCGAAGTGGTGGGGTGAATGGTTGGGTACTTTGACAATAACAAATGGATATGTAACAATGGCAATGGCATGGTACATGTTTTTGGTTTGGATGTGGTTTTTGATTCTATTATTCCTAATGATGGGGAGATGCACGTCCTAATCAACAAATGATACAAACAAAATACTCGATCATGCTAATTGCTAGCCCACACCTCATCTGAATAACTACTCTATCAAGAATGTCCTATAGATTTGGTTGCTGAGAATGCTTTTGTGATCTTCATTGGTCATTGATTTTGATTCCTTCAAACATCAAGACAAGGTTTTTTTATAGCCTCTGCAAAGATAAGTGCAACCATGGATGGTAAATAGGGACAAATTATGGATGGTAGGTTTGATTGTGAAATGGAATGGTTGATGATAATGGAATGTATAATGATGGGGAAACAAATGAAGATCAGGACTTTTAGTCACACATAATGTTGTTGATGTCATATTCAACATAAATTTGGTTGTGACAGGGTCAAAGACTTATTCTCTCAATAGAAGCATCAGCTTTTTTTTGTTGTTTGATTTTGAGCATAGTTACCATTTGATCAGGCTATAGATAGGAATCTATTTTGATTTGATCTTTGATTTTGTCATCATCAAGTAGTGAATAACTTTTATGCTCAGCTATTAGTGCCTCAATGAGGTTTTTACCAATGAAGTTGACTTGATTATCTTGTAGCACCTTTGAGAAGGTTTCACTAAGGAATGTTGACTTTTAAATTTGATTGTCTTCTAGCACTTTCAAAAAAGTTTCACTAAAAGATGCTGAGTTCTGACTTGGATTTTCCCCTGGTGCCTTCGAAAATGTTTCACTTAGAGAGTGTTTTTCTTCTACATGAATGTTTTCTTGGCCTCCTTGCTCTTCTTCAACTACTATTTTACCATGGATGCATTTCAATAAAGTATGATTATGTAGATCCCAATCAACATTTGTGGGAGATGGAATGTCAATAATATGGCTATTTTGGTTGATGGTAATGGCCTGCGGAAGAGTAATGGAATGGGTGTTGGCATCACAATATTTGTAAAAGATACTAGGAGAACTTGTGTCAAAGCTAAATTAATCATCCTAAAAAATTATAGAAGTATCACAAATGTATTCAAATTGATCTGCAAGGCATACATAACCAATGTTGTAATCACCATGAACATATTCTTCTTATGAATATGATTCTAACTCAAGGGACTTTGAATCTGATGTTGAGACTGATGTTAATTTTGATTTTGATGCTAAATTTGATGTAGGTTCAAGAATAGAACCTAACTCTAATTCTAATTCTTCATCTGATGGGTACTAAATTACAATGATGTCTTGTTGAATATTTGGTATTGGACAAGTAATAGCATGTAACAACATGATAGGCTCTAGAAAGACTAGTTTATCAAAGTGAGACTCCTATAGGATGGGAAAAAGGTCAAGAGACAACTCCTCAGAGACTGGCTTGTCAATACGAGGTTATTGAAAAATAGGCATATGGTTAAGGTAATGATTTACCCAAAGGCAGTTATAATCATTAAGAAGTGACTCAGCAAAGACTGGCTTGTCAGAGTGAGACTCCTCGACAACTGATATAGGATCAATAGGTAATTTATCATAGACTGAATTATCACAAATGGTTGATTTAATAGAAACATCTGAGATTGGTTGGTTTTCTTAGCCTTGGTTTCAAATGAGTTGGAAAATACTAGTTTTGAACACAGCTTGGTCTTCGAATGATTGGATCAATTAAGGTTTGGATGGGATTGGTACTAGATGAGGAATGACTTGTGGTTGGATAATGGTAAGGCCTTGGGGAGCATGATTTCTCATTTGAGCTAAAAGACAGAGTCCTGAGATGGTAATGATAGGGTGTTATGGGGATTGATTGCTCGCATAAGCCAAAAGACTAGGTCTTAGAATGATGAAGGGGCGTTATGGAGCTTGATAGCTTGTATAATCTAAAGGATGAGGTCTTAGAATGGGAATGGTTGGGCATTATGGAGCTTGGTTGCTCACACAAGCCAAAATATGAGGTCTTAAAATGATAATGGTATTACTTGGAGATTAAAAAGCTTGATAGCTTGTATAATCCAAAAGATGAGGTCCTGGTATGGAAATGGTTGGGCATTGTGGAGCTTGGTTTATCACACAAGCCAAAGGATGAGGTCTTGGAATGATAATGGTATTCCTTGGATATTGTAGAGCTTAATGGCTCGTATAATCCAAAGGAGGGTTAGGGGTAGTCGATGATCTGATAGAAAAAGGACATCGTGAAACTTCATTGCTTGCATAAGCAAAAGCATCCAAGTCTTCCTCATAAACCAAATCATCCCAATCTTGAATTGGATCATAAGCTGGTTCCTCACTGTGTTCCATGTACTGATTTTTGTAAATAAGGTATGGATTTGTATCTCAAACAATATTATCTGTAGTTGGGTCTTCAAAGTCCTCTTCACAAGCCTCTTCATACCAATCAAGGTCTTGAGTTAGATTGTAAGTTATTTCGTGACTTTGTTCCCATGAATGATTAATATGAGGCAGATAGAAATGTATATCACAAACCATATTGGCATCATTGGGGTCTTGCCAAAAGCCATAAAAGTCATTTTGTGCAGCCATTCTATCATAAGTTAGATTGTAAGTGACTCCACCATATGTGTAGCTAGACATATATGCGTAAATGATGAAAACTCCTAAATAAAAAGGCTTAGAGTTATACAAACTTTGAAAAACTATGTCTAAAGGACAAATGGTTCAAGCTTGGTCTAACTTGGTCAAAGGGGTGGAGATGTATCTCTAATCTGGTTTGAAAGTGGAGTTGTATCTCCAAATTGGTTTGTGCTAAGACTTGGCATAAAAAATCCTAACATCAAATATAATACACACAAAAGGTCAAGCATCTGAATAAAAACCAGCATGTCAAAGGTCTAGGTCAAAGTGTTCCAAACAAGGTCTAAACTAAGAAAGGGAAAAGTTGAGTTGCTAGGTCTTTTGTGACAGGACCAAAGTTTCCCAAAGTTTTGACACAACTTGTTAGATTTAAGAGCACACATGATTACCAATGTATAAGCAACTTAAACATGCGGAAATACCCAAAAGAACAAATAACTATCAATGAGAAATAACACAGAATATGAGAGGCAACACACAATTGTATTCAACTCATTACAAAAGAAATTACAATAAAGAGATCACACTCTTCTTCCACCTCTACAAGGCCTTCCACACCTCAAGGGCTCCCAGTAATCTTCCCACCTGAGTAATCTTATCTCATAGGTCACAACTAACAACTAACACAAGCTGTTGTTCACCTCATTGTACGTCCAATACAACCGAGTACGAACTGGTACTCCAAGTAGATCTAACCATGACCCTGCTCCTGATGTATTGCTGTCACCTTGGATCTAGCTCCCCCGCCGATCTCCATTTGACCCTCGCATTCACACACCCCTGCAGACCAACCCTGATCTTACTTATCACATGTAGATCTCCTCCATGATCCTGCAACACCCTGCTGACCAAACCTGATCTTACATACCTGGAAGAACATGCTCTTTTAGGGGAATAACTCCCCAAGTTCTACTTAGTTCTTCTTAGTTCTTCTCTTAACAATACAACCTATGAGTCTATTGTATAGATCTCATGCATACAATGATTAGACTTGCAGCTCAAGACTCGAACTCATCTTCATCATGCAAACTGCTCATTCACTTAACTGACTATTCGTCAACAACAGTTTTAGAACCGCACAGGCGACCGACTTTGGTCCCTGTCTTCCTAGAGGCGACCGACATCGGCCGATAGTTGTCGAGGTCGATTTCCTTCTGCACTGTCCACTGACCGACGTCAGTGATCCTGCTGACGCCGGTGACTGCATACTCAACATCCTCCTTCCTATTTGCATTCGGGTGAAGCTTTTAGCTCCACACCCTAACAATCTCCCACTTGGAGATAAACAGCTGCACCCATACCTATACCAATACTTTGTCTATTCTACATCCTGGCTTGTATCCCTCTCTAAGCTCCCACTTGAAGACAACCCACCACACACCCTGTGGTGCTACACTTGTGTCTGAATTTCTCCATTCTTCTACCTTGCTATACTCCCACTCAAATAGAAACCCCTATGAGTAACCTGTAATCAACAACACTTAACAGATCTGAACCACCTGTTAGTCAAGCTCGCTCTGAGAACGTCCAACCTTGCTCTGATACCATTTGACAGGACCAAAGTTTCCCAAAGTTCTGACACAACTTGTCAGATTTAAGAGCACACATGATTACCAATGTATAAGCAACTTAAACATGCGAAAATACCTAGAAGAACAAATAACTATCAATGAGAAATAACACAGAATATGAGAGGCAACACATAATTGTATTCAACTCATTACAAAGGAAATTACAATAAAAAGATCACACTCTTCTTCCACCTCTACAAGGCCTTCCACACCTCAAGGGCTCCCAGTAATCTTCCCACTTGAGTAATCTTCTCTCATAGGTCACAACTAACAACTAACACAAGCTGTTGTTCACCTCATTGTACGTCCAATACAACTGAGTACGAACCGATACTCCAAGTAGATCTAACCATGATCCTGCTCCTGATGTATTGTTGTCACCTTGGATCTAGCTCCCCCACCGATCTCTGTTTGACCCTCTCATTCACACACCCCTGCAGACCAACCCTGATCTTACTTATCACATGTAGATCTCCTCCATGATCTTGCAACACCCTGCTAACCAAACCTGATCTTACATACCTGGAAGAACATGCTCTTCCAGGGGAAGAACTCCCCAAATTCTACTTAGTTCTTCTTAGTTCTTCTCTTAACAATACAGCCCATGAGTCTATTATATAGATCTCATGCATACAATGATTAGACTTGCGGCTCAAGACTCGAACTCATCTTCATCATGCAAACTGCCCGTTCACTTAACTGACTGTTCGTCAATAGCAGTTTTGGAACTGCACAGGCGACCGACGTTGATCCCTGTCTTCTTGGAGGCGATCGACGTCGGCCGATAGCTACCGAGGTCAGTTTTCCACATGATTACCAATGTATAAACAACTTAAACATGTAGAAATACCCAGAAGAACAAATAACTATCAATGAGAAATAAAACAGAATATGAGAGGCAACACACAATTATATTCAACTCATTACAAAGGAAATTACAATAAAGAGATCACACTCTTCTTCCACCTCTACAAGGCCTTCCACACCTCAAGGGCTCCCAGTAATCTTCCCACCTGAGTAATCTTCTCTCATAGGTCACAACTAACAACTAACACAAGCTGTTGTTCACCTCATTGTACGTCTAGTACAATCGAGTACAAACCGGTACTCCAAGTAGATCTAACCATGATCCTGCTCCTGATGTATTGCTGTCACCTTGGATCTAGCTCCCCCGCAGATCTCCTTTCTGACCCTCGCATTCACACACCCTAGCAGACCAACCTTGATCTTACTTATCACATGTAGATCTCCTCCATGATCCTGTAACACCCTGTTGACCAAACCTGATCTTACATACCTGGAAGAACATGCTCTTCCAGGGGAAGAACTCTCCAAGTTCTACTTAGTTATTTTTGGTTCTTCTACTTAACAATACAGCCCATGAGTCTATTATATAGATCTCATGCATACAATAATTAGACTTGCGGCTCAACACTCGAACTCGTCTTCATCATGCAAATTGCCCATTCACTTAACTGACTGTTCGTCAACAGCAGTTCTGGAACTGCCACAGGCGATCGACGTCGGTCCCCATCTTCCTGGAGGTGACCGACATCGACCGACTGCTATCGAGGTCAGTTTCCTTTTGCACTATCCACAGACCGACGTCGGTGATCCTGCCGACGCCAATGATTGCATACTCAGCATCCTCCTTCCTATTTGCATTCAGGTGAAGCTTTTAGCTCCACACCCTAACATTTTGTCCAAACGTGGAGTCAAAAGCTAGGATTAAACAAACAGGCATATGCTAGGACTTTTGGCCAAATGACATCAAAAGCTAGACTTGAAACAAAGGCTGATGTGATTTGATTTAATCTAATAAGTTTGGAAACAACTTTGACATAGAACCGACACACATAATCAAACATAAACATGATTAGTTGGCATAAGGCATAATGCAAAAGGCTTTTGGAGAAATGTTGTGTTCTCTTAAATAAAGGCATAAACAATGATGAGGATAGGCATTAAACAAACAAACCATCAATAGTTTTCAAATTTGGGTAATCGATTAACCGAAGTTATGCAACCCAAAAGAGAAAGATATGTGTATCAACCCCATGAATTGAGGCGTAAACAAAAATCAATCAATGTTTGGATCCAAACTTAACAAGGCTAATTGAAAACTCAATGTTGGAACTAGAATCTGACTAAATAAATTAGACAAGATTGGGTAGCATGATGACACAAGACAAATTCTAAATGGTATACATAAAGTGGTTTGAAACAAATGGTTTTTGATACAATGGTAAACAAGTCTTGAAACAAATTGAGCAGCCTAACAACATAAGCATACTCAAATGATATAATATATGTCATGTTTCAAAAGAATTAAAAGGTTCAAAATGTTTGAACATGATTTGGGCAGCATAACACTACCCTTTGCAACTCAAATACATTGTTTTGACATGGATTACAAATAAACAAACATGTTTTAGTCTTAAAACATACCAAGCAAAAATGACCAAAATACACTAAGTATAATGGTCCAAATCCTAACAAGGGTATGGCATGTGGGGTTGACTAACTATTAAAGTTTTGATCATTATATGGGAATGAATTGCACATTGAATTTCACACCAAATAATGCAAAATAAAAGCACAAAAATTGGGTGACCGTGGCATTAGCTAGTTGTGAAAAGGTCTAGTCTTTTTTATAACCATTACATCATGTTGTTTGCTCAGTGTAGTGCGATGTCCAAATGTAGATACGTCCCATGTACAACTCCAAAGGAACCAAATGAAGTCAATGTCGGGAGGTGAAACCCTAGGTCAAATCTTCCTTAAAGAACTTGCAGGAGGTTATGAAGTCCCCCTCACAAGCCAAGTTTTTATGAAAATAAAGAAAGAATAAAATAGAAAGACTTTAGGGTCATTTTCAAGATCACCCAAAATTTTACGAGTTTTTGGGGAGTGCTTTAGAAGACATTCTTTCTAAGCCTTGGACTAGGCTATTTGTAATAGGAATGACACTTTTGATTCCAAGGGTTCCCTATAGGGGACAAATGGAAGAGCATACATGCAACAATCCTCTTTTTGTCAAACAAAAATTTGATTTAAACAACTATTGTAAACAAAAATTAACAAGTGTGTTCAATTTTATAGCCTAAAAGGAAAGATTTGGTGGTGTTCATTTGACCCCTTGGTTTTAGTTGCAAACTTTGAAAAAAACATTAACCAAAAACATCTAAATTCTTTGTTAAACACCAAAAATAAGGTTCCTAATCAATTTTTAAGCATGTAATGGTGATTTAAACATGTTTTGAACAAATATCAAGCTTGGTCATGTAGCAAAATTGTTAGCATGTCCTTTACTTTGAATCCCTTTTTAGCTTGGAACAATGAACTTTCAAAAAATAGCTCTTGGGTCTGTGTTTTTGGAAAAACATAGTGATCGACGTTGGTTATTACCATTGACATTGGTTGCTCTTGCTAATCGAGATTTGGATAATGTCGGTTTTACTAATCAATGTCAGTTAAGTCAGTAATCGATGTCGATATTTCCTACTGACGTCAATTACTGTGTAAAAATTGTGGCAACCAAAAATGACAAAATAAAGTTAGAAAATCAATTTGCAAGAGTTTTAAAGCTCAAATAAATATTTTAGAGTTTCAAAAGGATCTCTTTTAGGTGTAGGATGCATCTAATCCCACCAGGCGTGCCATTATGTGATCTAGGAATTTGACTCAAGAGAGGATGTTTAGTATGGTGTTAGTTCTAAAATGAAAACAAAGTGAAATAAACACACTAGTAGCATAACATCTCTAGACCTACACACTAGGGAGAGCTTAGTTAACAAAACCAAATGATAAACACAACTAAAAATCAAGGAATCAAACACAAAAATTCCTTCACCTTCCTTGGATGCTCTAAATGCCTTTGTAGTAGTGGCTTGCTCGGCTTGTACTCATGAAGTCCTTGATAATGGAAGCTTGGCTACCTCCATCTCTCCTTGGCATCTTTGGCTTGTAGCTTGGCTTGGCTTGGAATCAATTTGGCATGGTAACACTAGTTTCTTTAAGCTTTTGGAACTAATTTGGCATTATAACTTTGCATCAAAAAATCTTATAAATGATGTTGTGAGGCCTCCTATTTATAGAGTTTTAGATTTGATTAAAATCAACCTCAACTGTCCATCTCAAGATTGAGATGTGTGGTTGAATATTAATTCAATTTTTGAAATTAAGTTTGTAATTATCCTCATCATGACATTGGAATTAAGGGCAATTAAGAGGCATGGAGGGCAGCATGGAAGGCATTGATGAGGCATGGGAGGTATGAATCTTGATATTTGTGGTATTTATGGCCTAGGGATGTCTTCCCAAGAAATGAGGTCACTTGATGATGCAAATATTCAATATTCATTTTTAAAAACAAGTATTCAACAAGTTTCCATGGAATTATTAATTATGTCTTGATTTGGGCTAATTAGCTCTTAAGCATGATTAAGCACTTTATGCACAATTTACTCAAATTGATCAGAATGCCTTGTTATTGGTCCTAAATTTGATTGGATTAGAATTGGAAGTCCACATTAGATGTGTTGGATGTGTATTCCCATTTAGGATTTTGCCAACAATGAATAACAATGGCATGCATCTTATGGAAAAGGTTTGATAGGAAAGAGCAATCCAGAGCACCCATGTATGAATTTGACATTTTGACTCAGAATGAACTGATCAAAGTTAGTTGGCCCATAAATTGCATTGCCCCATTTAGGGATACCTTAGCCAAAATCAGCACTTGAATATGTCAGTTTTACATCATTTAGCGTGTTTTAGTGTTTTTACGCCAAATTATTCATTTTGAGTGGAAATTGGCCAAAACCCTGGTTGGAGGTTATCGATGGCCAGTTTTAGGTGTCTACACCCTCCAACACCAATGTGGGAAATGTCCCTTCCAACACCAACCTGCCACCTAAAACAACTCAATTATTAGCCCAAGTGATTCAAAAAATGAACATTATGCAAAACTCTAATACCAATCAAATGATGCAACTTGAATAACATTTGATCAATGTGGTTAATCAACCTCCAATCCTAAATCCTCAAGCTAATCCTAATTACATTCATCCACCTCTTAGATATGTTACTCTCAACCAATAATGAATAAAAAAATGCTTCAAACTATCCAAAATGAGCCTTTAGCTCCCTTCATTGTATCTATTGACATTGGTAACATATCACCAACTATTAAATATGATGGGACTAAAGACCCCGCCTCATTTCTTAAAGCCTTTGGTAATCCCTACAAAGAGTGGATCCAAACTAATACATTTTCCACTACTAAACTCTTAGTCAAAACCTTCACTGGTGATGTATTAGAATGATATAATTAATTACCTCAACATTCTATCTGGCAACTTGAAAATTTGGTCAATCCTTTAGTTAAAGAGTTTCAACATAATGATCTTCCTAAAAACTGTCTTAGCCATTCTATAAATGCTAAACAATCTCCTAATGAATCAGCTCATGAGTGTATTAAAAGATAGAAATCCTTAGCTAATGATAACTTATTCAACCTCTTTATCACAACTTTAACCCCTACTCTTCAATACAAGGTTCGAACCTTTGCTCTTCAAACTCTTAATGAAGCTCTTGACCAAGCTAAATGACAAGATTTTCTTATGAAGCAATTCAAACTTAATTCTAAAATCCTTAAAGGATATTTCCAAACATCCAACGTTATCACTAGTAACACTTCTCAAACCAAACCTCATGTTGCCAAAAATGACATTCCTTCATTGTCTCACGTGCCTCTTTCAGTTCATCAAATGAGATAATTTTTACCTCTTTCTAAACCTTTCATATATCCTAATGATCCTCCTAAATGGTATGATCCTAATCTCTTTTGTTGGTTTCATGTCAATGTTGGACATTCTCATGAGTCTTGTAGAGGACTTGCTAAATGTGTTATTTCATACATGATTGGTGATTCATTCGACTATGAAATCACGATTAAGCACCATTATCAAGAATACACTAATGCTTTTCAAAAATGACAGCCCTATAAAGCCTCTACATCTAATAATAATAAAAAATATTCTTCCCATAATCAATCAACTTTTAAGGATGTTTGTGCAATTGACACTGATTATGATTAATACCTTAACAACTCTCAATATGTCAATATGGTTAAGGTTAATTATCGTAGGAAGCTAGCACATAAAGATCCTGTGACCAAGCCTAAGAAACCTTCTTTGAAAGAAAAATTGCTTAAAGATACTACCACTATTAATATTGATTTAGAAGAACTTGAGGAACAACTTCCTCTTTCTAATCTTCCAAGCACATCTATTCCTCCAAAGTCTAATGCGCCTTCTTTTAAACCTCATGGCTCCTCTTCTAAATCTCATTAGAATTTCTTAGAAGAAATTAAATTTATTCCATGTAAAATCCATCTCATGGAGTTTGTTCACACTTCACCTTATCATCATAAATCCCTTATGCAACAACTCCAAGAAATTGAAGACCCATCTTCTTTAGATGAAGAACCACCTTGTATTGATTCTCAATCAACAAACATTTATACCATTGAATCTATGTGTCCTTCTTCCAAACCTTCCATTGATTTCCTTGAAGAGGACTTGATTAATGACGAATCCTCTTTTGCGCTAATGATCTTCCTCTTTTCATCAAGATATACATTAATACCACCCTTATTCAAAAATTTCTAGTTGATGAAGGTTATGGTATTAATGTAACCTCTTTATGGCTTTTACAATAACTTGGTTATAAAAAAAGTCATCTTAAACAAAATCGTCTTACTTACCATGGTTTTGATAAGACTAATCAAAATACACTTGGTTGTATATGGCTTCCCTTAACCATTGGTCCTAAGACCGTGAAAACCAAACTCATGGTTCTTGATCTTCCTTTATCCTATAACATACTCCTCGATCGTCCATGGACTCATTGAATGAGGGCCATTACTTCTTCTGATAGTCAATGCATTAAATTTATAAACAATGGAAAACATTATAAGCATGAAGCAGATCCAAACCCATGGAGTATCTAATTACCTAATCCTAAATCACAATATTGTGTTCCCACAATTCCTAAAATCAATAGTGCTCCTCTGCATGAGTTCATCAATATGAATCCTGATTTACAAGTTACTCTTGCAGACTCTAATGATGATGAGACCAATGAATTACAACACACTTGCAATACTAAGAAATTTCCTCTATATATTTTAAAATGGCTTTCGCCTTCCCTCTTACCCAAAGATCATACCATTCCTCTCATGGATGAGATTATTGATTTTCCCCCTCTATGCGATGCTTAAGACCCATCTTTATCTGAAGATGCTTTTGATTATAATGAATTTGGAGTGGCTAGGCTATTTCAAGATCCTCTCATCATGACTCCTTAAACATTCAACAATCTTGGGATTTCACAATCTGAAGATCCTCCTGAATACAAAGCATGCATAATTTCTCCCACATATGACAACAACTATATCATGGCCCAAGCTCAATCTAAAGACTTGGATGTCTTACATTATCAATAGATATTAGTTCAAATTCATGCTTTTAACCATGATGTATATACCATTTTTGTAGGTCATAACTTAGAACTTGAGGGTTATGTGCCTCCTATCAATCCTCCTCTTATTGATTCTCCCTGGGTGGTAGAGAAAATCATGCCTTCTAAACCTCTGAAAGTGATTTCATATTCTTTACCTCCTTTGGATTATCTAATTGAATATAATTCTTCTCCCATCATCTCTCCATATATTTCTTCTACTCTTAAAATCACACTTAATTCCACGACACCCAATGTCCATCGAATACATTCTGAATATGATCAACATGGCAATCAAATTTTAGATAAAGAAGTAGATGTGGAATATTGTGGTCCTCTACCTACCTTGCCTAGTGATGAAGCTATTTTGGAGTTGATTTATGCTCGGGAGACACAGCTCCCACGACAACATCATAAACTTGGAAATTTTAAAAATAAAACTCCTCACTTCAATGACTTTGTCACTATCATTGATCCTAAATCTAATCTAATTTCATCTTTACCCAATGCACCATACCACTTTCAAGGTGGTAATGCCATGCTTATTGAAGAAACAACTTGTATCAACTATGGTACTCCCTCTTGTCCTCAACTAATCATAGTTTCCGAAGAACATTCACCTTCTGAACATGATAATTTCAACCTATTCTTTGATAAGTATCAAGAGGCATTCACATGGTCTTACCAAGATATACCTAGCATTGACCCCAACATAATGGTCCATACTATCATTACCTATCCTGATGCCAAACTTGTACGTCAGAAGCAATGCAAGTTTCCTCCTAAAGTTACCAACTTATGCCATAAATAAATCATCAAACTTTTCAATGCTAAATTTATTAAACCTATGGATTATTCTGATTGGGTTTCCAATATTGTTCCTATTTCGAAGAAGGTCACCACGGTTATTTGTATTTGCATAGATTTTTGCAATCTTAATCTCGCTTGTCCTAAAGATAGATTTCCTTTACCTTCAATAGATGCCATTATCAATTCCATGGCTGGAGATGAAATGTTATCTCTTATGGATGGCTTCTCAGGATACGATCAGATTTACATCTCTCCTGAAGACCAACATAAGACTACTTTCACCATGGAATGGGGCACCTATTGTTACGTTAAAATGCCCTTCAATCTAAAAAATTCTAGAGATACTTACCAATGTGCTATGAATCATTTATTTCATGATCTCATCCATAGAATTATTGAAACATGTGGATGATATTATCGCTAAATCCAAGCACCTCACAAATCATCTTTATTAGCTTTCCATCGTCTTTGATCGTCTCCTCAGATATAAAGTTAGACTCAATCCTTTCAAATGTGTCTTTGGAGTTACATCTGTAAAATTATTAGGATTATTAGTCTCTCTCCATGGCATTGATGTTGATCTAGCCAAGATTAATGCTATTATCAACATGCTTATCCCTCGCTCTATTCTTGACATCCATACCTTTTTAGGCAAGCTTGGGGAAATTAAACGATTTGTTCCTGAGATGGCTTATCGAATTCACTTCATCAATTCCATTCTCAAGAAAATTACAACTTTGGAATGGATGGATCCATGTCAAAAAGAATTTAACAACATGAAAGAGTCATTGCTTCATCCACTTACACTCCATACTCATTCTATTAATTGACCCTTAATTCTTTGTACTTCTTCCACACCTATTTCAGTTGGAGCAATGCTTGCCCAACAAGACAATATAGGTAAGGAGTATGCCATCTATTACATTAGTTGAGGCCTCATCAATTATGAAACATGTTATACCAAAGTTGAGTGTGATTGCCTCGCTATCTATTTTGTAGCTGAAAAGCTTTGTCACTACATGCTTTACCAAACCACCTATGTCATTGTTTGTTATGACCCCCTTCATCACTTCTTCTCCAAAGCATTTCTTCCAGGAGATATAATTTGTAAGTGGATGGTTTTACTTATGGAATTTGATTTTTGCATCATCACCCAAAAATCTATCAAAGGGCAAGTCATAGCTGACTAACTTCCTATGGCTCTCATTTCAGCCACTTCCTCACTTCAAGATAACTTTCCCAATGACAATATTCTTTACATTAAAGGTCTTAATCAAGTAATTTCTATTAAAGATTATTTTCATAGCTTTACTATCGATCATGAAGCCAATCAATCTAATGAACCTTCCACTCCCTTCGATACTACCAACCCAAAAGTAGTTATCTAGGAGCTCCCTAAAATCAATATTGACTTGCATGAGGATACTTGGACCCTTCACTTTGATGGTGCTAAATGCCTTCAAGGAGCTAGGGCATGTTGCATTCTCACTAGTCCTCTTGGTAAAATAATTCCTTTATCTTTTCATTTTACATTTGATGTCAACAATAATATGGCTGAGTACGAAGCTCTTATCTTAGGTATGAGAGCTACTCTTGATCTAGACATACAATATCTTCATGCTTTAGGTGATTCTCAACTCATTTATCATCAAATTCATGGTGCCTATCAATGTAAAAGTGAAAATCTTATTACCTATCATCAAATTGAAACCACTCTTACCAAGGATTTTGCCGTGTTTAAAATTGAATCTATTCCTAGAGACCAAAATTCCATTGTTGCTTCTCTTATCTCTTTAACTTCTCTCTTTCATCCACATCAATTTCTTTCTGATCCTTCTTTTATCATACAAATAATCAAATCTCCATCATCTATTCACCCTTTAGATTCCCTTATCTACCACATCGAGGCTGTCACCATTTGATAATGCCTGTGGTATCAAGATATCATCCAATTCTTAGAACATCAAACTTATCTTCCTAACTTATATTATCTTTAAAAAATAGGTATTCACAAACAAACTTTCAAGTACGTATTTAGACATAACATCCTTTATTATCGTAATGTTGAAGGTACTTTGCTTCATTATGTCATGCCAGATGAGGTTCCTCCTTTACTTGAGTAAGCACATCGGGTCATTTATAGTTGTCACTATAGCAAACATGATACAACCCATAAATGCCTACGTATGGGTTACTATTGGACTACTCTAGAAAAGGGTTCTATTGAATATTATAAAAAGTGTAATCCTTGTCAGCTTCATGATGACCTCATTCATTTGCCACCATACTGACTTCAAGTTATCAAATCTCCTTGGCCATTTTCCAAATGGGGATTGGATCTCATTGGAAAGCTTCCTCATTCTCAAGATGGGCATGTCTTCATCATCACTACCACTGAGTACTTTACCAAGTGGGTTGAATCCATACCCCTTGCTAATGTTACCGGTCTTGCTATATATAAATTCATTCTCAACCAAATTATTTGCCACTTCAGTGTTCCTCACACCATCATTTCTGACAATGGTGGTATTTTCAAAAATAAACATGTTAAACAACATTGCACCAAATTTAAAATCAATCATAAGTTTTCCACTCCTTATCATCCACAATGTAATGGTCAAGCAAAGGCCACCAACAAATTTCTCAATAAAATTCTTCAAAAGATAATTCGTGAAAACCACACAGATTGACATCTTCATCTTTATCCTGCACTTTGGGCCTATCGAACTAGTATTCATACTACCACTAAGGCAACTCGATTCTCTCTAGTCTATGGTTTTGAATCAGTTCTTCCTCTTGAAGTTGAGCTTCCTTCTCTTCATATATCTCTTTATGGCATCATTCTCTATGAATAATTGTGTGAGGCTTGCCTTCATGCCCTTGATTTTTTTAATGAACATCATATTTTCACCTTGCATCACTATCACCAATACAAGGCTTGTATCACCAAACAACATAACAAACATGTTAAAAACCACACATTTAGTGTTGGTGATCTTGTCCTTAAATTAGATTATACCTATGATAAAGAAGGTAAGTACTCCCAAAAATGGTGGGGGCCTTACTTAGTTAAATATGTTCTTGGTCCAAGTAATTATCGCCTTCAAGCCAATGAAGGCCATGTTTTCAAAGAGCCCACCAATGCACAATTCCTTGAGAAATACTTTACTTAATCATTTAAATTCTTTTCATGCTTTCTTTATATATCTATCTAAAATATTTTTGCAGGTTACCTTAGCACGAGTCCCTCCCTATGCAACTATTTCCTTCCTTTTCAAACCTTTAGTCCTCCCTTTTGGTCTTTTGGTTTCTTTATGTACCATAGTCTTCATTTCCTTTCTTTTCAAATCTTTATTCCTACCTTTTGGTCTTTTGGTTTTTTGATGTACCATAGTATTCATTATATTATTTTTCAATCTCTTTCTATTTTCTAATTTTGATTTAGTGCCCCTTGGGTTGTTCTTTTGTGAGTTGCTTTATAAGACTGCGGATATGACCCTTCATCCCTCATAAAATCACCATCTTTTACTTATCTTTTTCATTCTTTTTCTTGTCAATGTTGTTTTAACATCCTTTGGGTTTTCTTTGTGAGGTGCTTTATACAAAAGCTCCCTCACTTTTTGATTATTAACACCCTCGTGGGTCTCTCTTTTATGAGTTTCTTGGTAAGACCATGGATAAAACCCAACCCTCCTAATAAAATTACCTTTATTTTCATGTTCTTTGTGATCCTTGTTATTTAGACATTAGCTTTTGCTTCTTTTTCTAGATGGAATCTGTAAATAATCTATGTTAGCATGTTTTCCTTCACTTCCCATAGTCTTATGATAAGGAATCACACCTTTACTATCATTTTATTCCTTTTTGCCCTTTGTCACATTTTTTGCAATTTGAAAAAATTCAAACTTGTTACATGTTTCATTTTCCTCTTGATTTCCCCCTTTATTTCACCTCCACATTTGGATAAAACAAGGTCAAAGTCAAGATAGCTCTTTTATTTCACCTAGATTTACGAGACTCTTAGACCCCATGCTCTTTGATTTTCTCTGTCTTAGCAACTTTGTCCCAAAGTTTTCAAACGAAAGTCATCTTTAGCACCCATGTTTGGTCTTCCAAATCCATATGGAGGAAGAATTTAAAAACAAAAAAAAGCCAATCATTTGAAAACAAAATACAATGATATCTAAAAGGCTATATATAAATCTTAAAAGTCTAATCACACCAAAAGACATGATTACAAACACATATCCTATCTCCAATCGAAGCTCAAACTCCACAATCAACTTCACATAGAACTGAAGTCCTTTGGGGTGTGGTAAGCCAGTAGATTGGAATAGGGGATTTCAAAAAAATCTATAGTGCTACCTACTTTCTCATGTAAGTACCTAATCTTCGTAGTAGATTGATGACTCTATAAGGGGTCTTGATGAGTAGGGAACATGTCATGGGGAGGTAGGTCCATTTGAATTTTCATACATATAGCCTTCATGAGATGATCTATATACTCAATTTGTTGACCTAAGACTTGTGTAGTGAAGAGAAGTTCTTCAGAGTCCTTAAAGTTGACAGTCCTCTTATTTTGAAAAGCTAAATTTGAGTGTCTTGATTTCGATAAAGAGTTCCTCTACCTTGATTTTTTATTCATTTTCCCCTCTGCCCCATTTCATTTCCCCCCTTGATAGACAAATAGTGATTCCAAATCTATTTTCTGTCTTCTTTAAATTCTTTTTTCTTCATTTCGTTAAAACATGCTAACACTACTTTGTTTCATTTTCATCTATCTTTAGACACAAAACAACATGTTTGAGAAACTATGGATCATTTCATCATGTTTAATATATCTACTAAGTCTACTTTTCTTTCCTTTTCTCATTTATCTTGATTTTGCTAATTTGTTGTTGCAGACACCTAAGTTCGCACCCTTTTTCCATTATTGCATGAAAGGTGGATTGTTACTGTTCACCCAACCATGTTTTCCCTTGTACGCATGCCCTTTTTTCATTGATGATTGAGATGTGGATTGTTTCTGCTCACTCATTAATGTTGTTTTACCATTTTTCTTTTTGAATCCTCTTTTTACCATCTTGTTTGACATGTATCCTTGATTTGAGTTGGTGAGTTTGCCTTTTCTTACTTGAGGTTTACTTGTTTGATTTTTTCGATCTTTCATAGCCTTGGATTTTCGATTACCCAATTTACTATTGTTTGAGTTGGTCATTTGGTCTAACATATCACTTGTCACTCAAATTGCCAAATTCCCAAGTACGTCTCATCTATATAGCACCAATTATCTTAGCTTTTCTTGTGTTTGTTTGTTTTTAGTCCTTAGTTTTGTATTTTTGGGTTTGTCCAAAGCAATCTCTATGCCCTCCACAATCAAAACTAAAACATAGATGACAAACATCCCACAATAAAGGTAAGTCAAGGTACACCTCATTTACTTTTTGGTTAGTTTCTTTTTCTAGCATCAGTGTTGTGTATGTCCTTATGTTCTTTCTCGAAACACCATCCCCTGTTACACCTTAATGACATGTGATGAGCTTTGAGTAGGGCATATGTATACACATAATATTTTCACATTTTTATTGATGACTAATGCTTTACATCTTACAGGAACCTGTCATGACTCAATCTCTCTGAGTGCATGCCTTAAGGGGTGCAATGAGAAATGGGTGGGTGGACCTTTGGTGATTCTCAAGATTATTGTCCCTTATTGCCATATTATTCCTTATACATTTAGCTCCTAAAAATTTCCCTAAGCTATCTATCCTTTCTTGCACATTCCTCTAGTATTTTCCTCTTTCTATCTTTCTTTCCCTTACTTAGTACCCTTTTTACCTGTTCAGTAAGCTAGGTCAACCTATCACAGTCTGGGGTCACTTTAGCTCTTTAGACCTAGTTTCCATTTGGCCAACCTAGCACAAACTTTAGGCATTAGCCCAATAATGTGCTAGGTCAACCTGGTTGAACTCCCATAGCCAACTTGTCTGAGTGATTTTTGAGTTAGATACTCCTATATATACAAGGTCATTTTGGTCATTTCCATATGAATTCAATCAAGAGTTATTTTTCGGCTCATGCTTCTTCATAATCTGCTCTTCCACCATTCTACTTGAGGAGTCTTAGATTAGATTTCTTATTTTAAGAATATTTGTCTTGTGAATAGGTCTTGGATGCTTTGGCCTAACAAAGTGATCCTTATAAAGCACAACAACCTCTTGTGAATTCCCATTGGCCAAGGAAGAGATTGAGTCGTGATGGGCTCACATTCAAGTAAGTATATTCTAACTTTATTCTCCTCCTTTTTAGTAGATAGAAGTAACATAAGTGTTGGCTTGAATAATATTACTCATCATATTCCATGTATTAGGGTGTTACTCATACTTTATCTATAGTTCCCTATACATGGATTTTATTACTTTGCATCTAACCCCTTACTTTGTGGCACAAACTTTGGTGAGCACTATATTAGTTCACTTTTCTTGTTATTAAATTAGTTTACTTTCTTGTTTATTATCATAAGTGAATATAAAAACCATAGGACTCTTTTAGGGTTATTGTAAGATTATGTTAGACTTTAGGCTTTGGAACTCTGCTTAGCATGATGTGTTGTGATAGATGATACAAGTGATCCCCTAATCGAGTTTAGTGGATTCTCATATTGATCATGCTCCCACTTCACAAGTTTGTGCCCCAACCAAAAGTGTAGGTGTGATATATCTTATTTTATCTAGGATTTATTCATGCGCACCATGCAATTTTGATTGCATACAGACTCCTGTTAGGGATTCCAACTTTTTGATGTAGTTCTTTTGCCTTTTGTTCTTACCTGATAAATGGAAGAACTTTGTATTTTTGTCCCCCTTTTTTAGCCTTTTGACACTAGACTTTTGCTTCCAGTATATTTCTTATTTGTTATAGAATTCCTCAAGATTTATTATCATTTCTTCCTCATCTCTTAGTAGGTCTATCGATTCATGTCGTTCTATTCTCAGGCCTTGAATTTCCTTACTTTTCCTTGGGAGTTCTTTGTTCTGAAAAATATTCCTAAAAGTGTCTTGATTCTACTATTTTCAACCCTTCCTTTAGTTCTCAAAGCTTTTACGAGAATTCAAACATTCTAGTTCCTATCCTTTGTCTTGGGCTAGTCCATATTTGGGTGACAAATTTGTCAAAATCAGGATGCTCCGTCCACATTTTTTAAAATCTAAAAGGGACTCTACTAGGTCATTTCTTAGGAGTTATCTACAGAGTTATTGGTGTAATGTCTCCATTTCCACATCATTTATGGGCAGGTATTGAAGACCTTTGGTTTACTTTCTCCATAAACTAAAGGATTCTTTTTGGGGTTTTATTTTATTAATTAATTATAATTTCTCAAATAGTGATTTTAATCATTTGCTCATATAAGACAATTTCACTTGATTAATAGAATATTTTATAAAAGTGTTTTTTACCACTAAGCTATTTAGTATAAATAATTATTAGATTATTGCCTAAAAGTAATTTTAGTTATTATTTATTATTTAGGTAATTAATTTAATATTATTTTTGATAAAAAAGGAATGTCAGCTTGTAAGTTACAAGGCAAAGAAGAGATATTCTAAAAGTTGGCAAGGAGAGTTAAAAATAAATATTTGGCCTTCCCAAGGTGGTTCGCCTCCCTTTGAAGGGTAAAAGTACATGGTGGAGTTCTCCTTTGAAGGGTAAAATTACATGGTGGAGTTCTCCTTTGAAGGATATACTGAAATTTGATATTGTGATTCTTCATGCTTAAAGAAATATTGGGATGCATGCCTAATAATTATTTGCATGTTTTGGAGCTAATTATTTGATGAAACAGTATCTTTTGACACCACCTTTGCAAAGTTGGATTTGATAATTGCCTTAGAGTGGGATGACTTGCTTGGTGATTTTTTTTGTGAATTTTATGTACAATTTGAGGTCTAATTGACTTAGTTTCATTGTCAAAATTTATTGATGAATATTGCTGAAGTGTGGGGTTGACTTTCTATGTGATTTGGCAAGGTTTTCAAGGTCTTTTCAAGTGAAAAATAAATAATAAATTTTGATTTATCTATTTATATTTTTGGGTAGATTTTATGAGGGTTTGACTTCATAAATTATGGATATGTGGCTAATATTTATTGTGTGAATTTTCCCAAGTGTGGCGACTTGATTGGGATTGAGGGTTTGATGTTTGAAGGGGTCTGAAACTCTAGTTGAAGGGTAAACATTATTTCTAATTTTTATATGCAATTTTGACCTAAGATGACTAGGTTTGGAGTGGTATTTGATCACTTTGAAAGCCCAAAAAGGTGGATATTTTGGTAATTTATTCGTTATTTTTAGCAAGGGTTTGAGTGAGAATTGGTAAATATTCAATAGTTATTTTATGCATAAAACCAGATCTTTTTCAGTGAGGTTAAATCTGATTTTCATCCACATCCAAGGTGTAAAAAGGTACAAAATTTCTATTTTCAGTTCGTGGTTTATTTTAGATCATTTTGAGGTGATATTTGCTCAAGGTAATTTCTGGAAATTACTTATCTATTTATTACAAATTGGCACCTAGGGTTTGGAGGCAAATTACATATTTTTTAAGATTTGTTGATTTTACTAATTTTATAATTCAAAATTTTATGGATTTTAGGGAAAACCCTTATTTGGTCCTTTGTCCCAAGAAGGAGACATTACAATGGTATTAGAGCACCAATCTTGTCCACCTGTGAGGTTTGGTTGCAAACGAATAAAAATATTTAGTGTTATCAGGAAAGAGGAAGAAGTGATAGAAGAAACGGAGAAAGAAAGGCTTTACAATGCAGGTAGAAGGCTAGGGAACCTATGAAAACTAGTGGAGGATATAATAAACACCTTGGAAAAAGTAAAAAAGAGGTTATCCAAGGTAAATCAATCACATTATGAGTCCATAAAGTGGGTAGTACAACCCTCAAGGACTTACTTGGTTCAACATGAATTCTTGCGAGATACAAATAAGAAGGTAAGTCTTTTGATTACTAGTTGTATTAATGAGGTTTTGAGACTAACGATTCCCAAAGTTCCCTACAATGATAAAATCACAAGGGAAATATTTTCATTGATTGTGGAGAGCTTCCAAAGTCTCAAAGATGATAAAGAATAATCCTTGGCTAGATTGGTCAACATCCTGGAAACTATGGCTTCAACCACGTCATGTATTTTGATGTTAGATATGGAGTGTGATGAACTTATTGTTAAGAAGTTTCAATATTTTCTTGCAATTGCTTGTAAGAATCCTACCAAAAATGTTGTAGCTTCTATGGAGAAAATCTTAACCTTGACACTCAATGAGAGTGATGGTCTTTCTAAGCCATTATTATCTATCTTGTTGATAGGTTTAAGGCTAGAAAAGAAACTATTTCCAATTGCACATATGTTGTTTGAAAATTTTGTAATTAATTATGAGGGAAAATTGAGGTCTTGTTTGATAGTGGAGCATATAGAGGAAGAGAGGACCGAAATACATGGAGAGTTGGAGGAAAATAATGAAGGGACAACCCTTTATGCGGACTCTTATAAGGGAGCAAATGAAACAAAAAAATAAGAATTTGATGGGCAGCCCTTAGGGGTGTAAGTGGATGATAAAAGAGAAGAGGAAATCAAGGAGCATGAACTAAAAAAAGTGCAAGATAAGGATCATACCAAGGAAAGAGACAAGGTGGAGGGCATGTTAGAAGGCATTCAAATAATCCATAAAATTGGTAAGGATCACAATTTATTGATTAAATGTTATATGCTACATGAAATGGTTGTGACTAGGGGAAGAACACAAGGTGCAAATCTTACAAGGTATGTATCATTGTTTTAGAGGGAAGAACAAGCAATTCATGGCTGTTATAGTCCTTATATATCCCACCTATATTGTGTTTTATGTGGACTTACCAAAGGGACAACTTGGCTAATCATGAAGGTGGTGATAAGTGACAAGTATTATGACCCATGGGTCATTGCAAGGGCCATTGGTAATTCAATGACTACTATTCTTCATATTTTTAGTTTGTTTTCTCCAAGGTTTCTTGTTGCAATGATTAATATTGACCCTATGAAGGTGTTTTTCTCACACCTCAACACCATGGAAGGGGTTCACACATATTGACGGGTGTCGTTATCTCATTCATTTAATCAACTTTATGTTGATGTCATATTTAACCAGGGCTGTGTCTAAAGCTATATGCAACAAGAAGAATCATAATAATTTAGTAATTGAATAGAGGTATTTGTATATTTTTTGGTTTTGAGGGGTTTTTAATGTCTTAAGGATTTCTTAGTTAAAACCTTATTGGAATCAAACTATGCTAATCTGCTGGAAATAAACACACGTTGCAGAAATGAAATAGATTGCTAGAAATAAACACACGTTGAAGAAATAAAATTGATTGCTAGAAATAAACACACGTTGTAGAAATGAAATTGATTGCTAGAAATAAACACACATTACAGAAATAAAAATTTAATCTAAAATGCCTGCAGGAACAAATTTAGAACAAATATTAACTTTAAAGAGTTGAAAGCATTTATAAATTTAACAGAGTTACCTATTTTAATTTTGTGAATAGAAATATAAATACCGACAAAAATGAAGATCCTGGTTCTTTGGAGGAGTAAGCCCTTGCTCTGCCTAGAACATGATTTGAACAATTCAGTTTGCTTTCAAAACAGAAATGGCTATTTCATTGATAAAATGTTATGTATTACAAATGTACTAAGCTATCCTTTATCTCTCTAATCTTCAATGATTTTATCTATCTTCTATATTATATATCTCTCCCTTTACTAAATTCTCAAGTCTGTATATATAGATGATTTGATGGCTGTAATTGTTTCATAGATACGATGGAACTGAATCATGCCTAGAATAGATGCTGAATTAAGATGTCACTGGATGTCTAGTTGTGTGATAAATGTATTGATTCTACGAGTTCAAAAAATTAGGAATCTATTCCTGATTTAATGGGATCATTGATCCGACAGATCACCGGCCATTTAGAATAGATCTTCATCAGTTCTATATCTAGCCGTGAAAGTTTTGGAGCTTATCTGTAAGAGTACCAGAGCTAAATATAGAGTTCCAGAGCTAAGTCCAAAAATACGACAACTTGAAAAGTATGGAGTTCTAGAACTAACTGTGATGGTTCCGGATCTAACTGTGATGATTTTGGAACAGATTCTGCAGGTTCTAGAACTAATCTGAATTGAGTCTAATGCTTCCAAAAACATGCAAACCACTTCATATTTGTTCTTTAGCCTGATGATGACCTATTTTATTGCAAAATTAGAATTTTTCAACACACTTGTTAGGAATTACAGGTCTTTTAAAATGTTAGAATCACAATCAACAAAAGATGGATAATCACATCCTAACTCATCTCAGATTAAAATAAAAGTTACAAAATGCAATCAAACTTAATAGAAAGAGAGAGTAAGATGAGGTCATTTATTATACATTTATTGGGAATATTATGGCCTCATCACTTCCCCCATACTTATTTGTAAGTCCCTTAACAAACTTCACTCTTCAAATTCGGGATTGTATATCCTGCATTCCATTTGATTGCTTAGATCAAATGGCTGGAACTGAATATCCCAATGCTTTGATTCAGAAGTACTATACCCTACTCTTGCTTCTACTTTTCTTTTCCATTCCTTAAATTGAGGGGGATGTTGAGGTTCTCTATTTTGCCAAGGAGATATGGGGGTGAGAAGTAGAGGTGGCCTTGTCTGCATTCCTATCCATATGCTCAGGGGAGTTTCATTGATCCGAGGAATTATTGTGCATAAAAATTTTGCCCTTTCTAAACTCCAGATCAAATGTAAAGGGGATATTACTTCCCTTATTTTCAATGCCATTGAGAGAAATTCCCATCTTTTTAAACATGCATCATAGATATTATCAAAATTTTCCCTTTCATAAGAGGTGAAGACGTCCATGCTTTGCTGTAAACTGAAAAGATAAGGTCCCTTGAATTTATCATTGAATGCATGGGATTGGAAATATGTAGCAAAGGCGAGTGGATTACCATAATGAATTCTCATACAGAGACCAGATGAACTAGCCTTTGACCAATGCTCTGATTCCCTTTCTTTCCATGCAATCTAATTTTGAAGAACATAGACAAATGCGTTAAGCTAGATTTCTCCTACATACAAATTGATCATAAAACCTGTATTTATTTCTAGCATAAAATTACAGAGATAAAATTCATAAAGAAGGTTTTTTTGTTATGTATTAGATAAGGAGTAGGCGGCTGAGAAATTAGCTTCGTCTTTTATTTCATGTGGAAGGCCACATATTATCCTTGCCAACTGCCAGTGAATGAATTGTTCCTCTAAAAACATGCTATAAATAGGAGAAGGTCTTTTGCATGCAAATAACTTCTCACTCATCATACAAACTATTTGTATTTTCACAAGACATTTATACTTATCATTTTTCTTCTTGTAAAATTTGTCTTCCCATTCCTTCATTGCTTTCTCTTCTTCTGCCAGTTTTCTTTTCAAGTCTATATTGGATGCTTTGAGTTCACTGAGTTCTCTGCATGTGTCATCCCATAATTGCTTGAGTAGATGATAAGTCAATTCAGTCTGTGCAAAGACTGTTGACACAGAGGTCTGTATTGTACATTTTTCCTCATTCTCCGTTAGTTGCCTTTTAATTTCTACTAATTCCTCATTCTTGGCTATGAACTAGTTTATTAATTCTGCAAAGAGAATTTCCTTCAGTTCTAATTTGAGTTTGAAGAAGTTCAATTCCTCATCCTTTTCCTTGATAATGAGTTCTACTCTAGACAAAAATAGAGCCTATTTAATTTGTTGGTTTTGTTCTTTTTCTGAAAGTTCTTGGGGAGTTAAGCATTCTTCTTCCACCATAGGGGATTTCCCTTTCCTTTTCCAAGATGTCTGTTCATCTTCTGCATGTGATGGTGCTGCAGTCTCACCCATTTCTTGAAAAACTAGCTCCTCAAATCTTTCATCTTCTTTTTCCTATTTTGGTTGGCTTGGTCCAGGAGGAGTCATGGCCATGCTACCCAAAATATCAGCAGCTTCAGTTTCTAGCTTTTCTTATTCTTCCAGCTTCTCTGAACTTTCTTCAAATAAATTATGACATTTTCTTTCTTGAGGAGCCTCAAAATGTGCAGACATAGGTCTCCTCTTAGAACTTCTAGTTTTTGCCTTTTGTTCAGGCCTAGGTGAACTGTCATTATTAGAGATAGGTAGCAGTTCTTCTATAGCCTCAGCAAAAGAAGAAATGGCTTGAGAAGGTACAATAAGGTCTACAATTTTAACTTTTCTTCCAGATTTTCTTCTTTTTGGTATTTCCTCTTCCCCTAATCTTTTCCTTTCCTTAGCAATGGTAGCAGTTTTCAAATGAACTAAAGGAGCAAGAGGAGTTGCTATTGTTCTTCTGAGAATACCAAGGTTTTGTCTAAATTTATTAATAAATTTGTCCCACATTTCTTCCCCATTTTTCTTGGAAAGGAAATGGTGTTGGCATACTAAATGCACTAACCCATGATGTCTAATTGTTCCTACACGCCAAGAATACCTCTGGGCCATGGTATGGATGGAGTCAAAAAGAAACTCTGGAAGGTTTACTCTATATTCTGGTTTTTCGGATCCATATCTAAGGTGTATAAGGATTTTTAGGACTTCTTTTCCTACTGTCCTAAATTGTCCATCACGGGTTAAACATTTAACTATCTAGAATGCTACTTTGTCAAAGGGTTTAGGCAAGTTGGCCCTCTTAACTCCTTTGATAATTTTCTTTGTATTATAAATATATTGGGGTTGAACTTCCCCTTCTTTCAATAGGGTTTCATTCAGGTCTTTCAATGTTCTTTTGATAGGGTTTGGGACATGCATTATTGGTATTCCATACATCTCACTTATGATATTCACAGAAAAAGGAATGAAAACCTTCCTAATCTTTGTCTTTATTTGCTCTAAATTGATAATGAATTCTCTTACCAGTTCATCATTGTATTTGGGAAATTTATTTAGAAACTCCAGCCATCCTGCTTGTTGAAATATATTTGCTACTTCTTCATCTGCAAGGAGTTGGGTATCATTGTCTAGTTCTGACTTCTTTTTGATTCCCATGATTCATTCTTTTATTTATTTATTTTTAAATCCTTCACAAGTTAGCTAAAAATTACTTCTCGTATCGGTGGAACTGATGATTTTGGTTGCGGAACTAGCAGATACAGTTACTGATTTGGCAAATTCAATTATGAAATTATTATACTCAGCTACAAAACTACTGTACTCAGCTATGAAATTGGTGGATTCGATTGCTTCAATCATAAGAATGATTCTTTATGGTTATCTGCTAACTCATTCCATCATCAATATCCTTCTCATGATTTTGCACATTTAACCATGATGTATAATAGATGACTCATCATACTAATCTTTTTAAATCAAGTCTAATCACACATGCAAAATTTCCATTTAACCTTTAACAAGTTAAAACATATTTACCGTCCTTGATGATGTAATCCCTCCATCATGCAGACACATCATCCTTGAAAAATGGTTAGAAAATAGATAGAATTCAAAAAAAAATTATTTGAATTAGCCATTTATTTGAGAAGATCAACTATCATCACTGATTTTCAATTGATCTTTTATTTTTATTTTATTTTTTTGGAAGAGAACACTATTTACTAGTTTTCATTCTCTTCTCTTTATTCTAAATCTTTTCATCTAATTATTTGATCATTTTGGAAGAACTAGGTTCTTCCATATGATCAAATTCTTTGTTTGCTTCAATATGCTTCAAGAATTCATCCTTAATAGGAGGCTTCCTATAAAGTTTTAGCCTGTGTCCATTGACCAAGAGTATTCTTCTCCTACCATCAATGGGAAGTAACTGGATAGAACCATTGTCAAATATCTGCTTGATCTGATAAGGTCCCAACCATCTAATTCTTAATTCACCTTTGAATTGTTGATACTTAGAATCAAACAACAATGCCCAGTCTCCTACTTTGAATTGTCTTTCCTTAATATGTGAATCATGCCATTGCTTCCTTTGATCTTAGATTATCTCTGTCTGGTGAAGTGCTTCCATTCTAAATTCATCTAATTCATTGAGTTGAAGGATTCGCTCCTTTTGAGCTACATCCAATTCAATTCCCACCTTAGCTGCTATCCTCAATGTCTGTACTTCAAACTCAATAGGCAATAAGGGATTTTTCCCATAGACTAACTCATATGGTGAAAACCCTGTTGTGGTTTTCCAAGTTGTATTGTAAGCCCAGACAACTTCAGGTAGTCTTTTTACCCAATCTCTTCTTTCAGCTTCAACTATTTTAGTGATGATGTTTTCTAATTCTCTATTTGTTACTTCAACTTATCCATATGCTTGCAGGTGATAGGGAGATGACTTCCTATGATTGATCTGATAATACATTGTGAAGGTCTAGATCATATTGGACATAAATTGTGGTCCCTAGTTTGAAACTAAGCTTCTTGGTGCTCCAAACTTTACCATAATTCTGTGACAAAATAAATCAATAACTGCTTCTTTAGTGGCATTTATTAAAGCCTGCACTTCTACCCATTTTGTTACATAATCAATACACACAAGAATATGCTCTTTTCCTTGTGAAGGAGGATTAAAAGGTCCAAAAAAATCCAATCCCCATCTCTCAAATGGTTCAATCACTACTTGTGGTTGCAGAGGCATTTCATTGGTAATGGTTGGCTGTCCCATCCTTTGACAAGGATCACACCACCTGATATATCTCTTCACATCTTTGTACATAGATGGCCAATAGTAACCAGTGCCAAGTATCTTGTGAGTTGTTCCTTTTACTGAATAGTGTCCTCCACTTGGTTCATCATGCCATGCCCAGAGGATGTCAAAAAATTTATCTTCTCTTACACACCTACGTAAAACCAAATGAGGACCACATTTAAATAGCATTCCATTTAACCATTTGAACTGTGCACCGCTTTTGATTAATTTTTTTATTTATTTTTTAGTGAAAGAAGGAGGAAACTTCCCTGTTGCAAGATAATTTTCCATGTCAACAAACCATGGTGTGTTATCTGAAATAACAAACAATTGTTCATATGAAAAGTTATCCTTGATTGGATCCTGCTCCCATGTACTGGTCAATCTTGACAAGAAATCAACCATCACATTATATTTGCCTGGATTGTCCACAATGGTAATATCAAATTCTTGTAGAATTAATGACCATTTAATTATTCTACCTCCAACCATTGGTTTTTTCATTAAATATTTAATTGCTAAGTGATTTGTATGTACAAATGTTTTGTACCCTATAATGTAATGTCTAAATTTATTGATTGCATAGATCACAACCAAATATTCTTTTTCAGTGGTAGTGTAATTTATTTTAGTGGGAGTAAGATTTTTACTAAATTAGTAAATAGCATACATTCTTCCTTCTTCATCTCTCTGTCCCAAAACTACACCAATTGAGGTATTTGAGGCATCAATTTAGATGTGAAAAGGTTTCTCCCAATTAGGTCCTTGTAATATTGGGGCAGTTACTAATTTCTCTTTAATTTCTTCAAAAGCATGTTGACACTGTTCATCCCAAATAAATTCACAGTCCTTGGTAAGCAATTTAAACATGGGGGTAGCAATTTTACTAAAATCCTTGATAAAATGCCTATAGTATCTAGCATGTCCTAAGAATGATTTGATATCTGTGGGAGTTTGAGGAATAGGTAAGTCTGAAATAATCTTAATTTTTTTTGGTCAACCTGAATTCCTCTTTTTGAAATATGGTGCCCTAATATAATCCCTTCATCAACCATCACCAAACATTTCTCATGACTAAGAGACAAGTGATGTTGTTCACATCTTGTTAATACTCTATCCAAATTTTTTAAGGCATCATCAAATGTATCTCCATACACAGTAAAGTCATCCAAGTATACCTCCACACAATTTTTTTTAGGTCTGCAAAAATTGCTAATACAGCTCTTTGAAGGGTTGCTGGAGCATTACATAGTCCAAATGGCAATACCTTGTAAGCAAAGGTACCCCATGGACAAGTAAATGTAGTTTTGTCCTAATCCTCAGCAGTAATTTTGATTTGATTGTATCCACTAAATCCATCCAAGAAGGAAAAGTACTGTTTACCTGAAAGGTTGTCTAAGACTTGATCTATGAATGGTAAGGGAAAATAATCTCTCAGGGTGGCTTTGTTCAGTTCCCTATTGTCAACACAAATTTTCCATTTTCTATTCTTTTTAGGGACAATTACAAGAGGAGACACCCACTGGCTATCTGAGATAGGGTAGATAAAACCTACTTGTAATAATTTTTCAATTTCTTGTTTGACTATATCCCTTAAGTCTAGATTAATCTTTCTTTGAGGTTGCCTAACTGGTCTAATATTTTCAGTATAAATGTGATGGGTGTAGATATTTAAATGAATTCCCTTCACATCTCTATAGTATGAAGAAAACACTTTAGTATGATTCTTCAAAACATCAAACAGTTTGATTTCTTCATCATTCTTTAACCAGCTATTAATAATAATAAAAAATTCTAGTTGAATCTCAACATGTTTGGTTCCAGGATATGATGAACTGATTTGTTGAAGGGTTCCATTAAGGTGTTTAATGGACAGGCATGTGGTAACAATATATGATATGTAGCAACATCTCTGAAAGTTCTTAGAGGTAGAATGTTGGACAAAGGACAACAAGAAGAGTTATGATACTTATCTTGTTGTAGGTCGAACTCCTCGTTACTGCTATTTTCTAAAAATTCTTCACCATCTCCTGATATCTGTAAAGCTGATGTTACAGATCCTTCCTCTCCCCAAGAGAAATTGCGTTCCTCTGGAGCGAAGTTATCTTCACTTGCAGAGAATTGGTGTGGTTCTATAACTAACTGTGATGGTTTCGAAACTAACTGTGATGGTTCCAAAACTAACTATGATGGTTTTATAACTAACCTTGACTGCTCCAATTACAATTGATATTCATTTAATGAAGAATTAACCATATCATCTATTTTTTGTACATGATCTTATAATGTTATCATAGGCAAAAAAGATAGATTTTACTCATTAATATCAGGGTTATCAACCCATAATTTTGTTTGATTATCAATAAAAGGTCATGCATATGGATATAATGAAATTTGCTTAGAATTCGTACCATTTGAAATAGTCATATCACCTGACCTGCAATCAATTAAGGCAACAACTATAGTTAACCATGGTCACCCCAAAATAATAGGATAACTAAGGGTTTTACCTTTTGGCTGCAATATAAGGAAGTCAACTAGATATTCTCATGATTCCACCATTACTACCACATCTTCAATAACTCCTGGTTTTACTACAGACTGATCTGCCATCTGTAATATGGTATTAGTAGGTTGTATGCCTATTAATGGTAATGTTTTCAAAGTGTCCACTGTCATTACATTGATAGTTGTGCCCAAATCAATCAAAATGTTATGTATATCCTTATTCCCTATAGAAGCAAAAATAACAGGGCTTCCAGGATCTCCATATTTAGGTAATAAGAGTTTTTCTGCTAATAAATCAACAAGTTTCCCATCTACCTGAATAGTCCTGGGGTACTGCTTCTTTTTTCCAAGTTTTTTAAAACATAACAATTTGATTAACTTGTTCAAATCTGGAATATCCTTAATTTTTTGTAACAACGGTATTTCAATATTCAATCTTCTTAGTTCCTGCACCAATTCAGATTCCTTAAGTTCTATGGTTTCTTTAAGTCTTTCTGGAAATGGAATCTTAGTAGAATGGTTTTCTGGTTCCTTATTTTTCTCTTTGTCATCTTTCTTAGGTGTAACTGTGCTAGGGGTTTTAGCTTCTTCTGTCATCTCAGTGATTATAACAGGTGGACTGTTAACTATTTTTCCATTCTGGTTTGAATGTTTTTACAATCCATTATATTTAAATCAACTAATTTTTTTGGTTTTGTTTCATATACAAGAGTTGTTTATTTATTTCTTGGGTTTACTACTGGTTGTGCTGGCATTTGGGTTTGAACTATGTTTTCAATTTGCAAATTTTGTGCTGGAGGTCCCATTATGGCTTGTTGGTTCTGATTTGGATATATATTTTTTTGCACATAATTGCTAGGGCTCCATCTAGGTTATGGCCAGGCATAAGAATTTCCTTGACCAACCCAAGGTTGATGATGTCCTTGAGTATATAAAGACTGACTTGCCTAATCCTGAGGATGCCATGTGGGTTGAGGGGCCCAAGGTGGCTGTCCCCAACTTTGTGGTACTGTTTGAGCTGCCCATGGCATCATCTAGGGATTAGGAGCTGGTCTTGGCATAAATTGTCCTTGGTTAGGTTGTCTCTGAACAAAATTTAATTCTTCTGTGGTGGATGACGTATTGGTTTCTTTGAGCTAATTTTTTATGAGTGGAAGAAGAGAACAAGCATAAGTATCATGTTCTTTAGATTCACAGACAAGACATATTTCCATTTTATCCAAAGGACATTCCCTTATTACATGCTTCTTCTATTAGGGATGGTGGTAATCCAAGAACAAACACACTATTCTGATTCCACCTGTTAGGATCTTGCTCCTCAGAAAGAGCACAATATGATTACCAAATATAAGCAATTGAATATGCGGAAATAACCAAAAACACAAGTAACTAGAATTCACCAATAGCACAGAATATGAGAGACAATACACTATATTGTATTAACACTTTATAGAAAAGAATACAACAAAGAGCCGCCACACTCTTTCACCTTACAGAGGTTCGCCACACCTCAAGTGTACAGTAATTCTTCTCACACACACTCTCCTACACAAAAAACGGTCCCAACAACCAACTCACACACAGAATTGGTGTTCACCTCACCAACCAGTCAGTAATAACCCTGCCGGTACACCAAGCACTCTATAGCACTTCAAGTTGATCTCCCATGAATCTGCAACCTGCAATTCAAAGACCAAACTTACATGTAGATCCCCTATGAGCTTGCAACAACCTGCAACTCAATGATCTTACAACTAGAAGGAACTCTTCCTTTCTATCTCATGCATAAACAATACATGCCAATGGGTCTATAAATAGATCCCTAACTTAAACACTAACTTAGACTCTTAATTTAGACAATTATCCTCGCAGCCCAAGACTCTGACTGGTCTTAACATGCAAACTCTTCATTCACTTAACTAACTGTCCGTGAAATGAGCAATTCTGGAACACACAGGCGACCGACGTCGGTCCCTGCTTGTCTGGTTCTGCCGACGTCAGCCGACTTCCTGCCGTCGCCGGTGGCCTTCTGCACTGGTCTCGACTGACGTTGGTCCTACTGCCGATGCCGGTGCTCCTGGAACTCAGCAACCATCTGTTCCTTCAGTTTGCAAAGGGTTGAAGCTTTTAGCTCCATAACCTAACAATCTCCCACTTGGAGATAAACAGCTACAACCTGTACCTGTACCTGTACTTTGTATAGTTTGTTCCCTTGGCTTTGTATCCCTTCTCAAGATAACTCTTGAAGACCAACCACCACAAATCCTGTAGTGCAAAAACCTGTCATCCAAATTACCTGCCATATCCGCATCTACAACCATGTAGAAAAAGAACTTGACCCTGCATAGCATGTGCACCTGCTGCTGGTCCAACTGAACTGCCCTTCAGTATTACTTTCCCAGATTGACTCCAAACTTGTGACAACTCCCACTGCTTGGAAAAACTCAGGTTTAGTACATACCATGCACTCAACCTCATTATGTGAATCAAGACACCTATTCTGTGAACTGTCTAACCATCAGCGTGCTAACCGGTCTCACACAATCATCCTGAAACAAAGTCAACAAGACCTCCATGTCTCTGAAACACACTCATGCCAAAGAATCTTGCTGCTCCCAAATTCTCCATGACACACACCTGAACTAGCTTTACCTTTAGTTCAGCAATACCTGTATATGTAACCCTGCAACAAGTACATCATATAGAAAATAGGATAATGTAGCTAATATTGTCCAACCTGGTAAAGAGAAACACAATGATCAAACCTCCATTGCCCTGCAGCTAATACAAGACCATATACCCTGATCTTCCATCTCACGTATCCATTTCCGCTCTTCTTCATCCTCAACATCCATTCGTCTCTCAGTGCTTACTTCCAGCTGGCAACTCTACCCAAAACACCTATTTGGTTCTCTTCCAAGGAATCACATCCTCATCCATGCCAAGCTCCCACTGTTTCCTGGATCTACCTGTTCTGCTTCTTTAAAAACTTCCTGGTTCTATACCATAAGTGAGCAACAAGTAGTGTAAAGAAGGGAAATGACGAATTTAAGAACTTACTTACACCTTCAGTCCTCCATATGGGCGCTTGAGACTCCATGACAACTAGCTGTCCACCCAAAATTTGTCTCAGTGATCGATGCCAGTCACATCTCAGTCTACAACCGATCGATGTCGGTTCCCTACGACTGCCACCTTGCCGACGTCGGTTTCCCCTGGCCGACGCCGGTCCTTATCTGCCCTGAGTCACCGACGTCGGGCTGCACATAGCCGACGTTGGTCCCTGTCTGGACACCGACGCTGGTTTTCCTGTCGATGTCGGTCTCTGTGTTTTTCTAGTGAGACCTGACTTTTTCCCGTGAGCTACTTTTGGATCAAACCCTTGTCCAAATCACCCTTGCTCTGCTCAGAATTCCTCTGCACCTTGTGCTGAACTCTGTCCATCACTTTCTCCTTGAAAACCAAGGCTTTCCTGTTCTTGTCACTAACATCGGATTCCTCAAGAAACGTCACCTTCTTCTTCTGCATACAGAAACCACGATCCATGCCTTCCAAATCCGAAAGCATACTCTTTGACTCAAGAACAAGCATCTCCTTCTTATCTATGTGACCAAACCTATTAAGCCACATCTCCGAATCTACAGCTGAAGTAGATAACCCAGAAAGAGAATCAGTAATACAAGTAGATAGATAAAGCGTACCTACTTTCTTACCTCTAGCTACAACAAGTGTACCCTTGGTAACCTTCCAAGAGTCCACTGTGAGAGTTACTGTGCAAACCTCATCACCCAAACTTCTAACAGAAATCAGATTCCACTTCAGAACTGGGACATGCATGACCTCCTTTAACACCCATGTGTCACCTGTCTGCAATTTCAGCTTCACTTTTCCTTTGCCAGCAATCTGACAAGGCTTACCATCCCCTACACAAATTTCTCCAAAGTCTCCCTGGACATACTCATGAAAAAATTCCCTATGTGGGGATGCATGAAAAGAGGCACCAAAATCTAAAACCCAAGATTCTACTTTATCCAAAGAACATACCAGAGCATCCTGTGCAACGTAATCCACAACATCTGCTTCTTCTCCATGTCCTTCATGCTAATCTTCACCCAATCTGCAATCTCTCTTTAAGTGCCCTTGCTTTCCACATTTCCAGCAGGTTATTCTGCCATACCTGGACTTGGATCTTCTGCCTGTCTTCGACCTTGATCTCCCACGCTCTATCTTCTCTCTTGGCCTTCCTCTACCTTCAACACTCAAAGCATCTCTTGATGATTCACCTATGCTTTTCCTGCATATCTCTTCATTCAAGATCACACTCACAACATCATCCACTTTTAAGACTTTTGAAGGAGACACAGTATTAGAAACTGCCATTACCAAACCTTCCCAACTTTCAGGGAATGAACACAAGATTAAGAGAGCTCTAATTTCATCATCAAATACAATATTGACTGAACTTAACTGGTTTACCAAACCATGGAAATCACTAAGATGGCTATGAACAGATCCACCTTCCAACATTTGCAAATTAAATAAACGCTTCATAAGAAATACTTTGTTAGAAGCTGAGGGTTCATACAAATTTGCCAAAGATTCCATCAACTCCACCGTTGTCTTACATTGTGATAAGCTGGAAATCACAGATGATGCAAGACTCAATCTAATAGATCCCAGAGCCTTCCGATCAAGAACCTCCCATTCTTCATCTTTCATATCCGAGGGTTTGCTATTAACCCCCCCAACGGTAAGTATAAATCTTTCTGATACAGATAGTCCTCAATCTGCATCCTCCATAATTGGTAGTTCTTGCCATTAAACTTTTCCATTCGTAGCTTACTGTCTTCTGACATTGCTCAACTCCCACTCAAACAGAAACCCTGTGAGTAACCTGTAATCAAAACACACTACCCAGATCTAAACCAATCTGTTAGTATCCCAACCAAAAGCTCTGATACCAGTTGTTAGGGATGGTGGTAATCCAAGAATAAACACACTATTCTGATTCCACCTGTTAGGATCTTGCTCCTCAGAAAGAGCACAGTATGATTACCAAATATAAGCAATTGAATATGCGGAAATAACCAGAAACACAAGTAACTAGAATTCACCAATAGCACAGAATATGAGAGACAATACACTATATTGTATTAACACTTTACAGAAAAGAATTCAACAAAGAGCCGCCACACTCTTTCACCTTACAGAGGTTCGCCACACCTCAAGTGTACAGTAATTCTTCTCACACACACTCTCCTACACAAAAAATGGTCCCAACAACCAACTCACAAATAGAATTGGTGTTCACCTCACCAACCAGTCAGTAATAACCCTGCCGGTACACCAAGCACTCTATAGCACTTCAAGTTGATCTCCCATGAACCTGCAACCTGCAATTCAAAGACCAAACTTACATGTAGATCCCCTATGAGCTTGCAACAACCTGCAACTCAATGATCTTACAACTAGAAGGAACTCTTCCTTTCTATCTCATGCATAAACAATACATGCCAATGGGTCTATAAATAGATCCCTAACTTAAACACTAACTTAGACTCTTAATTTAGACAATTATCCTCGCAGCCCAAGACTCTGACTGGTCTTAACATGCAAACTCTTCATTCACTTAACTAATTGTCCGTGAAATGAGCAGTTTTGGAACACACAGGCGACCGACGCCGGTCCCTGCTTGTCTGGTTCTACCGACGTCGGCCGACTTCCTGCCGTCGTCGGTGGCTTTCTGCACTGGTCTCGACTGACGTCGGTCCTACTACCGACGCCAGTGCTCCTGGAACTCAGCAACCATCTGTTCCTTCAGTTTGCAAAGGGTTGAAGCTTTTAGCTCCACAACCTAACATCTTCCTGCATCTAGGACAATACATGGCTAATGCTTCAAGTTGGGCATTTGCTTTAGCTTGCAATCCGTCCATGGTGGAGGTTAATTGAACTAATATGTTTGTTTTAAAGTTTGCCAATTTATCCATCAATTTGTTCATATCTGGATTTAAAGTTTTAACCATTTTCCCTTTTCTAGGTCCACCCCTTATTCTTGAATAGTTTCTACAAATTTTTATGATTTCGTCCATTCTTAATTGAGCAATATTTCCTCCGTCAATTAAATCAAGGGTTTCCCTAGATTCATCATCTAGACCTTTGAGAAAAATGGTTTTATTTAAATCTTCTTGAAGTACAAATCCACATCTTTTACTCACAAAGAGGAATCTGTCCAAATAATCTTCCATATTTTTGTCTTCTTCCTGTTTGATTTTGAAATTTTTTTCCTTTCGATTTCTTCCTCTACAATAATCTTGATATTTGTCTAGGAAGACAGTTTATATTTGTTCCCAATTGGTAATAGAATTAGATGTTAATCCCATAAACCACCTCATTGCTGCATCCTTCAGGGTAGATTGAAACAACTTCAATTTTTGATTATCTGTCTTGTAATTATAAGTCTGACATAGTACTTTAAACTCAAATAGAAATTGGTCAGGATCCTCAGATGACATTCCTCTAAATGTGGGCAAGTGTGCAAGTGAAATGTTTTTGATAGTGGTTTCATCATCCTCGATATGAATGGGATAAGTAAAGGTTCTGTCAGGTTCTCTTCCAGCTTCTCGTTCCATCTCTTTGGTGTTTTCTAATCCTTTCTCCCAATCAATGTGGTATGTGGTCTGTTTTAGGGATGGTGAAAAGTTAGGAGTAGGGGGTTGACTACTCAATTGAGAATCCAAACTTTCCCTCAATGGATCTTGAGAAATAATCCTCCGCCCTATGGTTTTACTTGGTCTTGGTGACTGATCCAAAAATTTTAAAGATGGCAATTTTGCTTCTTTTCTTGTAAGAGATAATGGTGCCTCCAATTCTTGCTCAACGTCCTTTCTTAAACTAGAGGATGATGGAATTTCTTGTTCAGATATTTTGGGGAGAAATATACCCTTGAAATCTCGTGGTCTAATCATAAATTAGGAAAAAATTCTTTAATTACTAAATGAATGATTGTTGCTCTTGTTGACACCTAATTAGAAAATTTCAACGAGTCTTCCCCGGCAACGGTGCCAAAAATGATGGGTGTCGTTATCCCCTTCATTTAATCAACTTTTTGTTGATGTCATATTTAACCAGGGCTGTGTCTAAAGCTATATGCAACAAGAGGAATCATAATGATTTAGTAATTGAATAGAGGTATTTGTATTTTTTTTATTTTGGGGGGTTTTTAATGTCTTAAGGATTTCTTGGTTAAAACCTTATTGGAATCAAACTATGTAAATCTGCTAGAATTAAACACATGTTGCAGAAATGAAATAGATTGTTGAAAATAAACACACGTTGTAGAAATGAAATTGATTGCTGGAAATAAACACATGTTACAGAAATGAAATTAATTGCTGGAAATAAACACACGTTGTAGAAATAACAATTTAATCTAAACGCTTGCAGGAACAAATTTACAACAAATCTTAACTTTAAAGAGTTGAAAGCATTTATAAATTTAACAGAGTTACTTATTTTACTTTTGTGAATAGAAATATAAATACTGACAAAAATGAAGATCATGGTTCTTTGGAGGAGTGGGCCCTTGCTCCGCCTAGAACAAGATTTGAACAATTCAATTTGCTTTCAAAATAGAATTGGCTATTTCATTGATAAAATATTTTGTATTACAAATGTACTAAGCTATTTTTTATCTCTCTATTCTTTAATGATTTTCTCTATCTTCTATATTCTTTATCTCTCCCTTTACTAATTTCCCAAGTCTATATATATATATGCTTTGATGGCTGTAACTGTTTCATAGATACGATGGAACTAAATCGTGCCCAGAATAGATGCTGAATCAAGATGTGGCTAGATGTCCAACTGTGTGATAAATGTCTTGATTCTACTAGTTCAAAAAATTAAGAATCTGTTCTTGATTTAATAGGATCATTGATCTGAAAGATCACTAGCCGTTTGGAATAGATCTTCATCAGTTCCATATCTAGCCGCAAAAATTTCAAAGCTTATCTGTAAGAGTACCAGAGCTAAATATAGAGTTTCAGAGCTAAGTCCAAAAATGCGACAACTTGAAATAGTATGGTGGAGTTCTGGAACTAACTGTGACGGTTCTGGATCTAACTGTGATGATTCCAGAATAGATTTTGTAGGTTCCATTACTAATCTGATTTGAGTCCAATGCTTCCAAAAACATGCAAACCACTTCATATTTGTTCTTTAGCCTGATGATGCCCTGTTTTATTGTAAAACTAAAATTTTCCAACACACTTGTTAGGAATTACATGTCTTTTAAAATGTTAGAATCACAATCAATGAAAGATGGATAATCACATCCTAACTCATCTCAGATCAAAATAAAAGTTACAAAATGCAATCAAACTTAATAGAAAGAGAGAGTAAGATGAGGTCATTTATTATACATTTATTGGGCATATTCTGGCCTCATCACGTATATGAGTAATTTACAGCCACTATAAGGGGAAGGTTGAGAAAGGAAAAGACTTGCTACAACCATGACAAGATCAACATGAACATACTTGTTAGATTTTGAATGAAAGGAAATTGTAAGGAAGGATCAAGACCTCAAGAATTGATACACTTTATGATCCTAGAGCTTGATGAAGGAATCAAAAAGGTGTTATTAAACACCAATGATTTTTCTAATTTGTTTGTTCCATGTGTAGGTTTATTTGGGAGATCTCTTGTAAAGGTGGAAAGAAAGGAAGTTATTTGGCATGGATTAAATGATGAAGAGGGTCCCACATCTTCATCTAACATTATGTTTGGTAATTGTGGTGTGAGCATAAGGAGTTTGGGAGGAAGAGGTGGAGCAAAAACCACCATAAGACTTCATGACTAGCACTATGAGAGATTCATGTTCCCATTGGTAAGCATGTCAAAATTTGAATTTTCCATTTATGTCTATTACCACATAAGAGGGAAAGGTATACGAGGGAGAAACCCCCTACATGCTTTGGAAGGCACCCCATACCAAGGATAAGGAAGAAAGGTAAGTGTGCATATGATGATTTTTATTTATCTCAAAAATCAAACTTCTATATGCAAACACAATAGGCTTATGAAAGGGAAAACATGAGAATTTTGAGCATAAACCAACCCTCAATGAGAAGGATGAAGGTATGTATATATTCTGATTGTTATTGCTCAGAAAAATCAAACTTGCAAAAGTGAACTCAACCATGCATTAGAGGGGAAAAGTTTGAGTTTTGTGATATATTTCAACTCCTAACACATTTTAAAAATGCTCATAATTGGGAACTCTTCATACACGATAAAGATGGGAGAACATGAGAAAGGTAAAACACACTCTCATGGTTGAAGGGAAGATTTTGTTTGACTTACAATGTGTTATTTATATGCACAAAGATATTATACAGGAAAATCAATGAGAGGATACATGGCACACATAAAAAGGTTCATGCAAGGAGGATTGCATCTACATGACACTCATATCAAAGGTTTGATTCAAAAGAAGTTCATTGTTGTTTCTTTTATAAAAATTATGGTGAATTTTTGGGGTTTTTGTAAGGCTGAAAAGACTAATTACAACCCTCTAATCATTAAGTTCAGATTTCAGTATGAAGAAACGTATGCATATAGCAATTTCAGATTTAGTCAACATGAAAAATCCAAGATATACATGCATGAACAAATATTTTTGATGAGTGTTTAGGAGCTATTGAGGAGCTTCTGGAGTGTTTCATACCTGCATGGGATGATTGACAAGGGGTAGCCTTTTGAAAGAGACACAGGTTGCACAAAGATGTCTGTATATGGTGAGTGGTATGTGTTTGAGGTCTCACATCATGGTAGGTACCTTGTTGGTTTATTTTTGCATAGTTGGATAGTGATGACCCATCATTTGGGAGGTCTTTGCCCATAGGGAAACAAGGTAATCATATTCTCTCATGTTTCTTGTTGGAACTTTGGGTCACATAACAACCCCTTTGAAGGTATAATGGAAAGGAGTTTGCTTATCTTCCACTTGGTAGTGAAAGGGATTGTTGATTGGGAACATATGGATCCATTAGAAAGCTATGAGGGCACTTCTAACACTTGGGGGTAGCCCCTGAAGCACAAATACATCAGTATGAAGAATTCATTTGAGGATTTCTTTCACAGGGAAACATGTAAAGGTGGACATTGCTTGATAAGGTGTGTTGGGACACCTACTTGGATTTTACTATTGCTTGAGGACAAGCAATTTTAGGTGGGGAGGACTGTAATGTTTTCATTTCCACATCATTTATGAACATGTATTGAAGACCTTTAGTCTACTTTCTCCATAGACTAAAAGATTCCTTTCAAGGTTTTATTTTATTAATTAATTATAATTGCTCGAATAGTGATTTTAATCATTTGCTCATATAAGACAATTTTAGTCGATTAATAGAATATTTTTTAAATTTGGTTTTTATCACTATGGTATTTAATAGAAATAATTATTAGATTATTGCCTAAAAGTAATTTTAATTACTATTTATTATTTGCGCAATTAATTTAATATTGTTTTTGGTAAAAAAAGACCGTCGCCTTGTAAGTGATCAAAGTAAAGAGGAGATATTTGTAAATGTCAACAAGGAGAGTTAAAAATAAGTATTTGGCCTTCCCAAGGTGGTTCACCTCCCTTTGGAGGGTACAAGTACATGGTGGAGTTCTCCTTTGAAGTATATGCTGAAATTTGATATTGTGATTCTTCATGCTTGAAGAAATATTGGGATGCATGCCCAATAATTGTTTGTAAGTTTTGGAGCTAGCTATTTGATAAAACATCGTCTTTTGATGCCACCTTTGCAAATGTGGATTTGATAATTACCTTAAGAGTGGGGCAACTTGTTTGGTGACTTGTTTGTGTACATTTTATGGACAATTTGAGGTCCAATTGACCTAGTTTCATTGCTATAATTATTGATGAGTATTACTGAAGTGTGGCGTTGACTTTCTATGTGATTTGGCAAGGTTTTCAAGGTCTTTTTAAGTGGATAAATAAATAATAAATTCTAATTTATTTATTTATATTTTTGGGTAGATTTTATGAGGGTTTGAATTCATAAATTGTGGATTTATGGCTAATATTTATTGTGTGAATTTTTTCAAGTGTGGCAACTTGATTGGGATTGAAGGTTTGATGTTTGAAGGGGTCTAAAACCCTAGTTGAAGGGTAAATACCAATTCTTATTTTTATATGCAGTTTTGACCTAGGGTGACTAGGTTTGGAGAGGTATTTGATCACTTTGAAAGCCCAAAAAGGGCATTGAGTTTGTGTGACTATTTTTGGTAATTTATTCATGATTTTTGGCAAGGGTTTAAGTGAGAATTGGTAAATATTGAGCTGTTGTTTTATGCATAAAATTAGATATTTTTTAGTGAGTTTAAATTTGATTTTCATCCACATCCAAGGGGTAAAAAGGTACAAAATTTCTATTTTTAGTTCATGACTTATTTTGGATCATTTTGAGGTGATATTTGCTCAAGGTAATTGCTAGAAATTACCTATCAATTTATTGCAGATTGGCGCCTAGGGTTTGGAAGCAAATTGCATATTTTTGAGACATCTCTTTGCGCTAAGGTTTCTTAATTTACTAATTTTAGAGTTTAAAATTTTGTGGATTTTAGGGGAACCCTTATTTGGTCCTTTGGCCCAAAAAGGGGACATTATATTTTCACAGTGATCTGAACTGACAAATTTTAACACTTTGATATCTAGAATATACTTTTGATCCAACCAATTCCTTTTGACCAGGGAATGCTCTAGTCTTTTCAGGATTAAATTCTTCCCCCTTCTCCTATTGATCCATGTAAACCAACCTTGCTTTGGTTTTATATCCCATAGGTCTAAGTTGTCTACAAAGCCTTGAAAGCTATTGTAATCTTTGTTTGTCCTTTCCCCCTTGTTTTTCTATCGAGTCCAAGTGTGCATTGAAATCCCCTCCTATTACCCATAACTCCTACTATCTTTTATTGATGATCTCTCCTATCCTTATACATGCTAGCTCCTTTTCTTCTTTGTTTTGTGCTCCATATATATTTATCAAGCATAATTTTAGCCCTGACTTGATCTCTTCCACTTTGCACACTATAAACTACTTGTTGGTTTGTATGACCTCTATCTTGGTCGAATTAGCCTCCCATAGGATGGCCATTCCTCCTTCCGACCCTTCCGCATTATTTCATAATATCTCCATTCTATAACTGTTTGATATTTTTTTATTTTTTATTTTCTATTTAGGTTGTCTAATTTTGTTTCTTGAATCATCATAATATCCAGATTGTATTGCTTGATTATATGTCTCAATGGTCTCCTCTTGGATGTGGCATTGAGTCCCCTTATGTTTTAAGATATGATCTATATTATGGTTGGTCATTTTGCTTGGTGCCCTCCAAGAAACTATCTACCAGCTTTTGAGTTCCTAACCCTATGGCTTGTATTGTTTCTTATTGCCTCTTTTTTTTTCTTGTTGGGTCTCCCTTGTCTTCTCTTACCAAAGTTTCCTTTATGATTAAGGTTTGGGGTTTGTTTAATTTATGTCATGTTTTATTCACTACCACTCTTTGATTATGTTCCTTCATCTTCCTCAATGCTATTCCAAATTTCTTGACAACATTACCCTTCCCCTTGTCCTTTCCCTTTTTGTTTCATTCCTTTTTCCTCATTCTTTTTTTGTTTTTCCTCCATCCCTATGCTCCCTTCTTTAAGAAGGTTTTCAATGTCCTCTTTGAAATCGTATTCCATTGTTATGTCTTTTCCCTCTTGATTTTTTTTTATTTCCTTGTCCCTGAGTTCCTGGTATCAGCCCTACTCCTTCCATTTCAATTCCTTCTTCCACTCTAGCTACTTTGATCTCTTTTGGAACGTATTTTTTGATGGTTTTGCTCCTAGTTTTGAAGGTATGATTTTTCTTAATCTTCATGATACCCTCTATGTCAGTTTCCATTTCTTCCTACACTTTTTCTGTCACATTCACTTTTTGGTTTATGGGGCATTCCTTAATTAAATGCCCATATTCATGGCATCCTTTGCATCTAAAGGGGATGCTCTCATAATCTAAGTCCTAGACCTATTCCATCTCTCCTGCTTTAAGTGTAACATTCTTCGACAGTGGTCTGGTTAGATCTAATTCCACACATATCCTAACATAGCTAGATATTTCCATGATGGGGTTTAGTAACATCAACTGCCCTACCTATCATATAAGTAATTGTTTCAAAAACATACCTTGACCATAATTCCTATGGGAGAGCATAAAGTTAGATCCACACTGGTACCATTGTTGTCAATTCCTTCTTTGGTTTGAAATCCATATGCTAGTGCTTTAGGAATAAGCCCATGTTTCTAAAAAAATATGGTCCCCCTTCAAAGCCTTGATCTCAATCTGATTCATTTACAAAGACTCCAATAAAATATCCTTTGACTCATGTTTTAAGTTGATATTCCTCATTCAAATTCCAATTTTTTTTGAGTCCATGCATGCAACTCTTCCAATGTTAGCTAAGCCCCCATGAATTTGTTGATCAGACCCCTACCATAGAGTCTGGATATGTTTTTTTAATTTCCAATGGATCCAACAAAGCGACCGGATTTTCCTCTATCGCCTGCACACATGTCCTCCTATCTCCCTCTTTCCTATTCTTTGGCTTCTTTTTACCTGCAACATTCATCAAAGCATTAATTCATGTCTCTGTAACCGATGAGGTTGCTCTTATCACCATCTATTGAAGGGTAGGTCTTCAGGGTGAAAGTATCCCCTCCGAGGCCCAAACATTCTGTGATAGACTTTCAGTATCCAAATTCACTGTTCACCTACTTCTGTAACAACCTTCTCTATAATTCAAGATCCTTCAAACCCTAGCTCTCTTCCTCATTCAAATCAAAATATAATTGTTCCTCCCTTTCTTTATCTTTCTCCTTTCCTTCTATGTGATTTTTGTGGTTCCCTAGAACTATAAAGTGTATATTTTTAGGGGTGTGTTATTTGGGTTTGTGTGGATGCACCCAAGTCACATGGTCCTATTTTGTTAGATTTTTCATTTATTTGTCATTGGTTTGTGTGCCACTAAGACTTAATTTAAATTCAATATGTCTATAAATATACAAATAAATAAATAAACAAAAGAGATCAATATAAATATATAAAGAAGGAATTTAAATTTTTAAAAATTGAAGAGTTTATAACATTTGCTACCACTATATTCTATAAAACGTTCTAGAGGAAATCAAACTTTCATTATAGTATTGAGAAGCATAATAAAAATACGATACATTATACTATATTAACTGATTTTATTTGGTATATTACAACCAATATTATATATTACGATCAATATTATATTTTATTAAAAAACTTGATAAATAACTAATTTTTAAAAATCTATTGACCTTGTATGTACACCCTAAAACAAATAATTTTCCTTCTCCCCTACAAATGCAAGTACCCTATTTAAATTTGAAGAAAAAGACTAATTACCTCCTAACAACTTGAAGATTTAGAATACCCAACAATTTTTTTGAAAAAGAAAACACTTATAATAGTTAAATTAAAAACCAAACTACAAAAGAACCAACATGGATTACATTTCTTAGTAGATAGATTGAATGGATTGTTAATTATGCTCATATCTTTTAAGCATGTGTATATAATTACATAAGGCATGATTTATATAGTATTAATAAATCATATAGTCAAACTTTCAAGACTGTAATACATCATATGGTTGTATGATTATCAAATAAGCAACATATTGAAAATATTGTAGTAATTAATTATTTCTTCATAATAAGGAGGCGTTGTTAAAGAGCATACACTATTGGATGGTGTTATTATGATACATGATATTTTTCATTTATTCAAATCGAAAACTAAATTAAGAATGCTAAGTTAAATAATACAATAAAGTGAACTAATGTTTTTTTTGGGAGGAAGATTCATAGAATGTTTGGCTTTTCTAAGGATTATATCTTTTGTGTGATTAGTTATGTTATTGAGAGTTGTTTTGGTGGTGTAAGGAATGTCAAAAGGGATATAATTTTTTGTTTTTATATATCAATATATTGATATCCTAGATGAATGGAAGCAATAAGATAGACTTTAGGACTTCAGTGTTTTATCTGCACATTAACAATATTACATCATTGATTCAAGTCGCACATCAGATGAGGAGTGTTATTTCAAATAAATCAATTCTTATTACATCCTCGACCACCCTCAATAATAGAAAATGACAAATCAGATATGTTGTCACCTTGCAAGCTATAAATCCCTTTGCAATGGGTGATGCAGGTCATTTAAATCCAACCACTACCTTGCATCTAGGTTTGGTGTACAATATGCCCCCCCAACGTATAATATCACCTGAAATACCGCATCATAGCCACTCACCATCACTGCCTAGTGTACATTTAATTATTTCACCACTTAGATGTTGTTTATTGCCTTGCACATTATTTCAGGGGTCTAAGTTTCATGTTTCCATATGTTGTTAACCCTACTTTAATTAATCTAGATGTTAATATAAGCGCAACATGGATGAACATAAGCTACAAGATACACTTTGGGACCTCAATGTCTTCTCCACACATAAACAACATTGTAATATGGATTCGATCCACTCATCGATTGTGGAGCTCTATCGCAATCAAATTAATGCTCATGATGTCATTATCGACCCTTAACAAAATATAAAATGACTAATCAAAGATGTTGCCACCTCGTAAATGACATACCCCTTTGAAATGTGTGCATGTCATGTAAATCCAATATCTTCCCTAAATCCAAGTCTAGTGTATGATATGGGCTTTGTGGCATCCTATATCACATGAAATACCTTGTCATTTCCCCTCAGCATCACTACCCAACTCACCTTGATATATTTCACCACTTATGTGTTTTGTATTGCCTAGCCCTTCCCCACCACTTTGTGATTATTCAAACTCTTTGGGAAAAAAAATGTCTCCTCCCTGCATAATGCATTGCCATGTTGTACGAAGGAACATAATATCATTTTATACCATCATCTGTACTAGAAATATATGATTATTGTTGCTTACGATTGTGTGCAAAAAAGGTGAGATGGGGTCAGTAGTCATGGGTTTCAATCAAGGTATGACTATAGGCCCTATGGGTTACGATACCACCTCCAATACATTGTCATTGCCCCTTATCGTCCCCATTTAGCTCACATTAAAATCTTTCACCCCTTGCATGTTTTGTATGGCGTTGCCCTTTATTTTAAGGGTCTGAGTTTAATGTTTATGTATGCTATTAAGTCTAATTTAATTGATTTGGATGTTAATATATTCACAACATGGAATAACATAAGCTATAAGATAAACTATTTTACCTCAATGTCTTACCCACATATAAAAATCATTATAATGTAGATTTGAGCCACTCATCGAACGTAGAACCTTATCACCATCAAATCAATGCTCATAATGTCTTCATCCACATTTAACAATAGAAAACAACCAATCAAATATATTGCCATGACCTAAAGAATGTAATTTATTATTTTCATAAATTGAGGTTTTGTAAGGTGAAGGTATATAGTAAATTATTTTTATTATATAATTTGATTTTATTCATTGCTAAAGCTCATGAGTGAGATATAATATTTTAAAGTTACAAGTAAAAAACAATATCATATTCAAACAAGATAAATTTAATCCTTTCCATTGTGAGGTAATATTCTGATCGAAGCCTAAAACGTTTGACAAATATGCACTGCTCTGGTGGGTGGTGTGTTGGTTAATGCATATGGTGAAAAAAAATAATCTTCCAATTGTCGATGGTTTCAATCTCCCTATCCATAGTCATATGACTATTATCTTTAGTAATACAAATGCATCATTACCATTAAGTGGACAATTCTGATGTAAAAAAACAACTATAAATGCATTTTTGCGTAGACTCTCATAGGGAAGACCATTACCACATCATTAATCCTTTGGAGTATGAGGGTCATCTTCATGGAATAAAACTTGCAAGTTTATCCACATCCAAGTCTCATGAGTGAGATGTATTGTTTTAAATTTATGTAGGTAGTAAACAATGCTACATTTGGACAAGCTAAATTTAATGCTTTCTATTGTGAGGCCTTATTCTACCTAAAGCCCAAAACATCGGCCCTTAATTTACCTGGACAGGCTGATCCATATGACTTACAACATGATTCACTACCAAGAAGCTAATCTCAAATCACATATAAATGATTCTATATGTCCTCCTTGAGACTAATTAATGACATATTGGTAAACTTAGGACTTATAAACCTTCTTGTAGTCTCCCATGTTCCTATGCACAATTTGTTTATCAATATCATTTACATCTTAGATTCATTCTTGTGCATTGATACTTGAATTTTCCTTTAATTGAAAAAAATAAATCATAAAATAAAACCTTTCATAAATGCATGAATCTTAGTCATAATAAACAAATTAAATACTTTACAAGCCCTTCACCCATTACAGAGGGGTTTGTAACTTACATAAAGGCAACATCTTTGATTGGTCATTTTCTATTGTCAAGGGTGGACAAAGGCACCATGAGAGCCGATGACTATCATTTTTTACATCTACACTAATTACACCTCTAGAGATACTCTTATGCCTCAATATTTTATATTTCAATGCACATTTTCTAATTCATACTCGTGTGAAACATAATTCTCTTTGAACATATCCTTCTTTATTATTCTCCTGATTGTGTCCTTCTCTACATAGACTATTATGTTGTCCATTTGAATTACCTCCTATGATATTGTACTAAAGCCACCTTCTCCTAGAGATCAATCATTTAAAACTCATAGCTCAGGCAAATGCTTAAGAACTTAATTCTTCTTGTTTGCGATAAATAAATCAATGTTTTCACTGGGCACAATCTATATCAGACCTAGGATAATTTTTAAGAATTCTCTAAGGATTACATGAAAGAGTGTAAACTGATAATTGTGTCTCATGTGAAACCCATTATTGTTGACCCCATCTAGAGGGGAAGGACAAAGCCATACATAACATGGAAGTGATGGAAAATTTCAAGGTGAGGTGGGTGGTGGTGGTGATGGGCAATGATAGGGTATTTCAAGCGATAAACTTGAAGAAACCTGACTAGACATACATGCAATTTTTTATGACATGTCACATATGTCAATGCAATATGTAGCTTCCACCAAATTATTTAAGTTCATCAATAAATGATTGAAAATAGTTCTAATAATAAAATTAAAAACCAAACTATACAAGAATCCACGATATTATATTTCTTAGTAGGTAGATTGAATAGATTGTATAAGCACGTGTATATAATTACATAAGACATGATTTATATAAGATTAATAAATTATATAATCAAACTTTGAATTTTTAATACATTATATGGTTGTAATATTATATATTAAAGCAATAGATTGAAAATATTGTAATCATTAATTTTTTCTTCAGAATAAGGTGTTGTTAAAGAGCATACAATTTTGGATCGGGTTACTATGATATATGATATTTTTCACTTATTTAAATCAAAAAAAGAATTAAGAATATTAAGTTAAATATCATAATAAAGTGAATTAATTTTTTTTAGAAAGATTCATAGAATGTTTGGCTTTTTAAGGATTATATATTTTGTGTGATGAGTTATGTTATTAACAATTATATTGATGGTGCAAGGAACATCAAAAGGGATGTAATTTTTTGTTTTTAGGTGTCAATATATTGGTAACTTGGACAAATGGAAGCAACAAGCTAGATTATGTGACTTCAATGTATTGTCCCCATATTAATGACATTGCATCATTGATTCAAGTTACATCACATGTAGAATGTTGTTTCAAATAAATCAACATTCATGTCATCCTCATCCACTCTCAATAATAAAAAATGACAAATTAGAGATATTTCCACCCTACAAGATACAAACCCCTTTGCAATGGGTGATGTAGACATTATAAATCCAACCACTACTTTGAATCTAGGTTTGGTGTACTATATGCCCCCACGACGTATGGTATCACTTGAAATACCCCATCATAACCACTCATCATCAATGCCTAGTGCATGTTTAATTATTTCACCACTTAAAATAAGAAACGTTTCCACCTTGTAATCTACACCTTTTTGTAATGTGTGTAGGTTGTGTAAATCTAATAGCTTCCCTAAAACTGGATTAGGTGTATTGTTAGGGTGTGGAGCTAAAAGCTACACTTTAAGGCAAATAGGAGGGTTTCCAGTGTACGCAGTCGCCGGCGTCAGCAGGCCACATCGACGTCGGTCAGGGGACGCAGAAGGGAAACTGGCGATGGCAGGGAGTCGGCCGGCGTCGGTCACCTCCAGGAGGGCAGGGACCTACGTCAGTCACCTGTAGCGGTCTGAACTGCTGTTGAACGAACAGTCAGTTAAGTGAACGTGGAGTTTGCATGTTAAAGGCTTGTTCGAAGCCTTGAGCCGCAAGTCTAGTCAGTGTATGCATGAGATCTATATAATAGACTCATGGGCTGTATTGTTAAGCGGAGAATTTGGAGAAGAGCTATGTGAAGTTTGGAGAGTTCTTCCCATGGTGGAATCAAGTAGGATTCCCCATGTGTGTTTAAGTAAGATCAGGTTTGATTTGCAGGGGTGTATGGATGCGAGGGTCAGAAAGGAGATCAGCGGGGTAGCTAGATCTAAGGTGACAACAATACATCAGCAAGATCATGGAGAGATCTACTTGGAGTACAGTTGTGTACTCGATTGTACAGATGGTGCAATGAGGTGAACAACAACTTGTGTTAGCTGTGTGTTGTGACCTATGAGAGAAGATTACTCTGGAGGGAAGTTTACTGTAAGCCCACGAAGTGGAAGAAAGAGTGCCACCTCTTTGTTGTAAATTCCTTTGTAATGAGTTGAATATAATTGTATATTGCCTCTCATATTCTGTGTGTCTTCTCATTGATAGTTATTTGTTCTTCTGGATTCCGCATGTTTAGTTGCTTATACATTGGTAATCATGTGTGCTCTTAAATCTGACAAGTTGTGTCAGAGCTTTGGGGAGTTTCGGTCCTATCAATTGGTATCAGAGCGAGGTTGGATGTTCTCAGAGCGAGCTTGACTAACAGATGGGCCAGATCTGTTAAGTGTTTGTTGATTATAGGTTACTCACAGGGGTTGCTGTTTGAGTGCGAGTATAGCAAGGCAAAAGATGGCACGATGAGAATGAAGAAAATCAGGCACAGGATTAACACCACATGGAGTGTGGTGGGTTGTCTTCGAGTGGGAGCTTGAAGAGGAATACAAGTCAGGATGCAGATTGGACAGGGTACTGGTTTTGGGTACAGGTGCAGCTCTTTATCTCCAAGTGGGAGATTGTTAAGGTGTGGAGCTAAAAGCTACACCTTAAGGCAAACAGGAGGGTTTCCAGTGTACGCAGTCACCGGCGTCGGCAGGCCACACCGACGTCGGTCAGGGGATGCAGAAGGGAAACCGGCGACGGCAGGGAGTCGGCCGGCGTCGGTCACCTCCAGGAGGGCAGAGACCGACGTTGGTCACCTGTAGCGGTCTGAACTACTGTTGAACGAACAGTCAGTTAAGTGAACGCAGAGTTTGCATGTTAAAGGCTTGTTCGAAGCCTTGAGCCGCAAGTCTAGTCAGTGTATGCATGAGATCTATATAATAGACTCATGGGCTGTATTGTTAAGCGGAGAATTTGGAGAAGAGCTATGTGAAGCTTGGAGAGTTCTTCCCATGGTGGAATCAAGTAGGATTCCCCATGTGTGTTTAAGTAAGATCAGGTTTGATTTGCAGGGGTGTATGGATGCGAGGGTCAGAAAGGAGATCAGCGGGGTAGCTAGATCCAAGGTGACAACAATACATCAGCAGGATCATGGAGAGATCTACTTGGAGTACAGTTGTGTACTCGATTGTACAGATGGTGCAATGAGGTGAACAACAGCTTGTGTTAGCTGTGTGTTGTGACCTATGAGAGAAGATTACTCTGGAGGGAAGTTTACTGTAAGTCCACGAAGTGGAAGAAAGAGTGCCACCTCTTTGTTGTAAATTCCTTTGTAATGAGTTGAATATAATTGTATATTGCCTCTCATATTCTGTGTGTCTTCTCATTGATAGTTATTTGTTCTTCTGGATTCTGCATGTTTAGTTGCTTATACATTGGTAATCATGTGTGCTCTTAAATCTGACAAGTTGTGTCAAAGCTTTGGGGAGTTTCGGTCCTATCAATTGGTATCAAAGCGAGGTTGGATGTTCTCAGAGCGAGCTTGACTAACAGATGGGCCAGATCTATTAAGTGTTTGTTGATTACAGGTTACTCACAGGGGTTGCTGTTTGAGTGGGAGTATAGCAAGGCAGAAGATGGCACGATGAGAATGAAGAAAATTAGGCATAGGATTAACACCACATGGAGTGTGGTGGGTTGTCTTCGAGTGGGAGCTTGAAGAGGAATACAAGTCAGGATGCAGATTGGACAGGGTACTGGTTTTGGGTACAGGTGCAGCTCTTTATCTCCAAGTGGGAGATTGTTAGGGTGTGGAGCTAAAAGCTACACCTTAAGGCAAATAGGAGGGTTTCCAGTGTACGCAGTCACCGGCGTCGGTAGGCCACACCGACGTCGGTCAGGGGACGCAGAAGGGAAACCGGCGATGGTAGGGAGTTGGCCGACGTCGGTCACCTCCAGGAGGGCAGGGACCGATGTCGGTCACCTGTAGCGATCTGAACTGCTGTTGAACGAACAGTCAGTTAAGTGAACGCGGAGTTTGCATGTTAAAGGCTTGTTCGAAGCCTTGAGCCGCAAGTCTAGTCAGTGTATGTATGAGATCTATATAATAGACTCATGGGCTGTATTGTTAAGCAGAGAATTTGGAGAAGAGCTATGTGAAGCTTGGAGAGTTCTTCCCATGGTGGAATCAAGTAGGATTCCCCATGTGTGTTTAAGTAAGATCAGGTTTGATTTGTAGGGGTGTATGGATGCGAGGGTCAGAAAGGAGATCAGCGGGGTAGCTAGATCCAAGGTGACAGCAATACATCAGCAGGATCATGGAGAGATCTACTTGGAGTACAGTTGTGTACTCAATTGTACAGATGGTGCAATGAGGTGAACAACAGCTTGTGTTAGCTGTGTGTTGTGACCTATGAGAGAAGATTACTCTGGAGGGAAGTTTACTGTAAGCCCACGAAGTGGAAGAAAGAGTGCCACCTCTTTGTTGTAAATTCCTTTGTAATGAGTTGAATATAATTGTATATTGCCTCTCATATTCTGTGTGTCTTCTCATTGATAGTTATTTGTTCTTCTGGATTCCGCATGTTTAGTTGCTTATACATTGGTAATCATGTGTGCTCTTAAATCTGACAAGTTGTGTCAGAGCTTTGGGGAGTTTCGGTCCTATCATGTATGATATAGGCTTTTTAGTGTTTGATATTACATGAAATACCCTGTCATTACCCCTCACCATCAGTACCTAGATCACCTTGAAATATTTAACCACTTGCATGTTTTGTATTGCCTAGCCCTTCCCTACCACTTTACCATTACTCAAGCTCTTTGGGAAATAAAATGTCTCCTCCCTACACAATGCATTGTCAATTCATATGAAGGAACACACAATCTCATTATGTCCCATCATATACACTAGAAATATATGATTATTGTTGCTTACTATTGTATGCACAAAAGGTGATATGGGGTCAACAATCGTGGGTTTCAAGCAAGGTATGACTACGAGCCCTATGGGGTATGATACCACCTCCAATACACTATCATTGCCCCTCACCATCCCCACTTAGCTCACCTTAAAATATTTCACCACTTACATGTTTTGTATGGCCTTACCCTTTATTTTAAGGGTTTGAGTTTGGTGTGTTCATATTTTATTAAGCCCACTTTAATAACTCTAGAAGTTAATATATTCACAACATGGACAAACATAAGCTACAAGATATCCTATGCTACCTCAATGTCTTGTCCACACATAAACATCATTATAATGCAGATTTGAGGCACTCATTAGATGTGGAACCCTGTCGTAATCAAATTAATGATCTTGACATCCTTGCCCACCCTTAATAATTGAAAAAAACCAATCAAAGATGTTGCCATGATGTTAAGGAATGCAAAGATGTTTTGTAAAGTGAAGATATATAGTTATTTTAACCTTTTAGGGTTTTACTAATGTAAATCCTATGTTTGATTAAAGGTTTGAGTAGTCTAAATCAGTGAAATAATATGCATAAAATAACCATTTATTTATTATAGATTTGACTAGCTTTGAATTTTTAAATATATTAATAAATATATGCAAATAAAGACTTATCTGAAAAACACCTGATACAAAAGATCTGAGTGCTAGAAACTAAGATATGAAGAGGTCTAAGTGTCATCAAATGGATCCCTGTATCAGTACCCCTCCTAGATAGTAGCACCAATTTGGAAAGTAGTGCCATGTGGCTCTAGTGTCTTGATAATGGAGCTATTATCCTCTATGTAGTACTACTTTGAAATTTTAGGTGCACCTGTGTTTGTGTTTCTAGGTTCTATTCTTGCACACATGAAGTTTGAAACTCTGTATTATGCTTGTAATAGTTGATTTATGATGTAAACCCTAATCCTCCTTGTAAGGCATAAGATAAAAAGTGTGTTCGTTAATAAGACATGCCAAATATCCTCAACACCCTACTGTGAAGAAAGTTTCCTATGTACCAATACTTTGAGAAGCGATCAAGCCCAATGTAGTTCTCCCCACCTAAGTGTTGGTGCGAGTGATAATAGAATGATAGTGGTCTTGAATGCCCTGAGTGTGGTTGAGATTGTAAATCTAGAAAATCTAGGCTTAAGGAAGCTTTAGATGGTAGTATGCAGAACTAGGGTAGAATAGGGATTAATAAACTTGATTTTGCTCAACTTATTTCATGTTTGAATAGGTATTCTACATCTAATTCCCATCTAATGGATAAAGGTCTAAAAGTCATTTATTTATAGTTTTTTATATCTTGTGTGGATAATAAAAAATGCTTAGGTCGACTTTAGGAGGGTTATACCTTTGAAAATATATTTGTTTGGGAAAGATAGGAGAAAGGACATTAGTGCCATTTTGGGGACACTAGCACCATGTGGCTCTAGTATCCTTAATGTGGTGCTAATGTCCAACTGGTAGACTAATAGGCATAAAGGGTTAAAATCAGGAAATGAGGGTCTGAGACTGTGTTTAAGCTAACTAGGGATGCATGTGGTCATCACAAAGGCTAAAAAAGTGTGATAATATGATTTAGGATATGTCTAGGGCTAAGTTAGGAATATGTAGTCTCAAGTACTACTCTTAACACTCAAATACCACTTTTAGGTGATTATATTTGCCCCCGCTTTATGTTAGGAATGCAAAAAAGTGAAATGACTAGTATAAAGGAAAAATAAATGCACCTAGACTAACATAGGAAGTAAAGCCCATGAAATTGAGTCTGAGTATGTGAAGTATGATCTAAAACATGACATGCAAATGAAATGTGCAAAAATCAGTCCTTACTTAAGAGATATCAAAAGCAAAAGACTATGATGAGTAAAAAAGTAACTAAGTAAAATTGAGTAAAGAGATGGCAAAGAGAAAAGGAATGAATACACCTCATTGGGTACACAAACCAATGCATGAACTTGGTGATAACTTGTGTGTGTGTATATGTATATAGTGATCAATCATTGAATATATTGGACTAAAATGACATCTTGTTCAATCCTCATGTGTGGGTGGCTTAAGAACTCGATTCATGTTTGACTCCATCATTTCCTACCCTACTTGGTGAATCATGACTTGTGAATAGCTTGGATTTCACTAATAGTGTGTCCAACCCTCTCATGTGGGTGGTTAAAAAACTCAAGTAGGCTATGACTCCATCATTTCCCACGCATGTGTAGTAGATGCATTTGAAACTAAACTATGAAAAATGATAGAAATGTCTAACTGAGAATATCTAACTATGCATGTTGGCTCTACGACCAGTCAAGTACATTAAGCAACTTTGGGCCACTAGGGAATGCCGACTACTGCATATGGAATAAGGCATAAAACTGGTGATAATATGGAATATGATGTCAAGTGTATATAATGTAGAGAATGACATGAAGTTAGACATTCCATCTGATCAACCTATGTGTAACTAAGCATATGGGAATAATGTGTTGCACACATGCCCCCAATCTGATATCTGAGTATACTAATTTTGGACTGAGTTATAATAACTGTATCCAGGTATCTAAACTAAATATGAGAATGATCATGTCGTGCATGATGCCTCTAATCTGAGCAACTGATATGAATCTAAGATGAACTAATATGATTATGAAAAAAATCTAAGCATAATTATCAAACTTGTAACTAGATCTGTGCAAACTTGTACTATACTTAGTGTACTATTCTAGCCAATTTAAACTATCTTGAAACTAGGGCTATTGGATAGTAGCACCACATCTTGTACGGTAGTGTCATGTGGTGCGAGTGTCCCTATTTGGGCCATAATGTCTATTTGGTCTAAATTTTGTGTCACTATAGTGATTTTTGAGTCATTATATTTTCTAGGGTTTACCTGTGTATACATTTTTGAAACTGAGCTTGTGTGCTGAATATTTTATGAATGTAATGTTAGGGTGTGTTCACATTATTAAGTTTGTAATAACGTAAATATTGTTAGTTAAAAAAATATTACATGAATAGTTTTTTTGGTATGTTATTATTATGAATAACAATAATAACATACGGGTAGATATTTTATATAGTTTGGAGGTTATTTGTTGAGTGTTTATAGGGATCTCGGGATCCCCATATTTAGCTTTTGCACTTCCTATATAAGTGTTTTATATTATTTCATATGAATTAATTAAATAGTGCATGAAGAATTATACTATTAATTCTCAATGTTTAGATTCATTATTTCTGTGTTTAATCTATGAAGATCTGAACCAGACTCATTATTTGTTATCAGAGCAGTGTTTTGTCAGGGATGGGGTTCTAAGAATTTGTGAGGGACAATTACACTAAGCTTTGTCCATGTGGATAGTTGTAGTTAAAATGCATATGGAAATCTAGCTGTCATTAAATACATTTTATGTAATTTTTATATATTTTAGTCTTCTGTATGTCCTTGCGGAGTTATCATGTGGCCTATAAAATTGATAATGCCTTTATGTCATTTGATAGATTTGTATCAGTCAATCATTTATGACTCAACCAATTTTTTATAGTCATATTGCTCGACCTACCTCATGGTTTATTTCTTGAATTTTCATTAACTATTTCCAAGGAACACTACTGCTTATTTTTTATCACTCCAAAGAGTTTTCATTGCTTCAGCTATAGTCCCACACTCATAAAAAATACACAATTTCCAACGATCCTCAAATACCTATGTTGACCAAATTTGACTTTTAGTCAAATTGGGTCAACCCCTACATACTCAAACTTTTCCAATGTTTTCATATGTCTAATAGAGTCTCATGTTAGTCTAAATACCTTACCTCTCCTTCCTCTAGCCTTGGTGTAAGCTCATCTCCTTTATACTTGCCTAGTCAAACAAAGTCAACCCTAGTCAAACATAGTAAAAGGCTCAAATTATATTGAAAATATCCTAATATGGTCATTTAGGTATTCTAATATGTTTACAAGTCATTAATTTATCCTTTACCATGTTTCATATATCAAATATGCCTTTTGGCCACATTTTTAACACAATAAATGACTTGCATGGACTTTCCAAAGAGAAATTTGTCACCAAGCTTGATCTTAATATGGAGGAGGTCAGAATATTTTAGTGATCAATCGGATGTCAATCCAAGAAGTAGTTATATGTAGAAAAAGGTAGTTTTCCCTTCAAAATAGGCCATTAATGGTACTTGTATGGACTTGGGAAGTCCTCCTTCAGTAAAAAAATGTGGAATGGTTTCTCTTCAGTGCCCTAAAGTCATTTCCACACCTGGTGTGCTGAGATAAGGTCAAAACCTTCAATTTTTACTTATATTCCTTACTTATTATCTTTGCAAGCTAAGGAGAGTCCACTTGGAATGCATGGTGTGAGCTGTACAGTTGGAGTTGGGAGGAATTCTCTTGAGGGTTGAAATTAATCTGAGTCTACTTCATTTTCATGGTAATAAATCTAATCTTAATGGCTTCTCCTTTATGAGCCATCACTTAGACTCCATGCAACTTTTTATGCATTCACATCCATGAGGGGTCTCCTTTCAAGCTAGTTTTAGATTTATTTATTTTAGTTTGTTGGTCTTGATGGTTTCATGTGTTTCTTAGGGATTATATAGGTTTTCCATTGCTCTCTTGATTTTGGAGATCTCAATATTTCAAAAAGCCTCTTCCTAGGCTTGCTTTGGTCTAATTTCACCCTCATTACTCTATACTCATAAAATGATAACTTGCAGGTGCCTTGAAGGTGTTGTGAAGTTGATTTTAAGTTTTATTGATGAAGGTTATTCAATTGAAGGCTAACAATTGCATGTGAAGGTGTTTGAAGCCTTTTAACAAACCTTTCTTGCTCAATTTCATCTTTCCTACCTACACACAGTCAAATGCATACTTTAGGTGACCTGAGAGAAGGTGTAGAGGTTTTGTGGAGAATTAAAAATGTTTGAGGACCCCATTTTATCTGGGTATGATGTATAACTTGGCATAATTGTATCCAAGGAGATAGGGCAATCAAGAAAGCAAGGAACCTCCAAAGCACAAAAGTGACTGAAACTCAGAACCTTGATCCCTATTCTGTCAAAATAGAGCTCCTAGCACTTTTAGAATGATTTTGTAACAATGGTGTTTTGACATTTGGTCACTCCTTGTGCATTAGCCTTGTAACTCCTAGTATGGACAATAAGTGTGCCAAGTTTTAAATTATGAGAACAAGTGGAGAAGGGTGTTCAATAGGCTCAAAACCATGCTCAAACATGCTAAAAGGTTTCAGTAATGTCTATAGGTCTGAAGGGAAAAATGACCTTTTGACACCCTAAGAAAGTAAGCAAGACAAACTCCCATGACTTGGATTATTCAAAGGATAAAATGGCATCCATGGTCTAAAATATCAATAGGAAAAGGTGATAGCTTGTATTGGTGAACTCACACACTCACTTCCTATCCGCATATAGTGCAAAATGTACCTACAATAGGCAGAAAGGGAGTTAGTATATGGAACTCTTTGGAATATACATAACATAAACAATGAATAAAGTGAATTCAAAGACACCTATGCATTTCATGACCATGTGGGTCAAATAAGGATTTTTAAACACCCTAAGCAAGACCTCATGATGTATCTCATACCTATAAGAAAGACTGTCTCAATCCACAATTAGGGTTATTTAGTCATTTGGAAAAGACCTAGTCTATAGGTTGAAGGTACATTTTTAGGTGCTTGGGAAGAGTGACATCAAATTTAGAAACTATAAATCTTCTCCATGAAGGTAATGAACTACATAAGCTCTATACCAAACCATACACACCTACAAGTGAAGGTACAATATGGTCCTAAAAGGACTGTCTCAGTCTAACCGAGTTAGAGGTGTGAATCAAATGTTGATGTCTTTTATTGTTTTAGGATCCTTAAAATATTGATACAAGACTAATCATGCATGTTTTAATCAATGGAATTTCAAAGATAATGATCTAATACCTTTGCCAAGTTCTAAGAAGCCTAATTGATGCCTACAGTAGGGTGTCAATGAGAAGACTGTCTCAGTCAGATCGTAAGTTGTGTTGGACATTTTAGTGATATTCCAAAGGTATTAAATAAAACAAGAAGTAAAAATATATGTTGTTACACCTTAGAGGTTTTAATGCAACCTTTCAAATAGCATTACCATGCTCAGTCATGCACATACATACCTACAACAACCCCTAAAAAGTTGTCACAGTCAGTTAGGCAGAGAGTTTTCTTTGTTACAACTTGAAGCTATAAATGAGAGGATTTATAATGAGATCAAGTGATAAATGGTTATTATACATCTAAATCATGATTATTTCACCTTGAAAGTACCTTCAATAGGGAAAATACACTATGGGAAGTACTCCAACATTGATGCACATAGTTCATTTCCAAATACCCTGCATAGACTGTCTTAGGAAGGTCTGCCTTGGAGATTGGGAAAGTTAGTGGTCTTGTGCTTGGAATTAGATGCTCAAACTTGGTACAAAGAACCCTTGGGAGTTAGATAATCCCATGAAACACTTATCTTATTCAAAAAAATAAAGAAACATGCCTCTATTATGTATCAGAGGTAGGGCACTTTTGCCTTGTATAAAGGGGTAGTTTTGAGAGAAAAAGATGAAATGGTGAATCAAAATCATCAGAGATAATTCAATATGGTTTTCATAAATGGTACACACCCATAGAAACATGAGGAACTAGGTAGGAAGGGTTGAAACTAGACAGGGTGGTCTGAACAAGAAGGTTTACATGTGAGGTAGCTAGGCAAAGTACAAACCAAACCCCAAACGAAGCGTCACTTCGAATTTAAACCTTTGCCAAGCATTATAATTATTTGGATCATGTTCATAAAGGTATATATGATGTTTTTGAGATATCTTATAGGTGTGAAAGGTTAGCAAAGAGGTCTAAACTGTCAAGTTTCAGGCAAGGCTTAATAAACCTAATCTAGGCTTAGCACCTAAAATTAGTCCATCACCATTTTTGGACTAAATGGGAATTGAAACCATGTGAGATTGGTTCTTGTAAGTCTAGTATAGGTTTTTTATGGTTGAGTATGCAAGATAATTCTCCAAGAAGCCATTTTTGGCTTGAAATAAACTCAGACCCTCAAATAATGTAGGAAAAGGACACAAATGGCAACTTTAGATTCTTTGCATGGAGAATTGAGATGATTGGAGATGTTAGAGAGGATCCCTAAGGAGACACAAGTGGCATTAGTTTAGAGTTTCAATGTGCCAATTCTATGAAACATGCCTAAGACCTGAAAGTGCTTGAAAACCCTTACAAACCCTCCTTAAGGACCCGATTAGAAAGATGAAGCAGATGGAGTATCCAAATGTAGTGGAAAGGCCATGAAACTCTTGGAACTTGTAGAAGACTCTCTCAGGTTCCATCAAATGCTAATTGTTTGTACAAACTTATACAAATGGGGCTAGAATAGGGATTTATTTGACATTTTTATGGTTTTGTAGGTGTGAAAAGGTTTAAAAAGAACAAATCACCTTTGGGACATAGATTGAGACTTTTTATAAGTCTCCATGGCCATTTTATGAGTTATCTAAACTCTTAAGTATGTCTGCTACCTCTCTCATTTCAGCCAGTCCAATGGGTAAATAGTGATCACTTAGTGAAAAATGGTGAAACTCTAATTGGGAAGCCTTTTAAGCCTTGTTTGATGAGCCTAATGACTTGGACACTCTTGAAAAGTGTCATCCCTCCTTATGCATAGATCAGATTGTAGAATTACAAATTTTTTGGGTGCCAAGTGTGAGAGGTACATGGAAATGAGTCATTTGGAACTATCAAGGATGGTTGTGCATGGATTGAAGAAGATGGATGATTAGAAACTAATCCAATGCGTGCGAGGGATTGTTTTTAACACCTCCTACTTAGAGCCATCATTATAGATTACTCTATGTAGTGATGAGGAAATTTTGTGAAGGTAGATAATGAAGGTAGTTTTTCATGCAATCACAAGGGAATCTACGCCTCATATGGAGTAGTAGAACAAGTTTGAGGGACATTTATCCTTGATTCCCTTCAAAACCTATCTCACACATGATTCTATGACTATCATAACTCTTTCTCCTCTTTTTACAAGTGTCTTAATGACTCTTGAGCTTCCTTTTCTCTCTCTCCTCTCACAATTACTATAAATTATTGCCTTCTTGGCTATTATATGGATATTTCCACTTGGGTATGGCAAAGCCCTACAATTTTTTTGCCTTGAGCTAATAAATATAGTTTTTTTTATCTCATTAAATATTTTACTAAGTGCATACAATGTTTGTTGGTCTTGTGCAAGTGTATTTTGTCTTACCTTCACATGTTACTTTTCTTAATGCCTTGTGTGTTTTGGAATCTCTCTTTTGTAGGTCAGCAAGAAGTGTCTAATTGGATTGCAGGTATAGTGAGTAGTATATTAAATAGTGTTTCTTAGAATGCCTATTTTCTAAGTCATCCTAACCTAGGTTCTCTTTAAGACCCCAAGCTTGAAACATTGATGTGAAAGGGAAGATTGTCATTAGATGAAGTGTATGTGCAAACTTCTTCTTGGTTCCAAGTGCATGTTAGATAGTGTGAGTAGAAAAATTATTTGGTGTATCACCTCCCCTAGATTATATTTAATTTCAGCCATTCCTATCCCTTTTCATCCCCCCAAGTGTTAGTAGTAGGATTGATCAAAGTGGTACATCAAGGAGAACTAGCCCCAAATCTAGAGATCTACCTCAAAGTTGGGTCACCCACAGCCCTGAAGTGGTTCTATTGTGCAACTTGAATGAGGAAATACTTGTCATCTCCTCAAGGGGTGCAAGTTAAAGTGATAAATTTTTTTGGCATGCTAGATGGGATGTTTGTTCGAAGAATTTAAGGAGTTTTGGTGTTCTCCTTAAGATATCATCCTTTGGAGGCAATTTCACTAAGCACCAATGGTGACTCCAAGCATAAATCTATTGGTTAAGTAGTCTAAATATTATAGTTGAAGTTGTTTTATTATTATATGGTCTTCTCATGAGTGATTCATGGATAATTCTGATGTTGAGTTTGTCTTAACACAAGTTGGTGAGACATATCCATCTTTGCCTTTTCCCTCTCAATATGAACAAGTCCTTGTCCAAACTTGTCATGATCCCTATCAATCTTATGTTACCTATAATCAGTCCTATCAATCTTGTGCTTCACCTAGCCCACCTAGTTCCTCTCCAAGTCACTCCATTGCAAGTTTCAAGAAGAATCTCATTGGCTACAAAGACTGCATGTTAGACCTTGATACTCTAAACGGTTGTGGTCAAGTCATCCCTAGTGATTGTATCAGTAGTGTGAGGGATGTGTTGGAACAAGTCAAGAAAGAATGGATACCTATATAGAGAGATAATTGGCAAGGTCTTACTAATTATATGCTTGATGATTGTGGTCTAATTTTACACCTAGAAGAGAGATTGAGAGCTCATGAACTAACTTAGTCTTGGCAGCCCCAATATAATCCACATCAACCTTCAAGTGTGTCAACTTTGCCCACTCAAAATGCTAATCCAAGCATGTTTCAAAATGCCCCAAGTCCTTCATGTATTCCCCAAAGTTTCCCTTCTTATAAGTCCATCCAAGAAAGTAGCCAAAGGAAGGAGGATATCACTGTTGAGAATGTTAACTTATTTGGAGAAGATTTTGAGGAAGGAGGATTGAGTTTTGAGACCCATCTTGATAAGGAGATTGAATTAGCCAATCAAATTTTAAGGCAATCCATCATGGTAGTAGAAAATGAACTCTCTAAGCCTAATTTTCCAAGTTAGAATCAAGTTGACAATTTACGAGTGTCATTCAACTCCTCATTTAATCAAAGTTCAATTGATGTCTTATCAACCAGGGCTGGTGTCCAAAGCTATCTACATCAAGGTGTAGGATGGTAGATATAGAAGTCTATTTGTGGGGGTGTTTGATGGTCCTATTCTAACTTTGACTAATGAAAGAAATGTGTCTTAAACTACTTGATTCACTCTTTTGATAAAAAGGAAAAGATGTAACTGTTTAATCAAATGAATCCACTCTTTTGTTTGAAAGTAAAATCACACTCCTATTTACGCTTGCATGGAAATGGAGATGTTTAACTTAAAAAAAAATTTGCTTCACACATTTGCTGTAAAAGAAAACACACTTTGATTAGAAAGGAGATGACTTTGGAATAAAGAAATGCCTTTTGAACTGTGAATTTATTTTGATGTTTTATGAATGAATGCAAACATTAGCAAGATTCTGATTAGTTATAACAAAGATTTAATATAACATAACATAAATATCATACACAATTCTTGGTTCCAAGGAGAGTGGGCCCTTGCTCCTCTCAGACTCAGGAACACAGATTAATCAATGCTAGAAATTGAAGTGATAATTCATAAAACTCAAATAATTACAATCTATCTAAAACCTGTAATATGCTTCTACGCATCTTTCATCTATTATATTTTTAATAACAAAAGTCTTACATTTTATGCTAATACAATCAACTCAAAATAAGATACAGAGAAATAGGATTCCTTGGTCGATCTACTCATCTAAATATAGGAGATTGGATTTCCAAGAGAACTAATTATTATAATGAAATAAATATACTATCCTATAATAGTCCTAAGATTCAAATATATATAACTTTATCAAAAGAAAATCCTAAAAAATAGCAAGCGAGTATTTTCCTCATTTGACTCAAGCTGGAATGATTCTCTCTTATCTTATGTGGTCACCAGCTTCCCCATTTGTAGCTTTTTCTTTACAAAATCCATGGAATTGATCCTGTAGAGTCAATAGGAACGAGCCTGCAGAGTCCATAGAAATAAGTCTACAGAGTCCATAGAAACATTTTGTTTGAGTTCGTAGTTCTGTTGGATGAAGATAAAAATTGAAATTTCACTATACATCGCTTGTGTCTTCTTAAACATTCTTCACAACAAAAATCACTAAAACATGCTATATATTAGACATTAATGACAAAGTAAAGGTTTAGTCTTTGGTTCAATATAAAGAAGACAAGTATCTATTTTCCATGTAATAGCTATCTAAAAATCTATGATTTGCATAAGATAATATCCTTAGAGAGATAAATTGAAGGAAATAACATGTCAATAATGAGCCACATTCTGAGCTCATCATCTCCCCCAGGGTTTACCTTTTGCAAGTCCCATTGCAAACATTCATTTGCATTCGTAGCTCTTGCATATGCTTTTCAAACTCTGACTCAAATCATAATCATCAAATTCATCTATTATATGCTCGTCTAAATTGCTTGTAAACTGTTGATGTTTTTGAATAATTTTTTTCCATGTATTGAATTGCTCCTCTAATTGTGGAGCCCATCTCTACCATCTTGGAATAGGTATGATCAATAAAAAGGGTCTTTTCTCCCTCAGAGTTTATTACCTCTATTAAGATTTTCAAAATTGAGGTATCTCTCCTCATACTCCATCTTAAGTTATTTGGAGCTATGACCTCTCGTCTTCTAAGAGACACTGAAAGTTGGTCCCACCTTTTCACACTAGCAGTCACCACTGAATCAAAACTCTGTCTTGAAAAATAAGTCAAAATAAAAATAATGAGTTTTAACTTCATCGCTTAAATAATCATAGTTAAAATTCTTTCTAATCAATCTAGGGATAGGAAAAGCTGGTCTGATACAGAATCCTATGGTCTTAGCATGATTTGTATACTCCTCAAATCTACTTTTCCATGCTAGTTGATTTTTGAATGTAGAATGCAATGCCCTCAGTTGAACTTCTCCTACATAAAGGTTTATCAAGAAATTATTTTGATCATGATCTCCTATGATCAAATCATGTAAATAAAATTCACAAAGCAAATCCCGCTGATCAGGCTCAACACTATAGAAAATTTCTAGAAATGTTGTTGGCTGTAAAATCTTGTAAGGAAGATGACAAGATATCCTCAAAAGCTACCATCTATAAAATTGTTTAAATAAAAACAAAATATATGTAGGAGAAGGATTCCTACATGCCAAAAGAGATTCCCCTAATTTGCATGCATCCTACAAATTTTCTTCTAAATCTTAGACCTTAGCTTATAATTCTTTCTTTTCATTTTTCAATATTTTATTTGAAGAAGTTACAACTTTGTCTTTATGTTTGAGTATGGAATATTCTTCTTCAATTTGATTTAGCATTTTCAAGGTAGGAATACTTGGATAACTTGTTTGACAACTTTGATCAACAAATACCTTAGGAGGAGAAGGTGCAACATTAGAAGGTGCTTTGGAAGAGATTACCAAACTCTGCAATCTCCTATTCTCCTTCTTCATATTTTCTACATATATCCAGAGGTCTATTTGTTCACTTTCATTTTTATTTATTATTTCTTCTAATCTGTAAACTTTTGCTGCATGATTGGTAGATGTTGTGTACAATTTTTACACCAACAATGAGTTGAGATGATCCTTATTCTGCAATTGACTGATCAAGTCATCAATGTTAGTTGTTTGTTGTTGCTCTAGAGCTTGAGCTTGAGAAAGCTTCAAGGTTAACTACATAATAGGATCACTTAGATTAGATGACTCTCCTTTCTCATTTGTGCATACAATTTTTCTTTTATTCATTACAGTTTCACTTGAAACATGTGGTTGTTCTGCCATACTTGATTCCTCTACCGTGATTGGCTCTTCTCCTAGAATTGGCTCCTCTATTATGATTGGAGAGTTCCTTTCGAAAGGAGTTTCTTCTACATCTACAATTTCAGGGATACTTTAATGTATGAGGGAATGAGATACCTTTTTAAGACTATCCAGAATGTCTGTAGCCTCTTATTCATCTTCATCTTTCAGAATTAATATTTTCCTTCTTTTGGTCACTCTCTGAGCTACACTTAGTTGTCTTTCCTTTTCAACCATCAAACCCTCAGTCTTTTCAAATTCTGTAGCAACCTTTCATTTCAATTTTCTTCTTCTTGACAAGGGAATTGGTTTCACTACATATTCTTGAGGTTCTTGTGGGGAACTTGAAACTACAAGGATTTGAGACCTTGTGATTCTTCTTGAAGAAGAAGAAGAAGGGATTTCTTTTGAAACTATAGTCTGTGATTTCTTCTTTGGAGTTGTTTTCTCAACTGATGCAACAGGTGGAGATGAATTTTCATGTGGTAAATTTGAGGTTTATTGTGTAGGTAATATTAGAATTTGCTATGTTACACTGTTCTTAAATTCCTCCCAGACCTCTTGTCCTTGCTGAAGGAAGTAATGTTGGATAATTAGGTGAATAAGGCCATGGTGCCTAAGAGCAGCATTAGAAGTTGTAGTCATAATTTGAAGGGCACCATATAAGAAAGATGGGAGGTTAATCTTGTAATGAGAGTTTTGCCTCCCATACTTAAGGTGTATTAATATTTTCATGGCTTCTCCTCCTAAAAAATTGTTTTGCCCCTCACAAATGATATACTTCAGTACCCACTTGGCTTCAAATTTCTAGGGTTCAGGAAGTGAATTTTTATGAATCCATTTTGATTTTCTCTTGGAATATATTAGACATAAAGTCACAGTCTACTCATTACCATTAAACTGAATAATTAAATCATTAAATGGAATTCTGCCTGTCGCTCTCATTCCCTCTTCTAGAACTTGTATGATTTGACTTATAATTTGTGTTCAAACATGAATAATAATGACTTTAACAACTAAAAACTTAGGGGTGAGATTAGTGATGAATTATCTTACCATTGTTTCATGGAAACCCTAAATTTTTTTAATGAAAAGTAGCAAGTTATTTGCTCTAAACACTACCATAGAAGCTTTGTCTTTGTGAAGCTTTTCTACATTCGTCGGCTCTGATCTCATTTTTTATCCCATTTCTACTCAAATTTATAGACAACTCTATTTATTTAACTCAGATTAGGGTTTAGACCAGCTTCTATTGAAATCTGTAGGCAACAATCACTAAGGATATGTATAAATGAAATGTTTTATGTGAAACTCTATAGCTTTATGAGTCTATATTTTGACATAATTACTTTATACAGTTTATAACCTCACGTTTCTATGGAGTGTGCCAACTGTTTTGTCAAATTATTTCAAATTAGATGTAATGATGATGTGGCACTTTGATGGTGACAACTATTTATCATTTCATTTATAACCCCTTTATGATGTCCCATCATTATAATTATTTATGATGTAATTGATTGTATCAAAGCTGCATAGGTCATCATGATGTAGACATACACCTTTTCTGTCTTGTTTACATGCTTATCTATTATGGCATGTGTCATGTTATTCCATTTTGGAAGGCTCAAGTTTAGGTCATCTCAGTAGAATAAATCTTAATTAAATCAAAGTTAATTAGTTAACTAAACATAAATAAATAGAATATATGTTGTACTTACTTTTGACCTTAGATTTATCTTTTACTCTCCATTTGTCCTACATAAATAAGTTTGCATGGATTAGTCAACAGGGGTTGAAAGAACAACTTTTATTGCATGGAGAAGACCAATCATAGTGACATGATGAGATACTCTTTTTTTTTTCTTATATATTTATTTTTGCCTTTTGGCTAGCCATTACTGGTTTTCTAGTCAAAGCCCTTTTTGCAATGCATAACCAGCCAACAAGCTGGTTTTTTGGGCATGCATTGTCAAAAGTGTTCCTGGAAGGATTTTCACTATTGATATTTATTTTATTTTTATTTTTATTTTTTTAAGTATGCAGGATCATCAAGGAGTAAGTTCTTTGGAAGAAATAGAGTCCTCTAGAACAACTACTTGATTTGAAGCAGTTTCCCTAGAAGAAGTAGAGTCCTCCAAAAAGGCTACTTGATCTTTTACCTTTTGAATAAATTCTTCTTTATTGAGAGGTTTCTGATAAAGCTTCAATCTATGTCTATTGACTAACATAGCTCTTTTGTTGTCATCAATAGGTATTAGCTTAACAGAACCATTTTCAAAGACCTCCTCAATTTGATAAGGTCCCAACCACCTCATTTGTAGTTTTCCTTTAAACTATTAAAATTTAGAATCAAATAACAGTGCCTAATCTCCTTGTTGAAACTTCCATTATTTGATCTGTGAATCATACCAAACTATTCTTTGATGTTGTACCAATTCAGTTCTTTGTAGTACTTCCATCCTCATCTCATCAAGTTGATTAAGCTGTAAGAGTCTTTCTTTTTGTATTTCTTCTGATTCAATCCCTACTTATATAGTGATTTTTAAAATTTGTAATTCAAATTCAACATAGATTAAGGGATCCTTACCATAAACCAATTTATAAGGTGAAAATCTAGTTGTTGTTTTTCAAGTAGTATTATAGGCCCAAACAGCTTCTAGTACCTTATCTACCTAATCCTTTCTATTGGAATTAACAACCTTGGTTAAAATGGTTTTTAGTTCTCTATTGGTGACTTCAACTTGCCCATTAGCTTGTGGATGGTATGGAGATGTTTTTCTATGTTAAGTTTGATATACTTGCATGAAGTGCTTTATCATGTTTGACATGAACTGTGGTCCTTGATCTGAGACTATCTCCCTTGGAGCACCAAATCTTTGGATGATTTTGAAATATAAGAAATCAGATTTCATCTCTTCTCTTACATGAGTTAATGCTTCCACTTCTGCCCACTTGGTCATATAGTCTGTACATACTAGGAGATATTCTTTTTCTCTGGAAAGAGGATCTATAGGACCTATAAACCCAATTATTCTTTTCTCAAATGGTTCTAAAACTAATTGAGGATGAGGGTGTAGAGGCATCTTTGTTGAAAGAGTAGGCTATCTAATTTTCTGACAAGCATCACAGTGTTTGACATATCTTTTTACTTGCTGATGAAGGTGAGGCCAATATTACCCTGCTCCTAGGATTTTGTGTATGGTTGTTTGAGTTGAGTAATGACCTCCTCTTGGTTCATCATGACAAGCTCTGATGATATCATAAGCTTCAATATTTGTCACACACTTGTGAAACACATGGTCAGGACTAAGTTTGAATAGCATTCCGTTAATCTATTTAAAAGAAGATTTTTTTTTGATTAAATGTTTCTTTTCTTTTTCTGAAAATTGCAAAGAAAACTTCTCTGTGGTGAGGTAATTGGCTATATCAACAAACCACAGATATTTTGATGAAATAGCAAATAGTTGTTCATCTAGAAAGTCATTTTCCACCAATTCTTTCTCACCTATAGTGTTCATTCTTGACAACAAATCAGCAACCATATTAGACTTCCCTAGTTTATCTATAATAGTAACATCAAATTCTTGTAAGAGCAACAACTATCTAATAATCCTACCTCCCACAATTGGTTTATTGGTAAGATATCTAATAGATGAATGGCCTATATAGACAAATACCTTGTAGCCAATTTTGTAGTGTCTAAATTTGTTAATTGCATAGACTACAGCTAGGAATTCCCTCTTAGTTATGGTGTAGTTTCTTTCAGCAAGTGTCATATTTTTACTAATATAATATATAGCATACATGTTATCCTCTTCATCCTTTTGTCTAAGGACTTCTCCTATTATTGTATTGGAAGCATATGTATATATATATGGAATGGTTGAATCCAATTTGGTCCTCTCAATACTGGAGCAGTAATGAGTTTAGCTTTGATGGTCTCAAATGCCTATTGGCAATGATTACTCCATTCGAATGTACTATCTTTTGTAAGTAAGGCAAATATAGGGGCAACTATTTGGCTAAAAGTATCTATGAAGTATCTGTAGTAACCAACATGTCCCATAAAACTCTTAATTTTAGTTTGTGTTTGTGGGATGGGTAAGTTGGAGATTATTTCAAACTTCTTTGGATCTACTTCAATACCTTTTGTAGAAATATGGTGTCCCAACACTATTCCTTCATCCATCATCAACAAATATTTTTCTTGGCTCAAAGATAATTGATGTTCTTCACATCTGATCAATACTCTTTCTAAGTTGGTAAGAGCCTCATCATAAGTTCCACCATGAATGGTGAAATCATCTATATATACTTCAACACAATCATTTGTAAGGTCAGAGAATATTGTCAGAACTGCTCTTTGGAAGGTTGTGGAAGCATTACAGAGTCCAAATGGGAGTACTCGGTAAGCAAAAGTTCCCCAAGGGTAGGTAAATGTGGTTTTATCTTGACTTTTAGTTGTCACCATTATCTGGTTATACCCACTAAACCCATCCAAAAAAGAAAAATATCTTTTTCCTGCCAAGTTGTCAAGAACTTGATCAATGAAAGGTAGAGAAAAATAATCTCTTAGTGTTGTTTTTTTCAGTTATCTATAATCTATACATACCCTTAATTTTCCTTTTTTCTTGGGTACAATTACCAGGGGTAAAACCCATTGGCTATCTGAGATGGGGTAAATAAACCCAACTTCTAGAAATTTTTAGATCTCTATTTTGACTATCTCCTTTAATGCTAGGTTTATTCTTCTTTGTGGTTGTCTGCCCAGTTTGACAGATTCCATGTAAATGTGATGAGTGCATATGCTGGGGTGAATTTTTTTTGTGTTGGTATAATCCCAAGCAAAATCCTTGGTATGTCTTTCCAATACTTCAAAGAGTTGATCTTCTTCTTCATTTGTTAACCAACTTTTGATGTTCAAAATTTTTCCAGATAATACAATGATTGATTTTGTGCCTGGGTATTTGGATTCTATTTGCTTGAATTCACTAATCAATGTGTTTAGAGGATATGGATGAGGAAGCAACTTATAAAACATGGTTACATTATCAACAAACTCTTCTCTAGGAGGAATCAATCTTGCTAAAGAACAATGAAATGCATCTAAGAAATGAGTTTGCTGTTATTTTGATTATTTCCCCACACTTTCCTAAATCAATCCATGATCATATGGTGAGAAAACAATAGAAGAAGTAGAAGTGGAGGTTTCATAATATTTTGTTTGACCCAAGAATCCTAAACTGAGGCAGTCTGTAGTTTTTGGACTGGCAGAGTCCGTAGATTCTGGGTATATGTCTTCATTCAAATCTTCTAAGTGTTTTTTAACTATGATCATAACTAAGGAGAAAATGTTGTCTGATGTGTTGTCTGGTTCGTCCACCCAAAGTTCTTATATGTGATTTGTTGATGGTTTTGCAGGAGGATCCAAAGAGATGCATTTGGATTTTAACCCATTATAAATAATCATGTCTCCTGACCTACAATCAATTAATGCTGCTATAATAGCCAACCATGGTCTACCTAAGATTATGAGATATCCTAGATTCTTTATTTTAGGTTGCAAGACCATGAAATCTATTGGATATTCTTAAGACTCTATTACAACTTCAACATTTTCTATAGTCCCTTCTAGTTTAGTTACATATTGGTCTGTCATTTAAAGAATGGTAGTTGTGGGTTGCATTCTCATAAGAGATAATGTATGGAAAGTATCAGTTGTCATAACATTAATTGTTGCTTCCAAATCTACCAAGATGTTAGAAATTTCTTTACCTCTGATTGTGACTGTGATCATTGGGCTTTTTAGATCTGCATATTTTGGAACTAATAGTTTTCCTACTAATAAATCATCAACTTTTCTGTCAACATGAATGGTTTTTGGATATTTTGCTTTCTTCCAAGGTGTCTTAACACAATTTTTTTTTTATCTTGTTCAATTCAGGTATATCCCTAATAGCTTGTAGTAGGGGTACCTCAATATTGATCTTTTAAAACTCATGGACCAAGTTTGATTCTAGTTTAATATCAATTTCTTTGAATCTTTTAGGAAAATGAACTACTGGTGTAGTAGTGTTTTCTTTGTTTGTTTCAGGGCTCATTTTGATTTTGACTTCTCTAGTGTTTAATTGAGATGATTCAATTTTTTTTTCATTAGGTATCTTAGAAATAAGAACTGGAGGTTTTTGTATAATTTTCCGTGATCTTAAATGTATGTCCGAACAATCAATAGCTCTAAAATTCATTATCTCTTCCTTTTCATTAACATAAACAAGTGTTGGTTGTTTATTTTTTAGATTTTTTATTGGTTGTGTAGGCATTGAGGGTTGATTGATTTGTCCTTATTACTGAATAATTGGGAGTGGCATTATAGTTTGCTATTGAAGTGGTCTTTTTGGTTGGATGAATAGTTGTTATGGGTTCCACTACGGATTCCATTATTGATATTGTTGTGGCATCCATTGCTGCTATGGTACCCATTGTTGTTGTGGCTATGACACCATCCATGGGGGTGTTGGCATCCAATCTTGTCCTACCCATGGATTTTGGATTGATGGAATTTAGGGTTGATTCTAAAAAAGTGAAGGAACTAAAACATTCCATAGTGTCATCCATGGATTAACTGGGTTTCTTGCATTAAACTGTCCTTGAGCCTGGTTTTATGGGGTAAAGTTTTGTCTCTGGGTATAATGTACTTCTTCAGTGGACTAAACTTGTGTTTTCATTTGATTTTTTAAAATAGGCAGAAGGGTGCAATGTTTGGTATCATGGTTTGTTGTATCACATATCCCACATGATGAAACATTAGTTTTATCTAGGGGGTAATATCTAATGGTATGTTTTTGTCTGCACTTAGGATAGCAGATTGCTAGGGGTTCTGTTGCATTTGCCTTAACTTGAAGGCCATCCAAATTACTATTTAGTGTAACCAAAATATCTATCTTTAGATTGGAAAATTATTCCATTAGCTTACCTACTTCATTAGATTTCCCAAACCTTTCTCTCCCAATTTTGGGTTTTGTTTGAGAGTAGTTGGTATAAAACTCAAAAATTTGATTGAAAGCCAACTTATTTATATCTCTTCCTCCCATCAGATTTAAGGCATCTCTAGTATATTCGTCCAACCCTTTTAATAAAACCAATTTATGAACTTCTTCAGTGAGTGGATAATTGCTTATTTTATGAGTGAACATGAATCTATCCAAATAATTCTCTAAAGATTCATTCTCATTCTATTTGATTTTGAAATAATTGTCTTTTCTTTCTCGCACTTGACAGTAATCTTGATACTTCTTTAAGAATTTTGTCTCCATGTCATCCCATGTTCTGATAGAATCGCTAGGTAAACCCATAAACTATCTCATAGCTGCATCTTTAAGTGTAGAGGAAAATAATTTTAATTTCTAGCTATCTGTTATGTAATCATAGGTTTGACATAGCACCTTAAACTCAAACAAAAATTGATCAAGATCTTCTGTAGATCTTCACCAAAAATTTGGCAGATTAGCTGGTGAAATATTTTTCATGGGAGTTTGATCATTACGATATGCAACAATAGGAAAGGAAAAAGTCCTTCCTGGTTGTGCAAGTTGTTGATTTTGTGGATTTTGTTGGAAAGCCATTATTTCTTCTTTTGATGATGTTTCAAAGCTAGGATGATCTTCTCACTAAATATCTTTGGTATCAGTTATGGGTTATTCAAAGTTCTCAAAATTTTCTTCAGCTATGGATTTTTGAAATGCTTCTTCTAAGTCCTTGGCAATTTCTTAATAATGGCTTCCTGCAAGAGATTAATCCTGAGGAATTTGTCCTATAGGGCTTGCTTGTGGCAATGGCCTGGTTTCTATCCAAGTTCCTGAAGATTCTTGCAGATAGGTTTCACTCGTAACTTCTGGTTCACTACTCAGAGATGTTGAAGGAGTTTCAACTTGTGTTCTTGGTAGGAATTTTAGGATGAATCATCCTTTAGAGTCTCTAGGATGGTACATCAATTTATTGAATTTTTTTGGGATTTTATGGTTTTTACATTTTTTTTCTATTTTTTTGGGATTTTATGGTTTTTACATTTTTTTAATTATTATTGAAGAGTTGTAATTATACATTGATGCACATTGACAGAGGTTATTGTGTTTTTGGATAAGTTGAATTTAAAATGTTATAATTACAATCTTTATTAAGTTTTCAGATTCTCATGATTTAGAGATTCGTAGTTATATTGTAATATGAATTGTTATCATGATTGCACATGATTACTTTAATTATCTATGTTAGACTCTCGGGAAGTAGTCTACTTTTGCATATGTGTTTATCTTTAAAAAAAAATTACGTTTTCCTAGTAGATCCCAGTGGGGATGTTACATATTTTCATTATATAATTTGATTTTATACATTGCTAAAGTTCATGAATGAGACATAATATTTTAAAGTTACAGGTAACAAACAATGCCATATTCAGACAAGTTGGATTTAATGTTTTCCATTGTGAGGCAATATTTTGAGCAAAGCCTAATTTTTTTTATAAATATTCACTGCTCTGCTGGGTGGTGTGTTGGATCATTCATATGGTGGAAAAATTTAATCTTCCCCATGTCGATGGTTTCAATCTACCTATCAATAGTGATATGCCTATTATTTGTAGCAATATAAATGCATTATTACCATTAAGTGGGCAATTCTGATGTCAATAAAAGTGAAGTGTAGATGCATCATCATGTAGACTCTCATAGGGAAGACCATCACCACATAATTAATCCTCTAGAGCCTAGGGTTCATCATTAAATCTCTCAAATTTATCTACATCAAAATCTCATGAGTGAGATATACTGTTTTAAAGTATGTAGGTAGAAAACAATGCTACATTTGGGCAAACTGAATTTAATGTTTTCTATTGTGAGGCCTTATTCCACTTGAAGCCCAAAACATTGACCCTTAATTTACCTACATAGTCTGATCTAGATGACTTACAACATGATTCACTACAAACAATCTAATCTCAAATTGCATATAAATCATTCTATATGTCCTCCATGAGACTAATTAATGATATATTGGTAGACCTAGGACTTAGAAACTCTTTTGCAATCTCCCATGTTCTTAGACACAATTTGTCTATCATTATCATTTACATATTAGATTAATTCATTTGTATTGATACTCAAATTTTCCTTTAATTGACAAAAATAAATGATAAAATCGCAAGTGTATGAATCTTAGTCATAATAAACAAATTCAAGACTTTACATGCCCTTCACCCATTGCAAATGGGTCTGCAACTTACATAGAGGTGACATATTTGATTAGTCATTTTCTATTTTCAAGGGTGGACAATAATTATTTTCGTTTGTTGCATCGATAATAATTACACCTCCAGAGATGATTTTTATGCCTCTACCTTATATCTTTCATTGCACATTTTCAAGTTCATTCCCATGTGTGAAACAAAAATCTATTTGAGCATATCCTTATTTCTTATTATCCCAATCGTGTCCTCTGCATAGACTAATTACTATGTTTTCCATTTAAATTACCTCCTATGATACGTTCATTACTTGAGCCACCTTCTCCTCTAGACTAGTCATTGTAAACTCATAGCTCAGGTGAATGCTCAAGAACTTAATTCTTATAGCTTACAATAAATAAATCAATATTATCACTAGGCATAATTGATATCAAACCTAGGTCCATTTTTAAGAATTCTATGAGGATTACACAAAAGAGTGTAAACTGATAGTGTTGTCTCATGTGAAACCCATTATTGTTGACCCCACTTGGAGGGGAATGGCAAAGCTATACAAAACATGAAAGCGATGAAAAATTTCAAGGTGAGGTAGGTGGTGATGGTGATAGCCAATGATAGGGTATTTCAAGTGATGAACTTGTATAAAACTGACCAGACAGATATGCAAAGTTTAGTGACATGTCACATATGTGAATGCAATATGTAGCTTCCACGAAATTGTTTAAAATACTCACTACATGAATAAAACAAGCATCATCTTAATGAACACAAATGTCTCTTTGAGGTATTTTTTCAACCATATATTGTTATGATAACCATATGTTTGAGATTTTTTTGTTGGGTTAAAGAGTTTGAGAAAGTCCTTTCAAAATCCTTTTTGTTTGGATTGTGCATGATTATGATGTGAAGGATCAGAGTGTCATAGTGCTTGGAGAGATCATGTAGAATTTGGTATGGATTTGAATCCTCGTCCAACAAACTACCCAAAATTGTTTGTGCTTATGGCCCTTGCAAAAAATATACCTTTCTTCCATTCACCAAATAAAGATAAATAAGTACTATAGACATAATTTCGTGATAGACCATCTCCTATACGAAAGGTTTCTTTAATGTATTCAAATAATAATATGAGATCTTGTTCTCCCCATTGCCTCAAATAATAAAATTTAAAAACTAATATCTAATAAAATTATACTATATATATAATATTTAATAATATTATAAATATATCTCTTTTGAGAATGTTTGTATTCAACATATATATAGGGAAGGGAATCAAATTGTTGACTGGTTCGTAAATGTGGGAGTGGTTTCTCACAATTTCAATAAATAAGAAAGAAAGCAGGACATGTCTGATGCTATTTTATAAAATATTCAAAGGGAGGATATTAATCACAACTAGTATGGACTTTTGTAATAACAATAAAAGGGAAACTATCAACATTAATCCTAAAGTGAGGTCCTTGGGACACATGTCTTGTAATCATATTATTGATATGGATGATGTTTTTAATGTCTTAAAGGGTAATCATGATAATATGGATCTCCATATCATTGATTATGGAGTGGTTGATGCCCAGGTGTTTCAAGTTATGAGTGTCTTTATTATCTGCTATGTTTACTTGAGATGAGCCTATGAGATTGCTTTCAAGAAAATGGATATTGATGTTGGTTGTAGTAAGGACAACCCAAGAGCTAAGAAGAGATCAAATTTGTTAAGTACTATTCAATCCTGAGCCAAGATGGGAGGAGACTTATGTAGAGTAGAGTCATCCTTAAAGGATTCTTTGAATAAGAGATCGAATAGTGGGGAGTCTTTTAGGAAGGATGTTTTTTTTTCCAATTTTATTTAGAGGATTCAAGGCTATGACCCACATATCTCAATTGAATTCACCAATATTTGGGATAACATAGTGGTTCATATGTGAGGTATGTGCATGGAAATTTTAGAAGAGATTATTGGCCATGTGACTAGCATGAATAAGGATGGTTTAAAATATTACAATTCTATGACCATATATAAGGAGGATAAGGCAAATTTTTTGAAAGGAGAGGAGCAACTAATTGAGTTTCAAGGGGGATATCTTTGGGATGAGTGTTCCCTCATCCTTTTGATGAAGTGATCAATCAAGTAACGAAATTCATTATGCTCTAAGGAAAGTATAAAACTATGTTTGCATACCACTTTGCTTTATTAAATCACTCTAGACACCATGTTTCCATGAGTTTGCCTTTTTACATTTTGCTTTCTCTGGAAAATTATGTTAAAGAAGTCCAAATGGGTAAAAGGGCTTTTCCTCCACACCAGGCAATTATATTCCTTTTGTTCAATTTTGCTAACTCACAGAAGCGGGGTCTTTATCTAGGGTTTAAATTCTTGCATACGGATGGTAAGAGTGCCAAAAAAGCTAGTTTGAGAAGTGGGGATAAGGGAAAATAGTCCCAAGGGATAGTTAACAAGATGTTTGAGAAATATAAGGAAAAAACAAAGGTAGGCCTTGTTAAAGACATGGATAGAGTCGGGGACAATACCACATCTTTTGCAGAGAAGATAGAGGAAGTGGTTGTAGGTCTCCATTTTTTACAAGGTCAGAGCCTTGAATTCAAGAGAAAATGACTGGTTGAGGCAAAGTCTAAAGGTAAAAAAAATGTGAATGATGAGTTTGATGAGTTTGTGGTGGATGAAAATAGTCATGATAAAATGAAGTCCACAATTGACATTCTAGAGCTTCATAAAGGTGTTATTTGGTGGTTCATGAAGGATAATAAACTAATCAAGGAATCCCTTAACATCATAAAGATGCAAGTTGATGATAACAAAGAATATTTGAAGGAAGTTACGATAGAATTTAAGAGGTTAGAGGAGAAATAAATTATATTAGAAAAGGATAATGAGATGATAAAAAACAACCTAGGGACCCCGATTCAGTTCGGTAAGGCAACAATTGAGAATTGTTTTAATAGCTTGATCAATCTTAAATAGGTTCTCAAGAGGAAACAAGAGGAATCTAGGTTGAACAAATTCAGAAAGAAGGCCAAAGTTATTATTAAAAATAAGGAAGAAGACCTAAAAATAAAAGGTATGGATCACATGGAAATGGTGTTGAAACACATGGTTGATACTTGGAATGATGCCCTTATCAATCTTTCTAATTAGGTGGTTGGTGTTGTCATTCGAAACATGCACTAGTGGATGCTCTGTGACATGGGGAAGCTTGGCGGTGGGGTGTTGAGTGTGAAGGCCTTACACAGGGTGAAAGAGTATAAGGCATTGAGCATGGAAGTATTATCACTTAGCTACGTATGTGAGCATTGGTTGTCTTGTCACAATGATGGGAACATCCCCAAGATGTGGGACCTTTGTGCTTCTTGGGACGAGCCTCTGGAGTAGGCCAAATTCATTCTATTCTAAATGCATCTAGTTTAAGACCAACATGTAGGTCTAAAGAGAAGAAAGGTAAACTAACGCTAATCTAAACCTAGGATCTTTGAGAGAAAAAGGGAGGGAGAAGGTAAGAGATGCTGAAATTAAAAGGTGATGCACCCAGAATAGAGCGAGCACTCCTACTACTATAAACACAATACAAACTCTTGAGAATAAGATAATATCACACATATTTTTCCAAGTCATGCTACATGCATAAGTATTTCATATAGAGGCATGGAAATGTAATGTGACATTGAGAGGGATGAATATTATCCTCAGACAAAGCCTACATAGACCCTGGTGTGCATAGGATATGACTTGCAAGTGAGTTTTGAGTTTAATGAAGAGGTATTGGAGATGAATGATAAATGAGAGGGGCAAAAATTACCCACAGATAGAAATCAACAAATACAAATAACACATAGATCATCAGAATAACAGAAGGAGGTGAACTTAATTCTCATTAATATGCACGGTCTAGATAATACAAGTGCTCATTGAGGGCAATTTTAACAACGTATGGTTGCTAAAATGTGTCGACCCTTTTAAAATGAAAGAACCAGGCTTTTATAGTGTTCAAGTCTATTTTACATTAAATGTGCCACTTAGGGTGGTGGATATATCATTAAATTATTTTACGGTGTTGTGGCCATGCTTATTGAAGTCTATTCGGTGATTGGATCTGAAGTTGGTGGCAGGATCATTTCTGGATACATGCATAGGGGAATGGAAGATTTTCTTGATAGAGTCAGAGAGTGGCATGTACTCAAGTCTCAAAGTCTGATAGCTGCTTCTGCATTTAATTATTTTGACAATGCCTCGATCTCCTCTCAATGGCCTTCAACTCCTTTCTTTATATCTAACAGCTATTCAGCATGTGGCACTTCTTAACCAATCTCTGATGTGGTACTATAGGGACACGTGTCACCTTGATAGGCTCTCAGAGGAGTCTCTTGTATTTTAGGTAGGAGCAATGCAGACATGACATGTAGAAGACTGGTGCTTCTCTTAGGCAACTGAGAACCTCTTTTTGTTTGAGCAAGCATCGATCTACCATGTGGCAATGGTGGAAGGGACCCTTTAGATGAGGGTGCACATGAAGATCAAAGATCCAAGGCACTCTGGTGATATTAATAGCTACTTCTTATACTAAATTCCTTACTCGGCCACCTAAAACCTAGGTGTCTCGTATCTTGAATTTGTGTGCCTTTTGACTTGTGTGGCATAAAATCTTGCATGTGGGTGCATATTAAAGCTTTATGCAGGTGTGAGTTATCATTTATTTTATGTGTAAACTTGTTCCTTCATATTTGAGCTTGGGCACAAATAAGAAGTTTCTACACTTAATTTACTTAGAATGCTCAGGGCCTCTTAGGTGCTATATATCTCTATAAGCCTTCAAAATCCCTACACCAACTTGGGGGTGACTTAAAGAGTCAACACTTCTGGTGACCTTTGTAAGTTGCTTTCTTGCTAATCGAGAATCCAATAGCCTTTGAATGATCCATTAGGCACAGAGTCTTTGGAATTTTTAGCTCTGGAAAGAATTTAGATTCACCTAACAAAACAATAACTACACCAAAGGCACCTAGAGGAAAAGACCTAAGATAAGAAACATTGCACATAAGCGTTTGTATAAATTAAAACTAATCTAAATTAAGGTGCTTTAGGGAAATGAAAAACATCCACTTTACTTATTTACACATATATACAAGAGTCAATGGTGATAGTGCTTAAGATGAATCCCACTGATCGGGATAGGTAGCTCTTCTCCACTCAATCTAGCAAGTTTGAAGGCGTTAGATGGCTTTTAGTTGGTTATGGTATATGAACCACTCCATATTGCATCAAACTTAGTGTGCCTTCCAACCTTTACTCTATCTGCATCCTACTTGAGCACTAAGTCTCCCTCTCAAAAACTCCTGTCACCTATTTTCTTGTCAAAGATAGCTTGCACTCTAGTTACTTCGATCTCCATTACCTCAGCTAATCTTACTTCAAGGGGATCATTTTGGAATAGCTTTAACTAATGCGTGAGTTCCAATGAAGGAAACTCAAAGGATGCTGATAATCTGTCCTCCCTTCCATAAACTAGCATGAAAGGTGAATTTCCCAACACTTTCTTGGGTATTGTCCCTTTCTCCTTTCCTTATTTCCTCCATTTCTCCTATTAGATTATTGGATATTGTCTAGAACTATTGTAATGAACATAATAGAAACACCTATAATACATGCAATATATAATAGGATGAAATATTAAAGGAATTAAATGCATAGATTTATTCCAATGAGCATTACTACCTCTTTAGATTAATATAGCTGAAATTCACTAATATAACAATAATAAATATCTTCCAAAATTTATTACAACTTCCTTGCATAATAATGAAGTAAAAATCTGTTACAACTTCCTACAGTTACAATCTTTGACATATATTAAAAATAAACTACTTAAAATAGTCATACAACTATGACAGTGATGCACGGGCTGTTGACAAAACATCATCTGACCATCCTCAAGTTTCTCCTACATTAAATCAATGCCTACAAGAGCATCATTAACAACAGACCTTCACAACCCTACCAACATAGATCCATGGACAATGTAACCATGATCAGTCCATAGAATAATTCTGAGCTTAGTGTGCCAAGCTTGCTGGTTATCCTCCAGAGTCCTTTTTATGATGTGAATCAGGTTCTTATTCATGGACTCATCTAGACCATTACCTTGAGGGAAATAGTTTGATGAGGCACTCAAGTAGATGTTGTACTTGATGACCCACTCACTGATCTTGATTCCAAGGAAAGCCAATACATTATCAGAGATAATGGTGGCTGGAACACCAAATCTTGTTACAATGCCTTCATAGAAGTTAAGGACGGATGTCTCATTAGCCTCCTTGAGTGAAATCTCTTATGTCCATCTTGTGAAATAGTTTATTTCTATGAGAATCCACTTGTGCCCATCACTTGAAGGTGGGTTAATCATGCCTATGAAATCTAGGCCCCACTGCACAAAGGGTTGGTCAGCTTGTATTGGGCATAGTGGTAAGGCTATGAGCCTTTGTTTGCCTATGAAAAAGGCACATTTCTTGTAATTTCCCAATACATGTGTACATCTTTGAACAAAGTTGGAAAATAAAAGCCATCCCGCATGATCTTCATAGTAGTGGTCTTAGGCGAGTAATGGCCTCTTGCAAGGCCATCATGGAATTATTGAAGAATTTTGCTTGTTTGATCTACTTCAACGCACCTTAGGAGGACTCCATTGAGGTCCTTTAAAAAGAGTGCACCTTATACAAGCACATAGGGAATGGACTAGAACTAAAAATGTCTATAATTGGCCTTATCAGGGCCAGGAGGATATGCATTATGTTGAAGGAAAGTCTTCATATCCTTTACCCAGTCATTTGTAGCTTCTTTATTTATGTACCCTTCCTTGTGCAACACTAAGATCACATTATCCTCTGGTCTCGTTGCTTTCACTAGATGATCATAGAGTCCCTTCCCTTGCACCAGCTTGGTGACCTAAACATCCACATCATATTCCATCACCTTCATGATCCAACTAGCTCTTTTCTCGCTGATGTCCTTGCTAAGCAAAAACTCTTTGATACTTGTGTGTATGACCATTAGTTGGATCTTGTTCTTAGATAGAATATGCCTTAATTTATTCAGAGCTCTCACAACTGTGAGTGTTTACTTCTCTATGAAACTATATCATAGCTCATAATCCTTCAGTGCCTGGCTGAAGAAGGCAATTGACTACTCTAGTTGTTTATTATTTTACTACATTAGGATGGTCAAGATGCCTTTAGCTCCATCGAATGCATACAGGATAAAATCCTTGCTATAGTCTGGGTTGACAAAGGTAGGAGCTTGCACAATGGCATGATTGATGGCTTCAAAACTTTCCTTTCCCTTGTGTATCTAAATGAATGTAGCATTCTTCTTTAACATCATAGTGAGGGGGTTGAGTAGGATAGTGAAACCAGGCACAAACCTTCTCACAAAGTTGATTCTCCCCAGAAAACTTTGGAGACTCTTCTTGTGGCTTGGAAGGGGAAGAGATGAGATAGCCTTGACTCGCTCTAGATCAATTGCAAGTCCCTTTTTAGAAATGATGTTCCCAAGGAGGGCTCCTTTATGAACTATGAAGATACATTTGCTAGGGTTTAGAGATATTCCAAACTCATGAGATTTTTGAAAGACCTGCTCTAGATGACCCAAGTGATCCTCTATGCACTTAGAGAAAATGGTTATGTCATCAAGGTAAACCAAGATGATCTTATTGATGAGATATTTGAATAACATATCCATTGCTCTTTGGAAGGTCACACCTGCATTTGTCAAACTGAATGGCATGTGCTAGTATGCAAAGGTTCCTCATTTAGTGGTGAACATAGTTTTGTATCAATGTAATCTTGCACCTGAATCTGGTTATAGCATCAGTAACCATACAATAATGAGAATCTCTTCGTGCCTATGAACATTTGCAATATTTTCTCCATAGGAGGGAGAGGATAATGGTCTTTAATGGAGGCCTTATTTAGGTCCCTAAAGTCCACACAGAGGTGAATCTCCCCATTTTTCATACGCACCAGGACTAAGTTAGTGACCCATGAGGAGTGTTTGATCGAAAGTATTATGCTATCCTTAAAGAGCTTGGAGATCTCCTTGCACATTAATGGCTCAAACTTCAGATTATAGGCCTCTAATTTTGGTGCATTAGTTGTGCGCTAGGATATAACTCAATCATATATTGTGCTAAGCTTGGGTTAAAACCTCTTAAATCCTTGTGGCTCTATGTGAAGATATCATCGTATCTTCTACTAAGTTGAATAAAGCTTTCAATCTCTAGTGCAGAGTAAACCTTACGAGCCTTAAGAGCTTTTCCTTCTAAAATTATCATGGGTGTCGAGATATCTTCTTTGGATATCATTTTGTTCGTCTCTCCTTTGAATTGGTCATCAGAATTGAATATGTTTTCTAGGGTGACTAGCCCTCTTACAACTTATTTAATTTTAATTAGACAATTTGAACTTCATATTGGGCTTGCAGCTAAACCTGGTTCATGACACAAAACTCTACCTCATCCTGTAGGTAGTTGATGATTTTCTCATCACTCTTGAACAGTTCCTAATTTTCCATGTTGTTAGAACTGTCAGTCTGACCACGAGCTTGACAAGTTGTTCGAACTCTTTCATTATGTTGCATGGAATGTCATACTGTGCACCTATAGTCATAAGCCTATCTACATCAATATTTTGTGCTCTTGGTAAGGAAATGATGTTGAACGCATTGAAGACTTCTATCAGATCCCATCCTCTATGTTTATTATCGCCTCATATTCAACTTGGTTGACAACTAGTTGACTATCACCCAACGCTTTGATTCTTTTCTTCTATGCAAGTTGAAGGACTTGGATTAGCGCCTCATATTCAACAACATTATTCATGCAAGCAAACTTTAATCTAAAGAGATGGAAGTATTTTTATTTTTGGGGTGACACAAATATGACACTAGCTCCTGTACCATTCCTACTTTAGGAGCCATCAAAGTACAATTACCATGTACCTTCTGGGTCCTCATGTGCTTTCATGAGCTCAGGCATTGTAGAATTCTCTTCCATGATGCAATATGTGCCTAGCCCCATTTCTGCATTATCATATGGGTCATACTCAAAGAGTTCATGTGCCCATTCATCTAGTATATTGTCTAGGAATTCCTCAAGAGATGTCATGGTCTTATGGAGAATAAGATCCTCCTTATCAAACATCACACAATTATGCTCAACTGGGCTAGGGGAGTATGGCTAAACATGGATTTTGAATATAGGTTTTATCCTGATAGTCACTTTGGTCCCATATCTAGTTCTCAATAGCATATGTGACCAATCTAAAGATAAATACCCACCCATTTTTGTCGTTAAGTCTCTCGAGAGGCAAATGGCAAAGTAGGGAAGCAAGTTAATGACTGTGATATCCTTTACAATAGAGAGGCTTGGGCACACATGCAATGTAAGATTTAGGCCCTTGATTATACCTACAACTTTGAATATCATACCATCTAACTAAACTAATCCTTTTGAAATAGGGGTGTATGCAATTCAAAGCGTATCTACGATCTTCTTTGGTATTACTGGGCTGCTTGTGCCAAAGTCGATCATGCAATTATGTACCAAGTGATGTTTGATGATTAGGGAGATGTAGAATGGAGGCAAATTATTGGTATTTTATACCTGTACTACTTATAATTTTATCTATCATAGATTATTAGAGGTAGCAGACATTGATTGGGGGGTTCGACACTCCTAAAAAAATTTTAGTGCATTTTGTAGCAAATTCTATTGAGACAAAATAGTGAGTGCATCCTACATTATGACATTGAGGCTCATCTTCTTCATTTTTTCTACTATATTGAAGTTAACTTGAGATCCCTTTGCTTGCCTCTTGGTGTTGGTGCACTAACTTAAGATGGTCCCTCCATTTGCATTATCTTTTTTGGGTGCAAAGGTTGTGCAGGTGCCTTGGCTTGCACACCTATGTGATTGACTTGGGTACTGAAGGTAAGGGCATTAAGGCTGATGTGGCCTCTTCTGTAGCTCTCTTTTTGAATATTGTATTGAAAGCAACTAGAGTGATACTTCCACCAGGTGTACTACTTTGATTTACATAGCCGAAATCTTTCTCTTTCCAGTTGATGAAAGCAGACCCATCCTATGGGTGAGCTGGCACTTGGACCTCCTCCATTTGTGTAGCTATGATGCTCATTTGCTCTTGTAACTGAGGCATGTTTTGCACCTTGAATGTTTGATTTAGGTTCCCATTTGTGTAAGGAGCTTAATCGTGTGGTTGGTTGCATGGGAAGCACCACTCATAATATTATGCTAGACTATTCTATACTAGAACAAGGGCTTTAGAGGTGCTGATAGCATTATCTTTCTACGCATAAGGTGTGCTATTATATGTGATCTGGTTTTGCATTTGCATGTTGCCTTGGTATGGAGGTCTATTTGACTAGTATTGTTGAGTGAACTGTTGATGATGTCTAGGGTATTGTGTTTTCTACCTTTTGAGCGCAACTAGTTCATTCCCAAAAGTTTGTAATAACATTTTCACTTCATGCAACTCATTAGAAGAAGTGTCATATGGAGTAGGTAGGCTCACTATAGTAAGGATAGGCACTAGCATAGGTTGTACAACTACTTGATTAGGGAGTTGGTCTACAAATATGGGCATAGGGGGTCTGAGCACAATCTTTCCTACTTCAATCAAATTTTTTTTTACACGCACTGCCACTTCATAGGCATCAAGGAGGACCATGCCTCCCATGGACTAAATCATCACCACTATATCATTGTTAAGAGCTTATAGGAAATATAAGAATGGAATGTTAGGGGATGGCTTACACAAAGCTGGGATTCTATCCCAGACCCTTTGGAGTCTAAAGTTGAAATCAACCAACATTTCATGTGATGCTCGCTTTATAGTCATGAACTATTCCATCAAGGACAAGTGATCACTATGATCTTTAAACTGCTTGCATAATTATTTGTCGAGCTCATCCTAGTTATGAATAGAGTTTGGTTGCAAGCCCTAATACCATTAAAGAGATTTTCCCTTAAAGGAAGAGGCTAGTAACCTGACTATAACATTGTCCTGGGAGACATTGTACATTGAGTAGATATTTCTAATGTCCTAGATATGCTTCATATGGGAGGTTGAATTCTCACCCATGAAATAGGATAAGATTTTGAGAGTGGACACTATAATGTCATTGTACTGCACTAGGACTAATGGACTGACTTTATTGAAAGGCACAAACACTTGATTCGTTTACAACATTATGAATGGAATGGGGAATAGATCTCACCTTCTTGCATAAAACCTTCTAAACGGAGGCATAGACTGTGCTCTAGGAGGCAACTGGCTTGTGCTACATCTTTCAATAGGGGACAAAGATATTCTGACTCTCCTTCTTCTTGAGGGCATTGGAAACTCACTAAAATGGAAATTGATGCCTCTTGTAGATGATCTTGTTCTTCTTGGCATGTAGGTAAGGGGCTGATCTTTATGGACCAAAGGTGTTTAGAGTCACCAGGTTTTCTCATTGAGTGTCTGCTATACTTATTAACTAAAGATAACACCAATTCCATAGCTTTTATTTACATGGTCCCACTGGGCATGTCATAAATTTTTATCATTCAAAACGTGCACTTGTGGATGCTCCACTATGCGAGAAAGCTTGATGGTGGGAGACTGAGCATGAAGGCCTTGCATTAGGTGCAAGAGTCTAAGGCATGGAAACATAGGTATTATCGCTCAGCTACATGCGTGAGCATCAGTTATCTTATCGCAATGATGGGAACGTCCCCAAGGCATGAGACCCTTGCACTCCTTAGGATGAGCCTTCGAAGTAGGCTAGATTCCTTCTATTCTAAATGCACCTAGTTTAAGACAAACATGCAGGCCTAAATAATAGAAAGGTAAACTACCACTAATATAAACCTAGGATCTTTGAGTGGAAAAGGGAGGGATAAGGTAAGAGATGCTGAAAGTAAAAGGTGATGCACCCAGAATAGAGCGAACACTCCTACTGTCATAAACATAATGCAATTTCTTGAGAACAAGATAATATCACATAGATTCTTCCAAGTCACTCTATATGCATAAGTATTTTGTATAGAGGCACGAAAATGTAATGCGACATTGAGAGGTATGAAGATTATCCATAGATAAAGCCTACGTAGACCCTGGTGCGCATAGGATATGACCTGGAAGTGAGTTCCAAGTTCAATGAAGAGGTGCTGAGGAGGAATGACAAATGAGAGGGGTGAACATTACCCATAGACAAAAATCAACAAACACAAATAACACATGGATTGTCATAATAACAGAAAGAGGTAAACTTAATTCTCATTAACATGCACGGTCTAACCAATACAAGTGCTCATGGAGGGCAATTTCAGTAGCATAAGGTTGCTAAAATGTGCTGACCCTTTTACAATGAAAGAACTAGGCTTTTATAGTGTTTAAGTCTATTTTACAATAAATGCACCACTTGGGGCAGTGAATATATCAATAAATTCTTTTACGGTGCTTTGGCCATGCTTCTTAAAGTCTATTTGATGATTGGATATAAAATTGGTGGCAGGATCATTTCTAGATACACGTGCATAGGGGAATGAAATATTTTCCTGACAAAGTCAGAGAGTAGCGGGTACTCAAGTCCCAAAGTCTGATAGCTGCTTTTGCGTTTAATTATTTTGACAATGCCTCGATCTCCTCTCAACGGCCTTCAACTACTTTCTTTATCTCCAGTAGCTATTCGACACATGGCACTTCTTGATCGATCTCAGATGTGGCACTACGGGGACATGTGTTGCCCTAATGGGCTCTCGGAAGAGTCACTTAGATTTTTAGGCAAGAATAGTGCAAACGTGACACATGGAAGATTGGCGCTACTCCTCGACAATTGAGAATCTCTGTGTTTGAGAAAGCATCGAGATGCCATGTGGCAAAGGTGAAAAGGAGCCTTTAGATGAGGGTGTACATGAAGATCAATGATCCAAGGCACTCATGTGTGATTAATAGTTGCTACCTGTACCAAATTCTTACTTGGCCACCTAGAACCTAGGGGTCCTGCATCTTGAATTTGTGTGCCTTTTGACTTTCTTGCCATAAAATCATGCATGCAGTTGCATATTGAAAGTTTTATGCAAGTGTGAGTCATCATTGCTTCGTTGCATAGACTTGCACCTTCATCTTTGAGCTCAGACGTAGACGAAAGCTTCAACGCTTACTTTACTTATAATGCTCCGGTCTTCACAGGGGCGATATATCTCTGTAAGCCTTTAGAAGTCCTACACCAACCTGGGGGTGACTTAAAGAGTCAACAGTTGGTTTTTCCCTATTGATATTTGTTTGTTTAGATGTTTAGTTGTTGTTGGATTGTTTTGTTGTTGTTGATTTGCTGTTGCCGCCTTTTGTGAGAAGACCATTAAGTTCTTATCTAATTGCTATGACTGATTTGTTTGTCTTTTGTAATAGGATGGTGCTCCTGTAAAAAAACCTCTTTACCAATAATAAAAAATACAAATTTAAAATATTATATTTATATTATAATATTTTATATGGTTATTACATTATTATATATATAATTTTAAATATTATTATGATATATTTATATATACTATATATTTAATATTATGATATTATATTTAATTATTATATAATATTATAATTATATTATATATTTAATATTTAATATATATTAATATTATGATACTGTTTTTAATTATTATATCATATTATAATTATATTATACATTACTATGATATATGTATACATACATATAATATTATATAGTATAGTATATGATACTATTTGACATGAGACAACCATGTAAAAGTATTAAAAATAGTGGTAAGTATTTGCATTGAATTATTTGAGTCCGTGGTGTTATTAATTTTTTTTGGAATCAATCACTTTGGCACTTAAGTAATAATTATAATTATTTGTAATTGATCGTTAAAATACATTGATGTTAGTTAAGGTTTACCTCTTCACATGCATATTAGCTATTCATTTATTAAAATAGATTTTCGGAACTTATAATGTAAAATTTTACTTATCTTGGGAATATGTAACTTAATTTTATTTAGATATATCGTTTATTAAAATAAAATATTTTAATAATACCACAAAGCTAAGTTTGATTATGCAAAAAATCTTCATCTTCTTTCGCTTAAGGGCTTCCACATTGTATCCATATATGGCTGGAAATTTAATTTTAAGATAGATTATTGTGCAAAATAAAATTAAAAAAGTATAACACATCTTCAAGAAGCTCCACAACGACATGACACATTATTTGCAAGTACATAATACGTTGATAGCAAGGGCACTGATAAATATTATATCGAACACATTATTCCTCAATCCACAAAACCAAGAATAATGTAGATGGACAACACACAGGGAATAATCAAATAAGTGTTTTCTCATATATTTTATTGTATCTTGTGGAATCACTTTTAAGAATTGCATGCAATAGTCGTCGTCGTTGGCATGTAATTGCGATGTCCATTTTGGTTGCTAACATATTTTTATCATAATTGCATATCTACGAAAGGCATTTACAATGCCGCCATGAGTGACATGGGTTAAATGTAGCAATTTGTATATAGATTCTGAAGTCTTTACAATCCACATCACCTTCCTCCACCCTTATGTTCACATACTTGCATATAATTTTGACTCATATGGTAAATTTACTCTGTGCTTTGTACAATTATTATTCAAACTCTCAAACGTTAAAGTGGTGCTCCTCAACTTGAAATCTTTCAGTTTTTTCATGTTTCATATGGCCTTGCCCTTCCCTACTACAACACCATTGTTCAAGCTCACTATCAAATGTGACATCTCCTTCCCGCACAACGCATTGCCATATCATATGAAGTAATACACCACTTCCTTTTTCACCATCACTTCTACCAAAAATAATATATTATTATTCCGTAACACTTTTTACATAAAAACGAAACAATACGATTGTCAATTTACACTCTTTAGATTTACAAAACACCGCATTACCAACAAACAACCTTTCCAATATAACTTGCACCTTTGAGCAAGTGTCTAGATTTTTTTTCCTCAATGGGTTCTTTTGAAACCCCAAAAAACTTATCCCAAAGGCGTGCATCTTTCCACCGCCTTTAATCCACGCGTCGATTTCTAACTGGAATCAAGGAGAGCCATACGTTTTATCTGCGTCAGATATGCGCGCAAGACGTCAAAACTACGCGCTCATTAATCACGCTTCTCAATTATAACGTTTCCGCCAGCCAAACATAAAAGTGTTTGACGTAAGGATTTCATGTCAGCATTATGGCAACATTTAAAGAAAACATAAAAAATATGCAGATTTAAAGTTTTTTGAGTTTTTAAAAATTTAATTCCATGGTAGCAGTTCAAAATTTTCATAAATCTATGTTATATGCAGTTGTAAATTACACAGCATTACATTATTTTTCTATATTGTTTGAAAAGCTTTGAAGAACATACGGTGCTGTAGTGATCTCAGTTGGGCGGCTTGATAGGCCCATAAAAATATGGGATTACAGTAATGTTTATTAAAGATAATATCACAATAGGCTTTCAGTTTTTGCTTTAAATAGGCCTATGAGCATATCTGATAAATACATATGCTTGCTCTCCTTGCTTATAGAACTTAGGAAAATGGCAGCTTATTTTAAGGGAATTGGGGTCTTTGGAGCTTTTCTCCTGATTTCATTGGGTAAGATTGTACTAATCAAGTTTTATTTTTAGTTTTTATTACCTTTCTATAATAAAGTACCTGTTTCTTCATATGTTTTGTATTGGTTAGTTATTAAAGCTTTGCAGTTCTCGTCGGTTGGGCTAAACTCTCAATTCTTTTCGTTATTAAAAAAATATAATTACATTTGAATTATTGTGATAAAGTGGTAAAATTTATTACAATTATGTATGAATGAATTTTTGTTTATAATGATATTGTAATTAAATTTAAAATGTTTAAAAGATTATAGTCTAATTAGTGAAAATAATAACATACAATACCATTCATCATGATGCAAATCTTTAGAAAAATCAAATCTAATTTGAAGATTCCATATCTAATATCACTTCAAAATCCAAAAACACTTTTAAAAAATCCATAAACCCACATATTTTTCGAGTCCCAGCTAATATTTAAAACTCCATGATCACACATGTTTTCACTATTCCTAAAAAGGAATATTTAACTTTCAATCTAAGGTTTAAGAATTTATGTATACTTCTCTCTACAATTGGCAATTGGGTCCTGTTATAGGATCTTTTCTGTTTCAGTTAATAGTAGATTTCTACTTGTTAGGATGTGGGTGCTTGAAGCTTTCCTTGCTTCTGTATTGGGTAAGATTTTGAAGAAATGCATTTTAAGTTTCATTAACTAAATTTTATGACAGTGTGGCACTGCTAATAGGTTGTGCATTGATAAAATGGCAAACCCAAATTAGACTACTATGAGCACCAAAGCAATCCAGGGCATTGCCAAATCCATTATCAAGCCTAGAACAACATTAGGTTGTACGTTATTGATACATTATTTTTTGAGTTTGTAAGGACTAGGACTGAGATGCTAACTTACACTAATTAAAATGTTATTTTAAAGCTCTAGTTGAAGCTAAATTCTAGGGAAAAATTCCAGTAGGTATGCCATATTGATTACAATTATGAGAGTACATAAAATCAAGGGAGGAATTATTCATACATATACACAACAGGAAGGTTTATCCCTGCTGGGTTGCAGCTTCCTTTAAAGATTTGGAGTGCAAAAATTAGACCATTAAAACAAATTTAAAGTAAGAGAAGGTTCACAAAACATGACAACAAAATAGTTAAGTATAATTTATTGTTTTGGGTTCTTATCTTTTAATTTCTTATTTCATTGATAAAAGTAAATGTGTATTAATAGTATAATTTAATTATTTGATTTTCGAATAAAATTGTGTGCATGTTTTTTATGAATGTGTTTCGAACCACAATCTGTGGATTAATTTCTCTGAAGATGAATCACAAATTGTGATTTGAAACATGTTGATGAAAAACATGCACACAATTTTATCCGAAAATCAAATAATCAATTACGTAAACTGTAAAAACATCAAATCTCTTAATAATATAAATGTTTTATATTTTTTATAAGTTCAACCAGATTAATTAAGGCATCAACATGTGGCACAAACTTATGATGATCCAACAAATAGTCATGATGTCTACAAATGTGCCACACCCAAGTTTGTTAGTTATTTCCAAATCTGCAGTGATATTTGAGTCAGAGAAGCTGATGACTTAATGCTTGAGCTATACAGAATGCAGGGTAATATATATATATGATTAGAATTAATGGAAGGAGATTCACCTTTCAGAGGCTAAATCAAAGTGTTTATCCATCTGTAAAAATGAATATAGCACCAATTGAACTGTTTTTTTTTTTGAAAAAATCAGGGCAAGTCAGAGGCAGAGTGTTCACCCTCACAAACAACTGTTCCTACACTGTTTGGCCAGGGACCCAAACTGGAGCAGACGGCCCACCCTTAGAAGGAGGAGGCTTCATCCTGGCAACCGGTGAATCCCGGTCAATCAACGCACCTGAGAACTGGTCCGGTCGTTTTTGGCCCCGGACTGGATGCACCTTCGACACCCTGGGAACCCCTTCCACCTGCTCCACCGGTGACTGCGCGGGGCTCCTCCAATGCAGCCACCTCGGCGGCGTCCCTCCAGCGACCCTTGCGGAGTTCACGCTGGCATCCGACGTGGACTTCTATGACGTCAGCCTCGTCGACGGTTACAACGTCCCGCTTAGCATCCACACTGTTGGCGGCCATGGCGACTGTAGAGCTGCGGGGTGTTGGGGTGATTTGATGGGCATGTGCCCGTCGGAATTGGCTGTTAATGCGGATGGACGGGTTGTGGCCTGTAAGAGTGCTTGTGCTGCTTTTGGAATGGCGGTGTATTGCTGTACAGGGGAGTTTGGGAGTCCTCAGACCTGCGGGCCTTCTGTTTATTCGGTGTTGTTTAAGACTGCGTGTCCAACTGCTTATAGCTATGCTTATGATGATGCTACCAGTACTTTCACTTGCAGCGGGGCAGATTACAAAATCACTTTCTGCTCCTAACCTTTGAACTAAGTTCGTTCTATTAGCAGCAATTAGCAATTGTACGAAGGAGGTGCAATGAAAATGTTGACAGAGGGATGGTGAAATAAGAATTGGATGTCTGTAAAAAATTAAAAAAATGAATTGAGAAAATGCAAAGCAATAATCTTCAAGAAATCAAATTGAAGGTAGGTACCAACAACTAAAGGAAGAAGTCAAGAGTGTTGGGGATGAGAGTAATATGTACAAATATGCAAAGAGAATTAAATATGGTGTGGCACTAAATTTTCTTTCTATTTTTTTGTTTTCATCGTTTTTTCCTCTTAAATGTGCTATTCTCTTGAACAAAGCACGTAAATTTACTTCCTTATGTATAACATTTTACGAATGGAGGTAATTAAACCAATATCAATTTTTTTTCATAAATCGAAAAAGCAAAATAGTGTAATAAAATGTTTTTCATATTTATAAAGTAAAGAGAAAATTGAAAAATTTAGAGGCACAAAAGAAAAAATGCACGATGTATAGTAAAAGTTGATTTATTACAAAACCCACATATTTGTATTAGAGAAAATGTTCAAAGCAAACACATAAAACAAAGTGAGCAATTCAACAAGATGATTTTATGTGTGTAAACAATGTTAATCTAATTTTCTGAACAACAATTTTTTCACAAGCGAAGGTGATCAAATTAGTGTCATATTTCTTGTCAGTGATTAAAAGAGGAAAGAAAAACAACAAAAGATTTTTTGTATGGACAAATGGAACCTACATCTTTGTATTACAAGATACAGAGTAGAGCATGAATGGAAAACAGAAACCCCCAATTTTGTATCGCCCAAAAAAGCAACAAAATGATGTTTTGTGTGCACAAACAAACTAGATTTACTACGATGAATTACAATTGTTATAGATAGAGGCATTCAATGGATAGTAAGTCTCCTTCACTGTCGGTTGGTAGATATTGATATTAATTTATTAGTTCAAAATAGGAATGGTGATTTTGGATATGAAGGAGCTTGCCAATTTAGGAGGCCTTTTATGTAGAAGCAAGCTTGCTTTTTTTTAAAATAGGTAATTGAGGGTTAGTGGGTCCTTCGCCCTTCATTGATATCAAATGTGATTACAAATAGAAATGTCCATATTTGATATAACATTGTGATTAAAGAAAAAAGGACCAAGTCCTCGATACAACTAACAAAGAACAAGCAAAAACCAACATCAAAGCCAACTCACCTAATAACCAAAAAAATAAACACATATCTTGGGAAATAATTTCCCAACAAGCTCTAAGCTACAACAAAAAAGACCAAAGAGTATTCAAACCTGACAAAGAAGCCCTCGGGAGGGAAGCCTCATCATGGATCCCCCACCAAAGTGTCAAAACCACCACCACTACCTCCAATCATCATATCACCACTTGAACCCAGACCACTCAATCATTGCCTGATTGAGTCCATCAATTGTCCCCTTGTAATATTACTCTTAGCCACTACCACCTCGTCCACATCCACACCCATGCTACCATGACCACCTTGCCTTTCACGAGCCAAAATTTACATGAAACAACCCCCTAAAAAAGGGAAACTGTAAACAAACACCATTTAAGCCTTCATGTGGAAAGACACAACTCTCCGATGTGTACTGACCCACCATTAGACATGCCCAATCCATCCAAGGCTACATGGAAAGGAATCATGGGCATGACATCCCCATATAGGCGAACCAACAATGAGATGCTGAAACCACCTTGTGAGCATGTCAGTGGTCTAAAGTACCTACCAGGGAAGCGAAGGGAGCCTTGCATGCATGCACGTCCAATGCCAAAATGAAACCCCTTGGGAGCTAAGTTTTGAAGAGAGCCCTGAGGATGCTCTATAAAATACAACACACTGCAAAAATGCTCATCCAACTCATGGTAGGTAGAGAGAGGCACTAACCATAGGCATTCCCTGTGGGAGAAAATCAAAGCATTTGGCATGCCACCCCCCTCAGAAGTTGGCCACTACCTTCTCAAGCCCTACCCTAAACCATAGATGAACTAGCTTAACCACAATTTGCATGGTTAGCACCTTGTCCTATACAACCAACAGAAGGTTCTTGATGAACATGGATGCCATCTCAAAATTGACATTAACCTGAAATGGGTCTCCAAATGCACCATCTTCACCAATTCTTGCACCACCTCCAAAACTGGCCCCAACTAAATAATGAAAACTTTATTCAGTCGTGTGTCCTAGACACAACCTTCAAATGACATTTCTCATTCCATGGCAGTGACATGCAACAAGGGTGTGTTTAGAGCTAACCACATCATAGGATCCATGCTTGAGTTGATCACTTAGGAACAAACATGAACACTAACTTTTCATGATGTAACTGTCACCCTACACACCATAGAGCCTATTGTATACGCTATCACAATACACAATGGGCTTAGGCCGAGGCCCAACACAAAAAAGGTCCCATAAATGTGTGAGCATGCCCCTTCGATTACGTGGGTGATAAGACACCCATCCTTATAATTACCACCCCAACCATTGAGCTACTAAGAGCAATCACCACCCCCAACAATGAACTTAAATGCAAACACCCCCCATCCTTGCTTCAGGCCATGCATTCCATGAGTTGTTCACAACCAATACCTCCTACTGGGAAATACCCTCGTTTGCAAGAAAATCTACAACCAAATTGGCCTCTCAAAAATAATGCTTGGCTTCCCAATCCCAAAAAGAGTCCAAAAGATCGCAACCTCATCATAGAATATTGTTAATGTTTTATAAACCCGCCTTCCTCTTACATAAAATGTGAATCAACATAACTGAGTCCCCCTTCGATGACAACCTTCTTAATGCCACATTGAGTGACTAAATCCAACTATAATTTTCCTTTAGGGCAGAATTGAAAAATCCCTCAGGGTAGAATTAAATAAATATTAATTTTTGAAATAAACGCTTATAGGAAATAAACATAAAGAGTGAAAATCACTAGTCAAGCCTTTGAAAATGACAATATTATTTTTATTGAATGCAGAGATAAAATACAAACAAAATACCAACTTTATTTATTTATTTCTATGTTGTAAATTAATAAATTACAACTGAACATGAAAATGGAAAAACTGCTAAAATATATAGATCCAATTAGCTAATGTTGGCATCCCAATCAAAAATCATCCTTTCCAAACCATAGAAAGTAACCCCTACTGTAAAATAGGTTGCAACACCTCCCAATGATGGACTCAACCCCTAAATTGAGGATGTCAGCACTCAAACAACTCTGAAATCCTCTTCAAAGGTGATGGCCTAGTTGATGTGATTGATTCAGACAATTATAAATGTTGCATTTTTACTCTATCAAAGTGAAATGAAGCTCAAATATAGCCCCTAGATGGAGCTATCATAGAAGATCAGAGGGTTTTCTCCTAAAATTTGAAGTGCAATGGAGGGTTTCCATCCTCAAAAGTAAAAGTTGAACTAATTCTAATTTTAATCACGAGTAATGAATAATGAATATTTTGGCCCCACTTGTCCTTTTATAATTTCACTTTTCCAATTTCACCATAACCTTAAGAGCCTCTAAAACTTTTTTAGGCAATCATTATCTTTTTGGCTATTTGTTATGCACATAACCTATTACATGTATTGGGATATGAATAGCCAACTTACGACTTACTTATCCCTGTTTGATGTTGTATCACATTTATTTATGCATTCATTTGGTTAGCAGGTTAGCTTATGGAGTAACCATGGCCTAGGTAGACTATATATAGGAGGTAGTGGGTAGTTGTTTATCATCATATTATGAATTCTGCTCTTATTGAAGATTGTGGAGGTTGCCCCCTCGAAGTGGTTGGTATTTTATTCGTATATTATCCTATATTTGAGTAATATTATGATCTATTGCTTTTATTTTACTTTATTGTTGAAGTAATTTCATAACAAATGGTATCAGAGTTGCGATTTGGGCAATCTTGTGGGTGAAACCCTAATTTTAGAGATTTTATTAGATATTTCAATTCGCTACAAATTTTCCTATATTTTTTTTACTGAAGTTGGGGAATCAATCAAGGACATCACACACAAAAAAAGCATTTGGAGGTTAGTTTTGTGTGAGTTATTTAGATTTTAGTGTTTTTCATAAATTCGCTCTATAATACATAATTCAAGGAATTTTTCTAAGTTCTTTACATTTTTAGAAATATTATAAAAATATAGATGGGGTATGTTATTTTTAATTTATGATTTGAGGCTAACATAACTAAAAAAATGCTTGGTCAAAGTTGGGTCAAAAGTGCTAATTAGGGTCGTCATTGTCAAGCCCTTTTATGGTAGGATCACAAACTAGGAGCTGAGGAAAGGGTGATAAAAATCTTGGTAAAACTCCTCACAAGGAACATATGGGGTCATAAGGGGGAGTTACTGGATCTTTTGTACTAGGGTTCTTTGAGATAGATCACAAAGTGAGTTAGCTTGACTACAATGTGCAAGGCATTCAAAGAGATATGCAAGGCATACAATCTAATATGAAAGCCATACAATCTAGTTTGGTAAATATCATGATGACTTTAAAAAATAATCATCCAAATCATCCAACTATCACTATTACACAACCCCACTAGGGTGGATCTCCTAACCATCCTAATCCAAATCCAAGTACCTTGCCATAGAGGAACCTATTACCAAAGGTAAATATGCACAAATTTGATGGAAATGATCCACTCAATTGGATCTACCAATAGAGATTTTTTTTGATCTACATTAGATCCTATGTGGACAAAAGGTTACCATGGCATCCTTGTATCTAGAACCTAAATAATTCATTTGGTATCAAAGCCTTCACCTAGTTTCAAGTCACGGAGCAAGTGGCTACATCGACATTAAAGTGTTCATTTGGGGCTTATACATACAGGGGATCCTGGTGTATGAGCACAAATCTAGCCTAGAGTCTAGGCTTCATAAGCATGGTGGGATGTTATGATCTTAATGTGTAGATTTCACTAATGCCTTAAGATTTTGGATATTTCTGGTTGTGTGTTCAAAATAAAAAGATGACTCTCAATTTCATCTGGTCAATTTTTATAGAGGAGCTATTGTTGTCTCCAAATCTTGCACCCTAGAAGGGGGTGTTCAATCCTCTTCCAGATTTGGGCAACTTTGGATCATTTCCATGCATTTGCGTTTGCCTATAGGGGAAATGAACCTCTAGATTTAAAGGTACTAGCTCCCTATATGTATTCTACAAGATAATCTCTATTTAAACCATTTGATTGAAAGCAAAAGAGTTATAATTTGCATGAAAGAAACCTATTCTAAGAATGGTGATACAAGAAACCTATTCTAAGAATGGTGATGCACCAAAATTATCCTCCACATGAATGTCATAACCTAGTGCATGATACAACAAAATACACAAACCATTCTCAAGATTTAAAGAATCTAACACAATGCTCAGATAGAGGCAAGATGAATGAAAGGATGCAAGGAAAATGAATTGAAAGACACCATGTATATTTCAAGAAAAATTATACACATGCATAAATTCCATACACTTTGATGCACTCTATATGATTGTTAGACCAAAACTCTTGCTTAAAACGTGAAGGACAATGTACAAAAGGATGAAACCATCACTTGTTTTCACTATGTGTCTCTTACACACTCAAACAATTGTTTAGAACTTGAAATGAATAGACCTATGCTTAATTGCTTAAAGACAAGGAAATGCCAACAATTTAGTAGGGCTTCACCATATGCTTTGTGGATGATTTTAACTTAGCCCAAGGGCTATATATATAGCATAAGAGACATGAGAGAGGGAGAGGCCTTTGAGCGCCAAAGAGAGGAATCAATCTGTTAGGAGTTATTATCTTTAGTTGCAACTATTTTTGCAAATGATGCTCTTTTTAGCCACATGATTGATCCATGTCATCTCGAGTGGTTACACTCTTGGCTTGTCTTTTCGAAGATGCTTTTACAGTTGCTCAACGGAGTCAAGATACTTTGGGGAAGGCATCAATTGGTTGAGACAAAGGAATCCACCTCTGTAGTTTTGTCTTGACGCTTAACAGCCTCCCACCAGTTTGCTAAGGTATGCAAAGGCATAAGGCATGCATCACTCTCATTCTGTTAGCCTCAAAAAGGCCTTGCTATGAATCTGTGTGCACAATGATTGATATTTCCATTAGCCATCTAGAATGACCCAAATTATGACCCGATCAATGGTGGAATGGCCCTCTAGTATGCTTTATCAGATGAAGAATGTGAGCCCTTGGATGCCTGGGATTTAAAAAAGGACCATTCATCTGTCAGAAATCCTTGTGTGTGAATGCCAATGGCTAGTCCTCTATCATGAAATTAATGTCCATACAATTTTCACTCACTAGGATAATTCCTTTGAGATCCTTATTGCTTCGGGTCTTTACTCAACACTCATCCCAAACAATTTCCCCATGGACACTCTCTCTAAAGGAAATGGTCTTTTGGCTCTATCTTGGCTCTTCCATATCATTTTAGGCCCTTTTCGAAGTGTCCCTTCAGAAACCTTCTAAAGGACACTTTTTAAACCATCCTTATACGGACTCTACAGGTGTCTATACCCTTCAGAATTTTCTTGAATGTCCCTTTGGAGAGATGAACTATCCCTTTTGCATAAGAAATGGTCCTTCGGGATTGGAAAGTGTCCATTTGGAAAAGTTCCAAAGGACACTTTGAAGGGAAAGTGTCCCTTCAGAAAAGTTAAAGGTACCCTTCGAAAAGATTGTTTCAGACAAAATGTCTGAAACAATTCTTTTAGAAAAGATGTGAAGGACAATCTTTTGGAAAAAGATAAAGGAAGAATTCTTTCAGAATTTTTATCTGAGACAAAACTCTGAGACAAAAAAGGTCGAAAGAATTCCTTCAGGGAAGACAAGGAGATAATTATTTTAGACTTAGTATCCGAGATAAAATTCCAAGACAAAAAACCTCAAAGAATTCAAACTTTGGGCAAAAGACCGAAAAGACACTTTGAAAAGGCTGAACAAAAGCTTTGAAGAAAATAAAATAAAAATAATTGGTATTTTACAAGTGAGTTAAAATAGACAAGTAAACATTGAACTTAGTCAAAGGAAGCTACAAAATAAGGTATAAAATTTTGCTAACATTCTTGGTGATTCTGAGGGGAGGCATCCCTGATATGCCAAAGACTAGTTGCCTAAATCCTTCCATTGGGCATGAAGTCACACATAAAACACTCAAAATAACTTGAACAAGCTTCTTGGCTAAAAACACACAAGCTGGATGATCAAATGCACAAAGGCAAAGATGCAAGCCAAACAAGAGGAAGGAAAGACACTTGTGTAACCATGCACTTAGGGAACACAACAACCAACCAAAAGGAAACACACATCTAAACTAGTATTTATAAAAGGACAAGCAAGGACTAATAGTAAAATTTCAAGTGTATCCCATTCACAGGGATAGGGATCTTTTCTCCAGTCATCTTGGATTGCTGAAAGGAGTTGCTTTGCTTGCACTTGCTGATGATGTAAGGGCCACTCCACAAAGTGTCAAACTTTGTATGTCTACTTGGCTTTGCTCTATCTTCATCCCATTTCAAGACCAAGTCACCCTGTTTGAACACTCTTGCACTTGTTCTTTTGTCAAAGGACTTCTTCATGAGTACTTGGTGGTGCTCCATAACCTTGTGTGCATCATGCCTTGCCTCTTATAACTGTATTAGTTATATCAACCTGACTTCCATTGGAGTGTTTTCAAGTAAGTCCAACTGCTATGCAAGTTCTAGGGTAGGGAGTTCTTAGGATATGGACAAGCTGGATTCTCTCCCATAAATAAGTAAAAAGGGAGAGTTACCAATTGATTTCTTAGGAGTAATCATATTTGCCCATAAAGTTGTTTTTAACTTGTTGTGCCAGGCTCTTTGATTGTTATCCAATGTTCTCTTAATGATCTTGATGAGGTTATTATTGGTAGACTCAGCCAATACATTATCTTGAGGGTAATAATTGGATGAGGTACTCAAGTGAACTCCATTCCTACCTACCCAATTAAAAGTTTTGGCACTTATGAAAGCAATTGCATTATCAGAAATGATGACATGAGGAACTCCAAACCTTGTTATAATGCTCTCATAGAACTCCAAGATAGCATTTTCATTTGCCTCCTTCAATGCAATAACTTCTACCCATCTTGTGAAGTAGTTAGTAGCAGTCAATATCCATTTGTGTCCAACACCTGATGGAAGGTTGATCATACCAATGAAATCAAGGCCCCATTGCATGAAAGGCTAGTCCACTTGGATAGGATTCAATGGAAGGGTTGCAAGTTTCTGTTTGACTACAAAGAAGGCACATTGAGGACACACCTTAGCCCAATGATAACAGTCCTTAAAAAGACTAGGCCAATAATAACTAGCCCTCATTATCTTTGTAGATGTAGTTCCAGGAGAGAAATGACCTCCATCTGTACCATTGTGAAAACTTTCCAGTAGCATGTCAAATTGACCACTGTCAACACACCTCCACAACACACCATTTATGTCCTTTCTAAAAAAACATTATCAACAAGGCAATAGTGAATGGTCTACAATCTAAAGTATCTCCATTGAGGCTTACTCAAACCATTGGGACACTCACCATTTTGAAGAAAACTGATGATCCCTTGTGTCCAGAGCTGAACTGGTATGTGATTGGCTGGTTGGGAACTTGATTGATCAAGACCTCTTCTTTTGGATCTTACAGATCTAAAGGTAAATGCCTGCATAATCCTTGTCCTCTCACCAATTTTTTCACCTTGATGTCCATGTCATACTCCATCACCTTTGTGATCCAACCAATTCTCTTTTCATTGAGGTCCTTGCTTAGGAGAAAATATTTGGTGCTGGGATGAGAAACCATGACATGTATCTTATTATTTGAGACCATGTGCCTAAATTTTTTTAATCCCCTTATCACTGTCAAATCTTACTTCTCATAAAATGGATATCTGACCTTATAATCCTCCAATCCTTGGCTGAAGAATGCAATTGGTTTCTCTATGTCTTCATCATTATTTTGCATAAGCATGGTTGAGATTGATCAATGTTGGAAAAGGTATAAAGTATGAAATCCTTGGAAAATTTTGGGTTTAAGAGAGTAGGGTATTTTGAAATTGCTTGCTTGATTGTCTCAGAATTGCTCTTTCCCTCCTTTGTCCAAGTAAAAACTTGGTTCTTTTTTAGCATGGTTGTGATAGGCTTCACCACAACTATAAAGTCTGGAATAAACCTTCTGACAAAGTTTATTTTTCCAAAGAATATTTTCAATCCTTTCTTGTGTTGAGGCAAGGACAAGCCTAGGATAACCTCAATCCTTTCGGGGTCAATAGACAAGAATCCTTCTGAAACAATGCGCCCCAAAGTTTACCTTCATAAATAATAAAGATGTAGTTTTTTGGATTAAAGGATATGCCATACTCCCTGACTTTCTCAGACCCCTATCTTAGATGTTTCATATGATCAACAACATCTTTTGAAAAAATAGTTACATCATCTAGGTACACAAGTAAAAATTTATTGATCAAAACTTTAAAAGCCATGCCCATTTCTCTTTGAAAAGTGACTCTAGCATTGGACATACCAAAAGGCATCTTCTTATAGGCAAAGGTTCCCCACTTTTTAGTGAAGGATGTCTTGAACTAATCCTCCTCATTTACCAATATTTGGTTGTAGCCTACATAACTATCAAGAAAAGAGAAGCATTGGGAACCTGAAACAACTTTCAAAATTTGCTCCATGGAGGGTAGTGGATAATGATCTTTGAGAGACATTCTATTAAGGTCTCAAAAATCCACACAGCCTAATTTATCCATTGTTTTTTTAGATAGGCATAAGATTGGCTACCCAAGTTGAATGTTTGATAGGAAATATGATCTTAAACTCAATCAACTTGGTTAGCTCTTTCTTCATGAGTTCTTCTATCTTGGGATTGATATGCCTTTACTTTTGCCTGATCGGTTTAGCTCAAAGTTCTAACTCGATGGTATGATGAGCTAGACTTGGATCAAACCCTTTCAAGTCTTTATACTCCCAAGCAAAGATGTCATGAAACTCTTTGCACAATTCAATAAAAGCCTGCCTCTCGGGCTGAGAACATACCTTATCAATTTTCAAAAGTCTATCCTTGAAAATCAAGACTCTTTCATAGTTCTATTCCTTTGTTGACATGCTCACTCTTTCTTTCTTTTTATGATCATCCTCATTGAAAACACTCTCTAAGGTAATCAACCCCTTAGGTATCTTCTTTATCTTCAGTTGAATGATTTTCTCTTCATATTGATCATGTAGTCTATTTTGTTCTCTTGAAGAGAAACATGCCTCATTTTTAAAGATGTGTGCAATGTGTTCATCACTTTCAAACACATGCCATGACCCTTCATTATTTATAATAGAGGGTCTCACAGTGATCTTGATATGAGATTGTTCTTTCTCTTGTCCCACATCAGTAGTTGTATCAAATTGTGCCCTTATGGCAGCCAATCTATCAGCATGTTTATTGTAATCCCTTGGTATGGGTTGCATGTTGAAGGCATCAAAGTCTTCAAGTAGGTCCCATACCCTATGATTTAGGATTTAAGCAAGGGATTATTGCCTGTAGCTTGATTTCTTACTTGGTGGATGACTAGCTCACTATCTCCATAAACCTTTAAACTCTTGATTCCTCTCTTCTTTGCCCATTGGAGACCATGGACTAGGCCTTCATATTCTGCCACATTGCAAGTGCAACTGAAGTGGAATCTATATGAGGAGTAATAATGATTCTTTGATGGAGAAAATAACATAACACCAGTTCCTGAACCTACTTTTCTTCTTGAGCCATCAAAAAACATTTTCCAAATTCCTTCAAGCTCATGGTCTTCATTAGTGGGTGAAGGGATTGGAACATCCCCTTCACACATACAATAAACTCCCAAATTAGTCTCTTCAATGAAATTATATGGATCAAGTCCATGTGTTTTAGTGTTATATTTATCAAGGAAGAGATCGGTAATATATTCAAGTGGGGAGGATGCTTCACCATCCATAACACTTTCTTGCTCTTTGCTAATTAGATAATTCTTATTTGAATTTGTCTCCATGTATGGCTCGATATGGAACCTTGCCAAGGGCTGAGTCACTATAGTCACCTTTATTCCATATATTATTTTAAAACCTAGAAAAGACCAATTAGTATAAAGGTACCCTCCTATCTTAGCCATGAAGTCCCTTGACAAGCAGATAGCAAAATGGGTTGGAAGGTCTACCACCATAATGTCTTGTAAAATGGGCAAACTTGGGCAATCATGTAGGAAAAATTTCAGACCTCTGACCAATCCCATTGTCTTGGTTAGAATCCCATCAAGTTTCAACATGCCTTTACTATGTGGTTCATACTTCAACCCCAATTTATCATCCACCACCTTAGGCATGACAATGGTGCTAGCTCCAGTATTTACAATACAATTGTGAACCAACTTGTCTCCCATAATGAGTGTGAGGTAGAAGGGTGGAATATTTTTAGATTTGGTGGAGGGATCTAAGACATGATTTGGAGAAATGGTAAGGGCCACACCATAATGTTTTGAAGTTTGAGGGGCTACATGAATGTTTGCAAGTTGTTCTTGTAATAACTCTTTTTTACTAGGAATATACAATACTTCCCAAAGAGATATGTTTGTCCTAGCATTCTTCAAAGAATCCAGAATGTTTAAAGGACAAGCATTCACCTTTTCTTGTATTCTTGAAGGTAGTGGGGAAGTCTGAACCTGTTGTCCTGTAGGTTTCACAATCCTACTTGCATTCTGATTTTGCTAAGGAGCATGACTTATAACAAGAACTGCATTAGGAGTCACACCTTATGGCTTTAGAGAGGCATCACTTGTAGTTACATGTACTCCTAGAACATCTCTCAGAGCTCTCTTCTTGGCTCTTATGTTGTCTGCAATCGATGTGCTTTGGTTCAACACATAGTCATCCTTTAATTGAAAGTTCATCATACCTATACTTTGGCTACTACCTTCTTCATGGATATTCCTTTGACTGTGATTCATTTCTTATGATGTAATATAAGAAGTAGTTTCTTCTTGTGCCACCAAAACTTGGCTATCTTCTCCACCATCATGCACAAACTGACCTTGAGGTTGTCCCCATTGGTCCAAATGATCCTCCCCTTAGACTAGGTTGGCATGTATTATGACAACAACTTTCATGGAAGGAGTGGAATTAGGATTATAGACCTTGGTCTCTCTATTGAAACCTTGTTGACCTTGTCCTCTTCCTTGGTAGTTGTATTGGGTGGAGCTCTATATCCTTGTTGAGGATAATATTGTGGATTAGGAGGAGCACTTGCCTGAAGCTGAGCTTACTTGAGCTGAGCACGTAATGATCATATTTTCTCATCTTTATCCACAACACTATCCACTTTCTTGGGTAAGGCTCTTGGCTTGACATTGGCATTAGGAATTTGAGCTATGCTTGGAGTTTCAACTGAACTATGAGACAAAAATAGCATGGAAACTCTTGGAGGGAGTCTTCTAGCTTGTATCAAGCTATTTTCAAAATATAACAACTATTTCATATACATCAGGCAAAGTGAATCCTCCCATATATTTTAACATTAATACTACATCAGTACCAATACCTTTTACATAGGTGGGAAACACAAAGCTTGGAGGAGGTCTCATGACAGGCGGTAACTTATGCCATGTCCTTTGAAATCTTTCATTAAATCCCCCATAGATTCATTGGGACCTCTCTTTATTATGTTCAACTGATGGATTAATGAGGCATGGTCACTTTTATTCTCAAATTTGGTCACCAACAAGTCCCCAAAGCCATCCCAACTTGTAATTTAACCACCTTCCAAAGTCCTATACCAGTCAAGTGCCTAGCCTTTTAGAGACATAACAAACAATCTAATGACTATGTTGGCTTGGGTAACATTATGGAAGTAACAAAAATTTTAAATGTCCCTAATATGCTCAGATGGGGTAATAGGACCTTCTCCATTGAAACCAGGGAGACTCTTGGTAGCATTGGCAGGAATAGGGTCATATGTAGGAAGGTCAATTGGATTTTGGGTGTTGAAGGCTGGGAAAGGTTGCTAACTCTCCATTTCTCTTCTTTCCTCTTGATCTCCTATTTATCCAACTTCCTCAACTTCATCTTCTTCTCCAAAACCACCTTGCCAAGGATCTCTAAGCACTAGGAATGGTTCAGGGCATTTTTATTCAAGAAGAGCTTTAGTTAGAGGGGTTTAATCAGAAGACCTAGATGACCTAGTGAGGACCATGAAGTATAATGTGGGAAAATTGATCTACAACCAGAGATTCTAACCTTTTGGAGTCACAAAATGATGGATTAAGGATATTTATACAACCTTAAGCTTGTCAAGACCAACATTCACCTTGACATGTAAATAACATGAAACTGGGGTCCCATCGAGCGTGCTAGAACTGTTGTCTCCAAATCTTGTACCCTAGAAATGGGTGTTCAGTCCATGCATGTGGGTGTGCCTATAGGGGAAATGAATCTCTAGATTTAAAGGGGCTAGCTCCCTATATGTATTTTTTAAGAAAATCTCTTTTTAAACCAATCAATTGAAAGGAAAAGAGTCAGGATTTACATGAAAGAAACCTATTCTAAGAATGGTGATGCACCAAAGATTTTCCTCCACATGAATGCCATAACCTAGTGCATGATATATCGAAATACAAAGACCATTCTCAAGCTTTAAATAATCTAACACAATGTTTAGATAGAGGCAAGATGAATGAAAGGATGTGAGGCAGATGAACTAAAAGACACCATGTATATTTTAAGAATAGTTATACACATGCATAAATTCCATTTGCTCAAAATGTGAAGGACAAAGGACAAAAGGATGAAACCATCACTTGTTGTCACTATTTATCTCTTACACACTCAGACAATAATTTATAACTTGAAATGAATAGACCTATGCTTAATTTCTTAAAGGTAGGAAAGTGACAACAATTCAGTAAGGCTTCACCATATGTTGTGTGGATGATTTTAACTTATCCCAAGGGCTGTATATATAGCACAAGAGACATGAGAGAGGGAGAGACATTTGAATGCCAAAGAGAGGAATCAATTTTTTAGGAGTCATTATCTTCAACTACAATCATCTTTACTAATGATGCTCTTTTCAACCACATGATTGATCCATATCATCTCAAGTGGTTACACTCTTGGCCTGTCTTTTCAAAGATTCTTTTACAATTGCTCAGTGGAGTCAAGATACTTTGGGGAAGACATCAATTGGTTATGACAAATGAATCCACCTGTATAGTTTTGTCCTGATGCATAATAGCCTCCCATTGGCTTAATAAGGTGTGCAAAGGCATAAGGCATGAGTCACTCTCATTCTGTTAGCCTCAGAGAGGCCTTGTTGGGAATTCATGTGCACAATAATTGATTTTTCCATTGGCCATCTAGAATGACCTATATTATGATTGGATCAATGGTGGAATGGCCCTCTTGTATGCTTTATTGGATGGAGAATGCAAGCCCTTGGATGCTTGGGATTTGAAAAAAGGACCATTGCTTTGCCAAGAATCCTTATGTTTGAATGCCAATGACTAGTCCTCTATCATGAAATTGACGTCCATACAACCACCACTCACTAGGATAATTCCTTCATGCCTCTTATTGCTTTGGGTCTTTTCTCAACACTCATCTTAAACAATTTCCTTACAGCCACTTTCTCTGAAGGAAATGGTCTTTCGGCTCTCTCTTGGCTCTTCCATATCCTTTCAGGCCCTTTTCTAAGTGTCCCGTCGGAAACCTTTTAAAGGACACTTTTGAAAACATCTTTCTATAGATTCTACATGTGTCTATACCCTTCAAACTTTTCCTGAGTGACCCTTTGGAGAGATGAACTGTCCCTTTTACATAAGAAATGGTCCTTCGGGCTTGGAAAGTGTCCCTTCGAAAAAGTTTCGAAGGACACTTTGAAGGGAAAGTGTCTCTTTAGAAAAGATTTGAAGGACACTTTGAAGGGAAAGTGTCCCTTTAGAAAAGTTTCAAAGGATACTTTGAATGGAAAGTGTCCCTTCGAAAATTTTTCAAAAGATACTTTAAAGGGAAAGTGTCCCTTCAGAAAAGTTAAAAGTACCCTTTGGAAAGATTTTTTCAGACAAAAAGTCTGAAATAATTCTTTCAAAAAAGTTGCGAAGGATGATATTTTGGGAAAATACAAAGGAAGAATTCTTTCAGACTTTTTGTTTGAGATAAAAGTCTGAGAAAATAAAGGCTAAAAGAATTCCTTCGTGGAAAACAAGGAGAAAATTCTTTCAGACTTTTTGTTCGAGACAAAATTATGAGACAAAAAACCCAAAAGAATTCAAACTTTGGGAAAAAGGCCAAAAAGACACTTTGAAAAGGCCAAGCAAAAGCTCTGAAGAAAAGAAAACAAAAACAACTGGTCTTTTACAAGTGAGTTAAAATAGAGAAGTGAATGTTGAACTTAGCCAAAGGAAGCTGCAAAACAAGGTATGAAACTTGACTAACAGCTACAATTACACTATATCAATAGTGTGATAGAGAATTACTTTAGACAAATTGAGAAATTACATCAGACTGGCTCAGGTAAAGATTATATTCATCATTTTCAAAACTTATCTTTATGTGTGGAGACAATTTCTGATGAGAACTTGAATGACCTATTTTTGGGTGACCTCAAGGACCACATTCAACATGAGGTAGGTATGTTTAATCTAGTTAAGGTTTTTGATTCTATTATCATGGCACAGAGGGCTAATAAAAAATTCATAGACAACAAGAAACAACTATTCACTCAATTTAGATATCATAGCATATTGACACCACCATTTCCTCCACCTACTAGATGGAACCCTAAACAAATTGAAGAGAAGTGTGCAAAATTATTATTTTTTGGCTATGACAACAAGTGGAGCAAAGGACATAGATGTGTTGAGAATAAGCTATTCTACATTGAGGGATCCAATGAAGATGATGAAGAGGATGATGACTCCAATGATGATGAAGAAGAAATAGAGGGGGTTTTCATGGATTTCAGCATAGGGTTGCCTTATTTTGAAGGTAAGGATGTTGTCTTGGTAATTGTGGATATGCTTACAAAATATGCCCATTTTTGTGCCATCTCACATCCATTTACATCAAATACGGTAGTGACTATTTTTTTGGAGGCAGTTCTAAAATTACATGGAACCCCAAAATTAATTGTAAGTGATCATGATCCTATTTTCACTAGTAATTTTTCGACTAAACTATTTTCCTATTTAGTTACTTAGCTAGCTCATAACTCATCTTACCACCCCTAATATGATGGACAAATAGAATTGGCCAATAAATGTTTAGAGGGGTATCTCCATTATTTTGTATCAGATAAGCATGAATGTTGGGTTAAATGGCTACCATTTGCAGAATGGTGGTATAACACATCTTTCCATACCTATTCTAAAATGTCTCCATTTCTATCACTATAGGGTTACCATTTGCCTTCCATCACTTCTTTATTAAGGGTGAAAACCAAGGCTTGAGATGTGGAGGAGCAAATTTAGAATCAACCAGAGGTTTTAGCTAGTTTGAGGGAGAATTTGACCTTGGCACAAAATAGGATGAAATAATTAGTAGATCAAGACCATAGTGAGTGACATTTTGACATGGGTGACTGGGTCTTTGTAGGCTTGTAGCCTTACAAGAAAATGTCCTTGAAACAAAAGAAAAAGGACAACAAACTTGCTCCTAAGTATTATGGCCCTTATCAGGTTCTGAAAAAAATTAGAAGTGTGGCTTACAAGCTGGAGTTGCCTCATTCATCTCATACACAAAATATTTCATGTTTCTTTCTTGAAGAAGGTCATTGGATAGAAAGTTTTAGCTCAGACAGAGCTAATAAAACTAGATGAAGAAGGATGAGACATTTTAGAACCAAAGAAAATCATACAAACATGTACTAAGAGGTTGAGAACCAAAGAGATTAAGGAATATCTGATCAAGTGGAAGAACTTGAGTAGTGATGATGCAACTTGGGAGGCTGAAGATTTTTTACAACAACATCCAAATTTGTTCAATGTTGAGGATAATGTTGGTTTGAAGGGGAAGGGAATGCTATGCCCCTAACCTATCACATGTATTGGGATATGAATAACTGATTTGTGGCTTACTTATCCCTCTTTGATGTTATATCACATTTATTTATACATTCATTTGGTTAGTAGGTCAACCTATGGAGTAACCATGGCATATGTAGAATATATGTAGGTGGTAGTGGGTAGTTGCTTATCATCATATTGTAAATTTTTCTCTTATTGAAGCTTGTCGAGGTTGTCCCCTCGAAGTGGCTGGTCTTTTATTCATATATTCTGCTATATTTTAGCCATATTATGATCTATTATTATTGTACTTTATTGTTGAAGTAATTTCATTACACTATTTAATAAATATTTCCTTTTTGGCCATGTAATTAAAATTCCTTTTTGGCCCCTTTTAATAATAATAACATCTAAGTGTCCGTTTTATACATTATAAAATAAAAAAAAACTTAGACAACTTAAATGAATTATTATTAAATTATTTTCATTATTAAATATTTTGAAAAGGGGACATAACAGTCTGACCTTCCTATAATAGCCTGCCCTCAAGCAATTAAAAGTTCAACTGCTTTACTTCACCCAATATTATCATCTCTGTAATACTTGAATCCCAAATCATACTTGAGAATTGGTAATTCCATATTTTGACTTCCCACAAGGCCAATGACTACCGCATATACTCACCACCATGTTTTTGTTGCCCTACTTGGCTTATCCAAAGTTTTAAAGAATTTGGAACACTTATTAGAGCTTCATAACTAAAACGTTGATTTCCAATGGATCCTCTCATAATGTTTCAAGTTATACCTTTTTAAATATGGCACAAATCAAACTATGTATGGGCTAGAAATAATTTACAATAGCCATAAAACAGTTGGAATCTCATCTGAATTAGAACTAGGGTGTTTAAAATGATGGTTTCCTTTAGCTGAAACCTCCTACCAACCTCATCCAACATTGATAATCCCTTAAAATGTGCAAACTCACAGTTTTTCATGATTGAGACCATCAAAACCAACAATATAAAAATAGTGTAACAACTACAAAGATTAAAAACCCATGCAAAATTTGGCAGTACGAGCAATGTAAAAGTGTTGGATAACCATGCAAGGAATTAAAAATCCCCATTAGTAGTCACAAATTGAAAAATACTCCTTCCCACGACTAAAAATCCTTGTAAATCCACTTATGTGAGTGCAAATGAAGTAATTCAATTGTTGATAATGGTGATGATAGTAACATCAAGGCTGAAAATTAGAGTCATAGTTGTCCTGAGTGTGTTCCTTATAAAATTTGATGATAGAATACTATCGCTACTTGATTCCTTCATATCTTTTTGATACTAAATGCTTTATTGTTGAATCTATTGATTTGTGGCTTGCACTTGAGATATTTGACTCCTTTGTAGCTTGTTAACTATTATGAACTCTAATTTTTTGTCAAATAATTCATGCCTCTTTGCTTGGGAGCATAATAGGGTTTTATTGATCTGCAAAGATGTTTCATGAATACCCTTAGAAATTATTCAAATGTATTTTATAGTTTTTCATTCAACAAGTGATATTTATTCCTCCTTACCTTCATTAATACAATTTTTTTTTTTGACAAACCATTTTAAAAGTCAATGAACTATCTTTTTTTGACAAAATATCCTTACCTTCAACTTGCATGGCATATTTTTGTCTTTCTCAACTCTCTTATGTATTCATACATACCTCTTTTATTTATATATCTCACTTCAATTAACTCTAGGTACACATCAAAGGAAACTCAAGATTTAAAACTATTAGGCATACCTTGATACTCATCAAGGATTAGAGTGGCCTCACATTTATATATGTCCTTGTCTTTTTTATTTTAATCAACACATATTGAATAAGATCTATATTTTATTCCCTTTATAAGAACTTTTCTTGAAGCAACATGGGTTGATTAATTGTTGGAATCCTTTGGGTAGCCTCATTTTGATTTATATTCTACAAGGTTTGTATCATCTCTGTCGTGCATTCTTTCACTATATTTTAGATGGTCCTTGTGAAATCTATCTGACTTTGATTGATAGATTCATGCAAGGAAATAATTTATTTTGTACAAGTATTTTATTTTTTTTATCTCCCATGATTTACCGTCTTATTCATAGGTTTTCAAGATCACAACTCTGATACCATTTTAATGTCCCTTTAGGGAATAATTAACAATATTCTAATTTTTGTAATAAAACCCTTATACTCAAATATTTCCTTATGTCAGAATTAAATAAATAATAATTTTTACAGTAAACCCTTATAGGAAATAAACATAGTATGAAAATCACTAGTAATCCCTATGAAAATGACAATTTTATTTTTATTGAATGCAAAGATTAAATAAAAATCAAATACCAATTTTATTTATTTATTTGTATATTAAAAATTAATAATTTACAACTAATCATGCAAATAGAAAAATCATCAAAAAATACAGATCTAGTTGGTTGATGTTAGTGTCTTAAGCAAAAATCAACATTTCCAAACCCTATGGTAGGCTGCAACACCTCTCAATGGAATCAACCCATAAACTGGTGATGTCATCCCTCAAACAACCCTGGAATCATCTTGAAAGGTGATGCCCTTGCTGATGTGATTGATCCATAGTTACAAATGTTACTCTGTTACTTTGTTAAACTAAAATTAAGATCAAATATAGTCCTTGGATGGAGCTATCACAAATGATAGGAATTTTTCATCTTCAAATTTGAAGTGAAATGGAAGGTTTCCATCCTCAAAAACTAAAGTTGAACCAATTTTGATTTCAATCATGAATAATGAAAAATGAATCTTTTTGTCCCACGTGTCATTTTATAATTTTACTTTTCCAATTTAACCCTAACCTTAAGAGCATTTAAAACACTTTTAAACAAGTAGTACCTTTTTTATCATTTAATAAATATTTCATGTTTTATTATGTAATTAATATTGTTTTTTGGCCCCTTTTAATAATAACACCTAAGTGTCCTTTTTTTTGCATTATAAAATAAAGCAACTTGGACAATTTAAATGAATTATTATTAAATTATTTCCCTCATTAAATATTTCAAAAATGGGACATAGTACTAATATAAGCACAAGGGCATGCACTTATGCCTCATTGTTGGTGTCATCTAAAAGCTTCTGCGAGGTCACTCTAATTAGGGATCCTACACAATCGCCAATTAAACAACTTTCCCGCAAAGCCTTTGGATTATTTCTAGCCACACCATCAAATTTTAATTTAAACATACCAGGGATTAGGGGACACCACTTCGAATTATCCCCTTGTCTACGAGCCTTGATAAAAATGACCGATACATTAATGGGGGAGGCAAGGTTGCTTATTTCTAGGAATGCATGGATTTTATTTTGTTTTATGACTGCAGGATGGATCCTTTTTTTTTAATTTTGATATAAAGTTGTGGGTGAGTTTTATTTCCTTCATTTATTTTTGTTTCTCACATAGACATAGTAATTTCTTGGAATAAGAACTTGTAGTAGGCGATTGTGTAAGGTATCTACTATTTTCCCTATAATTGACATACTGGATAATGTTATTGGTTTCCACTAAATTTTTAATGGTTTGCAATATTTAAAATTTGCAATTAATATATGTGTGATTAAACTAAAATGTCTAATGAAAGGAGGGAAACTAATACAAAACCTATAAAGAAAGGATCCCACATCCTCATATCACAAAAAATAAAACAGAACAAACATGGAAAAAAAAGCTTACGAGAAGAATAATTAAAAAATAATAAAATTAAATGTCATATATAAACTTAATGTTTTTAATGGTACAATAAATTGTTAGTGCTATCATTATTTCATGTAACCAATGATAAATTTTAAACATAAAACATGCAATGAGTCCTTCGGAAAACAATAAACCTACATCCTTACAACATAATAAAAGAGTATAATAGACATGGAAGTGAAAGGATGGTTTTAAATTCTTTGAGCCAATGAACACTTTTTAACATATCTTGTTGAAGTATAGACAAGGCATGTGAATTATTCGACAACATGGTTCAAAATAATGTGATGTTGAGGGCAATAATGATTGAAGGATACACAAAAAATAGTGTTCTTAGTAAATCTTAAACATTTTTTAACGATTTTTTTGAAAGACATATAGTCTCATGGTTTACGAAAATTGTAGGGAATGCATAAAAAGGGTTATCATGTCCAAAAACACAAAATTAAGAACATAGCTTTTGAAAGGTTGCTCTCAAACTCTTTGACCTAATAATTACATTTTCTAAAATTGTTTAGGGTATAATGGTTATTTGTTTTGGATCAAAAAATTTAAGTACACATTATGATGTATGAAAAGGAATGTAACCATATTAATCAACGAGAAGTATGTTCGATACAATATGTTTTTGAAAAAATAGTTGAATTTATGAACATTATAATTCTATATTGAAAAATGAACAAGCAACAAAATAAAGATGGCAAGACAGTTTAATGGCACACCATAATTTTTTTTATCGATATTACAATAATCTACATATATGTGTAAGAACAAATATAAATCAATTGATGAAATTATGGAGTTGTTGTGATATGCACTATAAATATTCCACTCTATGTACTCCATTTTTATAGTTTGGAACTTGTAACTTTTTATATTTTTTTGCAAGTAATCAGTAACCTAGAAAAAATACATAAAAATACGATTAAATAAGATTTAACATTAAATTTTGTTTCCATTTTTAATTTTTTAATTTTATTTTTATTTTTATCTTCATTTTTTCCCATAAAAATGGAGGTGTAAAACATTTGGGCCACAACTCAATAATTTTCTAAATAATCAAAGGGGGTAAAAACTGTTTAATCTAGGCAATATTGATAGTCTTTTCTTTATCTTTTGATACTATATAAGAGATGTCAAATTATGATTGGAACTTTAATATAATATTGGATATTAATTTTGTGATTCTATCTATTTTTTTTTTATGATAAGGTTTAATATTTGATTGAAATGAAATGAATGAATGAAATAAAATAGTTTTAATTACGTTTATGAGATTAAATGGTCTATGGGATCATCAATTGCTCTAATTATTTAGTGATTCTTAAGACACAAGGCAATTTTTAGAACATTGCTTCATCTTTTATTAAATTGGATTAACATCTCTCCCAACCTTTTTAATATTTTTTCTTCAAATATGTTTACCATGTAACCAACTCTTAATTTTTCTACATATTTAGCCCGTATGTCCATGTACTGAGGATATTCAAATATGAAATGCTCCTCGATTTCAACCACCCATGTGGTGCAAAGAACAAAAACCCTCTCGCCCTACTACTCCTTAAGATTCCTACATCTCCATGTCTCCTACTGAAGCCTATGAAAAATAGTTCTTAGTTAAACAATGAAAGAAAATAATAGAAGTAAAGCAAAAGACAACTAAATTAGATTTCCCTGAACTTAATGAAATCCAATAGTGCTATAAAACTAGGCATGTCCCAATTTATCTATAGGTATTAGAATTTGCTTTTTTTCAAGGATGTTGTTGCTTGTATGAAAAAAGCATCAAAGTGAGCATAGAAAACAAGGAAACCAATACAACATCACTTTCGAGTTTTTATCTCTCACAATGATCTAGATCAAAAGACAAACATTTTTTTTGATATATATATTGATTTCATCAGTTATATCAACAATCTCATGGAATGCAATGATTGTAGGGCATGCATAAAAAAGTTTTGAAAGGACAATCTCAAACTATTTGACCTCAAGAACCATTTTCAAATATATGTTGGATGTGTATTGTGGTTAAACATCTTGGTCATAATCGCGCCTTATGGAAACTCTAAACCATGCTATGAAAGAACAAATTGAGAAATTGCATAATTGTTAAATTTTGGGATAACCTAATAAAATTAACAACTCAATATTAATATCAACTATTTGATTGCAGAGGAAAACTTCCTTCTATTAAAGAACTATGAATATCATTTATTTGATTTATTAACTTCGCCACTGTCCATTTACCATTGCATCACCAAAGAACATCATTACCGTCCAAAAGCCATCATAAAGAAGTGGTAAAGTTAGTTGTACCTAAAAATCCATTGTTTTTATTTTGCAATTCATTGTTTTTATTTTATTTTCCATCTGCTAAAAATACTTTTTTTGCGATATAAAAATATTGGTGTAGTTTTTGACTTTTATTTAAGGTTTGACTCATATATTATAAGACAACCATCAAGATAACTATTTTATTCAAAGTTCACTCTATATTGACCAATCATAATATAGGATGTACTTTTTTGAAAATGGATAGCTTGATAGTAGACATAAAATTTATTTCATCATGTCACATTACAGTTCCAACCAATACATGGTGATGAATTGATAGTGTTTATGTGGGTGATAACATTAGTAGAAGATATTTTTGATCCTAATTTAGATACATTCATGCATATTTAATAAAGAAAAATATATTCCTATTGGAGAGGAAAAGAACATGTTTATTGATGAAAGTAGGGGATATTGTTATAGAACAAATATTAGGCTTTAAATAAAAAACACTTTTTTAAAATTTAATTGAAAACCTATGATTTTTATTGAGTAAACATTATGATAAAATAACATGCCTTTTTTTTTAAGGAGGAAGACTTTAAATAAGTTTTGGCTTCTTTTAAACAACCATGTTCTAGAATTGGTGAATGGTATTATTCATATTTGTCTCTAATATGTGAAATTGATGAAATATAAACCTATTGTGAAGGAATTACACATAGTGATGCTCATGATCATGAGGATTTTCCTCTTTAAAATTAGCATGAAGAGGAGTTTCTAGATGATATGCAAGTTATTGAATAGAAATAATTATTGAAGGAAGTTAGTGAGTTTATTGTGGTAGATTATGACACTTCACCCATCCACAAAACTATAAGCAATTTAAACCTTAAACAATATTGATCATGATGGCATATTACTTAACCCTAAAATTAATCACTCACTCAAAGCATATAAGATATACTAAGACACCCTAACATTAAGAAAATATTACAAGAATTAAATGAAACACATAATAAAAATTTGCATAACATATCAATTCCATACAACATTAACCAAACACATGAACCAATAAGCCATTTATTCTCATTAATCATTGAAAACATATAAACAACAATTTATCTGATATGTGCATGCTTAGAATTTTACATAATATATCAATCCTTACAATGATTACAAAACAAACCTTAGAAGCTTTACATACAATACATTGAAATCTATAAAACATTTGACATTAGAAGATATCCTAAATGAGTGGCCATGGGTCCTATTTATACTTGTGACATATGGATCCAAGTGTACATCCTTAAGAAGATACCATGGATATTTTCAATATATTCTTATTTTATTCTATTTCATCTCATTTGCATGAGTATCCTTCATCTTACATTGACACATGTAATTCAATGCAACACCTACCCTTGAGTACTTTATTTCTTATACATGTTTATTGAAACCCTTTTGCACATATTATTTTACACTCTTGTAACATTATTTCCTTATGCATACCTTTAAAAAACTTCTGTATAACTTGTACAACTATATACTTTGACAAAATATTTATAATATAGGTGTGTGTTTGTGCATGTGCATGCGTACAAAACCCTATGTCAAAAATTCCCCATACTTAAACACTTTTTCCCCCAACAAGTATTTAATGTTCATGTTCTTCCTTATCATCTCTTTCTATGCTAGGATCCCCACTTTTGACTATATCCTTGAAAATTATTGGGACTTTATTTTTCAACACAATTCTCATAATTATCCCACTTATATGTGGAATTATCTATGTTATACTCAATCTCCATGACTTGGTCAAGGAGATCCTTTATCAAGACCATTCCATTTAGGCTTGCTATGTATTTGTCACAGAGTTTCTCAAACTCTACATGACAGGATGTGTACACATTATAGAGGTAGTACTCCTCTTCAGGTGCAGGATTTTATAGTTTTAAGTAGATATTTTGTACATCCTTGCACTTTTGATCCATATTTGTCTTCAAAAAATTATCCTCCACAAGGATTTATTTAACTCTTTCAACACATGTTTATTGAACATCTCATTCATCCAGATTTATCCTTGCTCTTACAATTTCCTTGAAAAATTATTTTGGTACATTTATGTATCCTACTTAGTTCGTTGATTCTCTTGACCATTTCCTTTTCCTTCTCCTCAAGTAGTTTATTTTAATCCTCGACACTTCCTGCATGGATCTTTTTACTATGATTGCTTAGTGATTATGATGCTTTTAGTAGTACAAGTATCTATTCCTAGCTTCTTCATTAGTTTTAAGGTGCTAACATCTTCTCGCCCCCATATAGTGGGTTACTCTTCTCAAGCAACTCCATGTTTTATTGCAAGTTCTTTATTTGTGGAGTATCTCATGTTTTTGAGATCCTTCCTCTTCAACATCTCCTTATCTACCTCAATATCAAAATGAACTACTCTGAGGGACTCCTCCCACCATTTGAAACAATACCAAAATAGCTTATTTTGTTGAAATTTAAATAGCTTACAATCTTATCCTTACCCAACTCATCTCCAAATTTCTTGTCCTTGTCACTTTCTTTCTTCTCCGAGTTCTTTGGACTATATGTTGACTCCTTTTATGTTTATTTATCCTCTTTTGTGTGTGAAGTTCCTTTTTCAATTGGTTTGTCCTTAATTTTAATTTTCATCTTGTGTGCATCCTTTAATGGGGACTTTTAACCCCACACACTCCTTTGGTTATCTGATGAGAATGACACCAAGTCCTCCTCTAGTCTTCATTGGCTCCTTCCCATTTTAATTCTTTGTTTTCTCATCTCATTCATGTTTCCTCCATATTTTACATTGTGTCATCCTCATCAATATTGATGCTTGATGACTTACTTGTGTGCTTTTTCTCCTAGTGATTTTGGCTTTGTCTATTTTTTACCTTTAAGGTGGTCTCAAAAGTGTGCCCTTTTTTGGGTTCAATTTTTTGTGGATGGATTCATATTCCTTAAAATAATTAACAAATAATGGTGGATTGGTCTTATTCTTATTATCGTCCCACTCCTCATTTTAGTATCAAAATTATGCCCTATTTTGGGTTCAAATTTTTATGGATGGATTCATATTCATTAAATAATTTAACAAATAATGGTGGATTGGTCTTATTATTATAATCATCCCACTCGTCATCTTCTGGGTATGGTCTCTTTTCCATCTTATCAAATCTACAAAACTAAATGATGGTGTGGTTTACCACTTTAACCACATCCATTGATCTATATATCCCTATTCTTCTTTCAAGCATCAATACCATATATCAGACTACCACTACATATGGTAATTATTCCCAATCGATTGTCTCTCCATTCTCATCCATATGTCTGGAAAGGTCATAATGTGCCATGACTGCCACTCCACAAATATATCATATGTTTGTTCCATTGAATATGGTATCCTCCACTCATCTAAAAAATCCTTCTTTATGAGTTCATACCAACTTTCCATCATATTTTTGTAAGAGGCTATCGCATTGCCTTCATAGATAAATCTTGTATATAAATCAAGTCCAATTCCTTCACTGGTAGCCTTAAAAAATAAATCAATAATTGGATATTCCAACCTCCTCTAAAAAAAATTAATAATTAGATATTCCCAAATATAAAAAGTCCTTATGTGAAGTGTGCCTCATCCACTACTTTGTTCACTTCTTATGTGACATAAGCACAAGGTTGTACTATTTTTTGTGGATTCCCATTTGATATTCTAATAATGCAATATAATTGGAATCTTGGTTACATCTAATAGATATAGCTTTGAACTAAGTAAACATGTGGCCACCCTTACTTCAAAGTTTCTTGGATCATCCAAAATCATCTCGTAGCATCCATATTTTTAAATTCAATATATCATGGACACATTCAACCTTAGGCTCATTCACCAAGTCAACACACACACTTTCTCCTTCCTTTATGAGTTATATGATTTCATGTATATTTTGTGTGATAACATGAATCCTCTTCCCTAAAAAATATATGCACCTATCATGGGTGCATATAAGAAACCATTTATGACCTCATTTGGTTTGCCAAAAAAAATGGGATATCTTTCATCCACAAAACATATGTGGGTAACAATTTATCCTACTTGGGTTGTTTTATCTAACTTAATAATTAATGAATGGGTCAGAGTATTCGTATTTGTGATGATTGAAGTCATCCACTGTGTATGTTTTAATGTATGTGACTAGTTGCTCTAATTTTTCTAACATTTTCAAGGAATACCATTAAATCAACTTATGTAGGAGGCTTTGGATTTTCCTATATTTTGGTGTTGGGGTCTTTATTCTTACCTAACTTCCATAACAATGGTGTCTCATCTCCAAATCCTAGTGTTTTCTTCACAACCCTATTCTTAAATACTACCTTCTCTCTCTCTCTCTCTCTCTCTCTCTCTCTCTCTCTCTCTCTCTCTCTCTCTCTCTCTCTCTCTCTCTCTCTCTCTCTCTCTCTCTCTCTCTCTCTCTCTCTCTCTCTCTCTCTCCTCCTAATATGTCTTCTTTTCCTCTACTCTTATCATTATCTCTATAATAGTGCTTTAACTTCCTAAAAAAACCTTATTGAATAACTTATAATTACTTTCAAAATCTATTATTTTCTTTCCCTAAATTTTATTTTGTAGCGTCAAATTTAATCCATGGGTAACAATTTATCCTACCTGGGTTGTTTTATCTAACTTAATAATTAATGAATGGGTCAGAGTATTCATATTTGTGATGATTGAAGTCATCCAATATGTATGTTTTAATGTATGTGACTAATTGCTCTAATTTTTCTAACATTTTCAAGGAATACCATTAAATCAACTTATGTAGGAGGCTTTGGATTTTCCTATATTTTAGTTTTGGGGTCTTTATTCTTACCCGACTTCCATAACAATGGTGTCTCATCTCCAAATCCTAGTGTTTTCTTCACAACCCTATTCTTAAATACTACCTTCTCTCTCTCTCTCTCTCTCTCTCTCTCTCTCTCTCTCTCTCTCTCTCTCTCTCTCTCTCTCTCTCTCTCTCTCTCTCTCTCTCTCTCTCTCTCCTCCTAATATGTCTTCTTTTCCTCTACTCTTATCATTATCTCTATAATAGTGCTTTAACTTCCTAAAAAAACCTTATTGAATAACTTATAATTACTTTCAAAATCTATTATTTCCTTTCCCTAAATTTTATTTTGTAGCGTCAAATTTAATCCATGGGTAACAATTTATCCTACTTGGGTTGTTTTATCTAACTTAATAATTAATGAATGGGTCAGAGTATTCGTATTTGTGATGATTGAAGTCATCCAATATGTATGTTTTAATGTAGGTGACTAATTGCTCTAATTTTTCTAACATTTTCAAGGAATACCATTAAATCAACTTATGTAGGAGGCTTTGGATTTTCCTATATTTTAGTGTTGGGGTCTTTATTCTTACCTGAATTCCATAACAATGGTGTCTCATCTCCAAATCCTAGTGTTTTCTTACAACCCTATTCTTAAATACTACCTTCTCTCTCTCTCTCTCTCTCTCTCTCTCTCTCTCTCTCTCTCTCTCTCTCCCCTCCTTCACTTTTCCTAATATTTCTTCTTTTCCTCTCCTCTTATCATTATCTCTATAATAGTGCTTTAACTTCCTAAAAAAACCTTATTGAATAACTTATTACTTTCAAAATATATTGTTTCCTTTCTCTAAATTTTATTTTGTAGCATCAAATTTAATCCATGACTATTGTAGTTTATCTATGATTTCCATCCAACTTTCCTCATTTGAAATCACCCCATCTGTTAGCAATTTGTTTTGCAATTTCATCAAAACCACATTTCTCCTCACTTGACCCTCTTACTTTCCTACTCAAACGGATTCATCTACCCACGCTCCATTGTTGAGTTGTTATCAATGGTCATAATTTCCCTTTTGTGTGAACTTTTTCTTGCACTAGATTTTTACATTTCTCTATGTGGATGCTCTCTCTGAAATTTTACACTTATGAGTTCAAACTTACTCACTTTTCATGGTGAATAAATCCTTCATGAACATGGTGAGTGGAGGATAAAAGATATCATTTTTAATTAGGTTCACACGTGTGAGTGGGGCACAAAATTTGGAATCGCATGCAAGTGATTGATCTTGTGCAAAGTAGAGATCCACTTTTCTGACCTCTTGCACATGATGACAAGAATCCCATGTGGTCACTATTCATGAAGAGTAATCCCACTCAAAATGGGATGAATTTATATCTTATTTATGAAGTTTACCCTCCTTCGCTTTGCCTAATATGTCTTCTTTTCCTCTCCTCTTATCATTATCTCTATAATAGTGCTTTAACTTCCTAAAAAAACCTTATTGAATAACTTATAATTACTTTCAAAATCTATTGTTTCCTTTCTCTAAATTTTATTTTTTAGCGTCAAATTTTATCCATGAATATTGTAGTTTATCTATGATTTCCATCCAACTTTACTCATTTTAAATCACCCCATCCGTTAGCAATTTGTTTTGCAATTTCATCAAAACCATATTTCTCCTCACTTGACCCTCTTACTTTCCTACTCAAATATCTCCACTTGTGATACTATCTTGTAAAATTATTTTTTCTACAATCTCTAACAATTATTTTATAATCACCATAACATTAATGGATTCATCTACCCACTCTCCATTGTTGAGTTGTTATCAATGGTCATAATTTCCCTTTTGTGTAAACTTTTTCTTGCACTAGATTTTTACATTTCTCTATGTGGATGCTCTCTCTGAAATTTTACACTTATGAGTTCAAACTTACTCACTTTTCATGGTGAATAAATCCTTCATGAACATGGTGAGTGGAGGATAAAAGATATCATTTTAAATTAGGTTCACATGTGTGAGTGGGGCACAAAATTTGGAATCACATGCAAGTGATTGATCTTGTGCAAAGTAGAGATCCACTTTTCTGACCTCTTGCACATGATGACAAGAATCCCATGTGGTCACTATTCATGAATAGTAATCCCACTCAAAATGGGATGAATTTATCTCTTATTTATGAAGTTTACCCTCCTTCACTTTTCCTAATATGTCTTCTTTTCCTCTCCTCTTATCATTATCTCTATAATAGTGCTTTAACTTCCTAAAAAAACCTTATTGAATAACTTATAATTACTTTCAAAATCTATTGTTTCCTTTCTCTAAATTTTATTTTGTAGCGTCAAATTTTATCCATGACTATTGTAGTTTATCTATGATTTCCATCCAACTTTCCTCATTTGAAATCACCCCATCCGTTAGCAATTTGTTTTGCAATTTCATCAAAACCATATTTCTCCTCACTTGACCCTCTTACTTTCCTACTCAAATATCTCCACTTGTGATACTGACTTGTAAAATTATTTTCTCTACAATCTATAACAATTATTTTATAATCACCATAACATTAATGGATTCATCTACCCACGCTCCATTCTTGAGTTGTTATCAATGGTCATAATTTCCCTTTTGTGTAAACTTTTTCTTGCACTAGATTTTTACATTTCTCTATGTGGATGCTCTCTCTTAAATTTTACACTTGTGAGTTCAAACTTACTCACTTTTCATGGTGAACAAATCCTTCATGTGCATAATTTTCTCTCTCTTGCAAGTATTCATGCAAACCTCTATTTATGCCTAAAATCATTAATTTCTTCTGCTCGGATCTGTCTCATCACCTGTCATGCTTGCAATCTCTATCTTATTTTAGGATGTGCGAAGGCATCCTTTATATTTAACAATCATTTTGATTCTTATTTTAGATTTTATATTTAACCACATTGATATAGAATTATTCCTCCCAAATACTTAGACATCTAGCATAAAAAACCTAAACCTACACATTGCTTTAATTTTTTGGATGGTTGCATATAATGTTTAGTAGATAAATACTTGATAGGTACTTAGATATTTGGCATAAATTTATTTTAAGAGATTTCTCGTTCGATTTGTTCAACTAGATTTGTAAAATAGCCTATTCTTATTGACACAAAACAAAGAGAAAATTTTATTAAAAACAAAACTATAAAATCCAAAAATAATTTTGTATCATAATTTTATCAAGGTAATGACAATCTCCCATCACTATTTTTAAATGTTATACATTTATCCACCCATATTATGGATCATTTAATTGTGCATAGTTCCTATGCACATTTCTTGATAACATGCAATAACCTAATAAAATGTGAAGGTTGCCCCTTGTTGGTATAGTTCCATATAGTATGTAGTTATCCATGTAGATTAATATCCATATCTCTTATAGAAATGGTCTTTCCTTCATTGGGATTTTTCTCAAATCTTTCCTAAAAAGGATATTTGTATATTTTTCAATCAAGAGATTTATGCATACACTCATCTCATGAAATAGCATTTTCTATCTTGGTTATTAGACTACGTGTTTTCTCCTTTGTGGCTTCCAAGTCTTACACAGTGATTGCCTTGTGGTCTACATGGTAATGGTCTTTAACAATAGACACTAATTTCTCATCTAACCCCATACAATGGATACACATAACCTTAATGATTGAACCTAACTCCATTTAATGCATCATCATCTAGTATAGACTACTATGATTTTTGCATGGATGTCCTCCAACTCTTTTTGTTTTCCCTTCTACTCTTTGTGTGCATCATGTTATTGTGAAACACCTCATTATGTAAACAATATTTTAATTGTAGTGTTTCTTCCACCCAATCCTTGGAGTCCTCATGGGTTACCTTGATGTTTTTTCCCATAGGAATTTGGATTACTCTCTTAGTCACTCTAGGAAGCCACTTCATTATTTTCCATTTACCACCCAAGTTCATATCTTATTTACATGGCACCAAATGAGCCCATTTCGTATTGACCCCTTTTGATCCTTTGGCAATTACTACTAATCGTGTCATATGGCTCTTTCATTCACCTATCACATGCAATTATTTTAGTATCTAACACAAATTATCCACTCCAGTTGAGTCATCCATCATCATATGGATTACGATATTTTTTTCCATATGTAGTGATGTTATAGTTATTCTTAATGATTTCATTGATATCTACACTATCTACATATGCTGGTCCATGTTCATTTTCAAGTGGGATGACCACTCTATGTTCATCATTCTCAAAACTTGTATACCTCTATTTAAAACACATATCTATGTGGTTTTTGTAACACCACATTCCCCCAAGTATAGTTGGGTAGTTTTATGCCTCTGGTAACCTAATTACTTTGAACTTAGTTATAAATTGGGTTCCCATAATGTCCAATTATGCATTATTTAGTACTCAATTAGCTTAGACTGTGTTATATTTAACATGATAGAAAATTTGGAGATGAGACCAATCTTAGGCTCTCCATCTTCCTCCAAGAATCCTTTGTTTGAATATTCACCTCTACACTTGTATTTGTTAGGATGTTGTGAACTCTTAGTCATTTATCTTTATGTCAATAGTCAGCTCTTTGTCATAGTTTACACAATGCATAATTTGAATCTCCTTTGAGTGTGGTCTAATATGTTCTGGCACCTCCCCCTTACTTGATGTAATCCATGTAATTAGAAAAATAAATAATCCCTCTTGCTTAAGTAATGGAAATATTTCACCTTACTCTTGTATCTATCATACACTAGGATCTACTCTCTAGATTTCAATGAATCTATGTTTTATTTCCTATGCAATTTTAACTTTGCTTTGATGGTTTTAAATCAATTTCCTTTGCTAGGCCTATGATCAAATTGTGCACTAATTTTTTAGGATGTTTTTCAACCTTTACTTCATGCCTGAGCACTATCATCTCTTTTTGTTCAAGCTAAATTTGTTTTTGTTGCATATCTAAGCCACTCCTGATAATGATCTTTTTTTACTTCCTTACTCTTATATTATCTAATTTTATTTCCTATTCACCAATTCTTCTATTTTTATGGATGGATATTCATTTCCTTTGTGCATATCTTATCATCTCAACCTATTTGGCCTTATCTTTATACTAAATCTTCTATGTTAAATCTTGGTAATCCTCTATGCACTTTATCTCATTGTAATGCCTACACATTAAGAATTTGGGTCAATGTCTCTAATAATGATGCATAGCCCTACATCTAAAACATGATTTAATAAATTATCCTTTGAGTTATCTTATACCACCCTTTTATCCATAAAATTCACCATGGTTGTAATTTCCTTGTCTACAGTTATAACATCCCTAGTTACGATATTTGCCTTGATATGGACCATATTGTCCTTGACTATATCCACCTTAATTTTGTTCATAACATCCTTGGAATGGACCATATCCTCCTTGAGGTCAGGTGTACCCCCCTTAGTTTGGGATTTAGCACTAAAATTTTAATTCTTGCATAAGTGTTATGGTGGATTATCTTAGTCATGTTTCCTTTGCCTTGCACATTTCAATAATGACTTTACAATCAATGGTATCATGAATATTTCTCTTGTAAACTTTACATTAGCATGTGACCTTGAATTTTTTAATGCAATGTAGGAGTGGGCATGTCTTCATCAAATGGGATTCCTTAAATACCTCATGCTCTATATTTATGGCTTACACTTACCTTACCTTATAATAGTGTTTTTTGTGTCCTTTTGTTTCATACTTGGTGAACCAAAACCCTTTTCTTTTATCTTGCACGGTATTTGACACCAATTATTATAGTTTGGTTTCCATGTTTACAATTTGTTCTAAAAATTGACTAATGATTGTATCCAATCTCCTTATTTCTTCTAGTCTTAGGTCAACCTCCAATGCCTCCTACACATTTGTGAAGGTCTTCATATAAAAATGTTTTCCTAAATGATATGAATAGTCCTGCCCACAAAACATTGTCCATGTTGTAATGGGTATTTATCATAGAATATTATGGATATTAGAATTTTGAAACACCTATCAAATACATGAGTACCCTCTAATGGCTCTATTTTGATCTCATTTAAAGCTGGAAAATTATCCTACTCAAATTATAGAATATGAAACCCCTTCATATATTCAATTTTTAATACATTGTTATCCATAAAAGACTGATTAGGGTTATAATTCCCATACCAAGTATGTACTCAATCCCATAAATTGGTTCCAAATTTACTACAATTATTATCTAAATATGTGATCCCTTTTATATGCAATAAATTTTTGTCTATGATTGTGATCTAACACATCGTACTTACCCCTATACTAGGGTAAATTTACCAACATCTCATAAAATATTCTAAGGAGATTATGTTGAGTTTGTGTTTATGCACTAATCCCAATTTTTGATGGCTCACTACTCACCATAAAACTTGTCACCATTAGACCTACCCCTTATAAAAGTGGGTTCCACTTTGTATGCATGGTCATCGTTGTGGTAATTACTAGTATCATCATGCTAGTTAGTAAACCTCCTACTATACTTGTTTCCTATTGTGGAAATCTTCACTACTTAACTTATTAGGGGATTTTTGACAATATTAATTCCTCTTGTGTCAATTGCCTTAACACACAACTACCACTCTTCCTTTTCAAAAGCTCTCTTTTTTCCATCACGCCCATTGCCTCTGCAACCGTTTCCTCTAATTGATTAACATATGCATGGGTTTTAGATTTGAATGAGTCTGTAACTTATTCTTCTCATGCATGTTTCACATATACTTTTAGAATTTATTCTTCTTCTGATTCTTTTTGAATCTAAGATTTATCATTATGTAGTTCCCCTTTCTCACTAAATCATAATTCTCCTTTTTGGGAACCAATGTTTTATCCTCCCCTTCTTGTGCATATATTTATGGAATACATATGAATTGGTCCTCCCTTTTTCTTATTATACTTAGGTGTCATCATGTGTTCCCTCCTTCAAACATAATATCTCAATATTTGTTCCTTTTTTCTTGGAATGTAGCTTTCTCTAGGGTTGTCCTCCCACTCCATTTTTGTATGCCAAGTTCCTCCTCTTCTTTGACCTAATTTCTAACTTACCCAGGGAAAAATTATTCTAGCCTTCTAATATAAAAATTTACTATCATCATCTTCATTCAAAGTTGTATTAGCTTGATCAACTATCCTTTGGGCTTGGACAAGAATTGAAACTTTACCTTCTTTAGGAAAATATATTTTAATATTGAAAACTAAAAAATGTATCTACTTAATGTTTCTTTCCATCACACATCAACAATTCATGTCCAAATTATTTTGATATTTTTCAATTTCTTCACTCGCTCATATATCCATCCATTCCATTTCTCCAAATTCATAACTCAATCTTGCACATATGCAAACAACCATGCATAGAAATGCTCTATATACTCACACCAAAAAATCTAATATAAATCATTGTATATATTTTAACCTAATCACTCCTTCAAATTAAAATCCCCATGGATTAGAAATTTCTTCATGGATTGTAATGCTTTACACTCAAAATATGCCTCTACACATTCCAATGTTATACCATAAAAATCTTCAATTCCCATCACCTAGGTAAACAAGGTCCTTGAAACATAATTAAAATTTTATAATAAAATAAGATACTTCACCTATCCACATAAACCTAAGCAATATAACACTTAAACAATAACAAACATGTTAACTTATTACTTAACTCTAATATTAAACACTCACTTGAAGCATACTAAAGACACTAAAATCCCACACCATTAAGAAAATTATAAGAATTGAGGGAAATATAACATTAATGCACATCACATATAAACCACTAAACATAAACCAAAAAAATGAATCAATAGCCTTTCATTCTCAGTAATCATTATTAACAACATATACATGATAATATATTTGAATGTAATATATCTGATTTACACACACTTTACTTTTTTTCAATTGATCAATCCTTACATTGCTTAAAAAATAGACTGTACAAGGTTTAAATAAAATGTGTGTATATTCCTATTTGATTTTGTTCTCATTTACCATTATGCACTCTTGTGGCCTACCCTCCTTTCAACGTGCAACCCAAAATACATGTGCATTCTTGTGAATACCTTTACAAAACACTAGGCCCAACAAAGTTGCATATGAATGAATTATTTAATGTGCACAAATTATTTAATACAATCGGGAATATTTTACAAAATTCACCCAATAATTAATGAACCAATAATTCCTCATGAAGATCTTATTTAGCATAACATTTTAGAAAAATCAATAAACTATGACTCATAGGAAGACTTATATCCACGTTTTAAAATGATGAGCATGTGAATGCACAATCTACTTACAATCTAGATGAATCCATTTATTTTTTATTTTTAAATATCATTTTTATTGTAACAATCACCAACCATGTTCAATTGGGAGGATGTCAAAGAGCTCATTCTCAATAATCATTTTGGAACAAAATCAATGTTTAAACAATGATATTAAGTAGATGAAAAACAAACAAAAATCTTGTTTTGTAGAGTAGAGGAAGATTAAGAGGTACAATTTTTTCATTCATTATTTATGGTTGGTTAATAGTGTTTTTAAATTGATTTTACGAAATTTCTTACAAAGAAAGGGTAGTAATATTTTTATCTTTATGGATGATTTTGTCTAGGTTAATAATTATTGGTAACAATTTTATTAGTTTATAGATTTTTTTTTGAGCATTACGGAGGCGTGATAATGGTACCTTATTTTTTTTTCTTTTAAAATTTTAGTCATCAGTTTGCATTTAATAGGAAGAAGACCATGATAATTTTTTCACAGGTAGAAGCCTCTATAGAGAAGCCAAAATTCATGGTTCTACCTTTTATTTTTTTATATAATTCTTCAACAAACTTAAGCTTTGTGGGTGATTGATATTGATAAATTCATTTTCTGTAAGTTGTTCGATGATAATGTGTTGCTGCAATGAAATTAATTAGATATATTAAATCAATTTAGAAAAATAAATTTAAAGGATCAGATCAACAAAAATATATTACAATAATAAGAGTAGAGTAAGTGGATCCACACTAATAATAGACAATAAAGCAAAATACATAATAGATATAACTAAACCACTTTAAGGGTGGAACCTCTACAAACATGGAAATAAGAGTATAATTCCTAGTATGATCCTCAAGTACTAACCACTACGTCATATATATACCTTACTTAGGCTATGGTTCCTACTTAGGCTGAATCTACTAAAAAAATGATAGCATAGATAAATTTGACAAGACAAGATAAAAAGTTATGTTAGCCAAAGGTCAGCCACACATATATGTAGACATGTTATAGGTTAAGGGTATAACATGCCTCTCAAAAAAACTATTTCCCACAACGTTGAACAACTGTGGATGTTGCGCATGAATGTTTCATCTTCCCATGTTGCATCCTCACTAATAATATTTTTCACTTGATCAAATACTCCTTAATCTCTCTTGTGTGTAGCCTTTTAGTGTGTGTCTAAAGGATCTCCTCTAGTTCTGAAATGATTATGCCTTCCTCATCTAGTTTTGGTAACTCAGTCTGTGCATAAAATCTTTGTGCAATTACCTTCTTAAGGTAATAAACATGAAAAATTGGATGTGTGGGAGTAGACTGCGATAGCTCTAGTTTGTATGCGACATTGCCATTTTTTTACAAGATCTAATAAGGGTTGTATTACTTAGGAGGAATTTTGTTGTCCTTTTGTTGTTACTTTAGTGAAATTTTATTATATGCTTGTAGGCATACAAAGACATAGACACCCAATAAAAACTTTCTCTTGATACAATGTTGATTTGCCTACTACTTCACTCTATTATGTTCCATTGTTAAATTATTTCTTAGACTAGCTAGTACCTCTTGTTGGTGTTGAATGTGTTCTCTGACATCTCAAACATTTGGTTTTACCCTCAAGGATGAGGTGATGGATGGAGACTGGTATTCGTTTAGTTTTAAAAATTGAGACATTTTGGAAGAGGTATGGAAGGAAGTGTTATACCACCATTATGCTAATGAAAATAAATGAACCCACCTTTCTTGTTCATTTGATATAAAACAACAAAGATAATCCTCTAGGCATTTGTTGACCACTTTTGTTTTCCCATTACATTGAGGATGATAAGATATGTTATGAACCAAATGAGTACCCAAACATGAGAATAAATATGTCTAGAAATTAGTAGTGAAGATAGGATCATGATCACTTACTATGATCTTTGCAATCCCTTGTAGATTTTGAACTGCATCTAGAAAAGTAGTAGCCATTATTATGGCTATAAATGGTTATGACAAAGCACAAAATCAGCATATTTTGTGAACCTTTCCACTATTACCATGATAACATTTTTACCTTCTAACCTTGGAAACCACCTCATTCCATATCCTAACAGATCACATTTAACAATGAAAGTCTTTAAAAAATCTAAGATAGCCAAAACCAGAGTGGTGCACATAGTCTCTTTCAGCTTCTCAAAGGCCTTGGTGGCATTTTCATTCTAGTGGAAGGAATATTTCCTCAACAAATTTACGAGGGCACTGCTATGTGTAGACACCCAATTTTATACAAGCACGCACACACACACACACACACACACACACACACACACACACACACACACACACACACACACACACACACACACACACACACACACACACATCTCCATGTGTGTGTGTATAACTTTGCACATATAGACTACTAACGATGAATGGATATTTATTGGCATGTTTGTGGGTTCTCCCTCTTTATTTCATACATATGTGTCGTAACCTGACCACTTTTTTTGATCCTTTAGACATTGTTGTTATATTTGGATAATATAGCCTACACATGATTCTAAGACCTTAAGGAAACACTCTTACTCCAGAGATTGAGTTTGATAAGAATAAATTGTATTCTTATGAAGGATGTAAAATTCATGTGTAAGACAAGTATAAATGCATGAATTCATTAATTGCATTTATTTCATAATTTCACATTACAAATTCACTAATAGAGTGCAAAATATATAGGAAAAATAGAATGGGGTAGACAACCCATAATGGGTATGTTAACACTATGTGCACACACCAAAGTGGTTGACAACCCATAGTGCAACATGGTCTACTCATATTGGAATGTGCACCCACTCATAGTGCAAGCCATGTGTAATCAACTCATGGTGGAGAATGACTAGATATTGTATTAAACACATGTGCGCACTATTAAGTATTAAGTAAACTTAAAGTGAATAATTTTGAAAAGAACCCAAATGTAAAACCAATCTGAGTGAGAACCCTTTTCACATAAACACCCCCCTTAAGTGCCACTTAGGAGGAAAGCAAACTGAAAACATGCAAAAAAAATAGTGGGTCTTGACAACAAGGCCTGATGAGGTACCCATATACAAAATGATCCCTTCAAGCACAAGAGATGTAGAAAACTCGTAGGAAAAAAATCCCTTCTATGAGAGGATGAAGGAAGAAGGTTAAGTGGCACCCCCTAAAGCAATGTCCTGCACTCATAAGAAAATTCACAAGTGATGGAACTTACTCTCAGTGAAGGGTTTAGTGAAGATATCATCATCCTAATCTATTGTAGGAAAATAGTGGAGATCAATGACCTATTGCTACATCAAATCCTTAATGTACTACATGTGCATCTTAATGTGTTTGGTTTGTTGATGAAAAATTAGGTTCTTTAAGCTATGAATGGTACTCTAATTGTCACAGAGGATGATAGATGGTCATGGAATGGTGATGCCAAACTCAGTCAAAATATTTTGAATCAAAATAGCTTTAGTAGCAACATTAACAGTCCCCTAATACTCAACCCTAGGTGAAGATACAGAAATAAAATGTTGTTTCTTACTCTGCTAGCTAATGGGGATTGAACCAAGTTGAAAGTTGTAACCAGATGTGGACTTACAATCCTAATAAATACCAACCCAATCAGAATCTATATATCTAACCAGGTCTAAACTAATCCCTGTTACATATTGTATCCCATGTCAAGGAGTGTGTTGGATGTAATGCAAAATTCATTTGGCCACTTTCCAATGAAGTTCATTGTGGCTCCTACATGAATTTAGAGACCATGCTAACTACAAAAGAAATGTTGGGGTGAGTGTGCATCAAATAGATGAGACTTCCAACAAGTTGACGATATAAAGTATCATGAACCAGTGGAGTGGAACATTTCACCTCAAGTTTAACACTAGATAGAAAGGGAGTTAGTGTAGGATTATAATCAACCATGTTGAATCGAGATAGAAGATCAAGAGCATACTTGGGCTAAGCAAGAGTGATCCTCAAATAATATTGAGAGATCTCAATTTCAAGAAAGTAGTGCAAAAGGCCCAAATTAGTCATACTAAATTGATCATGAAAAGCATATTCGACTCTATCAATGATGGATGAAGAATTCCCAATAAGAATTAAGTCATCAATGTATAAGACTAGAAGCAAATAAAAGTTGTCTTATCATAGAATACAGACAATGGGATCCAGGTGGCAATGTGAGAATCCAACTAAGAGAATAAACGAGTCCATCTTGGCATACCAAGCCAAGGGGCTTGTTTTATGCCATAGAGAGACTTTCAAAATATGAAAAATAAAGAAGAGTCCTCCACGAACCCTTTTGGTTATTCCTTGTAAATATCCTCCTGAATATCCCCATGAAGAAAGGAACTCTTCGCATCTATCTAATATAGAACCCATCCATGAGTTACAACAATAGTAGTAGTCAAGTAAATGGAATTTATCTTAGTAATAAGAGCAATGGTCTCAGTGTAGTCAACACCAGGAACTTGTGATAATCATTTGGAAATAAGCCATGCTTTGAATTTATCAACAGTTCCATCTATTTCATATTTACTTCAGTAGATCCACTTAAAATAAACCATTTTCCTTCCCTTGGGAAGGGGGACTACATCCCAAGTGTTTTTCTTCATCAAGGACTTGTACTTGTCCTCCATTGTTGAATCTCACTCAGTAAGACCAGATGCTTCATGAAAGGATTATGGATTAGAAGTAAGGGAAATGTATTCATGTGAAAGATGGTGATGTTGTGACTGATTCCTTATAGTGTCTAAAGGATCCCAAACACATGTGCCTTTTGATTGAATATTATGTCAAACCCATCGAGGTGATGATGAAGATAGAGTTGAAGTAGAGGTGGAAGCTGCTGATAATGACCTTGTAGAGATGGAGGTGAAGATGAATTATTTGAGTTACTAAAATCTAATTCCACTATGGATGGAGGATGTGGATTATGATATGCCAAGGCAGGAAATGATTCCTAAATATAAACACTTATCACAATGAAAAGGTCTTTGATCTATGGATCCAAGAGTTGATTTCCCTTGACACCATCAAGATAGCCAATAAAAAGGTAGGATCGAATCTAAGGTTGTAAAGACTTGTGTTTATCTAAAGGAATACATGCCAATTCATGGGATATAAAGACTTAAAAATTCCACACAACTATTTTCCAACAACACCAAGCTTAAAAAAGAGTCATGCCTTTCAAGGCCGTATGAGCAACATGGTTTTGAATATGAACATAACAATTAATATCTTCAACCAAAAATTCTAGACCAAGAAAGCAAGTACAGATCATAAAAGTTGCCATCTCCTTTAAAATCCTATTCTTATGTTCAACAACACCATTTTTCTAGGGTTTGTAGATAACATAATTTTCAAGGTCGATCCCTTCAAAATGTGTAAAATTATTCAAGGTGATGATTCACATATTTTGGGCCATTATCTGTGCAAAGAATTTTGAAAGGTTTCCTAGACTACTTTTGAGCATGAGCCTTGAAGTCTTGAAACCAATTCAAGACTTCACTCTTTTTATGAAGGAAGTAGACCCAAAATAACTACAAATAGTCATCAATAAATGTGAGGACATAGCAGGTTTTGTTGAAAGACAAAGTGGGGAATGGAACCATAATATCATTATGAACCAATTCAAGGATTTTTGAAGTCCTCAAAGATAACCCTTTATCAAAATTCTCCTTTGGATTCTTGTCCATTGTTCAACCTAAACATATTCTATTAAAAAACTGAATAGGAGGGAATCATGTGACCATATCCTTTGAGCTGAGCAGATGAAGGTAATGGTAGTTGAGATGGCTAAACTACTCATTTCAAAGTTTACTCGCTGAAATTGTATGAGTGAGTAATGTAGTAGAAGGGGAAGGAAACATAAAATGGGAGAATGCATATAGCCAATGACTCATGATCACATTTTCCCATTAAAATTAAGGCATCATCCTCAAAATCTTGAATTTCTACTAAATTGGGGAAAAACTCAACTTTCTTTCCATTCTCAAGATGAGTGATTTGGTAGACTGAAAGAAGGTTGACACATAAATTAGGAATAAGTGATTGTCCTTTCCCTTTAACTAATGTTGAATAAGTACAAAGAGTTGATTCCTTGGTGTAGGATGATGGAAAATTGATATGATTTTTATTTAGAAAATGTTTCAGTGCATCAATTTTCTTGGCAAGACACAGATGCTCATCATGACAAACTTTATTATAGTATGAACAAGTTGATCACTCCTCAAAATCCCATTACTTGTTAGAGGATTTAGATGTTGTTAGTACAGGATATGATGACTGTGCAAGAGCTTTTCATGGCTTAGGCATTGGTTGTTTCTTCTGCTTAAACCATTTTGAACGTGGATTATGACCCACCACCAAGGTTTATGACTTAAATGGCTTCAAGAGTCCTATAGTGATTAACTTGGCATGTTCAAGCATTAACATTTTTGAAAATGACTCAAAGGTAGGCATTGTATAGGCCTGTATCATAGTCAACTGATGAGTCTGAAAGCTGAAAATAAACACTACATATCTAGAAGGTAGTTTACCTAACACATTGAAGACTAATGCACATATTGATTTACAATACCACATTTATTTAATTTTTCTCTTAGTTCATTCACTTTGGTTACACAATTTTAGATGTTGTCAAAACTAAATAGATCTAAATTAGTGAGTTCATTATCAATCTGATACCCTTTAACCTCATCAATTTGACTATATAAGTTTTGAAGTTTTTCCTAAGCCTCCTTAGGTGATTTGCATTGATCAATGTGAAAAAGAAGGTCAAGATAAATTATTGTGTGCAAGTAACCAAGTGTTTTAGTGTGATGAATTAGCCATGCATTCTTTTTCTTAGTATTTATGGGTTCTATAAATGTTTCCTTGATGTAGTGGGTGTAGACTTTACCCATTAATATAATCTATGCATGTGATTTCCAAGTTGTGTGATTAAATGGAGTTAAAAGAGGAAATCTAGGATTACCCATGGTAAATATGCAAGCACACAAGTAAGACCACAAGAAATGAGCATAGTCTCACAGCACAACCCCCCTAAAATGACTCAATGAAGATACCCCCGAGCAAATATTATTTTGGCAATTTATATTTAGCACGGTTAAAATGTCCACTTGCATAAAAAACAAAGTGGCTGTAGTTTCACTATATTACAATTTCAAGTTGTAGAAAAAGCATGCACCAAGAGCAAAAACTATTTGCACCTCCATGTAGAATGCAAAAAACTAGCCAATTTCTAGAAAAAAAGCTTTCGAATCAAAGGTTGTGAGCCCAAAATATCTGTCGGTGAAGTTGAACTACAAATCCATGACTTGCAATGGATAGGGTTATTGTTGGTCAAAGTGGTGATGCCAATGTTAGTGGAACTATCACCAAGATTATATTGTTTTTTTTGGTTTAGGTGAGAAAAAATAATATTTAAAAAATCTCACTCCAATTTTGACTAAGGCATGGTCAATGTTTGAATATGTTTTTTTTTGTGTTTTAAAAAAACATAAAAAATAAATGTTTTCTTTATAATAATCAGTAAAAATGTGATAACTTCTATGATTATTAATGAATTTCATAATTTCAAAATGTTCTGAAAAACAAAAAATGAGGCACACAAAACCCAACACTTTTTTGAGTGACTATTTACAATTTTACCACAATTTGAAAAAAGAAAATACATTTTTAAATAAAAATTTGAATCTGTAGGCTGGATGTCAAGAGATAATTACCAATAAAAATAATCTAGCTCTTTTGTTTAACATAAAAGGAAATTCTACAAATAAAATTAAAACTTGTAAAATAACTTGTTCTTATCTTGACATTGATGATGCATAGATTCCTATTATAGAAGGAACAAATGATGCATTCAAGGTGAGCTTGGGTGCAACATGCAAAAAACATCAATACATTGTTGCTTTTTGTAACACTCTACTCATAGCGATGACAAGGTTTTACAAAAAATATCCAGATCTAGCCTCCAATATCCAATGGATGCAATGGTGAGCTCAAAATTTATCTTGTAATCTCCATAATGTTTCTAAAAAATAGACACTCAAGGAAGAACCCCATACAATTGGGTTTTATTCTTTTAAACCTTTTTAATTCTTAGGACCGCTCTCAAAATTATGTAAGAGAAGAGCATACTTGGTGTGCAAAGAAATAAATAGAACTCAAAAGTCTAAGAGGCTACCCAAGGGGCCCAACCTACTCTAATATCATGTCAAATTTGGCTAATACAGCCTGCACATGATTCTAAGACCTTAAGGAGGCACTCTTATGCTATATATTGAGCTTGATAATAATAAAATGTATTATTATCAAGGATCAAAATTCATGTGAAGAGAAGTGCAAATGCAAAAATTCATTGATTTAATTCATTCCATAATTCCACATTATAAATGCACTACTAGAGTGCTCAATATATTGGAAAGAGAGAGTGGGGTAGACAACCCATAGTGGGTATCTCAACACAATGTGAATATAAAGTGGTAGACAACCCATAGAGAAATATAAACACTTGTTAAGTTATGTTTGACTGAACAATTTAAATTTTCTATTACCACAGTATAGGGAATTTATATTTGATGGTATACTTATTGAGTTATCTGCAATCTAGACACATCCTTCTAGTATCATCCTTCTTAGGCACTATGACCATAAAGGATGAATATTCACTTTGGTTATGTTTGATAATACCTACCTCCAACATATATTTTACCATCTTTTCATTCTCAATTTTCAAGACATATGGGTACCTATATGGTCTGATGTTTGGTGGTTGAATCCCTAAGAGTAATTAAATGGCATGATCATGGGTTTTTATTGGTTTTAGTCATTTTAACATGGCTTAAAAAATAACTGAGTGGTCATTGACAATAAATTTTAGATTAACATGCATAGACATCTTTATCAATTTTACTTTTAAGAAAAATAACTATGCTACAAATCTATCTACCCCTTTTTGGGAATCTTCTGCATCTGATGAGAACTAATCAATTGTGTGATTTTTCCAATAGTCCATGAAGTTTAAATGTCCTTCCTTCAAAATTAAAGTGTATGAACAACTCCTAAAAATTCATCTCTATAGTTCCCAAAGTTGTGATTCAATGGACTCCCAAAACAATATCTAAACCACCCATGCGAATAATGAACATAAGAGAATCCAAGCTTAGTATCCCATAGAAAGTTCATACTATTACATTTCCCCAAACAATTGACGATGTCACCATATGCAATCATGAACCAAAATTATGGAGCTAGGTAAATAAAATAATTCAAACATGTTATCAACTTATTGTTAATGAAGTTACATGTACTCTTTGAGTCAATCAACACTATCAACTTCTATTTCTTGAGGAAACCCACAATGTTGAGTTTTGTTGATTGTTAATACCATAAATTGGATGGCAAGAGATAGTTGGTTTGGAATCTTCATATTCCTCCTTTGTCTCCTCCTCACTCCCAATAGGAATTCATCATCTTCTTCATTTTATTTTTCCCATTCAATGTAAACACAATTTATTCTCAAATATGTCCTTTTTTATTGCATGTGAAACATAACCCATTTACTCATTTCTATTCAATTTGTTAAGGAGTCAATCTGTTAGGATAAGGGAATGATTGTGCAAAAAAATTGTAGTCTCTACTAGTAGTGAAAGATCACCTTTTGACAATATCTCTTTCTTCTGCCTTGTGCATAAAGACCATGGAATTTAATACTAAACTTGGGTTAAACATGAAAACATTAAGTTGGATGCTTTCCTTAATCCCACCCAAAAATATTTAATTAAAGTGTCTTCTATGAAGTCATCCACCCTTAAAGACTAGTTCTAGAATTTATGAATATAATCCTTGACAGTGCCCATTTGTCTTAGTATTACAAACTGGTTGAAGTAGTTTTTGTGACATTGTTATGGTAATGCTATTGAAGCTCATAAATAAACATTGACTAATTAACAATAAATCCCTTATTTTTATTTTGAGCACACAACCATCTATACCAAATTAATTTCTCATGTTCAAAATATAGAGATGCAAAAACCACCTTTTGTGCACATGGGGTTTGATGCAGATCAAATAAATTTTCCATTTGTTTGATCCAAGCAACCATATCCTTACCATTAAACTTATGCACATCCATTTTTGGTAGCATGTTTATTGAACCTATATTTGAGCTTTGATTATTTTGGTTTGGATAACCTAAGTTGATAGATGGAGAGTTATTTGATGGTGACATCAGGTATGTATATAGATTTTTCATTACTACTATGAGCTAGTCCAACTAGTCTTTGATTAAGTGCACTTTGCCTTTGAGCTTGTTTAAATCATATTTTCTTACATGCTTTGCACATCATTATAGAGATGGTTAACTATATCCAAATACCCTAAGTAAAAAAATTTAGAATCCATATCTTCCTTGCTTGGCATTTTTTCTAGAGTGGCATTCCCTTTTTTGTGGCCTTGGGTGTTTAAACCTGCCATGCATGAACTCAAGTGTGTAGGGTTTAGGAATAGGGTTTAGGGTTATTGCATAAAAAAATACCATAGGCTTATACATTTATGATCATCTCTTCGATACAAATCCATTAAATGCTAATTTACACAAGCATGTGAATAAAATTACACACTAAAAAAAAAAGCAATACTGTGGTGACAAAAAAAATTATTTTATCCGATAGGGAGTTATGTTTTTTCAATCCTCCAACTCACAAAGCAATCACTACCATAGATCTTGAAAAGAACACGGTTAGGAAAAAATGGGAAAGGATGTTAAAAGGTGTGTCAAAGTTGTGGGCTCACATTTAGAGTTATCCCATTTGTAAATAGTGTTGGCTCTATGTTTTAGAGTACTAACTACAAAGCTAACCATACTTGTAGTCCACTATCCCGTCTCCAAGATCGGTTGCGAGTAACTTCCTAGGGAAAACCACTTATTGGTGTATTATAAGTAACAGATGGCTGAAGGTTTCTTATGGATGAGCTTAAAAAACACTAGGGGGTCTTCATATCTACTTGAAGGTATGTGGAAACACAAGTCTATATATAACATTGTCCAGTGGGTTATGTATTGGGGCATAACACCTCACTCCATAGAATCAGGTAAAACTAATAACCACTTGGCCTAGAACAATAACTTTCTATTAGTTTTAAAACTACTAGAACTTAGTTTATAACCTAAAAGGGAAAGACAAAAAAATTTGGTAGCTTTGGGAAACAAATTTAGTGTTTTTGAAAGAGCTCTGCTCACATTTGTAATGAAATTACACATATAGATGAAATTAATTAAAAATAATAAATGTAAATGAGTTGATCAACAATAATATATCACTATAATAAGAATAAAGTAAGTAGATCTACACCAATAATTTACAACAGAGAAAAATAGTTGATAGATAGAATTGAGCCACTTTGAGGGGGCAACCTCCACAAACATGTAAATGAAAATAAAATTTGTAATATAATCATGAAGTAATAACCACTACCTCTTCTATAGACCCTAATTAGGTTATGGTTACTTCATACACTGAACCTATTAACAAAATGATATCATAGTGAAATTTGACAAGTTAAGATAAAAGGTTATGTAGGCCACATGTCAATTACACATATCCTTGGACACACTAAAGATTAATGGCATAGAAGTTAAATTAATATTTTTAAATGAGGCCTTCAAAGAATGAAGTGCATTTAAAAAAAAAAATTACCATCCATACCCTCCATGTGGTGAAGGATCAAAGCTTTGAGGAAGCTTTGGGATCTGATACAGTTTAAATGAGCACCCACCTTTTAATCTATTTTGATCCAACAATAGTGATCTTGGTTCTAATATTATATCAAGGGTGCATGGAACTAAGTCCATGTGGGAAGTGGAGGATAGAGTTGGTAGAGTCAATAGTAAAGTAAGAAAGCATTAAATTAGTGTGAATTATTTGATTGATTGTGATGAATGCATTCCCATAAACCCATTAGAAAAGTAAACATGTTGGATTTATGTTTTGTATTGAGTTAAGTGGTGGAGAGACTAAATACCAATATCATAGGCCATTATTTTTTTGATTGTTGACTTTGTAAAAGTTGATGAAGTAATCAATCTATTTCTTGTGCTGAATATGTGGAATAGAATATCCTATGCTTGTTAGCTAGTGAACAACACTTTATTTTTCATTATGTATCTCAAGATAGGGTTAAAAACATTCAATGTAGATGAAACAATCGTTATAAATATTGACATATAGGTAAATGTTTATTCTAAAATCTAATAAGAGAATATTTTTTTGTAAAGTTAGTCTAAGATTTGTTTGTAACATGGTTTGAGTAAATATCTTGGAGAAATGTAAAACTTTATGAAGTCATCTCAGTGAATTTCTAACAATTATATAATAAAGAATGAAATTATATCTTTGAATTGTAAATTATATAATTACATGAAAAAAATACAAAATGAATGCAAAAATCATCTTAAACAGTATAAATAATTTATGTAAATCTTATTGGACATAAAAAATTGATTTATTTATGCTTGAGTTTAGTAGAAATTGATAACAATTTACTTAGTCAGAGTAGTTGATAGAAATACAAAAAAGCTAAACCATGCAAGGTATATATAAGGTTTATGAATGAGCCAAGTTACAAAGAACAATATTTTATAGTACATATTGTCTTCAATCCATAATAAGTATATTATGTTCTTTACACTGCAAAAAAACATTTTGTAATGTATAAACAATTATTTTCATATTATATAGAACAATATACTTATTTTATTTGAATCTTTTTAAAGTTATTGAAAATAGAAAAATTGGATAAAAACTTTAAGAAGATAACATTTGGCAATAGCATAGTACATGTTCTTCACAAAGGCATTTACCATAATGGGTATGGATAATTGTCTAATTGTTTGTAATGCAATGATTTATAGTGTCCACAAACCGGGTTTTGATCATGAAAAAGAATGCAGTACGGAGGCAATGGCAAGTTTTTGTTAAAGTGCAACTATTTCCTCTTTCTTGTTAAGGGCCAGACATAAATGGAAATGTTTATCCATTTAGAAATTCAGTTTATGCAAAAATTATCACCCCATAGGCCATGTTCACCATTTGTTGTACATGACAATTTTGAGATTTGCATTCGATCAAAGTATGTTTCAATGTCATGTACACAATGTAGTCTATATAGCTCTTCAAGATCTATCTCTAGTTGAAGAGATCAAACTACCTACAAATCATTCTTATGTTGTCCCCAATAAAACTTTTATCTAAAAATAAAAGAAATCTAAACTATTTTTATCCACAAACACCTATGCATGGCACATGCACACACTTTATATAACATGCACACTTTTATTGAGTACTGGAAAAGTATAAAATATAGATTTGAACAACTAGGTCTAGGGTTAATTTTAAGAGGCCTTACAGGAAAAATTCTTGGAATTTTTTGGTGAATCTACTGAAAATGGATTCATAGCTATGCCAAATCCTATATGCACGATGGAAAATTCATCTATATTCAATAGGAGTTCAAGGATATAAAATATTTAAGTTTTTTATTTTTTTTGCACTACTATTTGGATGCACCAAAAGGACATCAAACATAATCATCAAACCATATTAGTGAATGGTCAAACCAAATGATTTAATTGAATGACTATGCTGAATGGCACCACCAAAAGGCTACACTGAATGATTCTACCAAATGATGGTACCAAACAACACTGTTAAACGGTGGCACTGAACAACTGTGCCAAACTTGGGTACTCAAATAATAGTGCCAAATGATGGCACCAAATGGAGTGTCGAGCATTCATGTTGAATGGTGGTGTTAAACATTGATGTCAAATAGTGGCACTAGTTAGTGGGGTCGGATGGTGCTCCTGAAACTATTGTTTGTTGTGACCAATCAACATGAATTTCATTTAGTTGTGTATTAGTTGTTCAGTGTTGTCAGATGACCCATGCAATCAATATGTTATCTGACTGCTCGGTTGCCACTGTCAACCTATAAATACCCACCCCTTACCCTCATTTTAAACATTTTGTAGAAATTTTTTCTCGGCCCCCTTCACCCCACCCACAATAATTCACCTACTCATGTAGTAACCTATCCATCCATGGAAAGAAAATACATTTTCAAGAAATTCTTATGCCCAAACATTTTGAATTTGGTACAACAGATCGATGCCTACAATGATTGGATTTCAAAATGTAGATTAGGTGGCCTACTCTACATGCCACAGTACCAAATAGACCATGGATGATTGAAATTGCTAATATCTTACTTTGACACTCGTGAGATGAGGTTCACAGTGAACATCAACTCCAAATTGATCTATTTTGGTACCTCAGTAATAGAGATTCATAATTTGATAGGGCTTCCATTCCATAATGCTAACCCTATGAATTAAAATATCAATGTTGATGGATGATGACTAGAAATATTTGTGTTAGGGTGTGGAGCTAAAAGCTTCAACTGTTTGCAGACACGAAGAAGAGGTTGCTAAGTTTCAAAAGTATCGACATCGACAGCATGACCGACGTCGGTCATTACCAGTGCAGAAGGCAACCGACGTCGGCAGCTAGTCGGCCGACGTCGGCAGCACCAGACAAGCAGGGACCGGCGTCGATCGCCTGTGTGTTCCAAAACTGCTATTGACGAACAGTCAGTTAAGTGAAGCGAGTGTTTGCATGTCAAATGACTAATTATAGTCATGAGCTGCGTGTCTAATTATTGTAGTTAGATTTCTATTTTTGTAACCATGGGATTCTATTTAAAGACCCATGAGGGTTGTATTGTAATTACCAAGAAGGCAAGTAAAAGCATTGAAGCAAGCAAGGTCAAGGAGATCTACAGGTGTAAGGTCAAGGAGATCAGCTGAAGCATTCAAGGAGGGATAATAAATCAGGCTATAGAGTTGTTAAGGTTGAGCAAGAGAGAGAGGGAAGAAGGTCTTGAGGTGTGGCAAACCTTTGAGGTGGAGGAAGAAGTGGCATCTTCCTTATTGTATTTTCTTCTAGTAATATTTAATACAAGAGTGTGTATTGTCTCTCAAATTCTTTGTTGTCTCAAGTTTCTAGTTACTTTATCATTCTGGTATAATTCCGTGTTTAATTGCTTATAATAAAGTAATCAATTGTGCTTCCGTTGGATAAGGGGTCACCTAACAGTTGGTATTAGAGCATACTTATTGTTGTAGGTTCCTGACAAGTGGTATCAGAGCTACGGTTTGCAGGAAGCAGGTTATTGTTTTTGATTACAGGTCATTCACAAGGTTTTCTGATTGAGTGGGAGTTTAGTAATGGTAGAAGAAAGTAAGCTACGAATGGAGAAGTTTAACGGCAAGAATTATCAACACTGGAGGATGCAGATTGAGGATTATATGTATCAAAAGGATTTGTACTTACCATTGGGTGGGGTTGCATGCAAGCCCACAGATATGAAGGATGAAGAATGGAGTGTTCTTGATCAGAAGGCTCTCGGTTCCATAAGGTTGAGCCTTGCATCGTCTGTGATTTCCAGCTTATCACAGTGCAAGACAACGGGAAGAGTTGATAAAGTCCTTGGCGAATTTATACGAAAAGCCCTCGGCTTCTAATAAGGTATATCTTATGAAGTAGCTATTTACTTTGCTGTAAATGCAGGAAGGTGGATCGGTACATACTCATCTCAGTGATTTCCATGGTTTGGTAAACCAGTTAGCTTCAGTCAATATTGTTTTTGATGATGAGGTAAAGGCTCTCTTGATTTTATGTTTTTTGCCTAAAAGTTGGGACAGTTTGGTTATGGCAGTAAGTAATTCTGCATCTGCTTCTAAAATCTTAAAAGTTGATGATGTTGTGAGTGTGATCTTGAATGAGGAAATACGCAGGAGAAGCACATGTGAATCATCAGGTAATGCTCTAAGTGCAGAAAGTAGGGGAAGGCAAAGGGAGAAGGTTGAGCAAGGGAAATCAAGGTCAGGAAGGAGATCCGAATCCAAAGGTGTTACCTGCTGGTTTTGTGGAAAGAAAGGACATACAAAGGAGTGTTGGTTGAGAGATAAAGAGAATCAACATGCAGGTATTGAAGAAGCAAAGGATGCAAATATTGTGGTACAGGATGCTCTCATACTTTCTTTGGATAGCCAGGTAGGATCATGGATTTTAGATTCTGGTTCATCTTTTCATGCATCCCCAAACAGAGATTTGTTCCATGAGTATGAACAGGGAGACTTTGGAGTGGTTTATTTAGGGGATGGTACGCCTTGTCAAATAGTTGGCAAAGGGAAAGTGCAGCTGAGATTGCAGATTGACAACACATGGGTGTTGAAGGAGGTCATGCATGTTCCAATTCTGAAGCAGAGTTTGATTTCTGTAGGAAGGTTGGGTGACGAGAGATGCACAATAACCCTCACAGCGGACTCTTAGAAGGTTACCAAGGGTGCACTTGTTCTAGCAAGAGGTAAGAAAGTAGATACTCTTTATCTGTCTACTTGTATTGCTGATTCTACTTCTGGTTTATCTACTTCAGCTGTAGATTCGAAGATGTGGCTTAATAGGCTTGGTCACATGAATAGGAAGGGAATGGACATTCTTGATTCAAAAGGTATTTGTTCAGATTCGGAAAGCATAGATAGAGTTCATTGCAGAAAAAGGAAATTTGATCCTTTTGACAGGAACAAAGAAGCCTTGGTGTTTACAGAGGAGATGAAGGACAGAGATTAGTCACAGGGGCTGAATAAATCTGAGCAGGGCAGTATGGACAGAGGTTTGATCCAAGAAGAGCTCACAGATGAAAAATTCATCACTTGCAGAAAAACACAGGTACCGACGCCGGTGCTCCCATGGCATCGACGTCGGCCAGACAGAAACTGACATCGATCATGTGCAGACCAGCAGGGTCGGTAGGTCGGGCAAGAGAAGTCTGACGTCGGTCATTAGGACCGACGTCGGTAGGGGTGACACCAGCGTCAGCCAGAGAAATGACGTCGGTAGTCAGGGTCAGTGCAGGGAATCGACATCGGTCGAGAGCAAACTGGGAGATCACCGAGATCGGTCACTGGAACGGATGTTGGGTGGATTAATAAGTCTCAAACACCTATATGGAGGTCAAAAAAGGTAAGTGAACCTCATATTCATTGTTCACCTTCTTTATATTGCTTACTGATAGTCAAGAACTAGGAAGATGGAAGAAGTAATGCAGGTAGAATCTAGAAACAGTGGGAGCTTGGCATGGATGAGGAGTGTGAGTCCTTGGAGTAGAACCAAATAGGTATTTGTTGGTAGAGTTGTCAGCTGGAAGAAAGCACTGGATAGAGGGATGGATTCCCATATTAGAGAAGAGAGTGGATGGACACATGAGACAGAAGGCTATGGTATATGGTCTTGATTAGGCTGCAGAGCAATGGAGGTTTGACCATTGTGTTTTATCTTTACCAGGTTGGATAATATTAGCTACATTATCCTGTTACTGTATTGTGTTACTTGTTGCAGAGTTTCATAAACATGGAGTTTTCTGAGCTAAGGGTAGAGTTGGTTTAAAAGTATGTCATGAAGAATTTGGGAGCAACAAAATTCTTGTGGCATAAGTGACAGGTTTAGCATCACAGGTTTGCGTGGTGGTTGGTCTTCAAGAGTGACTTTAAAGAGGGATACAGAGCCAAAGGAACAAAATAGATGGTGTACAGGTATAGGTATAGTAGCAGCTATTTATCTCCAAGTGGGAGATTGTTAGGGTGTGGAGCTAAAAGCTTCAACTGTTTGCAGACACGAAGAAGAGGTTGCTGAGTTTCAGAAGTACCGGCATCGGCAGCATGACCGACGTCGGTCATTACCAGTGCAGAAGGCAACCGGCGTTGGCAGCCAGTCGGCCCACGTCGGCAGCACCAGACAAGCAAGGATCGGTGTCGATCGCCTGTGTGTTCCAGAACTGTTGTTGACGAACAGTCAGTTAAGTGAAGCGAGTGTTTGCATGTCAAATGACTAATTATAGTCACGAGCTGCGTGTCTAATTATTGTAGTTAGATTTCTATTTTTGTAACCATGAGATTCTATTTAAAGACCCATGAGGCTTGTATTGTAATTACCAAGAAGGCAAGTAAAAGCATTGAAGCAAGCAAGGTCAAGGAGATCTACAGGTGTAAGGTCAAGGAGATCAGCTGAAGCATTCAAGGAGGGATAATAACTCAGGCTATAGAGTTGTTAAGGTTGAGCAAGAGAGAGAGGGAAGAAGGTCTTGAGGTGTGGCAAGCCTTTGAGGTGGAGGAAGAAGTGGCATCTTCCTTATTGTATTTTATTCTAGTAATATTTAATACAAGAGTGTGTATTGTCTCTCAAATTCTTTGATGTCTCAAGTTTCTAGTTACTTTATCATTCTGGTATAATTTCGTGTTTAATTGCTTATAAGAAAGTAATCAATTGTGCTTTCGTTGGATAAGGGGTCACCTAATAATTTGGAGTTAGCTTTCAACTTGTAGATCAGTAAACTGGTATGTAATTTTGTTTTTCATATTGAAAATTTAACTTTTGATATGTAAATTTGTTTTTCATATTGAAAATTCAACTTTTCATTCCTGTTTTTCACTTTTATTTTAGATAGTCGCAATAAGGGCCTCCAAGTGGATGACATTTTTGACCATTTTTTTAAAATAATGATTAAAATTTTCCTCGTGAGAATAGTATTCCATGGAATACCAATAGTTATTCCCTATTGGGCTATTGTTTACATTCTTCATACTCTTTTTGGTTTGAGATATGACTGGTGCACTTTTATTTCTTCTAGGATTAGGTTAGAATTAAATTATACTTGTACCATCCTAGTTGCACAATTTCTTATTCAAATTTTATTTTGGACTTGTACTATGAGGCCTTATATGACCTTCAAAAAATTGTGATTCCAACTGTGTTTTATCCAAAGATGAGCACAAACACTTTGCTTGTTGATGTGCAGGAGGTTAGTTTACCATTCAAACGAATCACCTAAATGATTTAGTTTATGAACTATTACAAATTTAAGAGATAATATTTATTTGACTTTGTTAATAGGTAAGATTTCATGCCTTCATGACACAAAAATAATTTACCTCAAAAGGACAGTGTGTAGCTGAAGGATTTGAAGATTCTAAGTCTGTAGAATCATCTTTACATTCATTTCATATTTCAAAACATCCAAAGGTTTCTTATGCATCATATTTTCATGCAGGTTTAGTATTTACAAGTTTCAAATGACATTTTAACTTTCAAGTACATTATCTTAATTATTTGTTTGATTTTTATAGTTGACTCAGAATTATTGAGGTTGGCATGGAACAACCTCAACAAACCCTAAAATTTCATCTATCGGTGTCTTCTCGACCCTCTATACAAGGTATTTTACATTCCATGTTTTGGTTTTTTAGTTGAAGATTCATTGATTATAGATTTTTTTGATTGGAAGTTTGCCTATTGCATCAACTCAAACCACCCTTGTCACTCATAGTATGGCACATAGATTGAAGGAAATATTGTATCCAAATAAAAGTACTAAATCTTTAATTTCAAATTAGCATTTAGTTAAATTTACCATTTTTCTAATATAATTTATTTTTACAGGGCACCCTCAATCTCTGAGGAAAAGTATGCCACTGCCACTACCCTCGAATGCAATTTTTACAAGGGGAAGAATCTTTCATTCCCATTAGGGCCAATATCTAGCATAGGAACACTATAATTTTTAGGTTCTGAATTCCCCACTTTCTCTATTGAATGTATCTCTAGTGCATAGGGATTACCCTGTTTATAATAATTTATCTTGATGAGGAATTTCTTGGGATCAAAAGTGGAGAAGTTGGTGGTGTTACTTTTAATCCACATGCTTTTATTCAAGGTGAAGATGTAACTGCTCAGGAGGAACCTTGTACCTCTTCCCTCCCACCCCACTAGTTAATGTTGACTTGTTTGACGATGCCATGATGACTTTTCTACTAAAGAAATTATTATTAGAAAGTATTATTTAAAGTATTAATGAGGGAATTATAGATGAGTTAAAAAAATGTATTAGTTTGGGAGTTTCAAGGAAATGTATTGATTAAATAAATAAATACCCATTTTCACCACCACTCCCAAAAAGAAAATTGTTTTCATTAGTTCAACAGAAACCCACAAAGATTGATGCTTTGTTTGGTCAAGCTAAATCTGAGTCTGTTACTATTTCTAATAGTAACAATGATAATATTTTAAGTATTATGTTAAATAAGCTAAAGAATTTGAATGCAGAAGCTCAGTTATATTTTAATAAATGAGTAAAAGACATCAACCTTGTTGTTATTGTAAATGTCGAGAAGGAAAATCTTTGGTAATGTATCATCATTTTTATCAAATTTCATGTCTAAGTTATTTTAGTTCGAATCTAATTAGATTTCATTTGTAATTATAAGAAAAATATGAGAATCTAAAAAAGGAAGCTGAGGTCCTCAATGTGCATTTAAAAAATGCACAAAAAAGTTTATATTCTACCATTCAATTCAATTAGAAGCTTGTTCTATTGAATAAATAGAACAACACACTCCAAAAAATCATTAAGGAACAAGGATGGGATCCTGATGTTTTATTGAAGCAGAAAATAGAAGTCGATCTAAGTCTATTTTCCACAGGAGATGCTGTGAAACAAGTAAAGAAATATCTTGCACGTATTAGTTCTGTGGCTGAGGATCTTGAAAGGGAAAGGATATTGAAGGAGAACACAGAGGAATTGGATGAGGGGATTAGTAAGGATGGTGGTAGAAATGTGGATATTGTGGTTGAGAAAGTGGCTGAGCAATGAGGTGTCTTTTTGAAAGACCAAAAAAATGATAATTTATAATATTGTAAACTCTCTTATATTTGAAAACAATGTTATGTTTTTTTTAAATATTTTAAATGGAAATTTTAAGTTTAGATTTGCAATGATCAGTTTGTTAAACTTTTAATTAGTCTTGTTTTACTAAGTAATGTCTTGGTTCATTTATCATCTTACATACATATTCTGTGTTGATGTAATTCAATGAACATGATGATGTGGAATGCAATTATTTTTTTCTATGGATTTGGAGTGAACATGAATTTGAATTTAAATTTTATGATGTTGTGAACTCATTATAAATTTCAAAAGATAGTGTTATGTTTTAAAGAAAATAATTTGAAATGACAATGTTAAGTTTGACTTTATAAATATGAGTTTATTCGTTTGATATAATTCAAACAACATGGTGATGTGGAACAATGATTTTGGTGGACTGCAATTATTTTTATCTTTAGATTTTGACTAAGCATGGATTTGAATTTGATGTGCTTTCATATTGTTCAACTATTATCATTATTTTAAATAATGGAAAAGCTATAGTTATTATGTATGTATAGTTCAGGAAATTATTATGGTTTATTCTACACTTGAATCTTCATGTGTTTATTTTTTCTATTTGGAATTTGGTCATATTGTTCAATAGGTTTGTCGTGTTCTATCACCCTTGTATTCAACTTCAAAATTCATATTTTAAAGCTAAAATTTAAGGTTAAATCTATTAATATGGTGATTCAATATCAAATTTAAAATATTTCAAAAGTAATAAAAATATGTGTTTAACAATATTTCTTAATATATATATATATATATATAGTAAAAAAAATATATATATATATATATATATATATATATATATATATATATATATTATGACCTATATGAAACTATGAAGAACCAATTAAATAAAAGGGAAACTTGCATGATGAATGAAACAAATATTTCATAGAATCACATGACAATGCTATCAACAATTGTAATGAATTTAGTACTTGAAATGTTTTATGATATAAAAAATGATATGAAATTGGAATTAAAAATATGATAATTGCAATAAATATACAATTAATACTCAGATAGTGGAAACAATCCTACACAAACCTACTCATTGCCAATGACATTTGCATCTGCCATGTCAGCAACATATTCAATGTCATTATTTACATCATTTCTATTTTTCATTGTATTATTGACGCATCTTGTTTCAATTAGAGAACTCTATGTTGCTAGAGCTCTTTCATAAGGAAACATGTCCCCAACATAACGTGAAGCATACAATCTCAAATAGGTTTCTAAATTTTTATCAAATTTGTTTCAATGTTTTAACTTAATGAAAGATAATGCACATAACACTCTTTCATCTTCTACTTAGCCTAGAATCATTGTTTAACAAAGCTCATATAATAAAAAATATTCACTAATACTTTCTTGCAATATGCTCTAGGATAAAGTTTTTCCATAGTCGTGTAATTTTCCCATTTTATGTTGGTTCGCTTAGAAGGTGATATTTTTCAAACATTGTAATTTTAAAATGAGTTGACCTAAGATGTCAGTCTTTTCCCAACATATCTTTTATTTAAACTCCATTAACCTCTACAGATTTATTGAAATGTTAACAAGCGAACCCATGTATTTGTGAAATAAATTACTATTCAGCTTTTGACTATTATTAATGTTCTAAAATATGGGATTCACAACTGCCATGGCCTCCAAAAAATCATCCATTTGAAAATGATATTTGATCTCTGTAGATAATTTTTATGAAATTATACTCAGTTTCATCCATGTTTTAGATATAACAATATCATACCAAATATGTGGTACATGTAGTTCTTCAGATTTAACTCCCACAAGATCAGACCTTCTGTAGAAAGTGTGCATTGGTATATCCTTGCTATTAATGATGACATAAAGATGATCGTTATTATTCAATTTCAAATAGATTTCAGGATTTCTTAAATCTGTCAAACATTGCCAACTGCTAAAAAGAGGGCCCTAAAACTTTTCATTCTAAGTGAATAATATATCTAGAGATTGACATATTCATTTTTTCAGTCGTAAGAAGTCAACAATATAAATGGATCTCTCCTGAGCATGTTTCATTAAACAATCCAATTCTTTCAGTATTGGGAGAATTCCACATAATGTCAACAATATTTATAAATTTTTTAAACAGTATAAAAAATCTTTTGAACATTTCTATCATATTTATACATGAAACCTACTAATGATGGATATTCTTAAAAAATTCGGCATGTAAGTTCATAATCCATCTTGTATCAACATATTTCAGCAGTTTTTTACCATCAACATAATCCATCTTGTATCAACATATTACAAATTTTTGGAACTCTAAAAATCTTTTTAGACTACTTGACATATAAGCATGTAAGTCATGAATGAGCTCTTCCACTTTTGTGATATTAACAAATTTGCTAACTATTTAATTTGCAATTGACTCATCCTATGAGCCATGCAATGAATCGATATCATTTATGGAGTAATTTTTATTTGCAGTCGAACACATAAACCATTTCTATGACCTTACATAACTGATGCACCATGAGCCCCAACACACACCAGATTTGTAGATATTGCATAATCATCTATCCCAACTTTATCTTTCAAAATAGATACAACCAATTTGTGAATATTTTTAGCATTACAATTTTCTTACCATTTTATGAATTGCTAGTAGATGAGGTTGCCTTGAATAGTTATCAAAAGTATAAACATGCATGCAAACCCAAGAAGTGTTTTCAATTATTGTGACCTCATTAATGGACAATGAGATGAACAATGAATTTTAAACTTTTTTTTCCAAATCCTCCTTCTCAACCATTGCTAGACATTTTGTCATTTTCCAAGCATTGCTATCTGACCAATGTGATTGTGGAATATCAAGAAATCCATTATGTTGAAATAAAATCTTAAAATTTAAAAATTTAAAAATAGGTTTGCCCTTTTTTAGAATGTGGTATATAGTAGAGAACTATATATACTTGGCCTCTAGATGGGACTGCAAAACATTTTCAAAATTTGCTTCAATTATTCCCCCTTTCTCAACAAGATGTTTTTGATGTTTCTTATCATTTTCATACTTGTGTGCATATCTTACATGCATGCATTCTTATACATTTTTTCATTTGTGTGTTCTTATTATCTATCCATTTGGGTGTTTCACTATCACATATATTTTTTCATAATGTTTTTCAGTCGTATCTAACTTCAATTGCATTATGTGTTCCTTTCTTAGTTTTTAGCTATATATTATACATCTACATTCTATTGGAGTATCATCAACATTTTCAAGCTTTATAGGTTTAATAAAGGGAAATTTCATTCCCCAGTCCGCCTTAAAGGACATTCTAATTGTCCATCTACTTCTCTTCCTTCATGAACATTTATGAGTCGAGTTTTTAGCTAAACTTTGTGTTTGATGAGAACCAACAATCTATTCTACCATTTGAGTGTCATGATCATTATCATCAAAAACCAGAGGAATGTCTTCAAGTGGTGGCATGTCATCATCAATATAATATTTAAGGGGTGACATGTTATTCTGATTAATTTTTTATTTTCAGATACCATCATGATTAGTGGATATTTATACATGTAGAATTATTTTGATATTATAAAACAGTTATAATCAAATTCAAGACAAACTAAAAAATTAGTAAGTACTTATATTTTGAGTGTATTATGGTTGTATGGGATTTTTTATTGGGTCTTTAAAATAAGATAATATGCTTGATTTTCCTAATAATTGACCTATCTTTTTACTGTTTCCACTAGATGCCGTGATGATCAAGGATGGAACACTTTGATTCTACCATTTGGTTGTAGTATGAATACCACTATTCAGTTTCATCGCTCGGTTGTAGCACCATCCTCTAGTTTGGTTCTAATAATTAGCTCTACCATTTGGTACTATCATTTGGTTCTGACATTCATAGTTTGGATGTTACCATTCGGTACTGCCTTTTGGTTCTATAGTTTAAATGCTATTGTTCGATGTTGTTGTTCAGTGTTGTAGCTTGAATGCTACCATTTGGCTATGGTCGTTTAGTTGTAGTACAGGTTCTAGTGATCTGTTTTATCTTGTTTCTTGTTGGGTATTTTTTTGATATCATGGGGCAGGTTCCAAAAGTATATGGTTACCTATGGTAGCTTATGTACTATATATATGTGGTGAATTAAAGGGTAAATTAAGAAATATTTGTAAATGGTTGGCAAGCCGACCACCAACATTCCTAAATTTTAGGCGTTTCAAACCTATGTAGTGACCCTAAAAATTTGCCAAAAACAAAATTCAAAAATTAAAATAGTCATGAATTAATGAATATTCATCACTAAAATTTACCCTAACTAGGTCCTGAAAACTTTGATAATAAACATGCATGGAATGAAATACCACCAAAATTATATATCTGACTGACTTATGAGAGGCAATCTTGGAGAACATAAATTTTTTACAGTAATACATCTAATTTATGAAATTAGAAACACACGTGTGCAATGAGCAAACTACTATGAACTGCAACAATCCACATAATAGCTAAAATATGAAAGAAGCTTTGACATGAATATACAATCCTTGTATGATATTACCCTTGAGAAACCAAATAGTTTTCATCTTTTGATCCCCAAGAACCCAAGGGGTTTCATCCTCGAATTATGTAGCTAAAACACAAGTGCATCAAACTTGTAGAAATTGTTGAATTAGCAAAAGCTCCCAAACTAATAACGCTGCCCATCTTAAATAAAATTTGGTCCACAAATCTCAACGTCCCAAATAGAATATTCTATATTATATCTTTATCATAGGTAATAGAAATATTCCATATTCTACCTCCTCATAAGTCCCATCAAAGATTGTCATAGTTTCATTTTTATACATTGCTAATTTTATCCACAAAGATTCTCCACTACTTGATTTTTTGGTGCTAAAATCCAATTCCTTGATTTGGGGAGATAATCATCAATTTTCCACCTTTATCCACTTGCCCAAAATATTATCCATTTCCACATCTCTTACAACTGTCATAGATTTCATCATATAGTTTCTACATTATAACTCCCCCATTAATGCATTTTCATAAAATATCCTAAACTTATGTCTCCATGCATATAAAAACATATTTGGAAACTCCACGCCCCACTTAGAGAATAAAATTAATATTCTAATATTTAATGGCCCAAAATTTACTAACATGAATTACGGTGGGACCAAAACAATATTAAAGTAAATATTTCATAAATACTTACCTTAGCTCATTAGAAATATAGGAAATGACCTAAGTTGCCACAAGTTGGATTTTATTGGAAATGGGACATTACTATTCGTTTCCAAGCAAATTTAGAAATGTTATATAATTACAACATGAAGTTCATTCGATGTGTATCGAAAAATGTGGTAAAATATAAAATGCATCAAACAAGTAGTCACCTACACTATATTTGAAAAGACAAGTTCTAAAAAGGTTCATTTTACTCAAAGCAACATCTACATCATGACAAACTATTTGTTCAAATGGCTTACTCTCTCCTACATATGTAATTTGTTGATTGATACATCTATCCACTATTTTTTGCTTTTTTTTTCACATCATTTTACAATGTTCAACAAGGCATAGTTAAAAGTCTTTTAAGACAACATTTGGCTTGGCATTACACATACAAGACTATGCAAGCTTTCTATTTCTTTTTTGAACACAACTTCAATATATGTGGAGCAAAATTAGACTATAATACACTATTATCTATGTCTGATGATGTTGATTCAATACCCAGATGTTGTATCTTTTACTCACTAGATTAAAGTAAAAGTCGTAATTATAATAGTTAATAATTGTGGAAGTTATGATAGATGCTGCCAAAGTCTTAACTTGCACAATAATTACAAAAACAAAACAAAACAATGGATCAACTATAGACAAATATAATTTCAAATGACTCAAAATGAAAACATAACCCTATTTCTGTATGAATATTTTCAATCAATAACATCAAATTTTACATGTTTCTCTTTACAATCTCAATAAAAAAACATCATTTGCTCCATAATTATTGGATAAATAAATCATTATGTTATAACTGATCTTCTCTTTGTCTTTTTTTTTTTCCACATTATTAAATTAGTGTTCCACCTACGATTCTACATTATTTGGATTTGTTAGTATCAATGGCTTGCTCCTCTACCTCTACCTAACCTACCTCTCTCTCTCTCTCTCTCTCTATATATATATATATATATATATATACACACACACACACACTGTGTCACTGATATTCAATGTTTAAACCATCATTCATTTTGTCGTATAAATCAGGTACTTTAACAATGAACACGTTGATTACCATTCTTTGACCACATAATGTATGATGCTTGTTCATTGATTTACAATGTGTGATTATTTTTGGACTTTGACAATTGTTTCACCCTTCTATTGCTTTACAAAAAATTGAATTGTATGTATGTAATTTTAACAAAGAAAAAAATACCTATGGAGTATTAAGACATGTCACTAAAAATCACCATGGTCAATCTAAAATTTGGATTATTGATTTTCTTTTTTGCATTTGTCGATATCATGTCTATGGAAATCTGAAAACTAATAACATTTTTTTAATGTTCATATTCTCTGAAGTAACATATTTTAATTATATAGTGTAGAAACACAATATAAATCATTAATCAAATTTATAATCAAGTGTTATTTCGTGTCGAAATGACTATGTTTCACACAACTGACAAGTTTTTGAATACAATGACATTGAACCAGTTACCATTCAAATAGTTCATAAAACATTAATTCAATTCGAACATGAGATCTTTCATCAGTTTATTGTTAGAATTGCTAAAACATTAGTTAGATATATGTATACATACATACATACATCAACAAGATCAAAAAACATGATTTTTGATATCGTCAAAGTTAGCTCAATTTACTTTAACTCATAAATAACAAGTGGGGTGCTAGTCAATGAGATGTGCTCATTCTGGATGCAAAAAATATGCATGAAAGTTTTGGAGTACAAGGTGTGAGGTATTTAATGGGTCGATAAAAAAATATTATTTGTTGTGTTGTGATTGGAGGGAATATTTGGGACTTTATTGGTACCCCCTCTTTGTTCAAGGCAAGTATTGAATGCAGCTAGTAGGGTGGGGTATTGTGAGTTGTACAGTTGTGAAGATGAGTTAAATGCAAGAATTTTATGCTGTCTGAATTTGAGGGCAAGTTACATGTAGGCAAAAAACACCAATTCTTAGTACATATAACAAACCCGTGCATCGAAAGACACCAAAAATTAAATGCAAAACAAGGTATGTGGATCAAAAATATCTAAAGGCTTCAAGGTAGTAGGAGGTGTTGCATTGCATAGTGATGATTGCTATTACTATGGCCTTTTTTTGTCATTTGTTTGTGGCCACCATAATAATTTTACTTTGAAAGACCCTAATTGCTAATTCTTTGAACTTGTTTTTATATTTATAGTTTTTATATATAGGTATTTATAGGGAGTTATACCTTGTTATTGGATGGCATGATAATACACTATATTATTATTCATAAAAAATTGGATAGAAGCCTTTTCATTGTAGTTGAGGAAAGTATTCAATATCATGTATTTTATTGAGCAGTATATTACAAATAATAATAACAGTTTCTTTTTTAATGTTATAGTTCCCTTTGGGACTAATAACCACAAGGAGTTGACTCATTTGACATTTCCAAGATTACAAAAAGTTCAAATAACTAGATTTTTCATTCTTTAGTGAATAAGGTACAACAAATTAATTTTACCATTCCTTTACAAACAAAATTGCAAAAGACTACATTACTCATTCATAATTTGAAACACATAATCATATAAACAAATTGTAAAGCCCCAATGAATGGACCAATGCGGTATTGAATGCAGGTCATAAAACACAGGATTTTATGCTGGCCAGATTTGAGGGCAAGTTAAATGCAAGTTGCTAAACTTGGTTGGTAGTAGGATGGGAAAACATGGTTTAAGATCTCACCAAACCTAGTAGGAGAATTGGAAACCTGCTAAAGTACTTGGCATTGAATGTTCATATCCATAACCTACCTTTCTTTCTATTTGGCTTATGTGTAACATCTGGGAAATATTAATGGATTTTATATGCTCATAGACTAGGTCTGTTATTTTACTGGGTAAGTCTTTTGCCATGCTATATATATACATACATGCATGCATGCATATATACATACATACATAAGTTATTCATCATGCCTTAGACTCCATATGGTGACAATGTTGGAGGCAATAAGCATTGGATATTTTTAGACTGTGAACATGAATCTAATTTATATGTGTTATGTAACAATAACACTACTAGTTCTAGTCACATGAAAATAAACAGATATAGACATAGCCATAAATCATTCCATTCACTTATGCTAATACTTCTAATGTTAAAAAAGCCTCTAAGTATTATAAAAATTCAAGTTGTAACCAAAATACTTAGTAATAAGCATTTATCTCTTTGCATGTCCAGTCATTGCCAAGAAAATGCTCTTAGTAAATTGAATATTGCTTTTGTAAGTAAGACAAATTATAACAAGAGGATTTTAGGGATCATGTTCACTAAAGGGCTTAACTTTTTTTTTTCTTGCTAAACTGAAATAGGTTGTCTAGGGTTTGAGAAAATTATTGTCATCCATTTTAATTTAATTGCTTTTGGGCATGCAAAGTGTAGAATTATGTGTTATCCAATTTTGAAAGTGATATAGATGCATGATCCTAAACTTTATGAATACAGTTTTTGTTCAATATATAAAGAGTTTTTTTTCCTGATCATTTGTAATCACATTTGTATAAAGCTGATACATGTATTTTTTCTAGGCTTTTTTTTTATCATCAAGATTTTCAAAGATCATTTTTTTTGCTAATGCAAATTGCTTGATTCAAGACTTTGTCTATAGCCTAGCCTAGAAAAATACATTATAAAGTTATAAAGCATAGCTTAAAATCTCTAGAATGCCTTACCTCAAAAACAAAGCCAATTCGTACAAACTGCAATAGTATCTAATACCACAAGTGCCTAGTAAGTAATAATCAAGCTTAGTAAGGTAACAATGGCTCCAGATATAAAGATCATGAAGTAGTACGGTAGAGGAAATAGGCAAGCAAAAGGGTTTGCAGTAAGGAAGGTCATGCTAGTGATGGAAGATGGTGTTTCTGGTAAAATGGGCAATAGAAAAATGAAGAGCTATACAGAGGCCACTGGCAAGGGGGATGAGAATCCTAGAGGTGAGGAGAGAGATTATGTAGGGGTCTATTCAGAGAGGGTGGAACATAGGACTTTAGGCAGGATTAAATGGGATAGAGGTTGGCACTCCGTAAAATAAATGGATTAGCTCAGATCTCTCAAGCAGAGGTTTAGAATAGAGGACTTATACTTTGAAGAGAATGAAGATGGAAACATAGAAGAGGTAGCTAGGGTTTCTTCAGAAGCCCTAGTTTATGAAAAATTCTTAAACAATTCTAACCCCTTTTATTCCTGTGGCTCTTTTTGCAAAGAGGCTATCTTAAAGGTTCATCCAGGTTATCTTCCTTCTCTTGTTCTCAAAAGTCTGAATCCTAAAAATAAATCCACACAAAATGAAATAGTTGGTGAAGAAGGTTTTTAGGGGTCTTTAGCAGAAGGTCTGTCGTAGTTGAAATCTCCAAAGATGGCTTATCTGGGTGACATCCCTTTAATTTTTTTAGATTCTTCTCCTAATCTATAAATAGTAGATTTTGATCTCTCTATGATGGTTTTAGCTAGGGGTAACAAATCTTTAATCGACAGATGTGTTTGGAAACAACCATCATGGGAAGATCTTATATAATGGGCGTCAGGATCTTGGCCTTTGCTCAAAACCCCTTCAATTTCCATGTTCTCAAATGGTTTTTTTGGCTTCAGTTTCATTCTCTGGAAGACAAAGATTTTGTGTGGATGCATGGACCCTGGTTTGTTGGAAAATAAGAGGTGTTTTTATGCCCTTGGGATCCTTTCTTTGACTCTAATTCTAAGGTTATCATGTAAGATCTAGTTTGGATAAGATTTTATAATCTTCCCCTAGCTTTTCGTGATTTGGGTCTGTTCCAATAATTGGTGAGTAAACTAGGATTTTTTGTAAAAAATGTTAATTCCATTGCAACTAACCTAAATTTTGTAAGAGCCTATGTAATGGTAGATCTTTCTCAACCTCTACATCATTCAGAGAGGATCTCCTCCTTGTATGGGGTTTGGAGTCAATTTTTCAACTATGAAGGTCTACCTTTTAGATGCTTCAACTGTAACAAATTTGATCACAAGATAGTTGCATGTCATGAAAAGGGATTTAAGGGTTCACAATCAACTTTTATTTAGAAATGGGTAAGGAATATGGATTGTCTAAATCATGATTTGGTTCACAATTTAATTTTCTCTTCGAACTCCAAAACAGTTGAGGTCCCTGTTTCAGAATCCGCTCTGACAACTCATAATCAATCTCAGAAGGGAAAGGTAGCTAAAATAGAGAGGATTGTTTTGGATTCTGGGAAACCATCTTGTCCTAAGCAGAGAAAGGAAGTTTTGGTTTTGGATGTTGTTCAAAATATTTCAGAGAAGGGTAAGGCGTTAACAATAGAGAAGTTTGTTTTGGTTCCTGAGCAGCCATCTTCTCCTCAGCTAGTAAAGGAAGCTACGAGTTTAGATGTAGGGTTAGAGGATAGTAATAAATAATTTCCTTTTCTTGAAAGCCCTTAAGAGATGGAAGGTTTTGAAGAAGAGGAAAATGATTGGAATGCAGAATAAGAAGAACTAGCAAGGTGGTTTTATCGATCGCCCAGAGTCTCAGCAATTTGAAGACTCCTAACTTTGGCTTGAAAGAGAAGCGAGGCATGAAAATGGAAGTAGAAAGATTACAGCTAGATACTCATAATTCAATCATCTGTGGCACATAATGGACCATGGAATCATTTTTGTCTAGTAGGGGTAGACGTTTGCAGTCAACAAAAGGATGAAGTCAAGGTTGGATTTGTAGTGCTTCTTTATTGTCTTTAATTCAATTTTTTTAGCTTGTAGGTGGGTGTAGATTTTAATTTAATCTTTTGAATTGAGTAGTTTCTTATGAATTCTCACTATTTTAATGGGATTATTAAGGTTTCAAAGTATCAATTTTTAAATTTTCTTAGGTTTTTTGTTCTGGGAAACTGGACCTCTTGTTGTGTTCCACAACTAGTGAAAGCTTTGATCAAAAGCTAAAAATATAGGGTAAGGGACCCATTTACCCTGGTACTTATCTAAACATAATAATCAGGCTTAGTAGTCTCCTCTCTACATACCTAAAAACAATGGAATTAAAATCAATGACACTAATTGCCTCAAACCTTAAATAGCCTACTTCACTCCAACTAATAAATTAAACCCTTCATTGAACAATAACCCTAAAAACCCTTGTTACTATTTACCTTAATTACAAAACCAGTAGTCTACTCTACCCCTTTTTGTATTAACAATATCTTTATGCAAAATAACAAAGCTACATGATAAAAATTTTACCTCATAAAAATCTAGACCTAGTCTACAAGCATATAAAATTCAATAATATTACTCAAATATTAAACATAAGCTAGATAGAAAGAAAAGTAGGTCGTGGATACGAACCTGATACAGTAATAGAATTGGGGCCCAATAGTCTTCTCTTTGTATACCCAAAAATAATGAAATTAAAATCAATGACACTAATTGCTTCAAACCCTAAATAGCCTACTTCACTCTAGCCAAAAAATTAAACCCTTCACTAAACAAAAACTCTAAAGGCCTTTGTTACTATTTGCCTCACTAAACCAGTAGTCAACTCCATCCTTTTTTATATTACCAATAACTCTACGTAAAAATAAAAAAAAAACCCATGGTAAAATTCTTACCTAGTAGAAAAACAAACCTAGTCTACAAGCATATAAAACTTAATAATACTACCCAAATGTTACACATAATCCAAATAGAAAGAAAACCAAGTCACAAATATGAACTCAATTACTGTGAAAAACCCTAACTTATTTGCTAATGCTTTATTCACAACACAAATAAAAATAGTAAAAGAATTAATGAACTGCAAAGCTCCAATAATCTCTCCTTTGAATGCCTGGAAACAACAAAATTAAAATGAATGTCATTAATTACCTCCATCTCAATCCTACATCATGTCAAGCCAACATTTAATGCCAAGTACTTTAGCAAGTTTCTAATTTTCCTACTAGCTTTGGCGAGATCATAAACCATGTTTTCCCATCCTATCATCAACCTAGTTTAACAACTTTAACTTGCCCTCAAATCCAAATAGCATAAAATCCTTGCATATAACTTGCATGCACAACCGGATTACTCGCAATCCCCAACCTTGTTAGCTGCATTCAATACTTGTTTCGAACAAAGAGAGGGCACCAATAACATCCCAAATATTTCTTCCAATCATAGCGCAACAAATAATATTTTTTTATTCGACTCGTTAAAGAGCTTGCACCTTGCCCCAAAAACTTTCATGCATATTTTTTGCACCTAGAATGAGGACATCTCATTAGCCAAAAACACACCCTTTAATTCCAAGTTAAATCAAATCGATTACTATAATTCCCTCTAGGAATAATAAGGTTCTTCTTTATATATTAAAATTGTTGTGAGGCCCTGACCTCTTTTAAATAAAATAAATTGAGACTTGGAGTCTCACATATCATTTGTTATGAATTTTCAAAGGCCCTATTATAATAAAAATGAGCATTGTTCCTTAAAAGATGTGATTTGTTTTTATATCCACATGGCTATAGATCAGAGCTTCTAAAAGCAAAGCAAATTTATCACCGTGAGAATATTTTTTGGCTATTAGATTTTATAGTGTGTATTCCCCATTGAAATGAAATGAAATGGTTTTAATTACGTCCACGAGATTAAACAATATATGGGACCACCGATCACACTGATTGTTCCAACCACTTGAAGATTTGTGGGCCCAACTATGTCCTTTAGAACATTGCTTCTCATTTTACTCATTTGAGTTAACATCTCCCCCATCATTTTTATTTTGCTTTCCTAATAGATTTCTTCCATGAAATTAACTCTTAATGTTTCCACATATCTAGCTCAAATGACTACGTACTTTGGACATTTAAGGATGAAATGCTCTTCCGTTTCGACTGCTCTTATGGTGCATAAAATGCAAACCCTCTCATCCATTGCTCCTTAGGTGACGTCCATCTACTTGTTTCACATATGAACCGATGAGAGATAGTCCTTAGTTGAGCAATGATGATCATTTCCTTCCATTTAATTTTAACCCCTATATAACATTTTTGGCAATGCTCATAAATCGAATCAAATATAGTATTGTCGTTTCTTGATTGTTTTCTTCCTCCACACCACTATTCTGAACTTTTCATTCACATATTTTTGTCTTTATTAAGGTTTAGATACTTATTTAAGTTGATGTCCCATCAACTCTTTGTTCCATTCATGTGTTCTTCTATCTATACAACTTCTTTATCTCTTACAACCCCAAACCCCCTGTTAGTTCTCATATTTTCTCTCTTTTTAAATAACAAAATTAAAAAAAAAAATTATTTTGACAAAGATGATTTCATAAGAAAATGAAACTTTAATTTAAAATTATTTATGATTAACTTTTTTTAAAAATCTTTCTATTTATCTCTATTTCAAACTTTTTATGCCACTAATCCATACTTTACAACCATACAATACCATGACATAACAATATTTTAAAAGGATAAATACTTTTCCTTTGTGATTTAAATCATGGATCTTACCCCTAATATGTTTCAAAATATTTTTTCCCTGGAGATTGAGGTAGTACCTCATATTTAGCCAAAATGGATAATTTCACCTAAGGAGGCTATACTTCAAAAGACATCATAATATATATTCTCAAGTGAAAATGAAATGAAATATGTTTTTGTGAATTACTCTAAAACTCTTTATGTTTATCTTTTTTGGATGAGGACGAAATAAATTATTATTATTGGAATATTTTGAAAATATTGTACAATATAAAATAGAAATGTGTAATTTAAATTGATGTAAAAAGTTTTGTTTTCGAATTTTCGTGTTTATTTTTTTTTGAATGAAATAAAAATATTTTTTGATTTCTTTTAAAAATAAATAAAGAAATTTAAAATGTTGATCAAAGAAAAGAATAATATATATTGAAATGTTTGAGAATTTTATGTGTTTATTTAAGATTTATTTTTATTTTGAATATCTAAGGTTTGTGTGTGTGTCACATCTTCCTTCAAAACTTTTAGTTTTAGAATAAATATCAATAAGTTATTTGTTAAAATGAGTTGTTAATTTTACTATTATTTAGAGCATATTAGTATTTGCAACATCTAGTTATTCTCCCATTATTAATATTGTATGTCCCGAGTATTTATTTTTTTCAATTTAAATATTATCTAGTTTTCAAAACCATAGACATCATGTACATTTGAAACATTTTATCTAGTTTTGTGGTGAATGATTCATGTCCATTCGTGTCAATCCATGCTCTCACCTTGAGTGCTTTGGTCACTTACACAAACATATGTGATATTGTGCTTTAAGTACCTTTGCATAGCTCTAAACATAATGCACATTCTATGCATCACCAGGGTACTTGTCACGCAATGCAAAAGACCACATTGTGCACTTTACCCAAGTTGGGACAAGGTCGTAAAATAATATGTTGACCATCAATCTCGATGTTGTTAGGCACAATGCCTACACAGTACAACACCACTTCAACATGTTTTATGCAACTTACACAACACTATGCCACTTTGCACAATACAAATAGCCACTACATAACAATGACCATATGCAAACACACATAGATGTACCATGCAATTTTTAACCCCTACACAAAACACCTAGATTACACACCGACCACATGGATACTTTGTGTTGCGTTAAGCCATGTCAAGTGGCACTTCCAAGACTCTCATTTTTTTAGAACATTTGTTAGCATACCCATGCACTTAATAGTCAAGCCATGTAATCGTTGAAAGGTGAAGGGTCACACATAAAAACCCAAATAGTTTAACGTCCATAACAATTTTTTAACATTTGCAAATTTGTAATCTATGTATATATATTTTTTAAGCATTATACAACATGTAGACAGTAAAAAATACTTAACCATATATTTCCTTTGAAAGTATGTTATGTACAAAATGCAAATATTAATACAATATTTTATTTCAATTATATTATTTTCTCATTGTATTCAAATTTTCTTTTATATACATTATAATCTATCTAAATCCTCATTTAAAATGTTGGATACTAAACCTCATGGATTTTAAATTAGTTAATATTCTACTTTGGCCTAATATTTTATGTGTACAATTTAATTTATAAGCTCTTTCCAATTAATATTTCTTATATTTGAAAGGAATTCAATTGTGCTTATTAGTCCCGAAGGGAGGGACTATAGGCTTTGATGTGCGTTAACCTTTTGTTACTCCCTGATTCACCAACCAGTCAAAATTGTTTGTTTTTGGTGTTAAAAAATATGCCAATGTTTTGCAAAAGGAACTTGTAGGGGATTTAAGCAATGCTATTTAATAATATTATTTAGCACTTTTTGATTGGTTGCACGATTTATGTTATTTCTGGATGTCATGATAGTCGTTATAGGGGCGGTAGGTTTTTATGACTAGGAAGGGTGATGCTCCTGCTCCAAGGCATCAAGTTTAGAATGATAATGATTGCAATGTTGGGTGGTGGGTTTTCATAGTAGAATTAGGTGGTGCACCTACTGATTACCGTTTAGCATGCCCCAAACAAATTTTGACCTCTGTCTATATTCACCACATCTAGGGTTCGAACCTCCCGAAGCAGCTTTTTGTCCAACAGCATTAATGTGGTTGCCATATCAAGTTATGTTATTTTCTTTTCTTTAACTCAGACCAAGAGCAACACTGCCACCATTCTTTTTTATTCAGCGATTTCAACTCAAGCGGAACCACATTCCATTTCAACGAACTCAAAAAGCCCCTTTGCGCTTTCAACAGGCTACAAATATGCATTTATCTCCATGTCTGGACATGGCATATATATAATGTATATGTACTATGGGCATTTTTATTTTTGGGAGTGCAAGTTGTTTCACATCTGTTTCTTGTGTTGTCTCTCTCTTATCCTTGAATACTCTAAGGAGCAGCGAGTCATGATAATCAAGGAAAACGTAGTGATATATTTATTCTTTTACAGTTTTTTTTTTGTTCTTTCCCGTTCATGGCTTTTGTGAAATTCCATTTTGCTATTTTTAATGTATTGATAATTCCTATTATCACTACACATTTTTTCGACTACAAAACCATAAATCTATAATTTTAGGGTCAAAGTTATCAACCAATAATGGAAGAAATATTTTGAGATCTTCTTGGAAAATATGGTATGTCTCATTTGAGACCGAAGATCTGAAATTTTAGTTTTGACTGGGAGGTGGAGGAGGCCGAGAAGAGGCCATTTCCTCTGTTAACAAGTTGCCCTAGTCCTGATCAACTTAGTGCAAAAATAAGGGCCGTATGTGTTAAAAGAAAGATGGAGTAAGACTGTTTGTGAATGAAAAGAGCATAGGAGGGGGTAGGTAGAAGCTAAGTTTGAATTTTGTCAACAACTAAAATAGTTCTCCAAACCTTCCTGGAGTTACTATTTTGAAAAAAATTAACAATTTTATTAGTAAAACAACTTCAATTTGTAAATTCAAGTGGGCCTTCCTTAGTGGCAAAGACGAAGCAATGTTACTAAGAAGGCTAAGGTTTGAGCCCCGTTGAGGCTAGCTCCCTTGCATTAAATCAAGGCACCATTAATTAGGGTCAAATATGGTGCAAGCCCAGGTAATTTTGACATAGATTCCCTGTCATGCATGGCAATGCATGACAAATGGGCATCCCACTCGATTGGCACCCTAGTGACTCTCTCCCTGTAAATAAGTATACTAATTACTCATTTGTTTCCTCAACATAAAGTGAGATGGAGCAAGATGGGAAGATTTAGAGACTTTTATGTTAGGGGATAGAACTTGCTCAAAAAAATTGGAACTCTATCAGCGTATTGTTCATGGAGTAGTGAGGTAGCCTTTTATTCAGATCCACCATAAGCACAAGTAAGTATACTTGCATTCTCTTTTTGAAAACTATAGATTTAGTGTTAGTGAATGTAAATTGTTTCAGTATGGATTTGTTTCAATGTTCTTATTGTTATTGTTGCTCAGGTTTAGAGTTTGTGATCACTCAATATGCAAATGGGCTTCCCCAAAGTTTTGTGTGCATTGGGTGGTTGGGCATTGGGAATTATCCTACATAGATCACATTTGTGGAAAAGGGGTGGTACTAATCTGACCAACAATTTCAGTGTTAATTCCTTATGGGCCTTTCTATCTTGTGATTGTTATCTTGTGGCATATCACAATGGTGAATTTCATTCTACATTAAGACTCTTCTTTTTTCTTTCTACTGCTAAGTTATTTACCTTTTCATGATAATTCTCTCTTCAGGTGTGTATTAAAACCTCTAGCACTTTCCTCAAGATTATACTTGGGTTGAGTTCCTAGTTGTCCTCCAATCTAAGTCAACAATAGTTCTTTTACCATGTTTGAAAATAGAGACATGTTACTACTCAGATTCACAGAACCCAAGTCATATGTACTCTATGACTTAGTTATTTTCTCTGTATATTACCAAAAATGGAAGGGTCAAGAGCTATCATGTGTAAAAACCCATTCCTTGTGCTGGGTAGTTTCAGGCCCAACAAATGATGACTGAATTAAAATAAAATTTAGAAAAGAATATTCAAAAACTAAGTTTGTATATTTTCTAATACCCATTTCAACATCTGCACATAATGATTCTGAATTTTGATCTGTTACACTTAAATCTCCATTAAAATGGACTTTTCTTTTGTCAATCCTTTGCTGAGGTGTTTTACATATATTTTGTTTTGTATTTTATATATTTTGACTAAACAATTTAACCTAATGAGAAGTCTAGTACCAATATTGTACAGGGGAGATGATGGTACTCTTTTGCTGACTCTTTTACAAAATCAGAGTATGAGCAGCTTCTCTAGACGCGAGAAACATCCAAAATCTTTGGTGACATCATTTTTTCATTGAATAGTATGTAGCGCCCTATACAAATTGTCATAGATCTTGCATTACCGCTTTTGCAAACCGCCCGCAGGTACTTGGCACTTCGTGCCCTTGTTTGCATTGGACTCAAGGAATGATTTGATACTTTCCTTGTGAAATAATTTGCTTTGGGGAATAATCGAAACTATTTTGGCACATCTTCCTTTTACTTTTGCATCTATCATATTTTTGACAAACTCTTTTCATCATAAGAAAATTGAAATGGCACAAAGATCTATGAGACATCCTGATTTGGTGATTGTCTCATGTTAAAACAATAGAAACTTCCCTTCATTTATTTTGATTGTGAAAACATTTTTCCATATTTATATTTTTAATTGTGTATTGAAGATATTTAAACTAGTATATAATGTTGTTTAGTATTTATTTTTTGATTTTTTCGATTTATATTCAAGTACACAACATTATTAATAATGTTAATATACAATATTGAAATAGTACTTTTTTGAAAGAAAAAAAGTAACTTTTAAATATTACAAATTATAAAAGAAGTTTTTTAAAAAGTTGTAAAAAATATATTATAATTAAATGGGTGTTAATATTTATAATGATACGAGAATTTTAAATTTGTAGAAATAATTTGAAGAGTATTTGATTTGAGATAGTAAAGCCTAGCCATTTTAAAAGTTTGTTGTAAGGAAAGGTTGAGCAAATAAATATATTAATCTGTAACTCTTCATCCATTATGTTAGTAAGAAGGTCCTTTCTATTGCGACATCACCATCATTAACATAAAAATCATGATAAATTTGGTTTATATATTATTACAAACCAAACTTTCCACCTAATAAATAATATAATTATATATGTAAATATAAAAATTTAAAACTTAAAATTATAAAAATAATTCTAAAATATATAAATTACATATATTAAATTTTATATAGTAAAACATTCTAAGATGCAGCATTTCTAATACATACAAAATAATGAATAATTTTAAGTTTATCAATATTTCATAATTAAGTCCTTTTAAAGTTTTATAATTTTTTATTATTATTATTTCATTTTAAAAGTGTTATAATCTATTAGTCTGATTTGGTGATCTCCATCACTATAAGGTGTTGAGCAAATTGGTATTATCATGCATTTACCTTTTACGTGGGTATGGTGGTTTATTTAGCTTCTATAGAATACATTTAAGATGGGTGGATTATGCCTATTCACAACCTTTTGGAGAGCCTTTTTCTTGGATTAACTTTCCTCTGAAGGACAATCCACCATAACCACCTCCTAGTGTTATTACATGTGCATAATTTTATATTTGTTTTGATCCCTGACATAATATTTTAATTGTATTATTGTAGAGCCTTTTTTTAGATAGATATTTAATATATTTATTAATTCTATTAAAACAGATAACAAAGAACCCATCATGTATCAATTCTTGCTATTACAAAATCTACTACAATATAAAAGATAAGGCCGAAATCGTATCTCGAACGAATTTGATAGAATAAATACCTTTTAAACCTTAATTCTTAACTTAAGATCACAATATTAATACAATGGTCCAAAAAATATTATTAGACATTAAAAAAATTCTTTAATATAAAATTTTAAAATATTATTTTAATTCTAAACATTCTTATATATGTAATTCTAAGATGTCAAATTTCTTCATATTCAATGTAGTATATACAAACCTTTATACCCAACCAAATATTGTTAAAATTATTGATTTATATATTTTATGTGTCATTTAATTTTAAAAATCTATTTTACATATTGTTTTAATTTTATTATTTAAATAGAGATTGTAAATTATTTAGAAAAATTGGAATTAAGAGAATTTTTAAAAAATGTAAACTTGGTAACACAAATGTTGAATAAAACTATATATATATTTATTTATACGATTGATAAATAAAGACATTCTTAATAAATGTAAAGACTCGATACCATCAAAGATAAGATCGGTTTTCTTGATGTTAAACCTAAGATTTGAACAATCAAATCTTACTGAATACAAAGGCTCGATGCTATAAGGAATGAGATCTAGTTGCTTAACATTAAACCTAAGACTTGAACAATCAAAAACACTAGTACATATTAGTACATATACATTATAAGAATCATAAATTGAAATCAATAAACAAACTAAAATTTGACTCCAGACAAAATTTCTCTACTCAATGACATCCACTTTGTTTCAAGAAAATTAACAAGGAACTCTTGACCTCTTGAAGAAGACCTTTTTTCAACCATTTTCATGCTTTGTACAGTCGTTTCACCTTACTGATTGTGCGTCGACATATTGGACAGATTTTGTTTCCTTCATTCTTTATCCTGCCATAAAAAAAAACAGGGCAATGAAAAACATACAGATATTATTACAAATGGATTCTATAATCTTTCTAGATGCTAACTTAGATTAGTATATCGACATAACAATAATGACATTAATAATGTAATGTCAGAGAAAGTTTTTGAATAAAAATTGGCAATGTATAAAACAGTTTTTGTTTAAGAACTTTCTCTAATATTATGGATTGTGAAAGTCTCAATTCGTTAATATGTAAGAGATAAAGGCAATATATTATGGATTGTGAAAGTTTCAATTCATTAATATGTAAGAGATAGAGGCGATATAATAAGTAAACATACCTTTGACCGCATGTATAACATGTTGCACAGTGCCCACAAGGAACAAAAAAACAATTTCGGTCCTCATCATAACAAATGACACAAATTTTTCCATCATATAAATCTTCTGTAGAAGAATTCAGGCCTGATTCTTGGTCTTGTTCAAGTGTTCCATATGTAGATGAATCACTACTTGATTCTTTGGGAGGTATCAATGGAGCTCTTTCAGGTTCTACAGTTGTAGTTTCTGTATCTGTTTGATCTAAGCGTCCTAAAATTTTAAAAACACAGTAGACCACAAGGATGATAACACCTGGGAACAAAAGGTATATAATTTATGTATATAAATATATAATATTTTTAAATAATAAGTTACTCAAAATATATAAATTTTATTAGAACTCATCGATATATCTATTAATCATAGAAAAATATAATACATAGATTATTACTACAAAAAAGCAGCCATTGTTTGAATGCTTAAAATAAAATACCTAAAATGATAATGTATGTCACCAAACGAGCTCCATAAGAAAGTTCAAAGGACCATAGATCCCTTGTGTCCTGCAATTTTGAAATATATGGTTAAATACAATTTTAAAATATTAATGGATTACAATTCTTTATGAACAAATACCTAAGAAATATTTAAAAGTATTTGTGTGGGTCCCCTTGTCTTGTGATTATCACTAACGTATATGAAGAAAAATGCCATTAATGTAATGATTATTTATGGGGATCATCTTGAGATGACTTGTAAGACAAATGTGGCTTATAAGACATTACATGCTCTAAAAGCTTTGCCAATGAGGGAAAAGGCTAGTAAGACAAGGGGTTCTTATAAAGCATTATATGTTTCTAAAAGCTTTGCCAATTGGAAAAGATGTTAAAAGGTGAAAATCCTATAGTGGATTATATTCATTGTCCTCCCTACTAACAAATAAATATACGTGAGAAAAAATATCCCCGGTGAAACATGGAGGACTCATAAAACATTTACATATTCTACAAGCTTTGCCAATAAGAAAAGATGCTAGAGAGACGAGTAACTTTTAAGGCATCATATGCTCTAAAAACTTTGCTAATAGGGAAAGAGGCTAGAAGGTGGAAAGCTCGAAGTAATGAATTACATTTACCCTCTTCCTTATTAACAAATGTCTCATTATTTCGTAATTATTACCAACATATATAAAGAAATATATCATTTTAATGGAATAATTAATCATGAAATTCATTTTAATATGATTTAAATTACACAGGTTAAATCCCAAAGAAATTAAAAATCTAATATTTGAGATATATAAATTAAATGGAAAGAAAAGATGAACAATATATTAAAAAAATCCAAAAATAAAGGAAAGCCTCTTGTGGTCTTCCACGAGTATCAACATGGAAAATTCCAAATGAAAAAAAAATCTTCTTATAGGCATTTTTCTTGTAAAGGATCACAATTGAAGAATCTCTTTTTTGTTGTTTGATTTTGATCGTAAATGTAAATGGCTAGTGGCGTATATCCTCATAGGATATTTTGTAGGTAGAACCCTATTTGAAAGTATGTTATGGGTCAAGACCACTTGGTAGCCTTATGGCACAAATTTTGAAGCACTTCAAAACATGGCCAAGGATTTTTTTTACTTGGTAGCCTTATAGCACAAATTTTGAAGCACTTCAAAACATGACCAAGGATTTTTTTTATTTCGTTGTTCAAGCTCGAGACACTACATGGTTGTTATGAAACATGGCCCCTAGTTTACTAGAAATATCTTACTCATTTTTCTCACTAGACTCGTGATTTTATGGTGTTCTGCCATGCTAACCTCAAAATCCCTATTTAGATTGGCTTCTTGTGTCTCCCTCATTCCCTTTGCGCATTTATTAACCACCTCATTATCTCTTACGGAGTTGCATATGCCATGAGAAAAACAAGTGTTACTTTGCACTCCCTTAGAAAATGGGATCTCAAGGAATCCATTGATATCTAGACCAAGAACACCTATTTTATCCTACTTTAGAAAATAACTCGCCCGACACTTTTTTCTACTATCAGATGTTATAGCATAGAATGAAGGATTTCCCCTTGTTCATTAGCAATCAGAAACCTTTGACTAGAAAAGGATAAGGCTCCCATCCATACAAACAATGATTGGACCACCGTCGAAGGAAATGAAGTTGAAAATAATGAGGCGGCGTCTGGATCTAACCTTAAGTCTACACCAATTGTGTTGGGCAACCCCTGTCTACCCCATATCCCTCAAACCCAATTTCCACCCTACCTCCAATCGTTTCACACTCGCCTATAGCGGCCAATATTGTCTCAAGCTCCCAAGAAATAGTGGGTCATACAACCATCATTTTCCAAGTGACATTGTACCCTACATAAATGGTGGTTAACTTGCCTTCTCGAATAACAACATTGCATTGCTCCCACAACCCCTTGGCATTGCCATTTTTAGATTTTATGTCAATTAATCAAGATCATTTTTTGCAAAACAATTATTTTGCCCTAGTTGGGCTTGAGAATGAAATGAACCTCAAAAATATTCCATGATAGTGCTTTCTAAATAATGTTGGAGATTTGCATAACACTCCACATATATACCTTATCCAAAGTCATAAGAGGTTTCTAGATTTAGACATTTTATGTTTGCAAGAAGTCAAAATCACGATATTTTTACTACAGACTGCTACCAAATGTATTTGGCCTAATGTTGTATGTTTTCATACCAACCATGAGTTCGGAAAAAGGGGTGCCATCGCTTTTCTCTCACCATGTTGGGTAACACACATCATTGCATGGGGTATAAACCCTACCAATATAATTGCATTGATCTTGTTTGATGTTGATAGCCATTCTCTTGGTACTTTCAACTTATATTCTTTAAGCACGGTTGAGCGAGCCTTATTTTAGCATTGGGAAAAAGGGGTGTTGCTTTTCTCTCACCATGTTGGGCAACACACATCATCGCATGGGGTAAAAACCCTACCAATAGAATCAAATTGATCTTGTTTGATGTTGATGGCCATTCTCTCAGTACTTTCAACTTGTATTCTTCCAACATGGTTGAGTGAGACTCATTTTTAGCATTGGTAGGTGGATGAATTACGTGAATCCAATTGGATTTTAAGTGGAGATTTCAATATGCTTGAGACCATATGTGATAAAGAAGGCCTCCTCCCCATGTGCTAGTGTGTTGGTGAGAAGGAAGCTTGGTTTTATATGTGCATCAAGTTTGGGTTGTTTGACCCTAAGCTTAGTTGGCACAAGGAAGTCATCACTCCCTAGTTTACTTGGTCTAATCTTCGATGAGACCCTGATAGATCCCTCAAACTCCTCAACAAAGCCATGTTTGCATATGGGGATTTCTTTTTTATCTCCTGATTTTATATACTGATGCGATGTTCATGATGTTTTGCTATTAGATCATTCCCCTGTAAATTTTTTTATTTCAAGGGGAGGCAAGTCAACAAGTGGAACCATTCTTATCTCAACACTTCATAGTTGGTGAATGAATAGACGTGTGCCCACATCCGTAGACTGTGGAACCTCTTTCCCCCGCCCATCTCTAACAAGGGTTGAATTGATTAGTGGGAGGATGCGATCAAACATGTATGGCCACTTTTTTGCATACCTTTTTCTAGAAACTTGTGACTCCCTGTCAACAGTCTCATAAAGCCTCCTTGAATAGCTCAGGTGCCTCAATCATGACCTTGAATTGGCTGTTTTTGATATTGCTATGCAAGTTCAAACTCTTTGCTAGTCCCTTAAGTTAGATAAAATGAATGAGGCCTGTGGAGCTTAAATTTGTTCCCGAATGCACTAACTTAAGATTGGGGCCTGCCTCTTAAAGAGTTCTTTCAACATCTTCTTGCCCAACACTTAGTGATTCAATTTCATTCTATTCAGGTTGCAGGGAAAATTTGGCAGATATACCTGATACCTTTCAAACTTTTGTGGCCCATTAAACTAGGATTTTCACCACTCATGGTTATACGCTGGCTCGAGAGCTTGTTGTTCAAACCTGCCTTGAAGTAGTGCCTTGTGAAATCATGCAGGTCCAGTGGGTGGATTGTGATTGGTTTTTGTCCATTGATGAGTTGAATGAAGTGGTTCTGCAGATGGTCAATGACTTGATGACTACCCCTATGAATTTTAAGAAGCCTTGTGGGGCATTGGTGGTCCCAATCTTCAAAAAAAAAATTTAAGTCTTCCAATTATATGGCTCTTTGGGCCATATTATCAACATAGGAAAAATCAAGTTCGTTCCCAAAATTGACGACCCTGATTGTATTACTATCTGAAGGTCTATTACTCTCTTAAATGTTTTCAACAAGATCATTGCCAAAGTTCTTGCTCTTGGGATTCATAAACTTCTTTCGAGTCATACTGTTTATCCTGAGTAAACGGGCTTTATCAAGAGCAGATAAATCCTGGATAAGATATTGGTTGTCTGGGAGGGGATGGAATGAGCATACACCTACAAACTCTCTATAGTGTTTTAAAAAATGGGCTTTGAGAAAGCCTACAATAGGATTGAATGGGATTTTACTCTTTCCATGCTTCAAGCTCTTGGTTTGGCCCAAATTTTACCAAGTCTATGGCTATGCTTTTTAAGAATGCCTTTGCCTACATTACCATCAATGGCCATCAGTTTACCCACTCTGAATTATTTCATTCTATTAGGAAATGTTTTCCTCTTGCCCCTTATTTTTTGTGCTTGTTGCCGAAGCTTTTGGTTTTATATTGGCTAATTACGCCTCTAGATGCCTTGTCAAGAGCATCTCTCTTCCTAGAGATACATCTCAACAACTCATCAATGAGAATTTTACGAAAGATTCGTTTCTTACATTAGTTAAGGAAGATGCCTCTTTTCCCAATGCCGTGGAATGCTTAGATATATTTTTCTATGCCTTGAGTTTTAGCATTTAGTAGGCTAAAACCACTTGTGGTGAAATTTTCAATTTTTCTGGCATCCCCTTTGCCTTCCAAGCCTCCCCTGTTGATCTTTGGAAGTATGTCCTCCAAAGGGTGGAAAAAAAACTTTCATATTAGATAACCAAACCCCTTTCTTTGGTAGTAAACTTCAAATAAGCTCCAAGATCCTTGCTACACCCATGTTTACTATTCCTCCTATTGGACACCTTCTAAAGTCACTGAGAACGAGATAGAAAATTTATCACGTGATTTTCACTACACCAACACTAGAAGGGACATGAGTTTTCACCGTGCGGCTCAGAACCTCTCTTGTATGCCAAGAGATATTGGAGGTATAGACCTTATTTATATTCAGAAACAGGGTGTTGCTTTGTGTGCTCAGTGGATTATGTGTGCCATTGATGGCAAGGAGGATGGGAAGATTCTCCTTAGGCATTGCATTTCTTCAGGCAGCCACAATGGATAACAAGGTTGGAAAGGACTAGAGTTACATTATCTCCTTATAACCCAAGTCCTTGTTAAAATCATTGGCACCTTTGTGGCAAAGAGCATTTGGAAACCCTGGAAGTGAATCAAACCCTAGCCTCTTTGGGCAGGAAACCAGTTCAAGAATGCCCTCTCCATTAACAACCATTTTTTATGGTGGTCCCTTATCTTTGCTAGTTAGAGCCTTGAAATGTTTTAGAAGAGGCATCCATTCAATTTTTGATATGTTTTGAAAGAAGTTTCATTCCTAAATTACAATTATTCCTATTTTAACACAGTTAAATTTCTTCAAATTAACTAATAGTGAAAAAAATAGGAAAAATGAAAGTGAAGTCCTCATACCGTTATATTGCTTGGAGATTGAGTTGTTAGAACTGCATAGTTGTTATGGACCATTGAAAGTTTCACGGTACATATGCCCTTTTCCATTGAACATTTGTAATTGGCTGTCTTTGTGTCATACATTTTGGAAGTAAAATTTAATTTCACCACAACCTGGAAAAAAAATAAAAAAATCAAATTCCTTATTTGAATAGAGAAAATTTCCCTCAAACACAAGCAAACATAAAAATGTTGATGTAATTTCATTTTTAATGGAATCCACTTTGTAATAATATCCAGTCAATCTTCATAAGTACTGGTTCACAAAAACTGACTTCTTAGTGAACCATTACTTCTAAAAAATTGGTCATGAAGATTGCTACAATATTATCACACAATTGATTCCCAAAAATTGATATTATATAACAAGCACTGGGAAACACAAAATGTATAAAAATAACAAAATTTGCTTCTTCCCGTGTCAAAAGGTTTACAATACCTTTGCACTGTGTTGGTTGAAGTTTCCCACAGCAAAATAATAATTTGCATCCTCCTTAACTACATACTCTGCCTCTCCATGACCTGAGAACAAAAAAAGAACTTGGATTTAAATTGATTGCCACGTAGAGAAGGCATAAATAAATGGCACAAAATTTCAACATGCTGCCTGCATATCAGAAGAGATGTTATCAGGAAAACATATTCTCTCTAAAGAAAGTCTAGTAGCATGGAAGAGGAGGTTGCTAACAAGACAATCTTAATACAATGTCGAACATTAAAAGCTTAGTAACATAGAGTAGGAGGTTGCTAACACAACCACCTCTGGAATGGCATAGAAGAGAATGTTGCTAACACAACTACTTTTGTAGTCAATATAAGAATGGAGAATCAACGTGTAGTAGCATAGAATATAATTTTGCCAAAACATTTCTAATCAATAAAAGTGTCCGAAGGATGGTAGCATAGAAGTGGAGGTTGCTGAACTTTTGCAATTGTTCTCTAAGGCAACATTTATAATCAAGATATATGTTAAAAGGATAGTATCATAGAAGAAGAGATCTAAATATAACTAACTTTGTATTTAAGAAAACAGAGTCAACAAAATAAGAAGCTTTGTAGCATAGAAGAGGAGGTTGCTAAGAGGACAACTTTTGAAATCAATAAAACAGCATGTGTCAAAAGTGTAGTAGCATCGAATAGGTGGTCTCTAAGGCAGAATTTAAAATCAAGATATATGTTCAAAGAATAGTAGCATATAAGAGGAGGTCTAAACATAACAAACATTGTTTTCAAGAAATCAAAATTAATTAAAAAAGAAGCTTCAGCATAGAAGAGGAGGTTGCTAAGAGGGCAATTTTTGCAATCGATAAAACAACAGATGTCTAAAGCGTAATAGCATCAAATAGGTGGCCTCTAAGGAAAAAATTATAATCAAGATATATGTTAAAAGTATAGTATCATAGAAGAGGAGGTATAAACATAACAAAGTTTGTATTCAAGAAAACAGATTTAATAAATAAGAATTTTTGTAGCATAAAAAGGGAGACTGCTAAGAGGACAACTTTTGCAATCAATAAAGTAATAGATGTCTAAAACATAGTAGCATCAAATAGGTGGTCTATAACAAAAAAAAATTACAATCAAGATATATGTTCAAAGTATAGTAGAATAGAAGAGGAGTTCCAAACACAACGAACTTTGTATTCAAGAAAACAGAGTTAGTAAAATAAAAAGCTTTGTAGCATAGAACAGGAAGTCATGACTAACATGACAACCTATGAACTTAGTCCTCTGAAGCTAGCTATTAGATTGGCAAAGCTTTGGAGCATACCACCAAAGTCATAAAGCATATTTCAGGGGCATAATATTATACCATTCATTTTTAGCCTTAGAAGTCCTATGTGGGAATTTGATGGATCCTGTGTCCATTCTTGCAAGTTCTCTCCTGCAGAAATTTCACATATTATTATTCCACCTAGCAAGAAAATTTATTCAATCACAGTTTGAATTTTTTAAATCCATGTATGGAAATCAATCAAATTCAGTGTAAGAGTACCTTTGAGTACAACGACTAAGATGTCCAAAAATTTATGTGACTTTTCATCACAACTTAGCCAAAATCTAGAACCCATGTTCAACCAAACTGCAAATTCCTGTTTCCAATGAAACAAATTGGAAGTAAGTGAGAGTGCTTGAAAACCATTTCCTTAAAAAGCTACAATGTACGTAGATTAATTTTCCATTCAGTGCTACAAAATACAGTGTGATTTTTATTTTATCAACAGTTTTGATTCTTGTGGATTACCAACCAATGTAGTAAAGGAAAACATTAATTTTCTAGCAGTTCTTTTTAAACAGAAACTAATCTTTAAAAAATCATGCAAAACACCATATTGATATGAACCTGATGATATTCAGGATCGATATGCAGAGTATGCTCCATGCTCCAGTTCCTTTCCACATCAAGCTTTGGCTTATTTGAGAAGCCATACAGAAATGAATCGCCCTCTTGCCCATCATGTTTTACCTGAAAATGGCCAGTATTTATTACCATTCTTTGCTTACCACCTTTTATCTGAAAATGACTAGTTTTTTGTTCTATTTTTCCAGCTTGATTTTTCCCAGATAGGAGAAATTTCCAAAAATATTAGCCAATTCTCCATATGAAATCATGTCTAAATTTACTCTTTTTATAAGTTTTCATTGTAAATGTCTCATATTACAAATTTGAAAATTTCAGAATTAGTATTAACAACATGTAATAAAGTTTCCTTCATCCTTACGAGAATCCCAATTCTAAGGTTAGGATTGAAGATCAAGCTTTTTAAGGTATGACTTGAAAATTAAATGGGAAAAACATTAGCAATTAAATTACCTGAATCTCCTTGACAAAAATGGGGTTAGCTTGTAGAAGATGAGAGTAGTTTGGCCCGACCACCAACTGAGATGTACCATAAACTCCCAAGGTCAATGTCAGTGATGCTGCAAGTCCCACATAACGCGGTAGGTCATCAATTGCACATTCTCCACATGTGCATAAATTATGTATAAACATTGCATATTTGCAGATCAATGAATTGGGTATGCAGGATGTCTACATGTGCATATATTATGTATAAACATTGCATATATGCAGATCAAGGAAATCAATATGCAGGATGTCAATGATGCTGCAAGTCCCACATAACACACGAAGTCAGTACCACAGAGATATATTATATATAAAAATTTCATACATGCACATCAATGAATTGATTATACAGGAATGCCTTGAGCTATGAAGGTCTGAAGCAAACTACATGTGATCTATTCAAAGAACCCAATGTGCACGCCTCATTGGTTGGGGAACGATGTACCCAGAGTGTTGGATGTGGTATTTTACTCAACTTTAATACTTTATCATGTCTCCTGGGGTTTGAACTTGAGCCTCCACTTTGAACGCCCATTTTCTTTTACCACTTTAGCTCATCCCATTCTATTTTTTTGCATAAATACATTATGTTTATACGCATATCAATGAAATAGTATTAGGGAGTCAGACTTACATGGATTTGATGAAATGTTATTCAAGAATCAGACTTACATGGAATCAATGAAATGGGTATTTAGGAATGACCTGATCTATCTTTAAGCACTGGATCAAACTATGTGTAAATTCTAAGGATCGAGGATGTATATATAAAAATATACATCTTATTTATATGCATATCTAGAAAAGGGTATTAAAAAATCAGACTTGCAAGGAATCAATGAAATGTATATTTAAGAATGGCCGAACCTAATAAACCCTGTATTTAAGCTATGGGTGACCTGAACTATTAAGCACTGAATTAAACTTGAAGGATCGAGGATGTATATATGAAATATACATCTTATTTATACGCATATCCAGAAAGTCGTATTCAGAAATCAGACTTGCAAGTAATCAATGAAAAGGAAATTTAGGAATGGCCTAATCTATTAAACCCTGAATTTAAGCTATGGATGACCGGGACTATTAAGCACTGGATTAAACTATGTGATAACTGTACTATTAAGCCCTGAATTAAACTATGTATTCCATTCACAGGATCCAATGTGTACTTATGCTCTTTAAATGCATATGTAGATCATGTCTATATGCAGATCAATGAAATGGGTACTGAGGAATCAGACAGAATGAATCGTATCAAAGACACGAATCAAACTGTGTACTTCTGTTCACAGGATCCAATGTGTATACATGCTTTAAAAATGCACATATACATGTTTATATGAATATCAGTGAAATGGGTATCCAGGATCAGAGATGCGAGGAATTCTATCAAGCCCTGAAGCAAATTATGTGTGTACTCACAGGATTCAGTGTGCACAAGGGTATCTATGATGTATACATGTTTATATGCTTATCAATAAAATTGGTATTTAGAAACTATATTTACAAGGAATCCTATCTAGCCTTAAATCATACCATGGGTACCATAATCACAGAACCCAATGTGTGTATGTATATATGTATATTCCCTACATTTACCTTAACAAAAATAAAAAACAGGCATTATATGGAATTAAACGAAATGGGTATTCAAAAATTAGACAGGATGTCCTATCAAGCCCTGAACCAAACCGTGTGCGCTTTATTCCCAGTATATATATGGAATGGGTATTAAAATATTAGACAGGATATCCCAAGCGCTGAAGCAAACTATCAGCACTTTATTCCCAGTGTGTATATATGAATTATATGTTGTTTATATTAAAATCAATAAAATAGGTGCTTCCGAATTAAACTTGCAGAGAATCCTATCAATCCCCAAAGTAAACAGGGAATATCCCCCCAAAAAAAATATGTGTGTATATATATATATATATGTGCAGCAATCAAACTTGCAGGAAATACCCTATCAAGCCCTTACGAAGCCTATGAGTCTATTCACGGAATCATATATATATTAAAAGAGTATTCGGAAATTAGATTTACAAGGAATCCTAACAAGCCGTCCCTGAAGCAAACTATATATAGTCACAGAATTGAATGTATATACGCTACATGTGTCATGTATATACGCTACATGTGTTGCTTGTGAAGTGTTTGTTCTCAGTGATTCAATGATAAGAGGTTCCTGGGTACAATTGCATAAAATTTAAAATTTCCCACGTTTCAGGTCTCTCTGCTGGTCCCCTCATCACGGATACACGTGTTGTTTCTATCCATATCAATGAAATAGGTATAAAAAACTAGTCTTATTGAGGAATTAGACTAGCACGAAATTCCGTTCAAGCCTTAAAGCAAATTATGCGTATACTGTACATTTCCTGGATCATTTGGTTTAAACTCTATGTATATCAATGAAATGGGCATTCAGAAACCAGGCTTAAAAGAACTCTTATCAAGCCTTTACGCATATTACATGTAGTCTAATCACAGGATCTAGTGTGTGTGTGTGTGGGGCGGGGGGTGAGCGACGGTTGGGGTGTGGAGGGGCGGAGGGTGCATGTGGTGTGTGTGCAATGGGTATTCTGCATTCAGACTCCCAATGAAACCCATCATGCCCTGAAGCTAAATATGAATCCTGTGTCACAGAACCCAACGTGAGATGTTCTTCAAGAGGCTTCAGAAATGCAATAAAACAATAATTAAAGATCGGAAAGACCATAATTGCAGTGGCGGGAAGGTTTACATGCCAAAGATCCAAAATGTAATGGGGATGATCATGCAGGCCCAGCACTCCTCCCTGCTCTCTTGCTGAGGAAAAGAATGAATGTAATAGTAACCTCTTGTGGCTCCTCCATACACACCCCTGGACATGATGGATGCTTCCAACGCCCACAAAATCAATCCACACAGTAGCCCCTGAATGAATCAGAAAACTTTCTGATGAGCAATAATTCTATGCACCCACTTCATGATTCTTTGCAGATTTGCTCTTCTTGGGCAATGAAGATTTTCCAGTAGGGTCAATTATCAATCAGTACTTGAATCATTGCCCAAGCAGTGTCAGCTACATTGACACGCAGGAACCAATAAAACAATATTGTATATGTATAACCAACGTTAGATTCCCTTGTAGAAAATGTTTAGCTTCAACTACTTCCAAAAAAACAGACATCTAACAGTCAAAAATCAGCAACATGATTGGCAGGTTAGAAGGGTAGATATGTGGAGGTATGTCTGATGCTGGCATACAGTTAATACCGATATTTAGTGAATCCACATGTAGGGACAGGGTGAAGCCACCTGAAGGCTAAAACTAAGGCTTGGGCTTTGAATGCCTGCCAGGAATATGTCTGAATAGGACAAGAAAAGACCCCAGTTCAGCAGTAGAATAATTGGTGTCCCATCAAAGCTTGAATCTGTGAGTGGTTTTTTAATGGCTTTTCTTTTTTGAAACTTACTTAGATATGGGAACAAAGGTAGTCAGGTATTCGATATTCATGGGGCCCCGCATTTTATTAATGTCAATCGGAATCTCATTATTACTCTGTTCGATACTTCGGTCCGTGCCACCCTTCTTTAGGAATGAAATTTGGAGTGGATCGTAAATAGAATAGCTACGAGGTATTTTATTTTTCCATTGAATGAATTTGAATGAAGTGGTTTTAATTATGTTTATGAGATTAAAGAGTTTATAATTATTCAAAAATTTGTAAGTTTTGTAATTTTTTTAGAATATTATTTATTTTTTATTGATTTGTATTAATATTTTTTATAATTTTTTTATTTAGTTTTTTTCAAATAGTTATATTATGGAGCTAACTCCTAATCTCTATTTCGACCTTTCCTATTATATATAAAATATAATCTTTTTCATCTCATTGTTTTTTAAGGGATGTTCGTCTTTCTGTTACATATTTAAGTCTAGAGGAACTAGTCTTTAGTTGAATAATGAGGATCTTTTCCCTCCATTTAATTTCAGCCCCTATATAACTTTTTTCACAATGCTCATAAATTGGGTGGAACTCTGTAATACAATGTTGTTGTTTTATGTTTTTTTTTTCCTTCCTCCACATCATGGTTTTGAACTTTTCATTCACATAATTTTTGGTCTTTGTTAAAGCTTGGGCATTTGTTTACATCGATGTCCCATCTACTCATCCATTTGAAGTTTTGATTCATCGTGTATTCTTTTGTTTATGCAACTCTTCATCTCTTGTGGCCATGGGCCACTTGTCAATCCTCATGTTTTATGTTTTTTCAGGTAACAAAGTGACCTGGGCATCGTAGTTGCCTCTAATGGGAAAGTTCATGTTTTGGCAAGGATGATTTCATAGGGAACCAAAACCTTAATTTGAAATTGTTTGTGATTAGCTGCTTTTGGATCCTTTCTATTTGTCTCCATTTCAAACTTGTCATTCCACTAGCCCATACCTAGCAACCATACAACACCACCGGCGTAAAAAGTAACCCAAATAAAACCTTGGTAGTTTTCCAATCCCATAACTTAGCTTTCATGTAGTGCATAAGGAGTTCTCCAACATCCTTATATTCTTTTCATCCTTCATGTATCCCAACTAAGCTTGATATGAAAGTCGAGGCTGAGACATTTGTATTCTGACACCACTTCTATAGATTCTCTTGCAAACTAATAGTCGAGATGTTACTTCTTCCTTTTCACCGAGAAAATCATAATTTTGATTTTATCGATGTTCACCTCCATCCCTAATTCTTTACATAAGAGCTCTAAGGATTGAATATGTTCTCTTAGATCTTGGATTGTCTTTGCCATTAGAACTAGGTCATCAACATAAAGCAAGAATTTCACCACATATTTCGCTAAGTGGACCCTTTCCCCTAAAAATTTATTTATCTAATCTTCTAGTTTGTCAATATATAGACCAAACAAAGTCGTGGATAGAGGGTAACCTTATTTGATGCCTATACCACTCTTGAAACACGCAAACAACCTTGCCTGTATTTTGATTTTAGCCTTGACTTGCTCATATAATTTGTTAACAACTACTTTGCAATGCACATGGACCCTTAGTTACTCCATTCTAATCCATAATCTATTTCTTGGTACTGTGTCAAATGTCTTTTGAAAGTCTACAAAGCAACACCATGCATCCTATTTTTTATCCCAAAGCATTCACCTTGGCACTATGTCAATACCTTTTTTGAAATCATGCATTATATTTCTAAAGAGTAAAAATGTGGTACATCTCCAATCCAAAAGATGGTTGGTATAAAAGTACACCTCAAGTAAAAGTATAACAAAAGACATATCGGGATTAAACTCAAGAGATTATCAAATAGAGACCCTAAGCACAAAAAACTATCAATATAGAATTACATAATGTGTGACATTAACAATAATCCATAAATAGTATGAAATCAAAATTTAAGTTGTTGGTAGAATCAACCCTGCAGACAGACGAGGAGGCGGTGGTGGGATTTCTAGTTTATCTCCCTAATTGCCCCCATGGGTGTGCAGACCATCGGGTATGGGTTCTCAACCATCTTGTTCATTAGTTTCTTTAGCAACTTCCTTAGTCTGCCAATAAGGGGGAAAATAGAAAGAGCCAATCTAGACATTTTCCACTACTCATCCCATCTAGAAGGTACAAAATTGGAGTGTCCATATCCAACCTGTGGCGAGGGCCACCCTCCATGATTCTCACTATCAAGGAGGAGGTAGGGTAGAGAATGCAAAACTACTCTATGACTGACATCGCACCTTTTCGTTTCCCCTCCACTCTTAATCCCTTTTGGGAAGGTCCTAGTGTGAAGCATCTATGGGCAACTTGCTAATAATACAAGGGGGTTACCCTCCTGGCTAATGAGAGTGAAAAGGTGTACTACCTCTACTGCCACTTTTTCTACTTGCACTTGAATTATCTTTCCAAAGAGAAATCTTTGTCTTTATGTTCTTTAAGAAAGAAGATCTCAATACAAAAAATGTGCCAATTTACTTGAACCTCACTAGGAGTAGAGTAGAATCTCTTAAAATAACCATATGCCAAGAGAAGGGTTTTGGTCTAAAGGGATGCAAAAAGGAGTGAATCCACCTCCAAGTTTTCTAGGTTCTAACACAACCAAAATATATGTTTAAGTGATTGTGTTTGATCACAAACATGACATTTAGGAAACGAGATCCCCATATTAAGTAATTTATCACCCAATAGAAGACCTTGGTAGAGAATACACCAAGTAAAAATGGCCTTTTGAGCTCACCAATTATAGACCTAATAGTTTGGAATTGCTTGTTCCAAAGAAATGAATGGCTATTAAGATTCCACCTTTTTTTAGCATCTCTTAAGGCACAACATTGGGATATAGTCATTGAGAACTAAGTCAAGGGTTGTATTGAAGTAATGGATTGGATACACTCTAGTTCTAATCTTTCTACCATTTTCGAGAGCCTTTAATTCTAATTTTGTGTAAAGGATATTCTAGCACTGCAATTTGGATCCCAACAAAATCTTGATTGTCAAGCTTGAACTTAGTATTTAAATCTTACCAACTAGCCCAAGATCTAGATCATTTATCACAAATATCCCCAATGGCTTGAATGCCTTTTCCAAATAGCCGAAGGGATTTCATTATAGGAGCCTTAACTTAGGGATTCCCATTAAAGACAATAATCGAGGACCACCATAAGGAGTGTGAATTAATGGAGAGCCCATATCTAAATCCATCCCTCTTCCACACCAGTCAAGGCTAAATGGTTTCCCAAGCCTTCCATATGATTTTAGCCATGAAAGGTACCTTCAATCTTGATAAGAACAAAAACAACAACCAAAGTTTTAAACCCTATATTCTTCTAGGCTCTTAGTCCATAGAGATTGCGAGAGGAAATGCAAGCTATGAAAAGAACTTTGCATGTTTTTTGTCTTTTGATGACCCCAGGGATCCATTTAACACAAAAGGAAGTTTGTTATTTGGCAATGTCAAAAACCCTTAGCCCACCAACCTCTCTAGGTTTACAATAAATGTCCCAAGAGACTTTGTGAAAGTCTTTGTTTCCTTCTAAATCAGCCTGGATTAAGTCTCTCGATAATGTTTCAAGCTTCCCATAGGAAATCTAAGAAGGATCCCAACAAGCGAAGTACTAAACATGAGTGGTAGCTATAATTTTAGAATAGATTTGAAATTTGTCTGTGAGAGAGAGTGGCTTAGTAATCTAATATGAAAGTTATTTCTCCATTCTCAAGACAACATAGTTCCACAACTCAACCTGGGAAACTTTAAAAATAAAGGGAATGCCCAATAATTTAAAAATATCCCCATGGGCAATCCATTTCCACTAATAAGCCTCAAACCAACATGATATAGGACTGTAAGATTGCTTATAGCACTAAGCCTTATCCCACTAGATATTAGATCCAAAGGCTAAGCAAAAAACCTAAAGGAATTATATAGTGTTTTGAGCCACCATTTCCTCTTCCAAAATGGTCAGGAAAGAGTCATCAACAAAGTATCCATTAAGAAGTTGGTCTTGAGGTGAGTGGTGGAGATAAATTCTCTTGACCAACCCCTCTAGAAGCATAATCTCCCAAAAAATAGCCAATCCCTTATGTAGCTAAGACATAGAGAATGAGCTAAGAGGCAATCTTGCCTAATGGATTAGAAAAGATTAAAAGTATTATAAACATTACTAATAATGGTGAGACAAATAGAAACATCTTGAACGAGAGTTTGCACAGAGTTAAAAACCTAGGACTTAAACTAAAGTCTTACAACATAGAAAAAATGAAGGGCCATTCAATCCTATTATAGACCTTTTTAGAGTCAATTTTAAAAAATAGAGCTTTTTACTTGGATGTGTGAGTTCATTCCATCGCTTCCCAAAGAAAAATGATTTTGTCTAGATTATATTTATCTTAAATGAATTAATTTTGCTGAAGGAAGGTTATGAGGTATTTTATGAAAAAATAATTATGTATATTTTTTCTTCTTGATGATAAATCATGAATATTGATCTTAAACAATAAGAAAAAATGTAGTGCACAATTTTAAAAAAAAAATAGCATCTAAATTATTTTTATTTATTTTTATCAAAATCGAATATAAACATTTGGTATATGATAAAGTTAGGAAAAGGATATCAAAACAACCTGAATTGATATAATTTGACATTATATCTTATTTATTTTTGTTGGGTTTTTTTTTTTTTTTTAAAAGTTTGTAGTTGTTATTTATGTGATGTTAATTGATGTGAAATTTGCTTATTGTAGTGACATATTTTTATTATAAAAAATTAGATTTACATTAATATTTGTTTAATTTTATTTGGTTGTGCATTATCTTAAAATGGATTTATAGTTTATATTTTAAAATAATTTACGTTCATTTATATATAGTTAGTTTGGTTTAAATGGAACAATATTAGTATTCTTATTAAATTTTAAAATTTGAATCCATGTTTCTAATTATGTAAGACAACTTTTATTTGATCTTTTTAATCATCTGGTCTTACTGTCTCGATCATAGTGTATATTCCTAACAACCTATTTAGTTAATTTATACAATTCTAGTAGTCTATTTCTCTCTCCTTGTTTAATGGATGGGTCCATCCACTTATTTTCATTCTTTTCAATTTTAATCATTGGAAGTTAGAGCATGCACCAATATTACAAAATTTGAATTCAATGTCATATTAATAGATGTGTGGTAAGTTATTTCACACGTAATAATTATCAATTAAACATCTAACATTGAGCATATTTTTGTTACTTTCAAGAGACATTTATGTGACTCAAAGGTTCCCAACAATTTATTTTCACTACTTCATGGGGCATGACTACTAGAGGGCTAGTTAGTAGACACTAGCCATCTAGACCCTATATAAACCCATCAATCATTGTTTTCCTTACTATTAGGTCAAATATTCAACTATTCCATGTACACGAGGTGTGACATGAGATCTAGGGGCATGGACACAAAGAACATGGCCAGAAGAACAAAACCTATATATCAAAATTTTGTTCCAAATGTTTTTTTTGAATTATAAAGTTACACTCCAAACACTTGGCCAACGTGAAGTACATGGTCCTAGTATTTGTCTCCAACTAGGCCTAACTTTTTAGGTAAGAGTCATCTTAATTTCAATTACGTGTTTCCAAGTTTACATTTCTATAGCAACTCTTTTACACCATTATACAAATATATAACATTTGTTTTTATTTATATTTACTATATTATTATTCATTTATTAACCAGGTATTATTATAGTATTTTACAATTATTTTGATGCTTACATAAATAAAAACTTTCATAAAATCTAAGTGGTTTATCACATTATTACTCTCTTAATTGTAGTGTACAATATAGCCATTCTTGCAAATAGGTGGTTTTTTAGGCACTGTATTTATTAAAATTATTATTATTTTGGATAGTGTTTGGAGTGTAAGTGTTAGAATTGATGTCATATCATCCTCCTCCTTTCTTATAATAACATGTATTATAACCAAAATTACCATGGGATTAGTATAGTTTTATAATGTAGTCTAATATAAGAGACATGGATTCTTATTTTTAGTGCACAATTAATTTTGTTTTGAGGTGTTATTTTTTGAGTTGATGTGTTAGAATCCTCCCTCTATCCCATACTAACTTGCTAGTTGTAACCAATATTAATATGGGATACAATATAGGTTTAGGATGTGGTCTTGCTCTTATTTTTACCACATAATTTATTGTCTATAATGTGTAAATGCTTTAGTTGATGAGTTAACATTTTCCCTCTCTCTTATACTGGAATATCAATTGTAAGTGAGATTTCATATAGACTTAGTATGTGATCTTGTAAAAGGATATAAATTTTTATTTTTATTGCACAATAACTCTATATGATCTCAAGCAAGGAAAATTTGGAGTGAACGTTTGAGGTAAAAGTTAAAATGAGTGCTATATGTCCTCATTCATATACTAACATGTCAATTGTAACCAAAATTAATATCAAGTTTTTCAGACTTACGATGGGCCTCATAAAAATGTCTCAATCCTAATTTTACTACAAAATTAACTCCATATGATCTTAAATGATGTGTAGACTTCTAAATTGGATCTATGGCATTTATCAGTTGTAAAAATGCATGATTTTAGGGTGTTTGTGTACTTGTTGATTATTGATAAAACTTTGATGCTATTGTTAGTACCTCGACATCTTAATCATTTATTATTATTTTTTGCATTGTAATAGTCTTAGTTAATTATCTCAAGCACCCTTTTCTATGTGAGGCCAATCATTAACATATAAGCATAATTAGTTAATTAACTCGGATGCCTATTTTGTATGTATGACTGACCCATGAGTATTAGGTTTAGGGTTGTAATACTTATATATCTATGTTACAATGAAGGGAAAAGGAAATCAATATTTTTTCATCTAAGATTTGATCTCAAAGAGGTTCCCCCTTGAATAGGACTATGATATTTGAATATAAAGAAGGTTTGGATTTATTTCTAATTTATTGAGTGATCCATTACTTTCTATACATTGTTATTTTGTTTGGTTTATTTCTATAATTAAAATCATAACAAGTGGTTTTAGAGATGTTGGGTGAATATTTTGTCAACCAACTAACTGGTGAGCAAAATAGGTCTCTTCAACCATAGCATAGGGAGATTGGTCGTCCAGATGTGCGGGTTTACCACATCAAAAGGGGACAAATTTCTCCTCTCATCAAGGGGAGGTTCCCTTATTACTATGAGGAGCTATATACTATATATATATATATATATATATATATGCAAAAAATAACACTCATGGGTGGGATACACCATCCATCTCTCTTCTTTCAGAGATGATGTCACAAACAAAGGAGAAAATCTTGGTGAAAACACTGGAGGCGCTTCTCTTCTTTCAAAAGTGTTCTTGCAGGAAACAACATGAGTTCTTTCAGGTAGTGAAAGTAACTGATAACCAAGGGTGTAGTAACGAACAGCCTGAGATGTAGCACAAAGTCTCCACCTCGACTGCCCAAGAGTGAGATACGAAGGACAATGAGGGCACAAAGTCATCCTAAGGTCCTTTACACATAAACATAATATGAAGGATAATGAGGGCACAAGTTTGTCCCAAGATCCTTTACACAAGAACAGAAAGAAAACACTTTAAAGACAATTGTGGGGGCACAAAGTCTCTCCACAGTTGGCTTCAGGACACCTTCTTGATCACTTCCACTAGTTCTGCTTGTTAGATCAAATAAACAAGAACACATTCAGAAGACAGACATAAGAACAATCTCCTAAAATGAGATCTTCCCGTTAACAGAAGCAAAACTCTACCCAAATTGAAAGGCGAATACTGAGACTTTGAGCTCAGATTGTTGTTCATATTATTTTATCTAAATGAGAAAGCAAGTGACTTGCAGACTTTGTGTTGTTATAGCTTGTACTCTAAAGGCAATTATGGGGCACAAAGTCTCTCCACAGTTGGCTTCAGGACACCTTCCTGATTACTTTCACTAGTTCTTGTGTAAAGGATCTTGGGATGACTTTGTGCCCTCATTATCCTTCGTATTCTATTTTTGTGTAAAGTACCTTGGGACGAATTTGTGCCCTCATTGTCCTTCGTATCTCACTCTTGGGCAGTCGAAGTGGAGACTTTCTGCTACATCTCAGTCTGCTGGTTACTACGCCCTTGGTTACCAGTTACTTGTCACTACCTGAAAGAACTCCTGTTGTTCCCTATAAGAACACTTTTGAAAGAAGATAAGTGCCTTCAATGTTTTCACCAGGATTTTCTCTTTTGTTTGTGAAAATCATCTCTAAAAGAAGAGAGATGGATGGTGTAATTCTACCCCTGAGTGCTATTTTCTGCTTATAGTTATGGTATATAGCCCCTTCATATTTTATAGGGAACCTCCCCTTGATGAGAGGAGAGATTTGTCCCCTTTGGATGTGGTAAACCTGCAACTTTAGACGACCAATCTCCCTTGTTGTGGATGATTAGACCTATTTTGCTCATCAGTACGCTGGTGACAAAATATTCACCCAACAAGAGATATTTTGGGGGTGTTTATAAAGCCACATTAAGAGTTTAGTGGTGTACATCAACTACACATCGTATGCTCTCACCTCACCCTCACAAGAACTTGGTGAACAAAAAGTTGTGAAAATGGTATACTAACAAGTTAGAGTTGATTTTTTTTTATTATATGTAATATTTATTTAGATTAGAGACCATGTACCAAGGGTTTTTAAATATTATAGAAAGATGTCATTTATGGATAATCACATCTCAATATGTGAAGTGCACTAAGTCTTGATAATATCTAAGCCTCAGATAATGATATTCACATATTTGAGCTTCCATGTACCTTTGGTATATCAAAAACACCAAAAGTTTATGATAAATTTAACCATATAAAGCCATTGACCATCTGAATTAGTGGTGCACCAATAAGCGGTTAGCCCCAAAAATTAATTCTCTTTGTATCTCAGAGACAAAATAATGTATCCATGGGTAAGGTTAAATCTTCAATGGTTAGACATTATAGATATTGGGTTGGTTCAATATTTATGAACGTTATAATTTTATCAAATAACCTACACATTGGACACACCCTAGTTGAGTTATCCCATACTTTAATCCTAATCGGATTTTCATAGTTCTAATTTAGGGCATATCAATACATTGAACTCTAAGTGTAGATATGTATGATGAGTAGATTTGAGACTTTAATGGTGGTTGTTTGATAGAATATAATCCCAAAAAAAAGTATGGGCTTTTTTCTCAATTATCATTCCAAATTAATTTTCTCTTCATGATGATCATTTTGGTATAATTCCCCTGAAAGAAAAATGAGAGAGTCTAGAAATTTTTGCTTATTATCCCAAATTTATTTTCTCTTTGAGTTAATCATTTTGGTATAATTCCTTAGAAATAAAAAATAAAACCATAGATCAAAAAAAATGAAATGTTGATGATATCATGATAATTCCTTATAGAAGTTAGATGAGGAACTCAAGACAATGAAAATAATGCAGTCCACTATACTTCAATAATTGTCCAAACTAGATGAGCTTGATCTAATTGATGGCATAAAAAATAGACTAATGGGATTGAATGCCAAGTATTATACCACAATCCAAAACAATGTGAACATTTATAATAATGAGTGTCCCTCTTACAACAACCCATCACACTCTAGGTTCCTACACTATACACCTTAGCTAGACTTTCTGAAATTCATTGAAGATGGTCCCATCAGTTGGTTGCATAAGGTAGATCAATATTTTTTATCCATAAAAATCTCACATATAAAAAACTATGATAAATTCATTTATATTAAAACATGAAGCTATTCAATGGCGTCAATGGTTAGAAAGGATATATATAACACTCACATGTGATGAGTTAGGTAAACATGTATGCTTACTCAATTTGGAACTCGTCCATATGAGGACTTCACCAAAGTACTAACTATATTATGAAAAAATCACTATGATTACCATAACCATTTTGAAAATTTATCCAATCGAACAAAAGGCTTAAATTTCAATGCACACTTTAACAGGGATCATAACTCCTTAAACTATGAAGGTATATGGTTACTTCAAGGGGCATCACATAACTATCCTCATTAACTGTAGAAGAAATTATAGCTTCATTGACCCTTGGGTGTCCAAGTAGGTGGATTTTTAGGTGTATTTATTCCATTTTTTTTAGGTTATGGTAGCTAACAAAGGAACATTGAAATGTAAAGGAAAATGTTAGAGTTTCCAAGTCTCCATGGGTGATTATAATATTAAATCTAACATGTTCACTTTGTTGTTTGGTAGTTGCGACATCATCTTGTAAGCTCAATGAGTTCATCTCATTTGGACCCATCTTATGGGACTTATTATAATTATGGATGCAAGTCAAAATCATGGGTAAAATACAATCTAAAAGGAATGATAGCAGGGTTCACTCAACTTATTAGTTCTCATTGCATGTTTATGCTAATAAAAAGGGGTTCTTTAGGGGTCGTGGCTCAAATTTGTGCAATTCACTTGATAGACATGGACATTAGTGAAAACCTTAGACTTACAATTGATTCTTCAAAATCACTCTTAGGTGTTCACAAAATATCAAGGATTGCCTCCACAATTCTCACATTACCACACAACACAACTCATACTAAGTAGTCAGCTACCAAATATTTGGCCATATTGATACTCCTATGTGTATAAAACTAAAATTGAGAAGATAATCTAGGAATTACTTTACATGGGGGTCATTCAGTCAAGTTTAAGCCTATATTCCTTCCCATTACTTCTCATTTGGAATAAATGTGGGTCCTTGAAGTTGTGAGCATATTTTCATGAGCTAAAAAAATTATAATAAAGGATAAATTCCTTATTATGGTGATTGATGAATTATTAGATGAAAATCATGGGGCTTGATTCTTATCAAAGTTATAAAATTTGACTCCCATTAAATTTTATTACAGGAAAAATATATCCATAAGACAACATTTCAAACTCATGATGACCACTATGAGTTGTTGGTGATGCCATTTGGCCTAAAAAATGCTTCATTAATATTTCAAAGTTTGATGAACCAATTTTTCAGCCCTGTCTTTACAAATTCATATTGGTTTTATTTGATGACATTATATTATACAAAAAACATGGGAAAACCATCTATTGCACTTGGACACGACCCTTTAGCAATTGACCAATGATCAGTTACATGCAAAATGTTCCAAGTGTTCCTTTGATACTACAGAGGTAGAATACCTCAGCGATATTGTCTCAATGGATGAGATTAAATTAGATCCTAATAAAATTAAGAATGTTCAAACTTGGCCAATACCTAAAATCTTTAAAATTATTATGGGATTTTTAGGTCTCATTGGCTATTATCGTAAATTCGTCAAAGAATGGTAAAATTGTCATTCCTTTGAATGCCATGTTATAAAAGAATTATTTTGCTTGATCTAAACCAATAAAGAGTTCTTTTGCACTTATCAAACAAGTCATGTGTACCAAGCCTATGTTATCCAAGCCAAATTTATCCAAACCATTCATCATTTAAAGTGATGCTTCAATGATAGAAATTAGAATAATATTGATGCAAGAGGGATGACATTTGGCCTTTAATAGCAAAGCATTGACAAGTTAAAATCTCTCCAAATTCACATAAGAGAAGGAAATGTTACCCACTCTCCATATCGTCACTCATTGGTGACCATATCTATTAGGGATATATTTATATATTAAGGTAAACCATTACAACCTGAATTAATTCTTGGAACAATGTGTCTCATCACCAGAGCAATAAAAATGGGTTATTAAACTCTTGGGATATGATTATGAAATTCTATATAATAAGGGAAAGGATGTGGTGGTTGATGCCCTATCTTAAAAAAATTAAGACCATGGGGCCATATATGTTTTATCCTTATCAAATCCAATCTATTTTTAGGACATCCAACAAGAGTGGAGTTAATATGTGAGTGTTCAACAACTCATCCATCTGCTCGCCATTGACACCACAACTATACCAACATAATATTGGGATGGTTATTGCTTATGTTATGAGAGGTAGATTATGTTTTCTGTAAAATATCTCTTCAAGACAAGTTGTTGAATGAACTACATGCTTCACCCTTAGTGGGAGATTCGAGATTATTAAAGACATATGCAAGATTCAAAGTAACCTTATTCTAGGATGGAATGAAACAAGATATCACGAAGTTTATCACAAAATGTGATACATGTAAACATCATAAGGGAGAGATTTATCTTACCCTAATAAAATTAAAAAAATTACCAATACCTACCATAATATGGGCTAATATCTCCATGGATATGATTGACAGGTTACAAAAGTCAGGTATTAAATCGGTTGTCTTTGTGGTGATTGATCATCTCTCCATATATGCCCATTTATGTTAAATGTCCCACTCCTATAAAGCATCTACACAAGTATACATGAAAATAAATATTGCCTCCATGTTATACCTCTTTCATTATATCTGACCATAATCCCACCTTCACTGGTAATGTTTGGAAATAACTATTTAAATTGCAAGGAACAGAACTAAAAACTATCTCAACATATCACTCACAAATTGATCATTAGATAAATTGTCAACAAATGTTTGGATAATTACTTTTATTATTTTGATTTGAAGCATAAAACTCATTAACTTAAAGTTCAAACTCTTTTTGAATGGTGGTACAACATAGCTTACCACACATCCACCAAGATGACACCCTATGAAGCCAATTATGGCTAACCACCACCATCTCTCACATCTTCACTTCCAGGAAGCTCCAAGGTTTATAAATTCAACTCAACTCTAAGCCACTAAGAGACTCTACTTCAAATTCTAAAAGACAACTTGGTATAGTCTTAGAACTGCATGAAGTAGAATACTGATCAACATCATTTAAAGCACTCATTTTTTGTGAGGCGCATGCGTTTTCTACACCTGCAACAATATAAGTAGGATTCCTTGAAGCTCAAAGGTATTCTCTCCAAAATTGTATTGGCCATATCAAGTACTAAAACAAATTTGGAAAGTCATGTAAAAATTAAACCTACATTTATCTTCTAAAATTCATATCATCTTCCATATGTCATGTTTGAATAAGGTAATTGAACATGTTTATGTTCAAATGACCCTTCTTGAGTTGGACAAAGAAGGCCCCACCAATACTTGAACTTGAGGCTATTTTGGACAAACATATATTCTTACGCCACAACAAAACCATCACCAATGTTTTGGCCTAATGGTAGGAATTGAAACCAGAAGACACCACTTGGGAACCTCTCCAACAACTTCAACAACAATTTCCATAGCTCTAGATTTTAGTACAAATATTTCCAAAGGGATAAGGCATGTTATGACCCTGGCATCTTAACCATCTATTTTTATTTCTACATTTCAATTATCTTAGTTAGTCAATTTTGCTTGGGCACCCTTTTATATGTAAGGTCAACCATTAAGTAATGAAAAAATATAGTTAATTAACTCGAGTGCCTATTTTGTATGTGTTGGAAAGATTTTATGTGAGTGTAGTTTCCTCAATTATTTCATTCATTCACCTAATGGGAAGCAACCTATATGTGAAACATTGGAGAAATCACCATGGGATAGGTGATTTTCCTTTGCATTTTGAGAGGGGTAAATCCCTCATACGATATGGATTTTTTAGAGGTTTTTAGTACTTTTGACTAGAAATTATAATAAAATAAATGTAGAAAGATGAAAATAGATGGAGAAAGTAGGATGATAGAGGTAAGCGTGAGAAAATGATAGTGGAATAAACAAATATAACCACTTGGATAACTTAAATCTAAATAAAATGGGTTAGAATCTTTAATCTTGAAAGAAAATGAAAATATGAGTAGCACGTGAATGAGAACAAATATGTTGGGAAACCCAAAGTCTTTTTTAATTTCTAGTTGTTGTAGACACATAAATTTGGTCTTTGGCACTTTTGCAACATCAACCTTTTTCAAACTTTGATGCATCTTGAAAATACACATATATTTGACTCTTGAGCATATTTTCCCTCTATCTATCTACCCATTTCTATCTTAGCCACCTCTATCCGCCATACATATTTATTTAGTATTAGTTTAGTCTATATAGAAACATATTTAGAATCCTAGATAAACATTTTCCATATTTTAAAGCCTTAGTTTTGACTTCTAGGACAATACTGGTAAATTCGTCTAGTTTCAATTACCACATGTATCTTACTTTGTCGGTAGCTTTCAAGATTGCCTCAACGACTATTTTTTAAATTGGTAAATCTTGATTAGGTTTTCCTAGACACATTTCATGGGTCAATCATAGAAAAAAATTAATTAGTCGCCTATAAATACAAATCACCCCTAAGGTTATTATGAACATGAAACATCTTACAAAACATTAATAAATCACCTAATATTATCTTGAAACATTATCAAAAGGCATACATACATCTCAAAGTTTCAAGGAGTAACCCCAAAGTAGTCCACAGAGCCAATTATAAACACACAAAGTCAAAGTTACATGGTGCCAAGTTTCAAAGATCAAAAGACATAATTGCACTATAGATTGTTCAAAATGTTGCACACACACATAAGTGGGAAAATTAAATGTGGTTTCAGCCCTCTTTGGAGTATTTGAATGTAATAAATTCTCAAAAATTCACTAGAGAGTGGATGGGGATGTCCAACCCAAATTACTGACCCATTTTTAAGGGCATATTATATTCAATCAAGCACAATTAGGGTTTGGATGAAAGAGATAGAAAACATGTATTATAACACAAGATCAAGGAACTGGGCACACATAAAACTATATTATTGATGTAGGCATAGGGTTCCCAAAAGTTTCAAACCTCCATTGTGCGTAAGGACATTACCATTAAACCTTGAAAGTACCAACTACTATAGGCATATGACTTGTGGCAATTTATGGGAAGATTTTTAGCCATTGTTTCTAATCTGAGTAATTGATAAATCACATACATAGAATTTATATATTTTGTGACATCTTATATGAGTAATAGGTAGGCATAATAACCTAATTATGTCATCTCTCTCTTATATTTCCATTTTTAAATTGAGTAATTAAAATATCAGTAAGCTCACTTCAAATTATATTATTGTGTTTATAACTATATTTTCTATATTATGATTTAGTGCATAGTTTCCTTATTATAACAATAAGTGATTGATCTTCCTTGAAAACTGTTTCTCCAAGATTTTCTACATCAATGACCTATACAAGTTCAACATCCATTACCTAGTTCATCTTATCCTATGGTAGTCTTAAAATAATTTTGTGAGTGTGTTCTAAAAAGAACACTGATTCATTCTCATGACAAGTAACTGAGTCCAGAGTTTATTCTAAACACTAGATCTATAGATTACATACATGATTATATTGATTATACTAACGATTCTAGATATTCTAGGATTGTAACCATTTTTTAGATTCATAAAGTGATATAGGTGTTATATTTTAGTATGTGACATTTGCATCAATTTATACAAGACCTTCAATTGAACATCTAATTGATGGGATCATAGGTTGGCTTCGACACAATTTATTATATAGCTTATTATTATTTGCATTCTTGATCACCATATCTTGAGTTGACTTATTAAGTTCTTATATTCTTATTTTTTAATGTGGATGTACACACATACTTTTGCTTTGATCATTATTCTAGCCCTTGGCTTTAGTTTTATTACTATATTTTACTAGCCCTTTCCTTTTCATTACTTGTCTTGATCTAGACTTTCATGCTAGTTATTTGACGATGACATATGTATATATATCCTTTATAGTAGTATGATCTTAGTTTTCATTCTTTGAGACATGTTACACCTAGTTGTAACATACTACTTGTCCACTTATCCATATTCATTATTTACGATTTTTTTGTCATGGCACGCATTTAGCTTACATGATCACATATATTATATACCTATACATCTTATGACATTTGTACAACAAATATTTCCCTCTAGTGGCATGCATCATTATTATTTATATTATATACCCATTTGAGACATGAATTTACAATACAATAGAGGCATATCATTTGCCTTCTTCAAATTGCTTTGCTACTAAATTTGGTGCACAGTATGCATTGACCTCTATTATTGACTATTCAAATCCCTTGTGTTATTCTCTTTTTTTAGCATTTTCCCCTTGCCCCTTGATTCATTTATTAAGTGCTTGTTTATATCAATATTTCAAAATTATATAAAAATTCAAATATTCATAAAAAATGCAAAAACATTCAAAATGTTCAAAAATAACAAACCAAGACCTATACATGAATTACTTTGAACCAACACATAGTTGTTTGATGTCATTTTTCATATACATGGTGAGTTACATATTCATTTTATATGCACATGATTTTCATGTTATACATGATTTATGGACATACAAATGTGTGACATTGATCACGCCTAAAAATAACCTTTATACATTTGGGGGCATGCTCATGCTAGGGGCATCTTAGTAAAAAAATTAGGTTATATATTTTTATGCCATTGCATTGACTTTATTGATATACTTAGACTGTGTAAACATGACCTGCACTTATTCATGCCTTTTAGATTTCTGTTTCCTATGGATATTGTTATTTTTTATACTAGACAATGACATTGACTAATTATATAGAGTAACATTGTTTACTCCATGCTTATTTAGTGTTGATGATTGTGACATTGCTTGATCACTATTGTGTTCTATATTACATGTGTGTTTTTCAAGTACATTGAATATGTTTTGTTACGTTGTGCGTCACTTGTTTCAAAAGATCCTCTAGTCCATGTCATGTATGTGTTAGGCTAAAGTCATGTCGTGTATTTTATGCTTTTGTGATTTTTTATTATGATGTGTGTTTATGAGTTATTGACTATGATATTGTGTGTGTGTATGTTTACATACATTTATGGGGAACAAATTGACTATTATTGTGTGTTTGGTGTTGTGGTTTATATCATGCAAATTTATATTATGTGATATCTATTTATACTTAATGTTTCCATGATTTATGTCATGAATTTACTGTGAGTGTTATTATTGTGTGATTCATTGACATGCCTAGTTAAATAGACAATTGTTTTTCCAAAGGAATTATCAATATATTTTGAGATCTAATAAAAAAAACTACCCATGCCTTAGATTACATGTTTCATATGTGCCTGAAAAGTTCAAAATATTTCTATAATGATGACATATTTGATTACATTTGTATATGCACTTTACATTATTATACTTTTTCTATAAAACATAATACACGCATAACTATTTATTTTGAGATGAGTGATTCACAAGTTTCATTCCTCATATCTAAATGGAGTATATAATGGGCTTGTTTCTTAGATTCAAACCATGCCATATAGATAATTTAACATTATGAGACAAATTATATGATTTATATGAGTGAGATTGAACAGATTAATAATATTCTACATAATTTTGAGGAAATTGGAGACATTCTATGATATTTTGGGATAAATTTTGACATTCTACATCATTTTGAGGAACAAATGGATGCATATGGGGCATGGAATTTGTTCATACAAACACTTTTATAGTTTTATATATTGAGGATTGATGGGGGAAAATGATACCACATAATCACTTTGGGTCTATATATGTCTACAATGGTTGATCCTTTTACATATAAACTTGATTCTGGGTTCCACAAAAGGTTTATTTTGACATCCAAGGCAATTTGGTTGAGGTTATTGTGTCACTCAAATTCTAACACCACTTTATCTAGTGGTAGATGGGGCATTTACACTCCTTAACTCACACTTTTAGTAGTTTCATATCCTTGAGGCATGTTCACCCCATGATATTCTTCAATCATGTTTAGTAAGTGTCAGTTTAGTCCACATATAATTAGGTGTATTCATTCCTTAGCTTTTTAATGATTTAGATAATTTCATATTTCTTATTGTGAGAGGGCATTAATATATACAATTTACTTTTAGGTTTCATATGGAGAAAACAACATTCTATAAAAGAGATTGTATTTATATTGTCCATCAAAATAAAAAATAGATTTATGGTTAAAATTATGTAATATATTTTTAATTAATATTTTGTATCATACGTCGTGAACCATCATCAGTAAGAGAAAAAGAGATAATAGATGTTGGTTCATGGAGTGTGATTTAAAATGTTGATTAAAAATATCTTACATGGTGTTGACTAAAAATATGTTATTTATTATGTACATTATGGTTGTACCTATCAACATCAAGTGTGGTTCCAAATTTATTTATTTTATCTTTTTAGTTTAGCATTTGCATTACTATATTAAAAGGGAGGCATCTGTAGACATCTAATTTTGGTCTTTGACACTTTGGAAACATAATTTTTGAAATACTTTGACACACTTAGACAATGCACATATATTTTATGCTTAAGTACACTTTTCCTCTATCTCTCTACCCATTTACCATCTTAGCCACCTCTATCTACCAAATATATTTTTTTAGTGTCAATTTAGTCTATACAAGAACACTTTTAGAATCATTGATATACATTATCCATAGATAAGTTCCTTCATTTTCACTTCTAGGTGTAAAAACTAAAATATGGTATAAAGTACTTGGCAATGACAAGCTTAACATACATTTACCACGAATGACTTGTGTGCACAAATATGGTCCTAACTCACCATCTCACCTTATCCTAATGTTTTCTATAGGTTTGACCCTTCCATTTTTTTTTACACGCCTACAACTTTCTCACTATTTGTTTCAAACTTGCATGTTATCATGCACATAAATGCCCAAATGCTCAATTTAGTCATCCTATGAATAGATCACTACCGTCAAACAAGGTTAGTATCACAAGGAGATATTGACATGAGCCTAACCGTACCAACACTCTTCCAGTAATTGTCACTTTTTAAATCTAAGACATTTTAATGGGTGGTCTCATATGTTTCAGATGGTGTAGCATGATAAATTATCCAATTGAACTCATATATATAGATTTATATTGTCCATTAAAATAAAAAATAGATTTATGGTTAAAATTATGTAATATATTTTTAATTAATATTTTGTATCATATGTCGTGAACCATCATCAGTAAGAGAAAAAGAGATAATAGATGTTGGTTCATGGAGTGTGATTTAAAATGTTGATTAAAAATATCTTACATGGTGTTGACTAAAAATATGTTATTTATTATGTACATTATGGTTGTACCTATCAACATCAAGTGTGGTTCCAAATTTATTTATTTTATCTTTTTAGTTTAGCATTTGCATTACTATATTAAAAGGGAGGCATCTGTAGACATCTAATTTTGGTCTTTGACACTTTGGAAACATAATTTTTGAAATACTTTGACACACTTAGACAATGCACATATATTTTATGCTTAAGTACACTTTTCCTCTATCTCTCTACCCATTTACCATCTTAGCCACCTCTATCTACCAAATATATTTTTTTAGTGTCAATTTAGTCTATACAAGAACACTTTTAGAATCATTGATATACATTATCCATAGATAAGTTCCTTCGTTTTCACTTCTAGGTGTAAAAACTAAAATATGGTATAAAGTACTTGGCAATGACAAGCTTAACATACATTTACCACGAATGACTTGTGTGCACAAATATGGTCCTAACTCACCATCTCACCTTATCCTAATGTTTTCTATAGGTTTGACCCTTCCATTTTTTTTTACACGCCTACAACTTTCTCACTATTTGTTTCAAACTTGCATGTTATCATGCACATAAATGCCCAAATGCTCAATTTAGTCATCCTATGAATAGATCACTACCGTCAAACAAGGTTAGTATCACAAGGAGATATTGACATGAGCCTAACCGTACCAACACTCTTCCAGTAATTGTCACTTTTTAAATCTAAGACATTTTAATGGGTGGTCTCATATGTTTCAGATGGTGTAGCATGATAAATTATCCAATTGAACTCATATATATAGATTTATATTGTCCATTAAAATAAAAAATAGATTTATGGTTAAAATTATGTAATATATTTTTAATTAATACTTTGTATCATATGTCGTGAACCATCATCAGTAAGAGAAAAAGAGATAATAGATGTTGGTTCATGGAGTGTGATTTAAAATGTTGATTAAAAATATCTTACATGGTGTTGACTAAAAATATGTTATTTATTATGTACATTATGGTTGTACCTATCAACATCAAGCGTGGTTATTGTAGATACCAAATTTATTTATTTTATCTTTTTAGTTTAGCATTTGCATTACTATATTAAAAGGGAGGCATCTGTAGACATCTAATTTTGGTCTTTGACACTTTGGAAACATAATTTTTGACATACTTTGACACACTTAGACAATGCACATATATTTGATGCTTAAGTACACTTTTCCTCTATCTCTCTACCCATTTACCATCTTATCCACCTCTATCTACCAAATATATTTCTTTAGTGTCAATTTAGTCTATACAAGAACACCTTCAGAATCATTGATATACATTATCCATAGATTAGTTCCTTCGTTTTCACTTCTAGGTGTAAAAACTATAATATGGTATAAAGTACTTGGCAATGACAAGCTTAACATACATTTACCATGAATGACTTGTGTGCACAAATATGGTCCTAACTCACCATCTCACCTTATCCTAATGTTTTCTATAGGTCTGACCCTTCCATTTTTTGTTACACACCTACAACACCCTCACTATTTGTTTCAAACTTGCATGTTATCATGTACATAAATGCCCAAATGCTCAATTTAGTCATCCTATGCATAGATCACTACCGTCAAACAAGGTTAATATCACAAGGAGATATTGACATGAGCCTAACAGTACCAACACTCTTCCAGTAATAGTCACTTTTTAAATCTAAGACATTTTAATGGGTGGTCTCATATGTTTCAAATGGTGTAGCATGATAAATTATCCAATTGAACTCATATATATATATATATATATATATATATATATATATATATATATATATATATATATATATATATATATATATATATATATATCGATGCATCACTGATAGGAGACTTGGCACTTATCTAGTACACATCTATATATTATTGCAAATTGATAAAAATTACCTTATTCCTCTATAATAATTGATAAAATTTGTCGTATTCCTCTAAAATATAAAACCAATCACTAGGATCGGTCAACATCCAAGTCTGAAGCATACCAAATCCAAGTCAAAGCAAGCATTTTCAAATATCAAATCCAAATCATTAGTTGCATTCATATAGTGAAGGATCACAATTCCATACTATAGGTGGGAGTATTAAGCGTGGCTTGATTTTTTTGATTGGAGTGTTAGATACATAGGAATCGGTCAATCATCAACATAAGTGATTGGGATCAACTCAATGCATTACACTTTCCCAATTTTTGTAGGTTTATGTTCCCTAAAAACACACCTAGGTTCAAGGTAAGGAGGTTGATTTTTGGGGTTGCATGCATCATCAGGGTTCAACATCACATAAATAACTTTCAGAGACAAGTGAAGGTGATCGTATGGCCATAGACATATTTCTCTACATAGGTCATTATCAAACTATACAAGTTAGTATTGATAGTTGATATTAAGCATATCTAATGAAACCGATCCTATGTAGATAGAAACATAGTTCTAGAACCTAACAAATCACATGGCTAATTTATTATGTTTTCCATTGTGAGAACACAGTCACAATCAGATAGTCAATAAAAAATTGAGTACGTTTCTATTTATCATTTTTATTATATTTAACATATGCCAGTTATCAAATCATTACAATCATTTTCAGTATTTTACATTCAGACGTATGCTTGGATTCCATATCTTAGCATCTAAATTAACATACAAATTTATATCTTAAATATATTAATTTATTCATCTTAATATAATTTAAGGTAGATCATATTGGCGAACCCATACATTTCTCAAACCTTGTCAAACCGTAGGCCTCCCTTAAAGTTTCATCCTTATAGTGTTTCAGATTTTAGCCTTAGGGTTTTATTTTTGGACATGATTTGTGATTGTCCCTAATAGACACATAGCCCATGGTTGTAATGTATGAACATTGTATTTATTTGTTAATCAAAGTCATGAAGGTGATAATTTCATATTATTCCACTTGGCTAGATGTTACATTTTGATCAATCATATAATCACATGGATCAAAATTAAGAACATTAATAAGGCTAGAATTTATAGTGAACAATCCCAAGCATTCCTCAGATCATGTTGTTGCAACATTCAATCTGAACTACCTCTTATTACCACTAGATGGTAAAGGGCATGCATGACCTCCTTCGTTCCTCCTAATCCCTCTATGAATTATATAATACATATTACACACCCTATTTTTGGACTTATCATGAATGTTGAGATTGTTAATACTCAAGAAACAACTAACAAAGAATAATTTAATGACATTGATAATCAATAATTCATTGAATATCTTAAATTTAATCCACATCATCTTGATGAAATGTTATATGTCACAAGAGATGAACATAAGAAAATTGACTCAATCTACTATATATGGGGGACAATATGACACATTTTGTGATATTAACCAACTGTAGATACCTAAATCTAGTCATAGATACTTAACTATATTAATTCTTGAGATATCTTAAACCACTTGACTTACATGACTCTTATTCGCCATTTATTTATCTATATGCAGGCTTGAACCTTCTATTCTCCATAACTACTACACATAATGTCCAAGTCAATGCTCAATTCACTTTATATCACTCTCAGACTACTTCTAATCTCGGGATAGTTGTTGCTACTTTTATGGGATAATTCCAATATTATGGACTTGTCTCCCTAGTGTGACCCTATCCCCATGCCATTTAACAACTAGTTTCCTTTTTTTTTAAATATTCATTTGGGTCATCTCGCACGTTTCACAAGTAAGCTAAAGGAAATTATTTAAAAGGTTCACTATAAATACCTATAGAGGAATATAGACCACAAAAAAATGGAATTCATAAGTTGAAAATCTTCAATAATCCATTCCCAAGTCAAAGACTATATAGATACTTTAGAAGTACACTATATATATAATGTACATCCTCCACCTATGACATATGATCACCCAATAGGCATAATTATTTGTAACTTATCAACACCTCACCATAGTGTCCTATGATCATATTTGATGGCAGTGAGATTGTCGATGATGATTTAGATTTTCATGCACTGTTCATATAAACTTATGCCAATGAGCAACCCATACATAGAGGCATGATGAAGAATGGGTCAATTAAGAATGTGTGGACAATGAAACTTATTTACTCCTTTGGATACACACAAAAAACATATGCAATATACATTAATAATAGTTAAGGGATTCTATGGACATAAATATAATACCCTTAGACTCATAATGCTACCTCTTCACATGGGTTCTACCATACTAGCCACTCCATTCTTATTTATACATAGTAATGGGGTCTTTGACATGTTTTTAGGATGCCCTTGCATGTAAAAGCTTTGTGTAGTACCATTTATAGTGTATCAATGTCTCAAGTACATACACCGCAATAAGGTAGTCATAATTATAGGTGTATGATATGTGTAGCCTCTATACCCAGTGGTATCTCCTCCTCCACCCCACCAACACTATAGTTTGTTGATACACCCAAACATGATTGATATATATAGACATTGGTTACACATGAAAGATATTTCCATACATCTAGTTTAGAGGAGAGTAGTTGAATCTACCAGACAACTAACTATTCAACACCTATTATATCAGAGAGTTATTCATGGCTCATAAAGACCATCATCTCTTATAGCACATACTTAGTTAGTAGGATATATATTTCAACATATTTCATAGCAAACAAAGGTAATGATACATTATCCTACCATACATTAGAACCTATAGATTTCTAGGCCTTCTAGAGTTACCCATCATACATGAGATTCTATGATTAGTGATTATGACAGTTATTATGCAACATGTGATTTCTTATTAGATTTTGACACACCTCCATTTGGTACCTTTCACTCATGAAAAATGACCTTTACACTATGTGATACAAGTACTCCCTATGGTACTCCCATTGATTGGATCATCAGTGAACACTTTTCAAATTTCAAATGTTTTAAAAATATAAAAAATCAAATAATTCAAGAATTCAAAAGCATTTAAATTATTAAAAAAAAAATTAGGACATGAACATGACATGATTACTGGATTACACTATTTACATGTGTTATTTATCACAAGTTTGGTAGATGTCATATTTTTTTTATAAACACATACATTTCATGATATATGAGTGTATTGTAGGAAATAAAGGGTACATGTGGACATATAGATTTTGGATTCTCCATTACGCATTGACCATGTCAATATTAGGGGCATCTTATTCCACATGTTTCACTATCATAGGGTATATATTTATATGACTTATTTACCATGTTGAGCTATCTAGAGTGTTTACGCATGTCTTTCTAATTACTCATATCTTACATATTGATACATGGATATTCTATTTTACTAGGATGTGTTATTGATACATATAGGTGGTGTAGGATGGTATTTAATTGTTCTATAATACATTGATGCTACTACTCTCTTGCATGGTAGGTTAGTTTGAAATTGTATATTGTGTGTGGCCCCTTAGCCTTGTTTATGACATATTTATGTCCCTTTACATGTGGTCATTGACCTTATTTCATGCGGCATATTTATGGCTTTGATTGTGACATCTTTATGTTCCTTGTTAGTGACATCTTCATATCCCTTATGTGTGCCCCTTTGCCTTATTTTTATGACATCATCATGTCTCACGTATGTGGCCCTTGGCCTTACATGTGACACTAATTCTTAAGCTTATTGAGCTTGAGATTGAATGGTGCAAAGATCCATATCATACAATTTTATTTTTTAGTCTTATTCAATTATCTCTTTAGTGATGATTAATATTTGTTGCTTCATTAATAATTCTATCTAAACATGACATTTATATGCCTTGCATTACATATATTACATACGCTCCTTGATTGACATACAAATTACTATGATGGCATACTCTCCACTCACATGATTATACATGATGTTATATTTATACATGACATGGTACAATTGACTTCTATTTTGAGATGTGTAACTTACATGACACATCCCTCATCTCAAAAGGGCACTATAGTGTACTTTCATAGAGACACAAGTCTCTATGAACAAATAATAAAATATTTGGAATTAAATTACATATTTCAGAGATCTAAAGTGATTTAGATATCAAATGAGTTTAGCTACATGGAAAATAAAGGTCCCCCTGGGGGCATATGCCATGCATATGCAATTCCTTTACATAGACTTGAGTATAAATTCATACACAGTTGAGTCATATGCATGGGAAGATGTACATAGTTTACATGAATAAAAATTATAGTCTTTTCACATATACATACCTTTGTGATATATGTTCTTAGGTTTGGCATATAAATGCATAACATTCTATATTAGTTGGTATAGATTCAGGGGGCATGATATTGGTTCATGCACATACACACTATGATGGTTTATATTTGACGCAAATCAAAAGGGGCATGATATTGATTCATGCACATTTACACATTTTGTAATGAACACTCTTACAATTATTTCTTTTCAAACACTTTTCAATCTACATCGAGTAGTGAGCAACCTTGAATCTAAAATCTATCTGCAGTTGTTTGATTCATGTTTTTATGGGTAATATACTTTGAGGTTTGGTGAAGCTCAACATACATGACATTGCTTCTAGAGAACCCATCACATGGTTCGCCTTATTTATTAGATATGAGTAGTTATTTGGGTTAGTGAATTGCATACTTCTCCCCACATTTATGAGGGATGGGGCATGTTATCTTTTCAACCCAAGGGCTTGCATATTTACATAAAATTGGGGTTTGATTAACCTCAATTTATCCATGGTTCAACAAAAAGAACCAATTTACAAGTGCTTCAACATAAAGAAATCCAATGCTTCAATAAGAAAGCATAATAGCCAACAAGTTGCAAGGGTAACATGGTTTTCACCAACACACATGTGTACTCCTTCCTTGCTCTTTAATTTTAAAATTTCAAGTGTAGATTTAAAATTTCAATCTATGATTTACTACCATATTTTTATTGTAGGTTTTATTTTGGAGTAACATGCACAATTGGAGATTCCTATAAAAGACAAAGTGTGGTGTACATACTCATGTATATCTTATATTTTTAATCTTGAAATTATATTACTATAAAAAAACTAAAGCATTTTTAGACACTAAAATATCGTATTAAGTACTTAACAATGACAAGCTTGGCATACATTTACCATTAACAGCTTGTCCATAATAATATGGTCCTAAATTTCCATATCAACTTATATTTGAGATTTCTATGGGTTCAACCCTTAAATTTTATTGTTACACACCTACAAGAACCTCATTATCTATTTTAAACCTGCATAATATCTTGCATAAACATTCACAAATACTTAATTTAGTCCTCTTGTGCATGGGTTACTATCATTAAATTTGGTTAGTATCCCTAGTAAATATTAACACGAGTTTGATGATACTAACCCTCTCTCAACAATGCTCACTTTTCAAATCTAAGACATCTTTATGAGCCAATTCATTCATTTCAGATAGCATAGCTTTGAAAATTATGCAATTAAACTTATATATGTGTGTGTGTGTGTGTGTGTGTACAAAGCAAGGCCTCAATTGATAGGGGCATTGATACTTATTTGGTACGCATCTATACACTATTTGACATTGATAAAAACTTCCCTATTCCTCCTAAATTCAAAATCAATCATTAAGATTAGCTACAAGCAAATTTTGAAGCATACCAAATCCAAGTCAAAGCAAACATTATCAAGTATCAAAGCCAAATCATTAGTTGTATTCAAATAGTGAAGGAACACATTTTCACAATCACACTAAGTGGGGAAACTACGCGTGGCTTGATTTCGATCCTTAGAGTATCAAATATGTAGGTAGTGGTAGATCATTGATGGAGGTGATTAGGGCTAGCTTAACCCATTACACTTTCTCAAAAAATTCAAGTTTCAAGCCCTCATAATCACAACTAGGGTTTATAAGTGAAGGAGGTTGATTTATAGGGTTAGGTATATCATTAAAGTTTGGCATTGCACGTACAAAGCTTTTAGATATGTGCAACTATATCTAATAGAACTGACCCTATGCACACATAAACATAGCTATATAACCTTACAAATCATAGGTTTGATTCAATTTGTTTTCCATTGTTAGAACACAATCATAGTCAAATAGTCAATAATAAAATTTAAGTACTTATCCCTTTGTTGTACCTACTATATTTAGCATATGCCACTTATCAAATCATTATAATCAATTTTAGTATTCTTACATTTAGATGTATGCTTGAATGCAATACCTTAGTAAATGAATTCACATACTAATTTATATCTTAATCCAATTAATTAATTCATCTTAATCTAAATTAGGGTAAAACACCAAGAAATTGCTAATAAACACAACTAATGTCGATTACTGGAGGTGTCTTGCTCTACTAGAAATGTCTAAGAGACCTCAATGACTATTTTTAAAATTTGGAAATTTTTATTAGGTCAACCTAGACACATTTAAAGGGTTGGTCATAATAGGAAATTAATGAATGCTCACCTATAAATATAAATCATCCTTAAGATCATTACGAACTTGGCGAGTCTTAACAACATTGAGAAATCACATGGCACTCTTTTGAAACATTATCAAAAGGCATACATACATCTCAAAATTTTAAGGAGTAGACCTAGATTACTCCATAGAGCTAAATTTGAATACACAAAGTCAAAGTTACACAGTGTAAAATATCAAAGATCAAAATAAATAATTGCATTCTAGATTGATCATGATGTTACACACACACATAAGTGGGAGAACTACGCATGGTTTGAGCCTTCATTGAAGTATTGAAATGTATGAAATGCTAACCCATTTGGTGGGGAGTGGTTGCGGTTGTCTAACCTAAAAAATTGACCCATTTTTAATGAAATCTGGCGTTCAATCAAGAACAATTATAGCTTGGATGAATGAGACATAAAACATTTATTACAATGTAGGATCGAAGAAGTGTGCACACACAATACTAGATTACAAACATAAGAACATGGTTCCTGGATTTTTTGGACCCCACTGTGTGTAGGGGCATTGTCAGTAAAACTTAATAGTGCTAGTTGTCATAGGTGTTTGACTTTGCAAACTGTGTCCAAGCAGGTTTTCATCCATTGTTTGTCATTTTAGTAATTGATGAACCACATACAAATCATTTCCATATTTAGCTAAGGAATTTAATTGCTGGCATATTCTTTGAGAAATATGTAGGTGGATTTAGCTAAGTATATCATACTTCTCTTGTCACACCATTTATAAATCAAGTAGTTGAAATATCAATTAGTTCCTTTCAAATCATATTATTATGTTTATTTTTATATTCTTGACAATCTAAACTAGTGCTTAATTTCCATTATTTTATATCTTCTAGGTATAAAATAAATAAAATAATTGCATGCAATTGGTGCAAAGTTTGTTCATGAAATTTAATAACAAAAAAATTGTAGAACCCAAAAAAATGTTTGAATTTAATGGATTCTCCATCTATGAAAAACAAAACAAATTTAATAAATGGAGAACATCAAATACTCAGAAGACATAATTTTTTTCAACAAACTCGCTATCATTTCATTAATAAAATTGTTGAAAATAATATGTTGTACATAAAGCTGGAGCTAACCCTCTCCTACATTGAGAGAAAAGAATCCTTTATACGATGGGCACTCTCCTTTTTATAAACCATAGGAGGATGTAATTGACCTTCCAAGTTTCCTTGTAACTAACCTTCCCAAACATCTCTTCTGACCTTACATTCAATTTTCACTTTTCATGAAGTGATTTAATATTAAAAAAATGTAACACATTGACTTAACATAAACCCACAAAAATATGAAATACACACTTGTTTTTTACAAATAAAGCACCAAGTGGGCCCACAAAACTTTATCCATTGGGAGATACAGTCTAGAAATATTGTGAACACTTATTCAAATTCCTACCATTTACGTGCCACACATTTATGCTTGAAAATGGGTCTCGCAAAGGGTCATTTGACTGAAAGATGAGAATTGAACCCATTTGGAAAAGTCTTTGAGAATTAAATATTTCACATTGTTGGATAAATTGTTGAAATATATTTCCAATGATTTAAATGGGAGTCAGAAAAGAGTCTAGATGTGAAACATATAATAAATTGAAAGAATCGTGCTTGTCACACACTTGAGGTACCATTACAACCCAATTTCTCCCTTTTCGTATTCCTCAAAAACTAGTCTTTAAGGACCAAATATTTCACATCATTGGATTTCCCATTGAAAGAGATTTCAAACACTTAAAACGAGAGCTAAAATGAAGTAAAAATGTGAATGATATAACAAAATCAAGAATTCACATTTTTGCCTTTGTATTCTAGAAGGTTTTTGAGGTGCAAATCGCACATGACACTCGCTTGAGGTGTGAGTTGTACATGATGTGCCCTTAAGGTGTGAATTTAACATGATGCACCCTTGATGTGTGAATCATCCATGCAATGCCCTTGAGGGGTAAATCATACATGTTGTGCCCTTGAGGTGTGAATAGCACATGTCGTGCGCTTGAAGTGTGAATTATCCCTTATTTCTATGTTTAGATTTTACATAGAATATAACAAGTTTTGGACCTTGAAAATTTAGAGAAAGTGATCCTTAATATGAGAGATTTAAAACACTTTGAATGGGAGCCGAAATGTAATCTAGATGTGAAAGATATGACAAATAGAAGAATAGTGCCCACCACACACTTGAGGTGGTGCAAGAAACATATTGAAATTTCAGTTTCTCCAAAATATAAATTTTTAAAGTGAAACATGTGTAAGACCTCGCAAAGATCACTTTTTTAAAAAGGAAGACCAAGTTTTGTGACTTGGAAGGCCTAAAAAATATGAGGAGAATTGCACCTACCATGCACTTGAGGTGATGTCGGCACCAGGGCAAAGTTTCAGTTGGATTTTACACAAAATATATCAAGTTTTGGAATTTAACACTTTGAATAAAAATGATCCTTGAGACAAGCAAAATATGTGGGAATTAATTTTGGATTTTGAAAACATGATCTAAAACAAAACAAATGTGCCTCATGCATACTTGAGGTACTACTAGAATTGGCCCCCCACTAAGTGCTTCTTCCACTTTCTTCATTTATATTTTAAACAAAATATGTTAAGTTTTGGACCTTCACACTTTGGACAAAGATTATCGTTGTGAGAAGCACAACACGTGGGAACTTTTTTTTTTAGATTTTGACAAAGTCAAATTTTTTGTTCTAAAATAACTCAAAGTTTCTTATTTCTTTGTGTGGGAATCGAGATTTCAAAATTTTCATGAATTCAAACTTTAGGTACAACAACATGTAAAGTCGACCCTCGAGTATTAGGGTTAGGGTTGTAATGCCCATATATTGATGTTGTAAAGGAGGAAATGGGCATCTATATTTTGAAACCCAAGCTCTACTCTCAAGGAGCTTGCCCCCTCAAAGAGACCCACGATCGCTGAATATAAAGTTTACATTCATTTATGAGTCATTAAGTAATCCGTTAGTTTTCACATATTATTATTCTATTTGTTGATTTCTGCAAGTAAGATCATAACAATTACCGACATATTTTTTGACTTTCAATGCCCCCTATTTCTCTTCTCAATCCCCTCAAGAGGGCTCTTTCTCTCTCCTTTTTCTCCTACCTTTTAGGTTTGTGACTTATTAACAAAAAGGACATAAAATCCTCAAATCATTTATGACTTATTTTCCATCCACTGAAAATGACGCACGCTCTTTGTACCTATTACCAATTAAGAATGTCACTTCCGTTACCCAAAAAACAAAAAGTCTTGAAAATGTCATTTATCTCCATATGAACCCTACTTCTCCTCAACGACAAATTTACTCCTTATTGACTTACGTTTGTGATTAGGCTTACCGTTATTGCACGACCAAGGGAAAAAAGGGACAAAAAATAACAAATAAGAAAATTAAAAACCTTTGCCAAAATTCTATCATTAGTCTCTTCTAAGATATGATGTATACAAAAGTAAAATAAGTGCTTTGATGTCGCTTTAATATTTGTTGTTTAAAAGAATAATATAAAAGATAGTATAGTGGGTTTAAAAATATGATGTTTGAATTATTATTATTATTTCAGAAAGTTAATAATTATATAATATATTAGATATTTACATAATAAATAATTTGTACAAGTTATTAATATGAATTAGGAAATGAGAAAGATAAAAGTTGTATTAATGTTGGGTATTACGTTTTTATGATATTCTACTTACTCATTCTTCTATTCTCGAATGAGGAAATATGAAATATATACGTGAACAAATAGATTCGTTGCTCTGTGTCCATCTCCACAATTGATAAAGGACTACAAATTTCTAATATAGCTTACAACCATAACATATAATATTCTAACAATATATACTTAATAAATTATTTTTGTGTAAAGCAAGTGAGCAAGGACCAATTTGAAAAGATATTTTGACATATATCTAGAATAAGGAAGACACTGTTACATATGATACATTGGATGATGACGTATTTACACCCTGATAGCTTCTCCCATTTTTTTGCAACAAGAAGTTTGATCTTCAAATATCTCATTGTAGAGAATGGCTTGGGTGTGATTTTTCCGTATAAGATACAAAAGGAGAATAACAAGGTACCTAATGACTTTGGAACTGTTTCCAATTGCTCAATAACTTGGCCATTAGATAACAAAAATCCCACCTACAACATTATTCACCTAAGTTCAAATCTAATAAATATACACAATCCAAACTAAATGAGGTTACTTTACTTATGTTTGTCTATGATTTTTGAGAGTAAATCAAATAAATGATATTTAATTGCTATTATATACCTGTGTATTTGAATGCCTATATATCTATGTAGACCCGTGTGTCTAAATTTGTATCTGAGCAAACCTATGTGTACGAACCTCTATATATCTACATCTATCTATCTATATTTTCCCTCCCTTTTGGTGAGAGGGTTGAGACTATGGTGAGGGTTTCTAACCAAAAGTGGTAATGATCGACTGTACTGGTGTTAATTAGCATGTGTGATATTGTTTTAAGTTTGAATAGTTTGTTTATTATGGTGAAGTTATTTATTGAAATTGGTAATATGATAAACATATTTTCTATATTAAGTTTATAATGTAAATATAATTTTTATCATTTTTTAGACTTAAAAATGATTAGGAGATTGGTTTAACCAATATAGGGTGAGGCACATTGATGCCAAGTCTCACGTGCAAGAGACAGTTTGCAAATTAGATTTACAGTTATTAAGATATTGTACTAGTAAGAAATTGGTATTAGTTGGTGAAATTAGCATGCAAAGTCAACCTTAATAAGGTTGCATTTGATAAATGTGACTTAAATATGCTATTTGATTAGTTTGTCAATTCATTTGAAGCATTGGAGTTGAGAGCAATTGTTTGTCTAGGATAGAGAATATGCTGAGGAGTTGAAGAACCACTTTGACCCAATATGAGGAGGTGGAGGCATGGATATGGGCTGGGTAGGTGGTTACCTTGGTAAGGAGCCCATATTGTTTCCTGTTGTTACCTTTTGTAATGCATTTTTACTGGTTTTTACTAAAAATATGATAGTTTTATGGCCTGTTTTGGAAAAGTGATGCTATTGTCTTAATATGGGCACTACTGTCCAAGACCTAGTGTTAGTGTCTAGGATATGACATTACTATCCAGTGTTAATGTCATGTATACAATGCTAGTGTCCAGTAGAATTAATTTGTAATGTTTATTGTTGCTAACTAGTTTTTTATCCCCATTGTTATCTATTTGTTTTTTTATTTTGCATTGTTGATGTTGGATTTGGTTATAATTTTATAAGTTGATGCACATATGAGAGAGTATTAGACTATCCAGATGATGGAGACCCTGCGGGTCTACCCCTGTTAGATGTTGAGATGGTCATGCTTAAGAGAGTGGGTTTGAGACATGTGGAATTCCTAGAGCTGATGCCTTAGGATAAACACATGATGGATGCATTATGTGAGAGATGGGATGTAGATACCTGCACTTTTTGGTTACCTACTAGGGAGATGACCATTACCCTAGAGGATGTGTACAGGGTTTTGTGGCTACCTTTTTCTGGGCATAGAGCCATATTATAGGAGGATATGGGTGATCAGGCTATACAGTGAGCTTCTAGGTATTTCTCTACTATGGTTGCAAGGATGCATTGTACAAGGAGCCATAATGATATACTATTGACACTAATTATCACTATCAATATTGTATGATTGTGGAAGTTCTTAGTTGTTTTATTAGCTTCATTTGTGGCTATAGACAGGAGTGGGGTATCAATCTCCTATAGGATGCAGGAGATAGTGAAGGATATAGACGAACATGGTACCATATATTCATGGGGTCAAATGAGGCTAGCCCATATGTACCAAGATTTATATTATTTCATGCAAGAGATGTGTGGCACAAGGATTGGATCATCCACACTATTACATTATTAGGCATATGAGCACATAGCCATTATTAGGCCAATGTTTCCTTTATAAGATGATTGGTCCCACCTATAGTTATTTGTAGAGAGGTGGATTAGGATGGATCATGTTCCTCAAAGGCGCATGATGTAGTGATGTCATGTGTTAGACAATTTGATAGTTGGAGACATTATTTGGAGGCCTTATGATGGCTATGAGGGATGACCTTAAGATGGTACTAACCTTAGACAAATTCAAGTGAGCTATTGGATACATGACCATTGGGTCAATGTGTATGAGTACTTCTAGTATGATCAAGTTACATGACAGTTTGGTGTGATACAAGATGTGCCCCCAACATCAATGGTGTGGTTCAGGAGTTCTTAGGCTCTTATGAGGATAGGTAATAGGCCTAGGCCATTGTCTATTGAGTTATCCCTGATTCTTTTGATAGAGTAAGATCCTATTATTGACATACCAGATGTAAATGATGTAGGAGTCACTGATGCCTATACAACCTAGTAGAGAGGTCATAGATGGGCACCTCTATTTTTGAGAGGTGGGATTGTCATAGAGGATATACTAGATGTAAAACCCCTTAAGGCTATCAATGGTGAGTTATTATAGTATGTTTGTACATTTGGTGTATTTGTTTAATCATTTATTTGGTTAAGAATTTGATGTATTTCATGCATATATACAGGTTCAAGTGATGATGAGTACTTGAAGATTAACATCAAGTCTATTCTCTACATTTTGACATGGTATATCCTTGATGATGTCATGGAGGATGGATTATTAGAGAGGGACAACGATGTTACTGGTGTTCATACCCATTTATTCAATCGATATGAGATAACTATTACAATGTATAGATGAGTGACTGTGGATAAATATGAGGCATAAATGGAGTTACATAGATAGACCATGCTTGTACCCAATACTCTAGGTGGGACTAGTAGTTGGTTAGTGGATGACTACATACATCTACAATGAGATCATGTAGAGTGTATAGACAACCTGCGTATGTATCACAAGAGAGAGAGAGAGAGTAGATGCAATCACCAATCAAGGTCATCGAGGGAGAGTGCATCCTCTAGTTTTAGCATGTATATGTTTGAGACTAAGAATGAGGGGGTTGGTCCTAGTGTCAATGTTCACATTATTGATTTATATACTATGCTTGTATTGAAACTATATTTTGAGTTATATTTATGGATGTTCATTTTTATATTAGCACTATGTATATTAGTATTTGGATCTAGTTATATTTTGTATGTTTATATGTGTTTAAGTATTTTGATTGTTATAAATGGTGATATTTTTATATGGTATTTGTCTAAGTAGAGGTAACGAATCTTTATCTGTTTACAAATGTTTAGGTATATGTGTAGTGTATTAGCAATGTTATTTATTGGTATAGGTTTTACAATTGTTTCATGAGATATATGTATGTAGATCATGTCACTATGGTATGCCCTATCTAAACCCAAATGGCATGACAAACCAATGAACATATTGCTCGTGCTGTGTCGGTGTAGAATTATACTCTAAAATTGAAACTACATGTGATACACTACTAGTGACTAGGTGTGTAGACTCTGTAGCAAAGAGTTTGATCGATTGGTATGCTAAAATTATACTCTAAGCTTTGTTATATCTAGAAAATATATTGATTGATGGTTGAATGGAGGCTATATTTTGATCCTTATAATTTTTTCCAAATATCTTGATAGGTGTTTGAATTTATGTTGTGCTCTGATCTCTGTAATTGTTTACAAATATCTTGATAGGTGTTCAAACTAATGCTATGCTCTAATCTCTATAGTTGTTTCTGAATATCTTGATTGGTGTTAAAACTAATGATGTGCTCTGATCTTTGTAGTTGTTTCTAAATATCTTGATTTGTGTTCAAATTGATGTTGTGCTATGATCTCTATGAACTAGATACCATCTCTGTTGAATCTATGGTTTACAAGATCGATCATAAATAAGTGTCATAGAAACCACATGGCTCATAAAATGAGTAACCAATGGCTCATAAAGGGAATGTCTTGGGATAACTCTATCATAGTGGAGTGTGATCTAGGTAAGTGTGGAGACTTAGATCTCAATGCCCCTTATGTAAATTCCATAATGCCTCAATTGGCATACTAGTCAATGCAAGCTCAGAGTGCATAACAATGATCGTCTGAATGTCCATTTATCTTATGAAAAATTATAATATGGATTATTTTATACCCTGTGTAAATTTTGTGATGGATGATGATTATTAGGAAGAAGTGTGATCATCTCCTTATCTAATAATTTAAGCAAGATGTCATGTGGCCTATCCCTATCTGAAAACTATTTAACCCCTTTGTGTGTGTCATGTGTTCTGTTCACTATAGGAGGTGATCTTTTAAGTGGATCTTTTCCCTTTTTGAGTATCTTTATCAATTGTTTCTATTCCATTGGTTTCTCAATTGGAAGTGGAGTAGGTTCTTGTACCATGTTTGATGACTACAGCTCTGAGAAGCCTACATCCAAATCTATCTCTAAATGTGTAATCACCAATCCCATTTTTTTCTATAATCCCAAAGCTATGTAACATGTCTGAATGATTGTGATGTCTCATATATTAATTTATCTTGGATAGGGAGAATGATCCCTCTAGCAAAAATTTACTCTACCTCTATATATGGTGGCTGGTAGATCAACTAATGCATACATGTTTTGAATCTTAGAATGTATTCATTGATTATTTCTGATTGGCTCTGGTGTAATGAAGGAAACCTCTCATATGTAACCCAAGGTCCCTTGTTCTGAATGTAAAACATGACAAGCCTCTTCTAGCTCATCGTATTTGTGTAGTGAACCACTAGGGAATGAATCATGAAACCACTCTATTTCCTGACCCTCTAGAGTCTTAGGAAATAGCTATAAAAGATTCAAACTACTAGTAACATGTGCTATAGCTTTCCTACAAGCTTTGAGTTGCAAGTATGGATCTCCATGACCATCAAACTTTGGTAAATTTGGTATTTGTAATTTTTATGGTAATGTTGCATTGAAAATCTTGTGTGGCATGGGATTGTTATGGATGGCATTAGAATCAACCCATGAGTGGTATTCTTTACTTTCCAATGTGAGATGATGTATTTGTTATTGTCAAGCATCCACAACATGCATCTAGGAGATTACCACTTGTGAAGGTATATTATGTTTATCAAGGGGTTCATTTAACTTTCAAATTTCTTATTTATCTTATCCATTGGTATATTGCATTAGAAATATTTTTGAGGGAGGGTTGGTTTGGTCTCTGTAACCTTTGGAGGTGTGATAGTTGGGACTTGGTTAGAGGGAAATGAGCTATCACCCTCATTTAGGTTAGTTTGAGAAATAGGTTCTATTGTAGTAAGGGGGGTTGAGGAAGATTCATTGGTATCTCTTATTTTTTTAATTTGCAAAGAAGTATCACATGCTAATTGATTAGAAGTTACTTTATTCTCAATTAAATGTAAGTTATGAACATAAGAATAATTATGTGTGTATTTTTTTTACATGTGACCTAGTATTTGTTTGAACAAGAAAAATAGGTGAAGTAGGAGGAGAAGTAGAAGATGGAGATTCCATGGCCTCTTCATCATAATCACATTAATCATCATTATCCCAAGGTTCATCAAAATTAGAGTTTAATTCACTTGTAGAAGTAAGAGTATATTAAGTATCATCCACATGCTCACTAAGAGAGGGATTAGGAGAAGATTTTAACTTTTTACTACTATGTAATGTGTCATCATGTGTTGGTGTAATGCAATGCATTTGTTCACTATCTATGTGTGGAATGCATGAATGATTATCACTTTTAATCATGGATTCAAGGGTAGAAGAAGTAGTAATCATGTTCTCTTTTTGCATACTATGACATGTAGAAGAAGAGTTAAAGACATTTGCATTATCAATTTTTTGTAAAGAATCAATGCATTGAGCTTGGAATGTAAAATAAGGTGATAAAATAATTTTGTCTACCTTAGTTTGTGCATTTCAAAAAGGTGTAATATCATTGGTATAATATTTTTTAAATTTAACTAAAAAGGGTAAATAAGATGCATTATTTTGATCTATTTTAGTTGAATCATGCAAAAGTGGATTTTATGTATTTGAATAAGAAGGTAGAGAAAGTAGTTAAAAATCTAGGATCACATTGGAATAAAACACTACCAAAAAGAGGCTCTTTTGGCATTATATTGTTAGTTTGATTTTGAGGTGTAAGAGAAGAAGGATAGGAAAGAGAAGATGATGCATCTAATATGTCCTCATTTACATTTTCATTGTCATGTTCATAATAATCCTCATATCCATTATTGTAACAATAGTAATCATCATCATTATAAATGAAGTCATTATTATGTTCTAATGCACAATCTTGAAAATTTGTCCTTTCATTATTATAATTATGGGAAAAATTCAAAAATTCATCAATTGGGTGAGGGGTAGAAGACTTTTTAGATGCCCTTTTAAACTTGCCAAAGAAGATAATGTAAACAATAAATAACAAGCACACAAGAGGTAGAATGTAATCTAACATAAGTATCTGTGTAAGTGAGAAATATTTAACCAAATGTGTAAAAGAAAATAGGATTGTAAGGGAAATCCTAATTGCTAGTATTTGGGTGTATAGGGACCTAGTATGTGAATCTAGGGTTTAAATGAGGCTTGTTTTGAAAAAAATTAAATTACATGAAATTAATGAAACCCTAATATATGAATAATGAATGAGTTAGGTTATGGCAATAATTAATAAAAAAATAAAGTTTTTAACCCTAATTTAATGCACAAAAGTTGGAAGAAGGGAAACCTGAGGCAAAATTAGGATTTTAAGTAATATTCAGAGTAAGTCAGGTTCACCAAATAGTTTAAGCTTTTAGGACTTAGTGAGTGTAAATACTATGTTGTTAAAGGGTTGGGTATGATAATAAATTGGAATGAAATCTAGAAATAAATAATTTAACTAACCTTTCCCAAATAGCAAGTGAGAAGAGAAAGAGTACTTATTTGTAATAAAATAGGTCTTTATATGAATCAAGGAACTAAAATAGGTTGGAGAAATAGGCAGACACCTTCCATTCTATGACTATGGTTGAAATATGGTCTCTAATAGTAGTGTCACTATCAGGATAGTAGCACCATGTGGTGCTAGGGAACTGTCTGGAACTTTCAGGGAAACTACGAGAGGTTCTAGGGGTCTTGTAGGTGGTTTTTTGTCATTTGAGAACCTACTTATGTCACTGTTTTAGTTGAATATCTTCTAAAAACTTAATGAGTACTTACACATATGAAATAACAATTGGATCAAATTCAAAAAGGAAGGGAAAAATTAGGTTGTGGGATGTTATAATTGTGCAGAGTAGAACCCTTGTTGTCTAGGCTCTTGCCTACATTAACCTCAATACTAGGGGTCTTAGATCACATTTAGTTTTCCCTTAGGGACCATGCATAATCAACTTGCACGGTATGCTAGAATGGATTTCACTTTTCCCTTATTTGATTAAGCATGTAGTGTCGAGATGTGATAGTTGAGTAATATGCATAGTATTGACCTGTATTATTGATTAATTTTGTGTAGTTATGTGCCAAAATAGTAAGTGCTAGATTTAAAATGACTTGTGAAGCTCTTTATATAAAATGAAATTTGATTTGAATATAAGACCTTCATTGGCTGACAAGTTGTAAAAGAGGGATAAAAAATATAAGAGAAGGCTCAAGGTAGGGTTAGGACTCAAACACGAGATAAAATGACCATCAGACACTATATCTATAATTGAACACTGGTGCCACATGGTGATACTATCCTTAAAATGGTGTTAGGTTCCTAAGGCCTAAAACATAGCTAAGACCAAACAAGATAGGCTAGGGGCCCCTGTGATCAGGAGGAGGTGACATAGGACCACTAGGGGTGCAACATATAGGAAAATAAGACATAAGAATGATCAAAAGACTCAAAATGACCATGAAAACAAGGACTATATTCATCACTAAGACCTTCATGTGAAAGAGCAATAAAATACATAGTACTTATGGTTGCTTGACCAAATTAGGGTGTTTAGACTAATTCAGTGAATTGCTAATAAAAGTGTCTTTAAACATATATAGGTGTTGTAAATTCTTTCTAACATCAACCCATGTTGACTAATTAGCATAGACAACTAAAATAAAATCTATATCTTACATGTCACTTACTTAGTCCATCGCTACTAAACATACCTTCGAACATATACAAGTGTAAGAAATTCTAACATTAGACCATGTTGACTATCTAGGTTTGAAGCTTGAAGCTTTCAAGTTTAACTAAGGCAATGGTTCTAATTTTGGGTTATAAATATTTTCCCTGTATTGTAAAGTAATTCTCATTCTACCACTTACGTTTTTATATATATGGCTTTCAAGAAGTATTATATAAATTGAGGGTTGAATTCCATTACTGATTTTACTACAATTGTCAAGAAATTAATATCTCTCATGACTTGCATTTATTACAATTCTTTAGGAAATGCCACTATCTTTCAATTTGTAAAATTATTTGATGATTGTAGGACATGCAACGTTGATTTCGATTGGTTTATCTTCAGTTTATTTGTAAATCAACATCACTTTTTTATTTCTTATTTTGAATTTGTATGCATTATGAATCTGAAGATGTGATACTTTCAAACTACCCTAGGACCAAGGAAGAGGATCATTGATAGCTCAACTTCTATTCTAATTTTTTTATGTATATCTGCATATCACACTTGAGATAATAGAGTTCCTATGTTTATGAACACATTGCCATGTCTTTGTAGATGATAATGTTTTTGTTCTTATAGACAAAATTCAAACATTTATATCTAACGTTTCCATTCAATTTTTTGTATCCGAAGTAGCTCTATTGTGCATTTAATTTCACGGAGCATAACTCACTCAAATTTTGGTATTACAAATTGAATTTCCAAGTGTTCAAAGTAGTTGTCTCATGTGCATGAATGTTTTAAGAGACATGATATATGATATATCTCTTCTATTGGTTATGTTTTTACCATCTAATAATGCATGCATGCGATTATTTTTTAGGTATTTTTATCAATCTCTTCTAACTTCATCCCTTTCCAAATGTCAAGCGTCAAATGAAGGTATTGTTTTTTGATAGATATGTTCAAGATGTGAATATTTTTAGGTCAGTCTAATGTTCTAGAAGAATTAATGAAAATAATTTATAATATTTTGTGTGATCTCTAAGATTGTGTTAACCATCATATTCTAGAGATTATTTTGGTATGTTTCCTTAAGGTGTGGCTAATATTTTATAGTGTGTTGTATCATATTATCAAGAAAGGATTTTTTTTAATGCAATGTGATTTGTGAGAGACAAGAAACAAGGAATCTAAACCTATAGAAAAATATAAAGAGACTAAAAATATCAGTGTCTTGGCCCATTATTGCATTATGAGTCCAATCATTGTTGATGAAGTCTTTATCTCTAAAATAACTTCTTATGGGTTACAAATGAAATAATATACTTTTTAATTTCATATCAAATCCTGAACTATCCAAGAAACACATGTGTTTTATAGCCAATTACCAATTCGATGTTTGCATCATTATATTTCCAATCCAAGTGTTGCTTTGGAAATGGACATGAGTTTGCATAGGACTAATAGAGTTTTTACACCAAATTTACCACAATCCAATAATAAAACACAAGCTTTGACACAACCAACATGCCTCATAAGCCACAAATTCACCATTTTTCACTAAAACCCCTAATAATATAATATATAATATATTTTATTTAATATAATATAGTATATTGTTTAATAAATATTTATATATTTTTGAAGGGTTGTTGGTTCATTGGTGAAGTTGCTTGGCTCACAAAGAGCCCACTAGGGGTTAAATCTTGTTGAATGTAAAGGCTCAAAACTATAAGAGATGAGGATGGATTCAATCCCCAAGTTAATTTAATGAAATGGAACCCCTCGGTCCTTGGCACTTAGTCAAATACTTAGTCAATAAAAATAATATATTATTAATATTAATTATAATATAATATATATATATATATATATATATATATATATATATATATATATATATATATAATATTGATGAGATATGGATGAGTTCTTAAAGTGGTCTAGTTGTTTCAAGTCCAACCCAAGTTCAAATACCGCTAGTCTTATGAGGCTAGTTATGGCCGTTGGTTCTATTCTCGAGGTCGATTGTGGCTGTTGGTAGAATTATCGATGCCAATTGTGACTGTTGTTGTATTTTGGTGACTAATCACTTGGGCCCCTATTATGCCCTAAACCAGTTCATAGCTCTGATCAAAAGTGACTACCAATCATATATATATAAGTATAATATAATAATATAATAGTATAAAAATATTATAATATTATATATAATTATAATACAATGCCAAAGAGATGTAGAAGGGTTGGTAAAGTGGGCTAGTTTTGTCTAGCCACACCTATGTTCGAATCTTGCTAGGTATCTACTAGGCCAATTATGTATGTTTTAGTTGACTTGGTGATTTCAGTGATCGATGGTGGCCATTTGAATTGATTTTGTTCTCAGGGACTAAGCCCCCACTTGTGTCCTAGATTTGGTTCATAGATCTAGACTTTGAAAAACTATATTACTAATACACACACACACACACACACTATAATATATTATTATATTAAATTAAATAATATATATATATATATATATATATATATATATATATATATATATACTATATATATATATATATATATATATAATACTAGCATACATTTCTTAGATAAATTTATATAAAAGACATCAAGATATATCATTCTTGAGGTGCCTATCTACTTGTGTCACAAATTCAATTCCCATTTGCTCATTAGAATATTAAATGTATACTATTACGCTTCAAGAATGATATTTATCGATGTCTTTTACATAAATTTACCTAGATATGTATACTATTATATTATATATTAAAATTAAGTAAGTTTAACATTATAAATATTAAAATCTATTTTTAAAATGAAAAATAATGATATTTTATTAATAAATAGGGATAGAATTTAAGCACTCATTGATAAAAAGTACAAACTATAACTACCGTTCAAAAAGTTTCACGTCTCTTAGTTTAAATTTATTATTTTGATTTTTTTTTAAATTTTTATTATCAATTAAAAATAATAATCATAATTTCTTAACAAATTAAAAAAAAAAATACACAAAATCCAAAAGGCACATAAGCTTTAAAAGTATTCATCACATGTGAACTTGTTAACTAAATTAAAACTAGTATACCTATCTTAGATAAATTTATGTAAAAGATACCAAGAGATATCATTTTTGAGGTGCTTATATTATTATGGATTTATGAAATAAATAGAATGGATATTTATGAAATGAATGGATATTTAAGAATAATATCTGTTGACATCGTTTACACAGATTTATCTAAGATATGTATATTAATTAATTATTTATTTAAAATAATAAAAATATATATAAAAAAATAATAAGATCAACTAATATATTATTTAAATTATTAGTTTTTTATTTAAATTGTTTTCTCTAGTACATATTGTTGCACCCAAAAACCATGTATTGGGCCTTTGTCTATCATTTATATAGAAATAGCATGAAAACTGAGAGTCACTTTAGAAAGTTGCGTTCATTCCAAATTCATCAATAATAAACTTCACTTAGCGAACATTTAAGTTTTAGAATTTTATTATATGATACGCCAAATTCAAATGTGTCTAAATAGTTTTGTTATTTAACATTGCCCATACAAATAATATTAAAAGATGAAAAACTAAAGGACATACATATATGCATTAATTGTTTGGTGTGCTCAAATTTTCACATTGCATGAAAATACAAAATAGTTTGATTGTAATTTATTACAAATATTTATACATAAATCTATGACTCATGCGATGATTAGATTACATTTACAAATTTAAGCATAACTCTATTCTTATTTCAATTATAGATAATGAAATTTATAAAAATAATTATCACCTAGGGATCCTACAGTGTAATTGACACCTCCAAAAAATATTGCTTCTTCTCTCAAACTCGAGAACGAGCTCACCTTAAAAAAATAACAAACATAATTATTAATCCATCAAAACAATAGTTTTTTGAGCATAGAAATAAACCTAGTTTTATAAGTACCATTTAATTGATTTGGAGAGCTTGGCTACAACACCAATCAAAATACACTTTGGAGTCTTAGATAGAAGCAAAATTGATTCCTTTCAAACAAACACTATCGTTTAAACTTAAATAAAAATAACAAAATTTATTGCATAGACCGAAAAACAAATTTCTTGGCTATATTTAATATTCTAATGAGCAAATGGGAATGGAATTTGATACTATGGATAATTATAATGATATAACTTTATAATTTTCAACATTAACATGCCAAAGAAAAGAAAATTGATGTGTGATGGTGGAAGGTGGGTTGAAATTTAAAAAATACATTTTAAGTCCTTAATTTTAAATAAAATTTAATATGGTATAATAATGTCGGTCATGTTTTAACTTGTAATTGTGTTCGTTCATGAAATTATATTTTTAATAAAAGCTAATATGATATAATAATTTTTGATATTTTTTCTTAAATTGTAAAAAATTTTAAGTGACGATCATGTGGACGCCAAATTTAATGTTGAATTAGAAGTGAACATACTCACTCCATTATATTTGACCACCATGCCCCGGAGGCCATTGTATAATACCTATTGGCGTAATAAATGTATCATTTTCAATTTTATGTTAAATTATATTGTGTGTAAAGTGGAATTTATTTTGGAAGATGAATCTAATAATGTTATCTAAAATGTTGGACAAAATATTGTAACATATATTACCATGTCAAATAAGGGCCGCATAGCAACTAGTTCCTACCTTTGTATTGATATTTTTTCATGCTTGAATTTGGTTTTAAATTTACAATGTAAGATTTTTTAATGTCCCCCTTTTTTGTATAAACTTGCATAAGTCCTTAGCCTTAAATTATTCCTAAAAAGGCTACAGGAAGAAGAGAAAAAGGGGAACATTTGTGAGCTTCAAGAGCATTTTATGAAAAGCACTTTGTTATCTAATTTTGGGACCTTTTTAAAGGTCATGGTCACTTAAGGCCTAAAGTGATTATATAAGGAAGCTTGTAATATATATTTAAAAAAAATAAAAGGTACACTCTTCCTCTCTATTGTGGGTGCCACACTTGGAGGATGGATATAAAAGGTAACAGAAGGTTCATTTGAAAAGGTTATGCATTTTGGGATATTGAATTTATTGTGCAAGTATATCAATATTATTCACCAAATCTTGAAGATAAAAACCTTAAAGTGTATTAGGGGGTTGGGGGCGAAAACCCCCATACCTAATTTCAGAGCAGCTCTACTCAAAGGCTGTAGTTGTGCTTCATTTTCATAGTTGTATGCAAGTGGATCCACAAATGTGTTTTTGGACACCACCTTCATCAAGGATTAATAAAAACCCTTTAGAGAGATGGAAATTCATGATTTGTAGGTCAAAGAGGTGTGAAAACTTGGTTTGAGGAACTTTGTTGATTTTGAAAGCCATCCCAAGGGTGTAAACTTAATTGAGAGGGAGGGTGGTGACCCCTCTGAAGAGGGCAAATTGTCTCTGAAACCCTCTTCTAGGGTCAAAGGTAGTTTTAATAATTTATTTCAGAAATTGGAGAGATATTATGTATCAAATTGTAGGTTTATAGGGTCATTACATGCCCTAGTATTATTCAAAAATTTAATATATTATTTGGCAACTTGGGTGACTTGATTGGAGAGGTTTAAAAAGTGGTTAGAAGGGAAAATTCCAAGAAATAAATATCATATTTATTTCCTTAAATTCTCCTAAGTGTGGTGACTCACTTGTGGAAGGTTTTAATGGGTTTTATGAGTGTAAAATGAAACTATTTTTTCACATAAAAATTAGTATATTTGTAGGGGTATTTTTAGCCACTTCATCAATATATCTTGGTAAAAAAAAGATTTTAAATTAATTGGCAATTTTATTCTAGGGTTTGTTGGAAAACCCCAACTATGTCTAATTGTCCCAATTGGGGACATTACAAATTTATTTAGAAATTTGAATTTGAAAATATAAATTTAATATTGTATAACTTCTTGTTGTAATTCAAATTTGATTAGCAATAGTTCTTTTGGAGATATCCTATCAAAGCAGTATCTAGGTAAATCAAATTTGAAACATAAACTATATTTTTTATAAACATTTTTGGATTAGAAAAAATTAATTTGATCTAAAAGATGTTAAAGATCATCATCAATTAAATGTGAATTTCTTAGCCTAAGATAATGTTAAAAATCAAAATAATATATAAATAATTTTTAAAAATCAATAAAAATGATTATCAACCTGTGGATATTGATGGTAGCCATTTATGTAACCATATTTTGTTTGTATAAGGTTCTAGCATGGCACTTTCAATTTTATTTAACCCCAATAGAGGGTATGGAAGGAACAAAACCCCATAGGATTTCTCAAATAAAGTCAACATCATCTTACATGTGGCAACAATAATTACTTGATGTTGGATCTTTTGTTAGATCGTGGGTTGTAATCATGAACGTGTTTTACTTTTTTTATTATGTTTTTAGGAGCTTATTTTATCTTGACTTTCGATTCTAGGGATCATGCAGCTACTATTGTATGGTGTTGTAGAAGGGTCTATAAGACCAATAGTGGAGTCAATGTTGGATAAATGTATGAAAACCGTAGAATTTGATCAGTTTTGTTGTAAATTTTTTGGCCTTGTGAGCATATAGTTGGATCCACCCAGATTTTATTGATCCATAGATAAGTTTATTGGCGGGTTTTATTTTGCAGTTGCTAAGATTTAACTGATTTTAATTTTGTGGACATTTAGCTTGTGATGATTTCCCTTTGTTGAAATAGCTGTAGGAAGGAGTAGTTTTAAAAGTTATTTGAACAATTTAGTGCCATGTCTTCTTGTTTTAGATTAAAATTTAATGCATGCAGAGGTGAAGAAAATATTTTGTAATCCACATGATGATGAGCCAACCAATTTTAACCCCACTTTTATAGCCATAAAATGAGGACCATTTAAAATTGCACTAAAACTAGAGGAATATGTTTAAATAACATGTATAGAATATTCTAATATTTATATGTAAAAATTTATAAATATTAATATAATATGTATTTTAAGCTTTTTCATTAGTTTAGGGATAAGTAGGGTAATTGAAAAGTGAAAGCTATAGTATCTACCTTGGTAGGTACTAAAAATAAAATTGAAAAATATAACTATTTTCATATAATATAGAATATGTATCAATAGAATATATCATTGGGATCAAAAAGCTAATCTAGACTATAGAGGCTTATAAAACATAAATACCACCCTGATTATTATTTTTATTTTAATCCAAGCTTCAGAGCATGAGCTGCTTAAGGTTAATGAAGATACTCATAATGGTTTCTATATATAAAAGAATGTGTATGTGATAGAAAAAATGAGCCACGACTTTGATAAGTTTATGTCCCACCATTCAATGAATATGATAATTACCAAATTCCTCTTATAAATTATTAATGAGTTAAAAAATTCTTCAACCAATGAGGAAATGCTCTTGTATATCTAGTCAATGAAAAGATGATCCATAATTTTATATGCTTTTGTTTACACTAGAATTAATTAGAATAAACAATTAAATCTAATTAGAGATGTAAATTATTGAGATTTTATGTATGAATTTAAATAAGATAAAATGTAGTAAATAAAATTATCTACAAAATCTATAGAAGTTATAAATTACTAAAACTAGAAACTAGGGTTAGGGTTAAAGACTTGTCTTTGTAAAACATATTAATTCAGACAATGTTAATTTTATATATGTTGTGACTTATTTAAATGCCCTGCAAATACATATTCATCATAAAAAAAAGATCTATTATATATTGGGACAAGATCATAAAACGTAGAAAAGGTTATAATATGTTGTTGTCTGCTACTGTGGCTTTGTTTTGATAGACTATGTGTCATATCTACAAATATGGACTTGTTCACCTCTATCTGTAGGTAACCTATCTCTTTGTTTAACTTGATTTGATGTGCAAAAGACATATAAAATAAATGCCTTAGACTTGTACAATCACACAAAAGAGATTAAATATGTAAGGAGGGAAAATGAGGGATGTGGGAATGGTTGAGATATTGTCAGAAAACCCCTTGTTAATTGAGTGTTGCCTACATAGCTTGAAGGCCTTAGGCCAATGTGGTTGTCCCTTTAAGGAAGATCATGTGAATGTAACTAGAAAGATTTTCTTATAATTATTTACAAATGATTCCCTTAACTTTAAACAAAACAATGTTAGACTACGCTAAGGACTGTAGTATTACAACATAATTTTAATAACAGTCTTTGCTCAAAAGATAAAAACTTTTAAAATCATAAAATAGATGATTTTATCAATGAGGGTTAGGTTGGTTCAAGTGTGACCCTTGATGTTCTTTTATAGGAAAATATTTTAAATATTTTTGACAACCTACATATTGGTTTGCATGGGAAAGTCATTATGAAGCATTTTATTTTAAAAAGATGATTGTTAGAGCATTGTGGATAAGGCGACATTACATGATAAGGCTACAATGTACCTTTGTCTGATCATGCACTCTTCTCCAATAGGGATAGAAGCTTATGAAACCAAAATGATAGTGAAGTATAGTTTAATAGGGAGGAATAAGGAAGTCTTAGAGATATGCATAGTAATTATGATACTTCGAAGGCTTTATTAGAGATTATGGGTCATTAGAATGGTGAATTAAGCAAGGTAGGTAAAGGTGTCAAGGACAAGCATTATCAAATATTTATTGATTAAATATTCATGTCTAAATTTCCCCCCTTTATTCTAGTGATGCATAATATTACTAGAGTAAAGAAATGTGATACTTGAGTGTGTATACAATCTTTGTCTTTATAATGGAAATGTGCATGCCCCCTTGTTGAGGCATGTGGAAAAGTGTTAAACCTATGGTGAATTGAGAGTGATCAAGTATCAATTTGAAAAATATGTGATGATGCTTGAGTTGAAAATATTATATGATCATACCCTCATAGAGTAATATGTAATGTTTTTGAAGAGGTGAGAACCAATAAAGTGGTTTGCTAAAGTGCAATTAAGATGTGAAACATCACTAAGCTCAAACATGAATCACTTGCTAAAATAAAAATAATAGGTGGGAATAGTACATGGTTTGCTAAAGTAAAACTAAGATGTGGAGTGTTACTAGCTCAAATGTGGTCCACTTGAAAGAGATGAATCACACTGTTGAAGATATATCTAGATTTAAATTATAAATTATCGAAACTTTGATACTTGAAAAAGAGAATTTTAAATTTTGTGAAATATTAGTTGGGAAATGAATGCATATCATGCCCCATGTATTGTATAGAGTGTTAATTTAATATTTTAAAAAACCCTTTGAAAACTTGTATTTGTCTTTGTACAAGTGTATATGTGCTCGAGTAGCTATGAGAGTGGAGTGCATAAATAAGCTGAATACCCCAAAAATCTAAAAATTTAGATTTTCCATATTGCAAACCGTCAAATCTGAAATGTATTACTCATGAAAGTTTGAAGATAAGCCCATTATGATCCCCCCCTTTTGAGATGAGTCGAATTTACTGTAAATCACTTATCTCAAAAGAAAAAGTGATAGCATTTGTGAAAGATGTAATCAAGTATAGAAGTTGAATATTTGAATTGTATTATAAAAATATATACTTTGAAGCATATGAAAAGTTTGGATATCACATTGCATCACTGTAATTTAATATAACATTTTATTAGTCTATGAACTATATAAATAAATTTGCATAGTATTGAATAAATTAGGAATTTGGAGCACATATATAGTATGCGCATGATATGTATTATGGCATCATAGAAATATGTAATAGATACTTTGTAGTGCATGATAGACATCATGGCACCCTAGTAGAAAGTAACGCATATGTAAGAAAACTATCACAACGTCATGTAAGAAAACACACATGACAAATATAAGGAACATGTAAGATGTCACATAGAGTTATAAAAGTTGCATAAATGTCACGCATAAGACCCAAAGGTTGAATACAAGGGACATGTGAATGTCACATAAACATAAAATGTAAATGGACATATACACAAGGCATGATGATTCCATACAAGAAAGAGGGTGTATGTTGAACATACACAAGGCCAAGGGCCATATACAAAGATAAAAAAAATCTAAGCGTGTAATTAAATTATAACAAACATATGAAAGAAGCATGGAAAACTAAAACTAGCAATATTTTTAGCATGTGTATATATGTTCATGTTAGCAAATAAATTATTCATCAAGTTACATCTAAAGTATGGTTGAGAAAGAGACACATATTTTCATTATATCTTAACATGGAAAAATTGGTTTTGGATAAATAAAACTTGTAAGAGTGTTGATATAGAACAATGAGATGCCCCCAATTGAAGAAGGCTATTGAGTAGAAAGATAACCTAGAGTCAACAACATGGAAAAGTATGCCTTAAGCTTGAAATATGAATGATATATGTGTATATTCTTAGCTCTGTGATGGAGTTTTTTTATAAGATGTTCATGTGATAGTGTTGCAGTTGAAATCAGAGATGTAAAATACATAGGGACATGACCACAATAGAGGACAATCGCATAGTGTGTTGTTGTTTGACTAGTGCGGCTTTATAATAATTGATTGTATGTGATATTATTTTATCAATACAAGTTTTTATGTGTATTAATATTTCTTGTTTCTTTAGAGATGTGTCCTGTTGTACATTGAGATACTTTGTGAGAAGCATTATGTATTGAAAAGCAAATAACATATGTTATGTAGTGAACAAAAATATATATGACATATGCAAAGATGTAATCTTAAAATTAAAAAAATATGTCTATAGGTCATGGTTTTGATTTATTTTGAAAATAGATTCATGTTTTTATACCTTTTTACCATATATGAATGTCTTTGTATTTTTTCCATATATGGAAAGTAGAGTATGTATAAGCAAAAATTGAAAAGGTGTTGAAAAATGTAGTAAGCAGCAAGGTTTTGAAATGTAAGGAGGAAGGGAAGATTCAAATAACCCTCAATAAATTGTTAAATCAAAGCATGAAAAGTACGAGGGCACACAAGGTTCCCCCAATGTAAGAGTATATGTAGTGTGGTGAGAAGGCAAACATGCCATGTAATCTCATGTGAAAGTAGATAGATGTAAGCATGAAAGTACAAATGTGATAAAACATGTATATATGTGTAAAAATGATCAAATAAGTTTCCATGAAGGATGTTCATTGAAATATTAGTAAGATAATTATCTTGGGTTACTCAATTTTGGTTGAGAAAAGAAGAAGGGATAAATTACCCCGAATAGGGAAAGTAGAGTCAAAGGCTACAAGAAAATGGAGTAGGTGTAGAAGAATAAACAACAAGGGTAAAAAGAAACTATGTATAAGTAGGTACTATGAAAAGAAGCTAATCAAGTTCATTATCCCAGCCATGGGTCCAACCAATAATATCATCAATAGGATGTTCATATGTGTATCCAACCCTTTGATAAACAAGAACAAGCTCTTGTGCAACAGAAGATGTGTCATAAATTAGAAGCTTCTGAATCTAAAGAAGAAATATGTGATGTAAAACATCTTTCTAAATCATTACTCATATATGTGTTTAAACTTATATCCTCACACATGGGAGAATATGATGTAACAACCTATACTTGTGTAGGAGCATTCTAAATAACCCATGATGCTGTATTAGATAAAGACCCTGTATTATGTGTCACTTTCTACTTAGAAGTAAATAGCTTGTTCTTTCTAGCTAAATAATCATGCTTATATCTTATCATATTGTTCTAAAGAAGAGATGGAAAAAATATAATATATTCATGCTCATGTCTATGTGAAGAAAATAAAATATGCTCATGATTATAAGTAGGTACACCAACTAATTTTGGAATATGTTTCTTTGAATGTAAATCATGATCTTGAATGGTTGTATAAGTTAATTCATTACCGATTTTCTCTATAACTATGGCAACCCATTATTTTGGAATAGTATTAGGTACCATTGGTGCCATGGGATATTCATATTGAATTCCTAAAATTCTAATCACTTGCATAATATATCCTAGAATCAAATCCATATGATGACTTATACTTTGCACTAATGGCAGTCCCTCAAGTAGGTCATTCAAAACTATGTCAGTGAACTCTTATAACATCTTCACTTTGTACAGAAATGGTTCATCCTTATAATTGTCTTCAATCTTATCTTGTGCTAATTTTGTCACAAGTGCAAAATATGTCTCCTCTTCTACCGTGTTTAGGAATTCCTCACCTGATATCATCAACACTCTTATGTAAACACTATTATTGCACTCTTCTTCTCTAACTTTTAATGGGCTGAGGGTGAACTTATTGCCATTTTTCTCCACATAATATGCGTTCCCTCTTCCTTTATGTAATGTATTTATATCATATTGGTAAGGTCTACCTAAGAGTACATGACATACATTAATAAGCATCACATTTCCCCATATTTCATCTTGGTATGCACATTTGTTTAACTTCACAAGGCTTTTATGGTTCATCAACACCATGTTGACCCTTACATAGCCATGACACATTATAGTAGTTTGGATTCACCAACTTCTTCAAACCCAATTTTTACACCATCTCATATGAGACCAGATTGTTCGTACTATCACTATCCACTATCACCTTATAGCATTTGTCTCCTGACTTTCACATTGTTTTGAAAAGACTTTTACTTTATCATAGTTTATTATTTTCATTTGATGGTTTCAACAATATGTGTTTCAACATGAATGTTTCTCCTCACTCTGGTTCCTTATAGTGCTTTATTGATTTGATGGATTCTTCATCTCCATGCAATACATGCACATTAACCTTTGACCTCTTTATACCTTCTATTAGCACCTATAGACATTAAAATACTTGATTTCTAAATTATACACATTGATGGCATGTTCCATGGAATCCTTTTCCCCTCCCTTGACCAAATAATTCTGATCCTCTAGATGGGTAGGATGTAATTTTTTGCACACTCTCTTGCTCAACTCCATGCAGTCCTTATTCTTGCATGTGTGTGTTATGCACTGCATAGCTCTCACTTTGTCTCTGCATATTTCTTCTTGCATGGCTTCATTCTCCTCACACAAATCTCCCATTTACTCCCTTGTTATTTTATAATGGTTCCTCTTTTCTCCCTCAATTCATATGTCTTTCCAATTATTCATCTTTTCTCCCTCTACTTATGCTTACAAGTAATAAAAATAGTAATTGCCCCAAAGGTGCAAATTACAACAAAATTTTATTTTGATAAAGTAGGATTTTGTAAAATAAGAGTTTAAATTGATAGTTTCATAAACCATGATTGTTGACCATGTCTCACCTTTTGTGTATGAAGCGTTAAGCAATAATATTTCGATATTTATGGTAGTGGTGATAATGAAAAATGAGGTGGTGTGTTCCTTAGTATGGTGTGGCAATGTGTTGTATCAAGATGATATGTTTTATTTCATGGTGAGCTTGAGCAATGGCAAAGTGGTGGGGAAGGTCAAGGCCATAGAGAACATGAAATCGATTAAATTTTCAATGTGAGTTGGGGGTGATGGTGAATGGCAATGATAGTGCAACCTAAACAACTCTTCATACTAGCCACAACAACAATAAAAAGTATACCAAACAAGAAGTAGAGAGAGAAAAATTTGTACCAAATTAAATGGAATGAATTCATAAAGTTTTCTTATGATATTTTAAACAGTGACACTCTACACATATTTTGCCAATCTACGCATTATATAATAACAATTAAAGTGTCATCTTTTCACTATGACTATCAAAAACATGGCTTGACATAATAATAATTATAGCATATTATATTGTAATAAACTATATAATATTAAAATATAATAATATATTATTATGATATAATATTAATTTTGTGTACTTTTATTATTATATTATTACATAATATTAATTATATATAATATTATAATATATTAGTATTATAATGTATTTTATACTATTATATTATTTTTTTATTAGATGGGGTAAACGTTTTTGAAGTGATCTATGAACCAGACAAGTGATGGTTTTGATTACTAGACACACAACCAAAGAGAGGGTTTTGAATGATGGACCCACAACCAAGAAGGTTTGGAGGATCTCATAACCTTTACAAGGCACAACAAGAGGGTTTTAAGGGTCCCGCAACTATAACAAGAACAATTAGAAGGTTTGAAGGATCTCACAACCTTGGAAATTCAAACATCAAGAGGGTTTTAAGGATCCCACAACCATAATACCAAGTGGGTTTGAAGGTTCTCATGACCTTAGTACAAACAAGGAGGTTACTTCTCAATGAAGCACAAATAATAGGCAAACTTCAATAGAACTTCCCTCGAAGTTTTACTGTAGAACAAGAGCCCATTAGGAGTAGAAGGTTTTTTGCTAGTATTTTTTCTCTTGGGAACCTTCGTACATCCTTTGTGCAACTAAATAATAACAAGTAGGCTTTCCCTCCCACTGAGCCAAAAAATAGCTAAATCACAACAAGGAAATATTAAAGCCATCCTTAGCAATCTAGCCACAAATTGATACAAAACATGGATTTTCATCCAAACATAATCAATACACATAAATTCTAGGACAAACCCTAGAAACCCAAAGATACAAAGGTGTAATCCTCTATCATCCACTCTAATAAGATAAGTTTTGGTGTGGTATCCTCTATCCACCACAATCAAAACTAACCAGAAGGTTTGGTCACTGACTAACAAAACTACCCAATCCTTACAAAAATTAGCCTTGAGCAACCATGCCTTCTTTTCATAAGTGGGCATAAGGTGATCAATTAAGCTAGCCACTAGACACCCCCTTTTATAGCCTCTATGAAGCATCTGATATACCTGAATATAGTCCCCCATGGATTTGAGCTTTAATAAAGTTTCCACACATCCTTCACAGAACCTGAGCACAACAAGTCACGATACATACCCACTTAGCAATACCATAACCCACAAAGAGGGCTAAAAAAAATCAAACCAGACTCCATATATCCTTGTGAGTATTCCTATATCATCCTCATTAACATAAAGTCCTAAAACTAGTCAGACAGGGGTTTCAACAAGGTTTCAATAGGAATCCAAACCTAGAAACCAATCCAAAACAATGCTTGAGCCTGCATAGAAAGCCAAAATAGGTGAAAAACCTCTATTATCCTCACCTATTTTGAGAATAATGGTGTGGATTCATCTATCCTCCACATGAACAAAGAAATTTGGTGGGGCATTCTCTATCCACCACCATTAACCTCCATTTGAAATAGTAGCTACCAACACTCCTAGAATGTGCCTAAAGCTTCAGAACATCAACCAAGAATTAGGAAGAGGCCCCAAACCTTGCCAAGTAAGGCATTCTTCTAGTATTTCATATTCTCATACACAATTTTGAGCCCACGGATTTGTTGCCTATCAACATCACTCAAAGTCTATCATTCTAGCATTAAGGGTATGTCAGCCATCTGCTTTGCTTCTTACCTACCCAACAATCTATTCAAAATTCTAAGGGATGGATTTGGTTATACATAAGACCCCCAGTCCTCTCGTATTTGAACCATCTTTGTCTTTATGATCCTCCTACCAACCTTTCTACTTATGCCCAATTAGTAACTCCCTCCTCCTGCTTATCTGCTGAGTGTAATGAAACTAGTTAGGGAAATTAGCACTCGAGAAGATCCTCAATGCATCCTCTAGATCTAGGTCAGAGTCATCCTCATCTTCCTCCTAGTTTTGACCTAAGTTTTCCCGCCCATGGGCCAAATTCAAAATCCTTCCTTAGCTCCTCTTTGCCATAGAGAGAATATATATATATATAAATATATTTATATTATTAAAAAATTATTGTATTATATACCCTCGTTAATGGCTTAACATTAGTTATTGGGAAAAAATAAAGAAAGGGTAAGTGTTCATGGAATCCTCCACCAACAGGGTGGTTTAAGTTAAGTTTTGATGGGGCTTCTAGAGGAAATCCTAGGGTTGGCTATTATCCATGATTGTAGTGGATATTTAATCCAATAAATGTCTATAAAACTTCTGGATGGCACCAATAATGAAGCAAAGGTGCAAGCACTTGTCAATGGGATTGAACTCATAATTCAATGTAATATCACTAAGCCAATCATTGAAGGCGACTCATATATTATCATCTTTGCATTCCAAAAAAAGGTTGTCACTTATTGAAAACTAAAAAACATTATGTCATGTGTTTGGGATGGATTGGCTCTCTTCACTTCCATATAATCTAACCATTGTTATCATGAAGCTAATACGGTAACTAACTTCCAATCAAATTGTGGCATTGACCAAGCTAAATTGATTTGTATGGACAATGTGTGAGATACCTGGGAGGATGTCCCATCCCTTTCACTTATTGATTTGGGATGATAATACTTAATCATTTTTATTAAAAATATAAAAAAGCAATCAAAAAAATGGGAAGTCTTAGCGTATAGACATTTTGACAGAGTGGTGGCATTTCCTAGCAGCAAATTTAGAGGTTGGGTCAAATCTTATGCCAAATATTTCACCATAATCTCTGATCATGATTACCCTTGCAAAGTTGATGTTTCTATAAATGCGATGGACATTGGGTTTATTAGCTTGAGTGTTAGTATGTCTATAGTACGAGTGCATCGAGAGGTTTCCATAATGGTTTTTTATCACTCTAAATTTCTTTGATCTGGCATGTTCAATACAAGCTGAATGGTGATTATTGTTAATCCTTTGGCTCTCCACCTGGTACTTTATTTGGTTTGGAGCATGTCATCTTTGGGTGTTGTTGGTCTTAGTATAGAATGTGGAGTTACAATCACTATCACCACCTCTACTATTTATGGTGGAAGTTCTATTCACGAGATGGCATTTGATAGAGCAATTTATTGGATGAGACTAAAAACCATTTTTTGGGTAACAATGGAGGAGTTTATTGAGATTATTTCGTAGTTTTAGGCCCTAATTATCTAGAGAAGGGGGTCCATAGTTGTGTTAAATTTGAGGTAACGACTATGTTTACATTGAATCTCATGGCTTTGATCTCTGACTCTGAGGTGGTTTCCAATCTGGTGTCTTTATACATCAATTTGATGCATCACATTGGACTAGTAGAGAACATTGTCAAGCATGATTTGGGCCTCTTCTCCAAATTTCCATACACTGGCTCGAATGGCTCAGGGTTGGTTCCAGTATTCGATTTTCGTGCTTTGGAAAATTGGTTTATGCTCCTAGTGAGCTTTATGGAAGACTTGAAAAAAAAATTATGTTCCTTATACTCCTCGAAAGGACATTTTCTAACTTTAACACCCATGATGCAGATAAAATTTTTGGTAAGTTTTAACCTTCTATTAACTCACCGACATTTTATCGCTCCCATAGTGACTTGCTAGTTCTTTTCTATGCTTTTCCCTTATTAAAAATTTGTCCATTGATCCTTAGGGTATACACAATTATGCCCCTTTGAACAATATGACTTCTTATATGTGATAGTCCAACCACAACATTTAATCCACACTTGTTGGTTCCATACATCTTCCACGTATCCCATAAATGTTCATCCTTAGTGTAAAGTTCCTTTAGTGAATCAAATCACGTGACTTTTATTTGCGTCTCACTTATCAATAACACTCTTTTACTTATCACATCAACAACTTTATTTGACTTCCTACTTGTATAATTCAACGTAAATATATAACCCTACAAGAACTTGACCCATTTCATCTATGACCAGTTCAATTTCTCTATAACCCCTGATGATCTATGTGTGAGAGGAATTCCCTTATCAACAAATAGTGCCTCCATTTCTTTAGCACCCGAAAATCCCTGATTATAAACCAAATTAACTTGGTGTTGCTTTCCTCGTTATTAGATTTTTAGGTATGTCACTATCACTATTTATGTTTTTTCCCTAACGTGTATCACCAAATTTTATGATGACTAAGATATGTGGACTTATGGTCCGTTATCCAAAACAAAGTCAAAAATATGGATTACGACAAAAATTGTTAATTATCAAATGGACCATTTATCTCCATTTGAGGAAGGCCACGTGTCCTAAGTTTTAGCTCTGGGCTTTGATGACCACACATTTTAATATCTTAAACAATTGCAAGTCATGGCCACCCAAAATTTTCTTGGAAACAAGATTTTACCAAGGGAAAAATGGGGCATAACATTATGACAAATGAGAAACCTTTGCCAAACCAGTAGGATATGATGCATACAAAAGTAAAACAATGTGATTAAATGGCAAATTTTATCAAAGTTAGTGCACTTTTACAAAATTGGAAAAATAAATATACTTTTGGAGAGGAGGATGGGTTAGAAGGAACTTCCGGAGGGTATAAAATAATAAGTTGAAAAAGGTAATTTAAATTTAGTATTTATCAAGTTTATCGATAAATATTGATGGTATTTGTGTGATGAGTCGATAGCGTTTGTGTGTTGAGTAAGTTTGTTTGTATTGTGATTATTTTTTATTATCGTTCAGTAAGGAAGTTTAATTAAAAGATTATAATTGACAAGTTAGAAAATAAATAACATAAAATTTGAAATCAATTGTGTCAATTAGGTATGTATAAATGGTTTTATTAGAAATTTCGAAGTTTTAATAAAGTAATATGATTTTTTTTCTTGTCATTGTCTCTCACAATTGGTTTGGTTAGAACCAAAAAATATAAATACATGTTTTTTCTATGATTTCGAAGAATTTGATTGAATGTAAGTCATATGTCATATATTTTTTGTACTATGTTTTCATATTGAAGAAGAAAATATTTTTATTATTTATAAAATAAACAAAGGAAGAAAAGAGGAATCACTAGAAAGACAAATGAATTGAAAAGTTTCAAAACAAATAAAGTGCATTTTAATACATTTTGTTTGAAAGTGTATTTTGAAATTGATGTTATATCTGATTGCGTAGAATCATACATGAACATGTACAAGACAATACTTTTTTTATTTTTAGACAAACATGCATTGCAAAAAGAATGTGTTGCATATCATCTTAGACATTGAATATCAAATTATTCATTGCATAATTAGAAAATAGATGTAAAAAACTATCACCACACTCCCCAATGTTGTCTACAACTATATAGGTCCACTATTTCTACTTCATGGAAAATTATGTCCCAATAAAATTCAAAGGTCGTACAAGAATTTAAAATGAGAGCATGTCCCATTAAATTATTATCTACTTCTGCCAAAAAGAGATAATATGGGGCAGACCAAAACAACATGTCCCATTGAATTTGAAATGAGAACATGTCACTTTTTTATCTGCTTGACCCAGATTATATCCCAGGTAGACCAAAACAACAACTGGGCCGACTACGCAAGATATGGTGGATGGAATGGTAAGGATATTTCTTGCTACTACTTGAATTTACTATATTACGCTTAGCCCAGTATTTTCCATGATAGTTTGTCATTATGCTTAAAAGGCTTAGATTTTCATATTTTTTAAAAGGCTTACTACCATCGATCTTAAAGGTTTTTTTGGTTTGCAGCTTGAATTTTTGTTTACATAATTTTTTTCCCTATAAATTTGTCAATGATAAATTAGTAGCCTATTCATAAATCCTTTTATCATTTGCTCTAATGTTCCTTCTCTTCAATAAGCAATGCCATGGGCTATTCCTTTGATCATCTACTTGCATCATTTTCAAATTTGTAATGTCTCGTCTAGTTGAAATAAGTTAAAATAGTTCCATGTTATTTGTTGCTTTTCTCTGATTACTCAATTATATACCATCTCATCAAATCAGACATGTTGGAGGTTAAAAATGGTAATATGACCATGGAAGAGCACACTCACATTTCAACATTTGGGCTCTTATGAAGTTAATTAGCATGCAGTATATTATAAAGATCATTACTTGTTCTTGACCTTTATCAACTATTAAAAATTATTTTCTACTTAAGATACAAATCAGGTTATTTTTATAAAGGATGCGAGGATTTTAACTGAGACTACGTGTATTTATCTCCAATTTAATGCATTAAATTCTAATCTATTATGGTTTTAGGAACCCATATCCTACCCTTCTCTTTGCATTATTATTGTATTAGTCACTATGGATGGATTTGTTTTGTAAGTCGTCCCTTGAGCATATTTGAATTATCTCACATACATAGGAATAGTGGTTGTTAGAATTGATTTAGTATTTAAGTGTTGAGGCCCAATGAAGGCATCTACACATATTATTGTATTGCATTGACCCTTGAAGTGGCTTGTGATCTTAAGGTTATTTTGGGTTATTTTTCAAAGTTTATTTCATTGTTCATTTATTTTTTGTAGTTCATAAATCTATGCAGAAGGATCCTCACATCTGATATCAGATCACTTTATTACCCTGTGGGTAGATTTTGGAGATCTTTTTTTCAGCAGTGGATTTTCAAGAGATGCACCATTTATGAAAATATTTTTACTTACCTCTATTTTCTATATGTTAATTACAAGTTTGGATAAGGGTAAATACCCCTCCGCATAATTATGGGAAGTACTTGGGCACAAGCCCTAAAACTCATTATGAGAAGTACCATAGGAACCCTGAAGTAGCTAGCCCATTGAAAGGACCTGCCCATGAAAATGGCAATGGACCCATCCCGATTGACTATTTTCCATCCGTGAGGTAAACAAAGAGTTGTCACTTAGGGTTAAATTCATGGCCAAAACTTTATAGAGAATAGTACTCATTTTGATAGTATTGGTGGCCAGAGAGACTACTTGAAACCCTTAAGCAGATGAACAAACTCGGGGCTCATACCTGACATAACAATTTCATAAGACCAATAACAAAGTGCTCACAGTTGAGAATAGTTGGTCACCATGTACTTGCAGACAAGCTTTTGGCAGGAGCAACCAAGTGGTAATTAGTTTAAAAAGAGTAAAATAATTTTCTTTTTTTCACCATATCTCTCCCTCTATAGTTTCATTGACTCACAAAATTTCCTAGAACACCTAAAATTCCATTTTGCATATTTTTTTTCCTTGAGGGTCCATATCCAAATTCCACTTTTATTGGCCAAAAATCTTATTTTTTTATTTTTTTAGGTTTTGCCATAACTTCTTTAGTTTTTTCCCTCTTGTTTCGAAACCTTCCCACAGTATTAGTTTTCCTTTTCTGCTCCTCTGTCTATCTTGGACAAATTTTCTAATTTTTTCATTACGATTTTGAAATTGCCCTTGCCTTCATCAATCCTAATCGGGAGGTGCCAAAAAACTATTTAAAGTACATTTACCCCTTCCGATTGAGCCCAAATTAAAAAATATCCTTACTGACCATGTCTTAGAATGCATTTTTCTATCCCTTGCCAAAAAAAATATTGGCTATGGTAGCCACCCGTGCAGGCACAAATATCATGGAGGAAAAAATTACAACATTGAAAACCAAGGTCACTGAATTAACCGATATGATGCATGGACTGAATCAACATAATAACTTTTTGCTCAACAAATTATAGGAGTCTTCTTTAGAGAATATTTTATCTTCTCCTCACACATCACATGGGCCCAAGCTGAACTTTCCATATTTCAATGGTATAGATCCTACATGATGGATATATCAAGTTGAGCAATTCTTCAATGTTCAGAATACTTACTCTATCCACAAAGTTCTAATTACTTCCTTCCACTTAGAACAAGAAGCATTCCAATGGTACCATTGGTATCTCAAGTCAAATGATGAACCCGATTAAAAAACCTTTTCATCATTACTTTTGGGTAGGTCTAGTCCCTTGACATTCAAGGACTTTACAAGAGCTCTCACCAAACTCTACTAGATATGCACCATTAGTGAATATCAGATTGAATTTAAAAAATTGGCTAATCACACTGAAGGGTTATTACATGACTTCTTTAAGAGTTGTTTTTAGTGGCCTCAAAGAGCCAATCCACTCAGAGGTAAAAATGTTTTGGCCCAAAAACATGATGGATGCCTTGAGTCTGGCTAAGTTAGTAGAATATAAACTCTCAACACAATTCAAACCCCCACTTTCCCACACGTAAAGAATACAGTGAACCCACAACCACACTGATCAAGCACTTTACTAAAGTAGAGATGTGGGCTCATAAGGAGAAAGGATTATGTTATAATGTTGATGACAAATGGGTTAAGGGTCACGTGTGTCACAAAAAAGTGATACTTTTTAGATGTGGAATCACCACCAGAGTAGGACAATGAGCTCGATATCTAGGAATTACAGCAGGCTCAAGCAGAAGAAAACCCTTTAAAGGATTTAATGGCTCAGGAAACTCAACTTGAGATCTCTTTACATGAACTAGAAGGTGTTACCACCCCTCAAACCATGAAGGTCAAGGGGTTATTTAAAAATATCCCTCTCACAATCCTCATTAACTCTAGCATCACTCATAATTTCATCAATCCACGTATTGCTAAGTAGACAAATTAATTTGTACACCCTTATTATAGATTTGAAGTCATGATTACTAATGGGGGAACATCGCCATGTAAATGGAACTATTAGAATGTTTGTATCATTATAAGCAATTACAATCTTCACTTATACATGTTTTTTCTACCCTTAGGAAATGTGACGTGGTCTTAGGGGCACAGTGGCTCCACACATTGGAACCTATTCTATAAAACTTCTCTAAGCTTTGGATGTAGTTCAAAGATAGTGGCCAAAAGCATGCCTTAAAAGGGTTATTGCCCAGGTTTGCTCACATCATCAGTTACCATTGCATGGAAAAACTTTTGAAGAAAGGATCACATTGGGTCATTGCCCAATTGCACCCCATCTAACTCTAGATCCCTGTGCTACTAACTACCTTGATGATTTACAAGTTGTCTTTAATAAGCATGCAACCATTTTTATAGATCTAGTGGGTTTGACCCCTTCACTCCCTAAATATCATCACATTTCAGTCCTTCCCAGAAGGATCCCACCCAACATCCAACCATACCACTATCCTTATCTGTAAAAGACTGAGATTGATTAGCTAATATGGGAACTCCTCGAGTTTGGAATTATTTTTCCCAGCACCATGCCATACTCCCAAGTGCTTCTTGTCTATAAAAAGGATGGGTCATGACACCTCTACATTTAATTTTTTTCCCTTAACCACCTCACCATCAAAGATAAATTCTCAATTCTGATCCTCGATGAGCTCAATGGGGCAAAAAATTTCTCCAAATTGGATCTTCATTTAGAATATCATCAAATCTATGTGCATACTAATGACATTCCAAAGATAGCCTTCTACATTCATATGGTCACTATGAATTCTTGGTCATGCCATTTAGACCTAAAAATGCCCCTTCAACATTTTAGGCACTAATGAATAAAATATTTTGGCCTTTCCTTCGTCAATTTGCTTTGGTTTTCTTTGATGATATTTTGATCTACAACTACACACGGGCCGAGTATATCCAACATATTGATAGGGCATTATAACTTCTAGTAAAAAATAAATTATATGCCAAGTAGTCCAAGTGTTCCTTTGGTCAAGAGGAAGTTGAATATCTAGGGCACATTATTTCAGTCGATGGGGTTCATGTGGATCTAGAAAAAATCAGTGGCATACAACATTAGCCTCGGCCAACAACCCTGAAGAGACTTTGTGGCTTCCTAGGCTTACAAGATACTACCACAAATTTGTCAAGGATTATGGAAAGATCACGTCTCCCTTTACTTCTTTATTGAAGAAGGATGCATTCACATGGAATATCACAACTGACCAATCATTCATGGCACTCAAACAGGCTATGTGTAGCACACCAGTTTTGGCCATGCCAATCTTCACTAAAACTTTTAGCATCAAAAGTGATGCTTGTGGCAATAGCCTGGGTGTTATTATTCTCTAAGAGGATCATCCTATTGATTTCACTAGTAAAGCCCTATCTGGGTGAAATTTGACTTTATCTACATACAAAAAGGAAATGATGGAAATTCTACATGTAGTACAAAATGGTGGCCATACTTGGGCATCATTTTTGCATCAAAATTGATCACCAGAGTTTGAAATATTTCCTAGAAAAATGAGTCTCATCACCGACCCAGTAGAAATGAGTCAACAAAGTCATAGGCCATGATTAGGAGATCACTTACAAGAAGGGTAAAAAAAATGTCGTGGTAGATGCTCTCTCACAAACATTTGAGGACCAAACTTCCCTTTCTACCATCTCCATGCCTATTCTAAAATTGTTGGAATATGTACACCAACAATATGCAAATGATCCTCCTTATACCACTTCATTCAACAAGTGGCCACTAACCCCTCTGTAGTACCACATTATTGATGGGATGGTGCTTCTTTATAATACAAGGGATATTTGGTGCTTCCCTATAGAACATAGCTTCATCAAGTCATATTTTATGAAATCCATACTTCTCCATCAGTAGGACACTCATGATTTCTCAAAACATATGAGCGAGCACATCGAAACTTATTTTGGAAGGGGATGAAAGGGGAAATTAAACAAATGGTGGTCGAATGTGATACCTACCAATGCAACAAAGGTGAAACAATAGTGATTCTTGGTTTGTTCGAGCCCTTGCCCATTCCTATTAGGATCTAGATAGATATTTATATGGATTTCATTGAGGAGATCCTTAAATCTAGAGGAAAAATAGTAATCCTGGTTGTGGTATATTTCCTCTCTGAATATAAATCAATTTTGGGGCCTCAGCCATCCTTATACAACCTCCACAATCGCACAAGTTTTATAGGATCAAATCTTATGTCTTGATGGCATCCCTTCTTCAATCATCTTTGATCGTGATGAAACTTTCACCAGCCATTTATGGACAGAGCTATTTTGAAACATAAGCACACAATTGAAGATGAGCTCAAGGTATCACCCCAAAACAAATGGTCAGATAGAAATTATTAACAAATGATTGGAAACATTCCTTCATTGCTTTTCTTTACAACAATAATGGGAAAGGTGGCTTCCCCTCATAGAATGGTGGTACAATACCTCCTACCACACTTCTACTAAAATGACTCCATATGAGCAGTTTATGGTCAAGCATCATCAACACTTCTCCTGTATACCCCTACTAGTTCACTGGTTTAGGTGATTGACACTACTCTTTGACATCAGGAACAGATTCTCAACACCTTGTGGGGCAATCTCCATCTGACACATAACTAAATGAAGTAATAGGCTGATTAACACTGCTTTGAACACGCCTTTCAACCCTATGATATGGTTTTTCATCGCCTACAACCATACAAGCAATCATCCTTGAAACTAAAAGGGTGTCATAAGCTTGCTCCAAAGTTTTATGGGCCATATAAGGTTCTCCGACAGATTGGGTCTGTTGCTTACAAGTTAGAGCTTCCACCTTCCTCCTGAGTTCACCCAATCTTTCATGTCTCTTGTTTGAAGAAAGTTCTTGGAACCACCATTAGAGTGCAAACAACTTTACCATATCTTGATAATGAAGGCTCCATCCTTATCGAATTGAAAGCAGTCCTAGATAGGTGCACTCACCAACTTCACTCCTGCTCAATCATGAAAGTCTTAATTTAGTGGCACAACATGCAAGCAGAAGATACAACATGGGAACCACTATTCTAAATTCAATAATGATTCCCACATCTGAAGCTTTGAGGACAAAGACTTTTCTAAGGGGGAGGAGATGTTAGGAACCCATGTCCTACCCTTCTCTTTGCATTATTAGTGTATTAATCATTATGGATGCATATGCTTTGAAAGTCATCCCTTGAGCATATTTGAATTATCCCACATACATGGAAAATACTAGTTATCAGAATAGATTTAGTTTTTAAGTAAGTGTTGAGGCGCAATGAAGGCATCCATGAATATTATTGTATTGAACTTGCTCAAAGGAGGTTGCCCCCTCGAAATGGCCTACGATCTAAAAGTTATTTTGGGTTATTTTCCAAATTTCATTTCACTGTTCATTTATTTTTTGTAGTTCATAGATTTGTATAGAAGGATCCTCACATGTGGTTGAAATACAACCGGTACATCCATTCATTTAATACATTTGCTTTTTGTTTCTTGATTTAGGCACCTCCCCTGATTAATTTTGATTTGAGATCTTTGAATAATGAAACCTTAACGATCCTAAAAAATGAATAAATTATTACGTAGTAAACCAAAATTAGTCCTCCTAGATTTCCAAAAAAAAAATGCACTTATATTGAAAGCCATTTCTCCCAAGATATATCATTATAGATAGCTGCACAACACATTAAATTATTAATTATTTGTTGTTAGAGGGGGAAGAAGCCACAATTGCTGCACTCAAGAGACATTTACATGCATTCAAAGTATTATTAACACTAAAACAATGACATCAAAGTTTTTTGGGTCAAGAAACTCTATTAATTCTAAATATTAGACTTTTGTGTTCAATAATATTGTAAGAACCCATGTCATCAACCTTAGTACAGTTTGATTATTGACATGATTTGTAATGCATGCCAACTCAAGCACTAGGCACACAATCAATTGTATAATGAGCTTATGTCCTTCTATGTTAATGACAAACAATTTCTTTTCATTTGATATTGCAAACTTTGTATGTGTTTTCTCTTGAAAAAACTTCTACACCGATTTTCTTTTACATAATATTTAAAATAAATTTCAACTCTATTTTAACTCTAGGAGAGATTTGATGCATATCACCCTTGTTAATATCATAGTTATAGAAAAATCATTAAACATTTTCATCTCAGCCAATCAAAAATGATAATTAAGATTTACATTTTTTTAACATAATTTTTTTACTTCAATTTTTTGTCCAATCTTTTATTGGGCCGCCAAAATAGTTACCAATCATCTGCCTCTACCAATGAATGCTCAAATCAACTTATATTTGTTTTTATCATAAACATTTTTATCTGCTATAATTATAATTTAGATGAAAAATAATAATAGCTTCATCATAGAAGACGCCTATGTAATGACTAGCAATTGCCCCGAAGGTGCAAAGAAAGCCAGAGGAAATGTATATTTTTGTTTTGCGATTATATTTTATATGTATTAATATATAATATATGAAATATATGAATCCAAAATTTCAATGTCTTAAAAATTATTATTCTGAATTGATCACATTTATTACAAAATTTAAAAAATATTTTATTTAATAGTATAAAAATATTTTCAGCGAAAACAAAATCCTCTTGAAATTCCAATGTATCCTAATTAAAGGTTAATGGGAGATTGATTAGATCAATAAATAAAGACCAAGTGGTTGTGAAGATCCCAGCAAAACAACCCACAACAACCAATTGGAAAGATGAAAGACACTGTCCCTTTGTCAAAATGACAGTAAATGTTGTCATCTGTGACCCTTTTGAAGATTTTAACCCTACCATTTACTTCCCAAATAGAGCCCCCAAAACCAATCATAAATTATACTAACCAACTAAATGTGGGTCTCCCTCTACCCTTCCCATCAATTCACAAAAACCTAAAATCCAATATGCACCGACCAATGTATAATGAAACTTGTGACGGAATTGAAGAAAGTTGCTTTCACGATATAATTGTTAAATGCAAGAAATAGACATGAAGTGACTCGCACTCCGAAAAAGAAACACAACCATAGTACATATACATTATATATATGTCCTGTCCAAACATGGAGATAAACGCATATTTGTAGTTTGTTGAAAGCATAGAGGGATTTTTTGAGTTCGTTGATATGGCAACAACGTTAATGTTATCGGAGGAAAACACTGTTTAGAGAGGTTCGAAACTTGGACATGGTGATAACAAGAATTACGTGAAAGCTAAATCATAAGGTTTGAGTTCAAGTTCGATGAAGATTAAAATTGGTTTGAATTCAAATTCGTTAAAAAATAAAAATAAAAATCAACATTAAATTGAAACATAAAAAAATATAAAAATAAATCAAAATGAAAATATTAAAGAAAAAAATATATAAAAATAAAATAAAAACATAATTTACAAATAAAATAAAATAAAAGCACATAAAAACATTATATTTTTTTAGTTATAAACCAAAAAATAATAAAGAATATTAAAAATAAATAAGCATTAAAAAACTTAAAATATATTTAAATAAATTAAATTGAAATGCTTAATTAAAAAAATAAAAAGTTATAAAAATAATTATAAACGTAAAAACAAAATTAAAAAAAATTAAATTATAATCATAAAACATAAAAAATAAATGAAAAGACATAAAAATAAAAAGTAAAAAAATATAGGAAATAAAATTATAAAACACACACACATATATTTAAAAATAATTGTAATAAAAAATAAAAGAAATATTATTATTTTTTAAAATTATTAAAAATTATAAATATAATAAAAAATATTAAAATAAAAATAAAAATATGAATAAATATAAAATATAATAAAAAATAAAAATAAAATCTAAATACTTAAATAATCAAATTAAAAATTAAAAATAAAATAAATAATTATAATTTTTTTAAAACAAATATATAAAATATAATGAAAACATATAATAAAATAAAATAAAAAATACAACCCCCTGGGGCGTATTCTTTTCTCAGGGATTATCATCATCATCAATCTAAACAATTTTCTGTATGTTCATCCAATAGAAATATGTTTGGTTTGCAGCGAGTCATTTGTTTGAATCACGGGAGAAGCATTTTAAGCGCCGACCCTGTGGTTCAATTAGCGCCTTCTTATGCTTCGCTACTTCAAAAATACCGGTTTTACAATATGGAAGATCATCTGCGTATTTATCTTTATGATGGTTGTCCCTTACAAAACATACATAAAGAAACAAAATCCTTCATTTATAATGGGCAATTGACTGAAACAGCAACAACAACATGATCGATGAAACTCTTAACTGCTGGTCACCATTCTTTTTATCCAAAACGAAATCTTTGAAAAATGTAAAACTTAGATTATGATTGGAAAATGTAGAGCTTAGATTATGATTGAAAAATGTCATTTTTGAAAAGGATCGTTTGTCTTCCCATATATCTTCTAAACTACTCAACAACGACATTAAGGATGCCCTTTGAAAAATGTGCACGGGTCATTGATGACGTCACATTTAAATATCTTGAAAAATTACAAGTTATGAGTACCCAAATTTTTACCACATAATTGCAAAACTAGGGAAAAGGGACAAGCAAGTTTAAAGTGTAGAGATTTAAAAACTATTATTTTGGTTTTGAATGTTTCCAAATTCGAAGTTGCAAAAGTTTAAAGGTTTGTAGATGGAGTGGATCTAAGCAAGTGTTTATGATTTTCCTTTTCTGTAGTTTTGAGCAAATTAAATTTAATGGAAAGCTACAACTTACTAATATTTATATCGACTGTTCACTTTTTGTGATCACTTTTAATTTTTGGCCATGTGTCTTATTATAAAAGATTTAAAAAAACTTTAACAAAATGGGTTGTATAGAAGGTAAGGATTGACAACATGAATTGAATGAATTAGATTTAATATTATGTGAATTGATTAATTTTCACATCGTATAGGCCATATGTTTCCATGTGTTTAAGAATATGTTTAACACTAATAAGTGTTTAGACGAAAAAGTGCTCCAACTTCATCATAGAAGATGCCTCTAGCGTAACAAGATTATGATATGAAAAATCTTGTCAAAGCTAACATTTGGCAAATGAGAAGAAAGAGATATATGTTGGAGAGGTTGACAGATTAGAAAGAATTTTCGAAGGGAATATAGCATATAGACTGAGAAGTTGGTAAATTACATTTGGTGTTTATCAAGTCTACTTACAAAGTTGATGGTACTCTTGTGATAAGTAGGTTCATTTATATGTGATTATTATCACCATATATTTGTTGTTATCGTTGAGAAAGAAAGTTCAATTACAGGATTATAATTGAAAAGTTAGAAAACAAATAATATATGGTTTGAAATACATTATTGATCCAAAACTCAAAATCCTTGGTGAAAGATTATTCAAGAAATATGAACAACACAATAAGAATAATGTTATCTCTGAGAAGAGATGTTTTATTCACTAAATTTGCAGACCCAAACATATGCCTATCTTTCAGAAGAGATATCTGATTTCCATTTTGGGCTATATCTTCATTTATACATGTATTTAACCAATCTCAAGGGTTATTAAGTGGTTCGACTTCCATGATTTACAACAATACAAAATTCGAGGAATTACTATTTTTAGACTGCACTACTAAAATTGAAATTTGGGGCACTTCCATTGGGTTTTTGGGGGTCAAAATCTATTGAGAAGAGCTCAATTCCATCTCACTGCATTCTCCTCGTTCTTAGCTTTCCGACGGTTCGAATGACGAGTCAATTAGAGCTACGGTGCAAAAGTTATGGCTCCCAAAAGTTGCGTCATCAATTGGGGTGGATCCGTCACCCGAATTGTCGTCTGAATTGTTGCTTGGATCAATTATATCAATTAGGTCCATACAAATGGTTTTATAGGAAATTTTGAAGTTCTAACAAAGTAGTATGGAATTTTTTTCTTGTCATCGTCTTTTAACATTGGTTTGGTTGGAACCAAAAAAAATATAAATGTATGTTTTTTATGTAATTTCAAAGAACTCAATTGAATATAAGTCACATGTCATTTTTTTATTAGATATGTTTTTTTTTTTTTGGTATGCCTAAAGGCATTACATGGAATCATTGAATTACATAGAATGTCGGTATCTCTACCTATATTTTGAAAATAAATATATAGCAGATTTACAATATAGAGTAAGCATACATCTAAATTAGTGAGCTCTTTTGGCTAAGCAACCATGAGTAAGGGTCATCCACACCATCAAAATCACCCAGAACACGATCCTGGCCTTAATCGCTTGATTCTCTATAGAAAATATTTTTGTTACTTGGAAAAATAAGTAGAGGGAGAAAAGAGGAATCACTAAAAAGACAAATGAATTGAAAATTTTCAAAATAAATAACATGTCTATTTTAATACATTTTGTTTGGAAGTGTTTATATTTAATGTTATCTTTGATTACATAAAATTAGACATGTACATAACTTAGCTCAAACTTAGCCTACGCAATAACTTAGCCAAAAATAAAAATTTATGTGAATGATGTTATAGAAATGATTGAAATATGGAGCAATAATGATACATTGGAGATCACGACATCATATTGATAATCCGAGCAAAATACTAATTTATGATACATGTAGAACTAAGCATACATAATGTCATAAAGATTGAAATTTAGCTTTATGAATACATAATTGGTATACTTGGGTTTTGTAATATCCCAAGAATGACTTAAAAATGACCCATAAAGGTGCACATAAGAGATAACATGTTGTCATTAAGGAGCACATTTTAGGCTCAAAGTTTTCATGAACTAAGAAACTTTTTTAAGGAGTTTATTAGAAACTTCAACGAAGTGTGTTCAATCCTTGTATTGATAAAACAACACAATAATACAATTTTTTCTCTGAATAGAAGCTACAAGATTTGTTGGGTTTAGAGTTTGCAAATAATGACAATGCTACAAGCCTTCTTTTGTCTTACTCTCTCTTATACCTACTCTCTAAGTACAAACTTACAAAGTTCTTCACTTTTTGAATTTGAAACAATTTAACTTTCTAACCCCCCAAAATGAGTCACAAGGCTTCCTTGTAAAGGTTCAAACTGGTGCTTATGTGGAAAATTTCCTGTGTAGACTATCCATTCTAATGTTATCCCATGCTTTCTCTAGAATTGGAATTGGTTGATTTGCCACTGTGTTTTAGCTCTTTCCTTTTGGCATATCAAAAACTATGAATCTTTGCACATATCCACACACATCTATGTGCATTTTTGGCAAGTTTTAACCTCTGTTAACTCGCCAACATTTTCTCACTCCAATAATGACCTGCTAGTTCTCCGCTATGCTTTTCCCTTATCAAAATTTTGTGCATTGATCTTTAGGGTATACACGATTACGTCCCTTTAAACAACATCCCTTCTTGTATGTGATAGTCCAACCACAACATTCAATCCACAGTTGTTGGTTCCATACATCTTCCATGTATCCCATAAATGTTCATCCTTTGCATAAAGTTTCTTCAATGAATCAAATCACATGACTTTTATTTGCATCTCACTTATCACTAACAATCTTCTACTCAGCGCATCAACAACTTTTTTTGACTTCCTACTTTTGTAATTCAACACAAATGTATAACTCTACAAAAACTTGACCCATTTCATGTCTCACTGATTCAATTTCTCTTGACTATTGATAAACTATAGCACTGAATGGTCCATGTATAACAAGAATTCCCTTAACAACAAATAATGCCTCCATTTGTTTAGCACCCACACAATAACATAAAATTCTTGATTATAAATTGAATATTTATACTTCGTGTCGTTAAAATTATCACTAAATTAAGTGATCGGCCTTCCTCCTTAACTTAGTACCAAATTTGATTAGATTTTTAGGTATGTCACTATCACTATTTATTTTTTTCCCCTAACGTCTATCACCAAATTTTATGACGACTAAGATATGTGGACTTATGGTCCGTTATCCAAAATCAAAAATGTGGATTACGATTAAAAAAATGTCATTTTCCAAACTGACAATTTATCTCCATTTGAGAAAGGCCACGTGTCTCAGGTTCGAGATTTGGCCTTTGATGACCACACATTTTAACATTTTAAAAATATTTCTTGGAAATAAGATTTTATGACGGTCAAAAAGGGACATAACATAATGGCAAATGAGAAACCTTTGCCAAACCAAAGAGGATATGATGTCATTATATGGAAAATTCTGTCAAAGTTGGTGCATTTCTTGGAGCCCCGAGTTTCTTACAATATTATTGAACACAAAAGTCTAATATTTACAATTAATAGAGTTTCTTCACCCAAAAAAAACTTTGATGTCATTGTTTTAGTGTTAATAATACTTTGAATGCATGTAAATGTCTCTTGAGTGCAGCAGTTGTGGCTTCTTCCCTCTCTAACAACAAATAATTAATGATTTAATGTGTTGTGCAATTATCTATAATAATATATCTTGGGAGAAATGGCCTTCAACATAAATGCATTTTGTTTTTTGGAAATCTAGGAGGACTAACCTTGGTTTACTATGTAATAATTTCTTCATTTTTTAGGATCGTTAAGGTTTCATTATTCAAAAATCTCACATCAAAATCAATCACGTGAGGTGCCTAAATCAAGAAACAAAAAACAAATGTATTGAATGAATGGATGTACCAATTGTATTTCAACCACATGTGAGGATCCTTCTATACATATCTATGAACTACAAAAAATAAATGAACAGTGAAATGAACTTTGGAAAATAACCCACAATAACCTTTAAATCGTAGGCCAGTTCGAGGGGGCAACCTCCTTTAAGCAAGCTCAATACAATAATATTCATGGATGCCTTCATTGCGCCTCAACACTTAGTTAAAAACTAGACCCATTCTAATAACTAGTATTTCCCATGTATGTGCGATAATTCAAATATGCTCAAGGGATGACTTTCAAAGCATATACATCCATAATGATTAATACACTAATAATGCAAAGAGAAGGGTAGGACATGGGTTCCTGACATCTCCTCCCCCTTAGAAAAGGCTTTGTCCTCAAAGCTTCAGATGTGGGAATCATTATTGAATTTAGAATAGTGGTTCCTATGTTGTATCTTCTGCTTGCATGTTGTGCCATTGAATTAAGAATTTCATGATTGAGCGGGAGTGAAGTTGGTGAGTGCACCTATCTCAGGAGTGCTTTCAATTCGATAAGGATGGAGCCTTCATTATCAAGATATGGTAAAATTGTTTGCACTCTAATGGTGGTTCCAAGAACTTTCTTCAAACAAGAGACATGAAAGATTGGGTGGACTCAGGAGGAAGGTGGAAGCTCTAACTTGTAAGCAACAAACCCAATCTATCGGAGAACCTTATATGGCCCATAAAACTTTGGAGCAAGCTTATGACACCCTTTTAGTTTCAAGGATGATTGCTTGTATGGTTGTAGGCGAAGAAAAACCATATCATAGGGTTGAAAGGTGTGTTCAGAGTGGTGCTAATCAGCCTACTACTTCATTTGGTTATGTGTCAGATGGAGATTGCCCCACAAGGTGTTGAGAATCTGTTCGTGATGTTAGAGAGTAGTGTCGATCACCTAAACCGGTGAACTACTAGGGGTATATAGGAGAAGTGTTGATGGTGCTTGACCATAAATTGCTTCATATGGAGTCATTTTAGTAGAAGTGTGGTAGGAGGTATTGTACCACCATTCTACAAGGGGAAGCCACTTTTCCTAGTGTTGTTGTTCTAAAGAAAAGCAACGAAGGAATGTTTCTAATCATTTGTTGAAAATTTCTATATGACCATCTATTTTGGGGTGATACCTAGAGCTCATCTTCAATTGTGTGCTTATGCTTCAAAATAGCTCTGTCCATAAATGGCTGGTGAAAGTTGCATCACGATCAAGGATGATTGAAGAAGGGATGCCATCAAGACAAAAGATTTGATCTTATAAAACTTGTGCGATTGTGGAGGTTGTATAAGGATGGCTGAGGCCCCAAAAATGATTTATATTCAGAGAGGAAATATACCACGATCAGGATTACTATTTTTCCTCTAGATTTAAGGATCTCCTCAATGAAATCCATATAAATATCTATCTAGATCCTAATAGGGATGGGCAAGGGCTCGAGCAAACCAAGAATCACTATTGTTTCACCTTTGTTGCATTGGTAGGTATCACATTCGACCACCAATTGTTTAATTTCCCCTTTCATCCCCTTCCAAAAGAAGTTTCGATGTACTCGATCATATGTTTTGAGAAATCATGAGTGGGAGATGTGATCTTTCCATAATCCTTGACAAATTTTTGGTAGTAAGCCTACTGATGGAGAAGTATGGATTTCATAAAATATGACTTGATGAAGCTATGTTCTATAGGAAGCACCAAACATCCCTTGTATTATAAAAAAGCACCATCCCATGAATAATGTGGTACTAAAGAGGGGTTAGTGGCCACTTGTTGAATGAAATGGTATAAGGAGGATCATTTGCATACCGTTGGTGTACATATTCCAACAATTTTAGAATAGGCATGGAGATGGTAGAAAGGGAAGTCTGGTCCTCAAATGTTTGTGAGAGAGCATCTACCACGACATTTTTTTTACCCTTCTTGTAAGTGATCTCCTAATAATGGCCTATGACTTTGTTGACTCATTTCTACTGTGTCGGTGATGAGACTCATTGTTCTAGGAAATATTTCAAACTCTAGTGATCAATTTTGATGTAAAAATGATGCCCAAGTATGGCCACCATTTTGAACTACATGTGGAATTTCCGTCATTTCCTTTTTTTATTTATACGATAGAAAAGCATACAATGAACTCTAAGTCAAATTTCACCCAGATATTCCCTTCTTATTCATGGGCTTTACTAGTGAAAGGAATAGGATGACCCTATTAGAGAATAATAGCACCTAGGCAATTGCCACAAGAATCACTTTTGATGTTGAAAGTTTTGGTGAAGATTGGCATGGCCAAAATTGGTGTGCTACACATAGCCTGTTTGAGTGCCATGAATGATTGGTCAGTTGTGACATTCCATGTGAATGCATCCTTATTCAATAAAGAAGTAAAGGGAGACGTGATCTTTCCATAATCCTTGACAAATTTTTGGTAGTATCTTATAAGCCTAGGAAGCCACGAAGTCTCTTGAGGGTTGTTGGCCAAGGCTAATGTTGTAGGTCACTGATTTTTTGTAGATCCATAGAGTTACTAATATTATGATATACCCCTAGGATTGGCGTTTATGATGTAAACCATAGAGATGACACCCTCCATCATATTATGAATATGTGTCATATATGTGTGTGTGTGTGTGTGTGTGTGTGTGTACACACACACACACACACACACACACATGTATATATATGCACACACATAGATGGAAATGAAAATCACATAGAACTAAAAGTAGGTCCAGTTAAATCATTTGTAGGTTAAATAATAAATGATTTTCTTTCCAAAATTAAGTTGGGTAGTTGTAAGAGCATAAATAAATATATATATATATATTTAATATTATTAAAATTTAAATAATATAAAATTAAATTGGATTATTGATGATATGTGGGTGTATTGGTTAAGAGGGTTGGTTGTGTCTAGTCTCATCTAGATTTACATTTTATTAAATATGTTAGGCTAGTTTTCATTGTTGGTGATGTGCGGTGATGTTAGTGATAGTTGTACGTAACATGTAAGAGGTTCTAGGCTTGCCATTTCTATCTTAGACTAGTTTTTTAACTGTAGTCAAAGGCTAACCCATTTACCTTAATTAAAAAAATAAAACTAATTTAGAAATCCTCGATTTACCAATTGAATGGTAGAATTTAATTTCCTATGGTATTGGTTTCAAAATATGCTATGTAGGGTATTTTAAAGTATATAGCTAGGGATCTCTAGATTTTATTTGTTAAAAGAATCAATTTGATTTAAGTTTTGATTAAACTATGCCTTCTCCACTAATCAAAATTCATTTGTTTTTGTACATTGAAAAATTTATAGTTTCCCAATAGTTAACTTATGCATTTGTTAACAAAAACTATGAAAAGGTCATTTATCTATGTTTTGATTGGCTGAAATTGTGGAGATGTTATTAAGAGGTAGATCACTAACGTCAGGCACAATACCCATTAGCATTGTTGTCAATGAGAGTATACATTGTCAGGGTGCAGGTATTAAAATATTTTGTGATTTTCAAATTGAATGTGAATATGAACAGTTAAGCTAAAAGCTTAGGTGAGGATTGAGTTGATTTCATTTAATGTTTGGCATCAATCTCAATGATTGACCTTCTACACACTAGCTAAATATAATTGTTATCAATTTGCCTCATTTAAATAATTTATGTCTAAGTCATTGATATAGGTGGAGCATTCAATCCAACATAGCATTTATGAGCCTAATCAATGAAGTTTAAATTGTTGAAGAACTCCCAACTAAGATAAGCCATGTATGATAGAATCACTAACATAGCCGAGGCCAAATATGGTTTTGTAGATACTAAATATAAATATATAACACCTCAATATTGTATAATTGGCAAGTACCTTTCATGGATGTACCCTTTTGTTCCTAGACCTTCTTGTTGCTGAAAAGCTCACATCTGCTATCTCTTGTGCCTATTGCTTATCTCTTAGTTTGGTCATATGTTATTCTAATGACCAGGCCTTATATGCTACTCAAAATGCTATAAAACTATTTGTTATTATCATCTGCATGTTTTAAACTTATACCTATTTTCTAACTTCTAGGACACTTGCTTCCCAACCAAATGCATACATCAACGCAAGTGTATGTGCCAAACTAAGTGTTCAGTACCCTAAATTTATCAAATTTGTAATTATAATGTGTCCTTATGGTCGGCCTAAGTGATTTAATGTGAGATATTTACCAAAAGGATGGATATATATGCATGATCAATCCTCATTCATACCTCACCTAACAAATTCATACCTCTCCCAAGATAACTTACCAAAAGCATTTAATCAAACATTCAAGTGAGCAAACCTTCTATATTATTCTCTTTTTCAATATCAGTCATAGGGACAACCCATCTATAGGTATAAAGTACTGAAGGAGTAACCCATGAGTCCAATTTGCCAAGTTACAAGCTAGGATACTATATGCATTTAATTTCCACATACTTCACCCTTATGCACACACAAGCTAACACATTAGGGGAGAACTACATCAGTCTCAAGCACTCTTCGAAGTAGTTGCTATGTGGGCAATACCCATTGATAGAGGGGTTTTTTGGGTTAGCTCTACACTGAGATCCTACTGACCCATTTTTCCCACAATCACTATGAAGATGAAGAAATAGAGTTTGATTATTTGACAGTGAATGAAAACCTATGTATTAGATTTAAGTACACTAGAATAAAGGCAATAGAAAACCTAGAAGGTTCTAGGTACTTGGATCTCAATCTAGTCAATATTCTGTATTGAACACTTACATCCAAATTAGATAAGTGTGTCAACGTAACCATCCATATTTGATATAAGTGTCTGAGGCCATAGAGTGTAAATTTATAGAATTTGATGATTGATCCTAAATCTAAATCTAGTCTATTTTTATCATGTTCTATATCAGATATGTTTGTGTACAATAAACCAAGTACTCTTATTTTCCATTTATTTCAATACTTATCATAAGTTTTACTTACTATTTTTAGCATATTTTGTCATTTAAATTGATAATATTGTTTATCTAGGTTATAATTAATTGGTTTATTATAGATCTGTTTATCACCCTTGTGTTTATTAATTTCTATATTCTTAACCTTATACTATATTGATTTATCTCAATTTAGGGTTAAACAGGTGGTAGCACTGATATACAAATGGATACTCACATTTTGCATAGACCCAGTTTGGTCTTTTGGATTTGACATTCATGCATGTCAAAAGTCACAATTATTACATTATCAATAATAATTCCTAGGAGCTTTAGATTAGCCCCCAGTTGGTCACAAAGGTTTATGTAAGGCAACATGACAAGCATATATCCTACAGTGAACAAGACAATTCCAATATCCATTTCTTATAAATTAGATAATAAGCTCATTTATAGAAATGAAAATGCCTAAAAATATTATGTTATTAGATCAATTAGTAAGAATAACACACCCAATTATTTGAGTGGAAGTTCTAATATAGGGAAACTTTTGCAACAAGTTAGAAGCAATTGTTTATTTGAATCTAGTGAGCCTTTTTGTTCAAAATTTCAGGTATTTTTTCCCTTTAGTTATCTTGGAACACTCTTCTTTTTTATTAAGCCTTAATATCTAGTGACAACTATAGGCAAATGCTAATGGTGTTTATTCTTTTCATTATTCATTACAAGAACGAACATGTCACATTGTATTTAAACTTTTTGGTAAAGATCCAGGTGACCTTCCCCCTACATTAAGAACATAGGTGGGGAATCCTCCCAAAATAATAATGGATGTTAAATGCCTTATATATAAAAAATACCAATATTTCAATTGAGAAAAATGTACAGATTTTTTTATCATTCTTTGGTTAAAAAAATTGGACTTAAACATCTAATGTAGATTATTGAATGGCTTTCACAATGTCCATCTGATATAGAAAGCTATAGTCGACTTGGTTGTGTGATACTCTCCATATACCTATCCATGCCATATTGTGCATTAGAATAGGTAGAATATTCATCTCCAAGCATGCATTTAACTTCTCAAATTTTCACTATATTAAAATTCAAATTATGCATTTAAAAGTGTATTGAATGTGCGGCTAGATAATGGCTTGTAAGAAAGGTTGGAACACCTTGTTGCAAATCATGAGGGTGATTTTTTGAGAACTGATAGAATACTAGTGCAAGTAAAACAAAAGTTGGCTTTTTTCAAAGATGGTAGTCAACTCATTAAGGAGTCGGGATATTTTCGTGTGATGGAAAATGTTACTTTTCAAAAAAATTATTCTTGTGCACTTAGAAATTTCATTACTGTGATAATTATATTTGAATATAAAATTTAATACTTTTAGGATTAGTTAATATGGCATTGCATTCTAGGTAATATTAAATTGAGTAAGACTTCAAGGCCATTAAATGCACCTGAGCTTTACTCAATATGCCCCATTGCCCTTATAGCTGTGAAGATACTACTTTAGTTCTAAGAGGCCGCAACTTGAATATTCCTAGCACAAAGTAAGTTAAATCTTACTATTATTGAACAATATGCTTAAATTTGGCTAATTATAAGCAGATATAAATAGTGTTATGGGTTGTGAATGCAGATTTATCTATGCTTAAAGAGGAAAATTAAACTTTTGAGGAAAAATATACTTTTGAAGGTGTTTTTTAGAGAGCTGAAGAGACAAATTTTTTAGCAAGTATGACACATGAGCAAAGTAAATAAATGTTTAAATTTTATATAGGTTCAAGTAATGTATTGGACCATTGCTTCATTTAAATAGGGATTTCATGTTTAACATCATTGTGGTGTTTTAAACAGTGTAATACACTTTGATATTTTTAAACAATGTTGGACTCAATTGACTCATTCTTTTTGCTATTTTTGTTTAGTTTAAACTTTAAACTAATGAAGGTGCTCACTAGATAATTCGATATGGATTTTTCATAGGTAGAACACACTCTGAAAGGAAATATCTTCCCTATCATTGTCATATATAATTCCAATTGTGTGGGGATTTGAAGTCTTGATTGTTTGACCTTGTTGCTAGGAGAACTGATGTAGATTATTTTGTTGATCTTATGCTGTATAATGTTCAATTAGAAGTTAAAATGGAAACACTATGTTTTCTAAATGAATTCGGATGGGTTTTCCAAAGAAGCAACTAGGAGACCAAGTATTGTGGAAATTATCTAACCATAGAATTTTCAATTTCTAGCTTTAGAGGCCTCTTGATATATGTTTTAGAACATGATTGATGTGCTTTGATGAAAAGACAGATTTTACATTCACGGGAAGGCAATTAAAATGTATCCAAGGCACTCAATCTTGCATAATATGCCAGTGTAGAAATTAACCAAGCTCCAAAATTTGAGATGGGTGTAACAAATAAAACCCTAGTATTTCTCAAGATAAACCCTATTGGCAAGGTATTAATACTGGGAATGTTTTTTGGACCACCAATTATTGCCTATTTTATTATTTTTATAGGGTCCAGATTTGAAGACTCTCAATGGTTTAATCTTTGAGTGTAATGCCATTGTACATTATGGTGAGAGCAACTTGATTTAAACTTATTGTATCTTATTTTATGCGAAATGAATTTAATTTTAAAATAATTTTTACTAGTTCATTTGATTTTCCTACAGTTGCTCGATTGAAAGGAAATAACTCTCTTTGGGTCCTCCCTAATTGATTATGTAAGTGCCTATAAATAGTAGCTAGTCTCAATTTGAATGCTCACAAGTATAAAATGAAAGTTAATAATATATTTCCTTTTGAGTTTATTTGATAAATTTTTTGACATAATCCTGTTGGTGCCATTTTTTTAATGTGTTTTATAAGGTTAGTATTTTTTTGCTAGATGTGTATACCTTTTACCTTATATTTGATATTTTTATAGGCAATTTACATGCCAAAAATAGCTTGGCTCGTTAGGGTTTGAGGAAAAAAATGACCATACTTTTGCAGAATGGGTGTTTTAGAATTTTTGTTTTGATGTATTCCATATTGTAGATCTTGAAGAAGAAATAGTGCTATAATAACATAAACTAGTTCCTTATTAATCTACTGTATGTGAATAGGGTATAGACTATCTCAAGTATGATAACTATTTTGATGATGGTTCAAAACCTTAGTCTAGGTAAGCTACCTTCTCTTCCATTGGATTTCAATTTGTATTGGTTAACTTCAATTTTAGTTGTTTAGCTGATTTAGCTTTATGTGATTGTAGGCATCCAATGATGAGGGATGCAATTCTTAAGATAAGATGTCCAATATTGTACTCTATATGTGAGTGGTATGCAAGTCTCCTCTATTTTATGAATGCTATACCACTAAATGTTGCCATAATTTCAGTATCCTTATAAAAATATGGGTGTCTATAGTCCTGCTACTTGGGCACTCAATGTAGGAAACAATTGAAGAACAAAAATAGACATAAAGAACAAGCATGAATGGTAATGCGCTGAACCTTTAGAAATTTGGATTAATGTTGAGGGATGCATGAGTTAGGTTTTGAAATAAAAAAATTACAATATCTTAGTTCATATTTATAGTATATCATTTATGCAATAGTATATCATTGACAAATGTTCCCCCTTATTTTACACACTCTATTGCATAAATGATATACTATAAATATGACCTCAGATATTTTAATTTTTTAATTACAAATCTGATTGCTTTTATAAAGGATTTGATGATCTTAACTGAGACTAGACGTATTTATCTCCAATTCAATGCATTAAATTTTAATTTATTGTGGTTGAAATACAACCGGTACATTTATTCATTCAATGTATTTGCTTTTTATTTCTTGATTTAGACACCTCCCTTGTTTGATTCTGATGGTACCTTAACAACCCTGAAAAAATGAAGAAATTATTGTAATAAACTAAGGTTAGTCCTCTTAGATTTCCAAAAAAAACAAAATGCACTTCTGTTGGAGACCATTTCTCCCAAAAATATATTACTGCAAATAGTTGCACAAGACATTAACTTATTAATTGTTTGTTGTTAGAAGGAGAAGAAGCCAAAATAGCTGCACTCGAAACATTTACATGTATTCAAAATATTATTAACACTAAAACAATAACACCAAAATCAACTTATATTTATTTTTATCATAAACATGGTGTGTGGACTTACGAAAATGTGGATTATGATTGAAAAATGTCATTTTTGAAATGGATCGTTTATCTCCGTATTACTCCAAAACTACTCAACAACGACGTTAAGGATGCCCACGTGCATGGGCCATTGATGACGTCACATTTTAATATGTTGGACAATGACAAGTTATGAGTACCCAAATTTCAGCTTTGTGAAGGCCCCATAAATTCTTGGTACCATAAAACTGATAACATCATAAACGAACCCACCTTTGGTTTCAATGGTTGTTTCTAATCGAAGCAAATGAAGAAGCACATACTGGGCATTTATAGATTCTGTGAGCAACATACAAGTAGATTAGCTAAGTTCATTATCCTCTCTTGTCTTGTAATTTTTAAATCAAGTAATTACAATATCAATTATCCCTATTCAATTCAGATTATCACGTTTATTGTTATGTTTTATAAAATCTGAATTAGTGTATAATTTCTATTATTTTTTATCTCTTAAACTTTATAAAATTAGTAAAACAGTTGTGTGCATTTAATACAAAGTCTTTTCATGGGATTTCACAATACAAAGTTTGTATAATCAATGCTTTACGTGGAATAAATAATTTTTAAAAATTTAATAGATTCTCTATATATAAATAACAAAATATATTTTAAAAATAGATAAATCAAATACCCATAATACAATAATTTTTCTGATACATTAGATATTATTTCATTAATATATTTTTTGAAAAGAACATGATATACACAAATTTATAGCCAACCCTCTCCTAGGTAGAGAGAAAAGAAGAACCTTTTGTAAAATGACCATATCTCCTATTTATAACCCATATGATGATGCAACTGACCTACTAAAATTCCTTTTAACTAAAATTTCAAGATTCCTATGTTGATTTTACATACACTTTTCACTTTTTAATAAAGTGACTCAAAAATTACAAAAATATAATAAACCTAAAACTATATAAAGGAAGCACTTCCATTTAAAAATAAAGTATTAATTAGGCCCACCAAGCCTTATTAGTTGGGTGATAGATTCTAGAAATATTATTAACACTTATTCAAATTCGTGTCATATATGTGATACACATTTATACTTGAAAATGGGTCCTATAAAGGAACATTTGACTAAGAGCCGTAAAATAAATCCATTTGGAAAAGTCTTCAAGGATCAAATATTTCACATCATTGGATCACTCATTAAAATATATTTCTAACACTTCAAATTATAGTTGAAATAGAGTCTATATGTGAAAGATATGATAACTTAGAAGAATCATGCTTATCACACAATCGAGGGACCACTGGACCCTGATTTATTTAATTTTGTATTCTTGGGACCAAAATTGGTCTTTGAGGATCAAATATTTTACATATTATATTTATCGTTGCAAGATATTTCCAACACTTACAATGGGAGCTAAAATGGATTACGATGTGAAAGATATGCCAAAACAAGAATTTACATTTTTGCCTTTGTATTCTGAAGCATTTTTAAGATGTGGGTTGCACATGATGTGTCGTTGAGGTCTTATACACATGTGATGTGCCCTTGAGGTACGAATCACACATGAGACACCCTTGAGGTGAGAATTTCACATGCCACGCAATTGAGGGGTGAATCATACATGTCACACCCTTGAGTTGCAAATTGCATGCGTTGCGCCTTTGAGGTGTGAATTGCACCTAATTTCTCTAATTGGACTTTACATAAAATATATGAAGTTTTTTACGTTAAAAATTTACACAAAAGTGATCCTTGATATGAGTATTTTCCAATGATTCGAACAAGCACCAAAATGGAGTATATATGTGAAAGATATGACAAAATAGAATAAATTTTCCCGCCACATACTTGAGGTGTTGCCAACACCATGCCAAAATTTTGGTTTCTCCTAAATGTAAAATTTTTAATAGAAACATGTATAAAAGTTCACAAGAATCACTTTTCGTAAAAGGAAGACCAAAATTTGTGATTTTTAAGGCTTAAAAAACATGAAGAGGAGAATCATGCCTACTACGTACTTGAGGTGGTGTCCACACCTTGCCAAAGTTAAAGTTGGATTTTACACAAAATATATCAAGTTTTAGACTTTGGTGCTTGGGAAATAATTTATCCTTGGGACAAGCACAATATGTGAGAATATATTTTTTGGATTTTTAAGACATGAACAGAAAGAAACACACTTGACACATGCTTAGGGTACTACTAGAATTGCTCCAAGTGCGTACATCTGCTTTCTTCATTTGGATTTTACATAAAATATATGATGTTTTGGACATTAAAATTTTGGAGAAAGATTGTCCTTAGGGGAAAAAAAACACGTGGAAACAAAACATATTGAAAACATTACATGAATGAAACATAAGTCACATGTACTTGAGGTATTGTCAAAATTTCTCTAAATCCATGCTTATTCTTCATTCTATGTTTGGGTTTTACCCAAAATCTGTTAAGTTTTGGGCCTTGACACTTTGGACAAAGATGATCCTTGGGACAAACACAACACATGAGAACATTTTTTTGGGAATTTAAAAACATGACCTAGAAGAAACGTGCCTTACAGGTACTTGAGGTACTACTAGAACCACCTAAAGTGTGTGCTTCTTCCTTTTTCTTCATTTATATTATACATAAAATATGTTAAGATTTGGACCTTGACACTTTGGAAAACAATGATCCCTAAGACAAGCACAACATGTGGGGTTTTTTTTTATCGACAAAGTCAAATTTTAAGTTCCAGAACAACCCAAAACTTTTGATTTCTCTATGTTGGAATCAAAATTTTAAAACTTTCATGAATTCAAAATTTAAGTACAATAGTATGTAAGGCCAACCCTTGAATATTAGAGTTGAGGTTTTAAGGATTTTAGGATAAAGTTATCATACCTATATATTGATATTATAATAAAGGGAAAGGGACATTTATATTTTGAATTCCAAGCTTCGTTGTTAAGGAGGTTTTTCCTCAAATAAGTCTGTGGTATCTAAATATAAGTAAGGTTTATAATTATTTATAAGTTCATTGAAGGATTTATTATTTTTCACATATTGTTATTATGTTTTGGTGATTTATAAAAATAATATCATAACAATTATTGACATATTTTTTACTTCTGATGGCCCCTATCTCTCCTCTCATCCCTTTCTACATGTTCCTTTCTTTCTCCTTTGTTTCCTCTCGCTATGAGGTATGTGCTAGGATTATGAGTGATGCTCTTAGATCTATCAAAAGTAACATTCACACTCTTTGATCCTTTGTGTGGCCCCTTGTGGCTAGAGTGACTTGTCCCCTTCATCCCATATTTTTTAATTTTTGAGAGTTTAATGTCAGTTTAAGTATTTATAGGGTTTTAATTTTATTTTGATTTATCTATAAATACATAAGGAATATAATTCATTTACCAAAAATCACAATGCACATTTTATAGCAAATTCATCAAGCATCATCAACATTTTAGAGAGATCAAGAATCACTAAAACATTTATCTTTTCTAAAAATACTACCTCCCATGAAACACTTTTAACACATGATCTATGTTTTAGATTTTGTTTGGATTTTTTCAATTATACATTTCAACATATTATTTATTACTTAAAAAGCTCTAAATAGATGGTACATAAAAACCCAAATAACCCACAACATAGGTTCTTAGCAATTATTTATTTTACTATCATTTTAGCGCATGATAAAGAGGATATATGTTTTCCTAGTTGCGTGTCTTACAAGACAAAAAATAAATATAAGAATAGAGGATCCAACATAGATAAGTGTAATCCTCATGATCATTTATGGCTTATTTATCATATATAACATATACCTATTATTAATGTCACTTATACTCCATATATTTATCTTTGTTCACTATTAGATTTTTAGGTAATTTCAGTGTCACTATCGGGCATGAATTAACGTGTATTTTCTTTAATGTTTATTATTAAATTAATGTTCAATAACTGTTTTGAAGGTGTAAGTTATGTCGAAAGAATGTAATTTTTCAGTTTTGGTAAAGCGGTGTTTTGTAAAGTGAAAGAGTATAAATCAATTATTATCTATCATTCAAAATTTATGATTGGCGATTTCGTCTCACTTTTTTTGTATGAAAGATTAAACAATAATAATCTTATATTTCTAAAAAAAAAGATGATAGAAAATAAAGTTGTATTTTTTCATATAATGCAATAATGAGTTGTGTAAAGAAAATACATTTTATTTCATGATGAACTTGAGAAATGATGTAATTATATAATAATAATAATAATAATAATAATAATAATAATAATAATAATAATTAATTAATTATTATTATATAATATTAATATTAATATTATATTAATATAATATATTATATATAATGTAATATTAGATTTATATATATTAATATTATGTACTATATTATTTTCTATTATTTGTATATTTTAATATAATAATAGTTTAGTTAATATGTTATATGTTATATATTTATATTATAATATATATAATGTAATAATAATATTATTATTATTCTTATAATATTATATTATATTAAAAATAATTTAATTATTATTATATATATTTATATATTGAATATATTGTTATACTATTAATATATATTATAATATGTTTGAAATAAGTTTTCTTTAAAGATTTAAATCTTTTATAGTGTATATAATAATAATAAATTTTTGGAGGAAACTGTGTAAAATTTGGATGATCAATATGTTTTAGATCAACACATGTAATCTTTCATCAAAACATAAAATTGTTATTATATTTAAATATAACGATTAAAAAATTGTGAATATAGTAAATGTTAAAATTTATTAAACAATTAAATTTCTATTTATGTAACCTTTCTTTTAGTATCACATAGTAACACTAAAATACATAAAAATGTTTTATCTAAAAAATCCTATTAATAATCCACATACATCATCTCATTAATTTTAATTATAGATTAAATTGTGAAAATCATAAAACTTTAAGGTACTAGATCCATAGAGTTACTAATATTGTGATATACCCCTAGATTGACATTTATGATGTAAATCATAGAGATGACACCTCCATCATATCATGAATATGTGTCATATATATATATATATATATATATATATATATATATATATATATATATATATATATATATGTGGGGGGAAATGACAATCACATAGAACTAAAATTAAGTCCAATAAAATCATTTGTAGGTTAAATAATAAACGATTTTTTTTCCAATTGAGTAGTTGTATGAGCATAAATAAATGAATATATTTAATATTATTAAAATTTAAATAATATAAAATTAAATTGGATTGTTGATGATATGTGGGTGTATTAGTTAAAAAGGTTAGTTGTGCCCAATCTCATTTATATTTAAATTTTATTAAATATGTTAGACTAGTTTTCATTGTTGGTGATGTGCGGTGATGTTAGTGATAGTTGTATGTGACATATAAGAGGTTATGGGCCTGCCATTTCTATCCTAGACTGGTTTTTTAACTCCAGTCAAAAGCTAACCCATTTACCTTAATTAAAAAAATAAAACTAATTTAAAAATCCCCAATTTACCAATTGAATGGTAGCATTTAATTTCCTATAGTATGTTAGGAACTCGTGCCTTACCCTTCTCTTTACAGTATTGGTGTAATAATTGCTATGGACGCATATGCTTTGTAAGTCGTCCCTTAGAGCATATTTGAATTATCCCACATACAAGGGAAGTAGTAGTTGTTAGAATAGAGTTAATATATAAGTAAGTGTTGAGGCCCAATGAAGGCATCCACGAATTTATTGTATTGAGCTTGCTCAAAGGAGGTTGCCCCCTCAAAGTGGCCTGCGATCAATATAAGCTTTCTATGTTTCTGTTATTCGTATGAGTTATTTTATTTTCGCATATTTCGATTAAATCTATTGTAGGAGGTAATCTGTTGTAGGAGGTTATTCTCATCTGGTATCAGAGCGCTTTCTTGGCTTTGTGGGTAGATTTGGAGCAATTTTTTTGAATCAAGGATTTTTAGGAGCTGCGCCATTTCTGGCAAAAAAAATTTCATTAAAGGTTCCATCATTTCAGATTGGGTAAATACCCATCCGCTTAATTGTGGGAAGTGTTTGGGCATAAGCCCTAAAACTCATTGTGAGTAGTACCACAGGAACCCCAAAGTAGTTGTCCCATTGAGAGGACCTACCAGCGAAAAGGGCAATGACCCCATCTCGATTGACTAGTTCCCACCCGTGAGGTAAACCAAAAGCTGTCGTTAAGGGGTAAACCCGTCGCCTAAAATTTTTGGAGATCGGTACTCGATCAGATAACTTTGGTGGCTAGAGAGAATTTTAAAAAAATCCTTTAGGCAGCCAAACAAACTTGGGGTCCATATCCAACTTATCAGGTTTAGAGAGCAAACAAAAGCGTATCCACAGTTGAGGATATTTTCAACCACACAGTTGCAGACAATCTGTTTCTGAAGCAGCAATTAAAAAAAAAACAGTAAAAAAAAAAGAGCCTCCAAAAAGATTTTTTTTCGAGGCAGCGCGTTCCCCAGCTATCAATAACTAGTTATGGTCACCACTCGTGCAGGCACAAAAATCATGGAGGAAGAAATTGCCACATTGAAATCTCAGGTTACAGAGTTAACTGATATGATGCGTGGCTTGAATCAACATAATAACATCTGGCTCAATAGAGTGCAGAAGGAGGAGTCTTCTTCAGAGCATCGCTCCTTTGCTTCCAACTTCTCATGTGGACCTAAGCTAGACTTTCCACAGTTCAATGGTACAGATCCTATAGGATGGATATATTGAGTTGAACAATTCTTCAACCTCCACAATACTTATTCTGCAAACAAAGTCCCAATTGCTTCTTTTCATCTGGAATAAGAAGCACTTCAATGGTACCGTTGGTATCTCAAGTCAAATGATAAACCCGATTGGTCAAATTTTGCATCCTTAATTTTGGGCAGGTTTGGTCCCTTGACATTCAAGGATTTCACAAGAGCTCTCACCAAACTCCATCAAATAGGTACTGTTTGTGAATATCAGATTGAATTTGAAAAACTCGCTAATCACACTGAAGGGTTGTCAGATGACTTCTTCAACAGCTGCTTTGTTAGTGGCCTCAGAGAGCCGATCTGCTTGGAGGTAAAGATGTTTCAACCTAAAAATATGATGGACGCTTTGGGTCTAGCTAAATTAGAAGAAGATAAACTCTCCACACAGCGTCGACCTCCCACCTTTTCACCAGCAAGGAACACAATGAATTAGCAGACAACCATAACCACACCAATCAAGCGCCTGACTGAGGCATAGATGTGGGCTCGCAAAGAGAATGGATTATGTTAAAATTGTGATGACAAATGGGTTAGGGGTCATAGGTGCATCCAAAAAAAACTTTACTTGCTAGATGTGGAGTCACCACTAGAGCAGGACAACGAGCTTGATATTCCAAAATTTAAAGATGCTCAAGAAGAACCTAGCACTGAAGAGGACCCAGTAGTTTAAGAGACTCAACCTGAGATCTTAGTGCATGCACTAGCAGGTGTCACCACTCCCCAAACCATGAAGGTCAAAGGGTGCTTCAAAAATATCCCTCTCACAATCCTCATTGACTCGGGCAGTCTCACAATTTCATCGATCCTCGCATTGCTAAGGTGGCAAACTGCTTTGTATACCCTTGTTCTAGATTTGAAGCCATGATTGCTAATGGGGGCACATTGCCATGTAAAGGGAAGTGTTGAAATGTGCGTATTGCAATGGGTGATTATAATTTTTGCTCTGATATGTTTGCCCTACCTTTAGGAGGGTGTGATGTGGTTTTAGGGGCACAATGGCTTCGCACATTAGGACCTATTTTATGGAACTTCTCTGAGATTTGGATGTAGTTCACAGATAATGGTCAGAAGCACACCTTAAAATGGTTATTGCCAAGATCTACTAGCATCATCAGTTCTCATTGCATGGAAAATCTTTTGAAGAAAGGCTCACATGGGGTCATTGCATAGCTACATTCCATTCAACTCCAGTCCCCCATTGCTACTAACCACCCTACAGATTTACAAGCCATACTTGACAAGCATGCAACCATTTTTTTAGAACCAGTAGGTTTGCCCCTTCACGCCCTGAAGATCACAACATTCCTCTCCTTCCAAGAAGCATCCCACCCAACATCTAGCCATACCATTACCCCCATCTGCAAAAGACTGAAATTGAGAACTTAGTCTGGGAACTCCTAAAGTCTGGAGTTATTCACCCCAACACTAGCCCATATTCCTCCCTAGTGCTTCTTGTCCACAAAAAGATGGGCCGTGGCACCTTTGCATTGACTTACGAGCCCTTAACCACTTCACTATCAAGGATAAATTCCCAATTCCTATCATCGATGGGCTTCTTGATGAGCTCCATGGGGCCAAATTCTTTTCCAAGTTGGATCTGCGTTCTGGCTATCATCAAATCTGAGTGCATCCTGATGAAATTCCCAAGACAACCTTCTATACGCATGAAGGTCACTATGAGTTCTTTGTCATGCCATTTGGCCTTACAAATGCCCCTTCCACTTTTCAAGCACTCATGAATAAAATCTTTCATCCTTTTCTCTATCAATTTATTTTAGTTTTCTTTGATGACATTTTGATCTACAGCCGCACATGGGCCAAGCATCTACAACATATTGATAGGGCATTACAACTGTTAGTAGACAATCAATTATGTGCCAAGTAATCCAAGTGTTCATTCGGTCAAGAGGAAATCGACTATCTGGTGAACATTATTTCAGCCAATGGGGTTCGCATGGACCTAGACAAAATCAGTGATATGCAGAATTGGCCTCGACCAACCACCCTCAAGAGCCTTAACGGTTACTTAGACCTGACAAGATACTATTGCAAGTTCATCAAAGATTATGGAAAGATCGTGGCTCCTTTGACTTCCTTATTGAAGAAGGATGCTTTCACTTGGGGTGCAATAGCTGATTAGGCATTCATCAAACTCAAACAGGCTCTGTGTAGCACACTAGTTTTGGCAATGCCAGACTTCACAAAAAATTTCACCATCGAAAGTGATGACAGTGGCATTGGCTTGGGTGTTGTTCTTCTCTAAGAGGGCCGACCAATTGCCTTCACTAGTAAAGCCCTTTCTGGCCACAATTTAGCTTTGTCTACATATGAAAAGGAAATGATGGCAATTTTACATGTTGTACAAAAATGGAGACCCTATTTACTGGGAAATCATTTTTGCATCAAAACTGATCATCAGAGTTTGAAATATTTCTTGGAACAGCGGGTCTCATCCCCAACTCAACAAAAGTGGGTCAGCAAACTCATGGGTTATGATTAAGAGATCACCTATAAGAAGGGAAAAGACAATGTTGTGGTTGATGCTCTCTCAAGAACCTTCGAGGACAAGCCTTCCCTCTCTGCCATCTCCATGCCCATTCTAAACTGGTTGGAATTTGTCCAACAAGGGTATGCAAATGATCCCTCCTTATGCCACCTTATTCATCAATTGGCCACTAACCCCTTTGCAATACCATATTATTCATGGGACGGTGCTTCTCTATGATACAAGGGTCGTCTAGTGCTTTCCCAAAGTACAAACCTACATTAGGCCATCTTCTATGAAATCCATGCTTCCCCCTTAACAGGGCACTCAGGATTTCTCAAAACCTATGAGCGGGCACGTCGACACTTCTTTTGGAAAGGCATGAAAGCCGAAATTAAACAGATGGTGGCCGAATGTGATACCTGCCAACGAAACAAAGGTGAAACCACATTGACTCCCAGTTTGCTCGAGCCTTTTCCCATTCCTACTAGGATCTGGACAGATATTTCCATGGATTTCATTGAGGGCCTCCCTAAATATGGGGGAAAGACAATGATCCTAATTGTAGTCGACCGCCTCTCTAAATATAGTCATTTTCGTGCACTCAACCATGCATACATAGCCTCCATAGTCACATAGGTTTTCTTGGATCAGATCTTCTATCTTCATGGCATTGTTTCTTCAATTGTCTCAGATCGTGATGCCACTTTCACCAGCCATTTTTGGATGAAACTATTTCATCGCATAGGCACACAATTGAGAATGAGCTCTGGGTACCACCCACAAATAGATGGCTAGACAGAAATAGTCAACAAATGCTCTGAGACCTTCCTTCATTGCTTTGCTTTAGAACAACAACATCAACGGGCCAAGTGGCTTCCCCTAGCTGAATGGTGGTACAATACCTCATACCACACTTCCACCAAAATGACTCCCTATGAAGCAGTTTATGGTCAAGCACCGCCACCACTTCTTCCATATAATCCTGGCAGCTCACTACTTTAGGCAGTTAACACTACTCTCTGAAACTAGGATCAAATTATCTGCACCTTGCGGGACAATCTCCACATGGCACAGAACCGAATGAAGCAGTAGGTTGATTAGCACCGCTCTGAGCGTACCTTTCAACTTGGCGATATGGTCTTTCTTAGTCTGCAGCCATACATGCAATCATCACTGAAACTAGAAAGGCACCAAAAGCTTATTCCAAAGTTTTATGTTGTAGGAGGTAATCTGCTGCAGGAGGTTCTTCTCATAGTATTGGTTTCAAAATATGCTATGAAGGGTGTTTTAAAGTATATAGTTAGGGATCTCTAGATATTATTTGTTAAAAGAATCAACTTGATTTAAGTTTTGATTAAACTATGCCTTCTCCACCAATCAAAATTCATTTGTTTTTGTACATTAAAATTAGTATAGTTTCCCAATAGTTAACATATGCATTTGTTAACAAAAACTATGAAAAGGTCATTTATCTATGTTTTGATTGACTAAAATTGTGGATATGTTATTAAGAGGTAGATCATTAACGTCATGCACAATACCCATTGGCATGGTTGTCAATGAGAGTAAATACATTGTCAGGGTGCAGGTATTAAAATATTTTGTGATTTATAAATTGAATATGAATATGAACAGTTAATCAAGAAGATTAGGTGAGGATTGAGTTGATTTCATTTAATGTTTGGCATTAATCTCAACCACTGACCTTCTACACACTAGCTAAATATACTTGTTATCAATCTGCCTCATTTAAACAATTTGTGTCTAAGTCATTGATGTAGGTGGAGCATTCAATCCAACATAGTATTTACGAGCCTAATCATTGAAGTTTAAATCATTGAAGAATTCCCAACTAAAATAAGCCATGTATGATAGGATCACTAAAATACCAGAGGCTAAATATGGTTTTATAGATACTAAATCTAAATAAATAACACCTCAATATTGTATACTTGGCAAGTACCTTCCATGGATGTACCCTTTAGTTCCTAGACCTTCCTATTGTTGAAAAGCTCAAATCTACTATCTCTTGTGCCTATTGCTTATCTCCTAGTCTAGTCATATGTTATTCTAATGACCAGGCCTTATATGCTACTCAAAATGCTATAAAACTGCTTATTATCATCATCTACATGTTTTGGACTTATACCTATTTTCTAACTTCTAGGACACTTGCTTCCCAGCAAATGCATACATCAACATAAGTGTCTTGTGCTAAACTAAGTGTCCAGTGCCCTAAATTTATCAAATTTGTAATTGTAATGTGTCCTTATATTCGGCCTAAGTGATTTAATGTGAGATATTTACCAAAAGGATTAATATATATGCATGATCAATCCTCATTCATACCTCACCTAACAAATTCACACCTCTCCCAAGACAACATACCAAAAGCATTCAATAAAACATTCAAGTGAGCAAACATTCTATATTATTCTTTTTTTCAATATCGGTCATAGGGACAACCCATCTATAGGTCTAAAGTATTGAAGGAGCAACCCATGAGTCCTATTTGCCAAGTTACAAGCTAGGTTACTATATGCATTTACATTCTACGTACTTCACCCTTATGCACACACAAGCTAACACATTAGGGGAGAACTACATGAGTCTCAGGCACTCTTCAAAGTAGTGGCTATGTGGGAAATACCCATTGATAAAGGGGTCTTTGGGGTTAGCTCGACACTGTGATCCTACTAACCCATTTTTTCCATAGTCACAATGAAGATGAAGAACTAGAGTTTGATTATTTGACAGTGAAGGAAAACCTATGTATTAGATTTAAGTACAGTAGAATAAAAGAAATAGAAAACCTAGAAGGTTCCAGGTAGTTGCATCTCAATCTAGTCAATATTCTGTACTGAACACTTACATCCAAATTAGATAAGCGTGCCAACTTAACCATCCAAATTTGATGAAAGTGTCTGAGGACATAGAGTGTAAATTTCTAGAATTTGATGATCGATCCTAAATCTAAATCTAGCCTATTTTTTTCATGTTCCATATTAGATATGTGTGTGTATAATAAACCAAGTACTCTTATTTTCCATTTATTTCAATACCTATCAAAAGTTTTACTTGCTATTTTTAGCATATCTTATCAATTAAATTCATATTATTGTTTATTTGAGTTATAATTAATTGGTCTATTATAGATTTGTTTATCACCCTTGTGCTTATTAATTTCTATATTCTTAGCCCTATACTATATTGTTTCATCTCAATTTAGGGTTAAACAGGTGGTAGCATAGATATACAAATGGATACTCACATTTTGCATAGACCCAATTTGGTCTTTTGGCTTTGACATTCATGCATGTCAAAATTCACAATTATTGCATTATCAATAATAATTACCTTGAGTTTTAGATTAGCCCCCAGCTGGTCACAAAGGTTTATGTAAGGCAACATGACAAGCATATTTCCTATAGTGAACAAGACAATTCCAATATCCATTGCTTATAAATTAGACAATAAGCTCATTTATAGAAATAAAAATGCTTCAAAATATAATCTTGTTAGATCAGTTAGTAAGAATAACACACCCAGTTATTTGAGTGGAAGTTCTAATAAGGGACACTTTTGTAGCAAGTTAGAAACAATTGTTTATTTGGATCTAGTGAGCCTTTTTGTTTAAATTTTTAGGTATTTTTTCCCTTTAGTTATCTTGGAACACTCTTCTCTTTTATTAAGCCTCCACATCTAGTGACAACTTTAGGCAAATGCTAATGGTGTTTATTATTTTCGTTATTAATTGCAAGAACAAACATGTCACATTGTATTTAAACTTTTTGGTAAAGATCCAGGTGACCTTCCCCCCACATTAAGAACACAGGTGGGGAATCCTCCCAAAATAATAATGGATGTTAAATGCCTTATATATACAAAATACCAATATTTCAGTTGATAAAAATGTACATTTTTTTTTTTATCATTCTTTGGTTAAAAAATTGGAATTAAACATCTAATGTATATTATTGAATGGATTTCACAATGTCCATCTAATATAGAAACATGGAATCATACTAGGTGAGACATTTCTGTGGGAACTATCCAACATGCGAGTTTAAAGTGTAGAGATCTAAAAACTACTATGTGTGGTTTTGAATGTTTCCAAATTTGAAGTTGTAGAAGTTTAAAGGCTTGCAGATGGAGTGAATCTAGGCAAGTGTTTACGATTTTCCTCTTTTTTATTCTTGAGCAAATTAAATTTAATGGAAAGCTACAACTTACCAATATTCATATCAACAATCCACCTTTTACGATCACTTTTAATTTTTGGCAATGTGTCTTATTAAAAAAGGTCTTTAAAAACTTTAATAAAATGGGTTGCATCAAAGGTACGAATTAATTACATGAATTGCACAACTCGGATTTAACATTATGTGAACTGATTAATTTACACATCGTACGAGCCATACTTTTCAATGTGTTTAAGAATATGTTTAACACTATAAGTGTTTAAATCAAAAAGTGCTCCAGCTTCATCATAAAAGATGGCTTTGGCATAACAAGGTCATGATATGACAAATCTTGTCGAAGCTAACACTTGGCAAATGAGAAGAAAGAAATATATGTTGGAGAGGTTGACAGATTAAAAGGAGTTTTGAGAGGAGTGAGAAGTTGTTAAATTAAATATGGTGTTTATCAAGTCCACTAACAAAGTTGATGGTACTCGTGTGATGAGTAGGTTTGTTTGTATATGATTATTATCACCACATATTTGTTATTATCATTGAGAAAGAAGTTTAATTAAAGGATTATAATTGAAAAGTTAGAAAACAAATAACATATTGTTTGAAATAGATTATATCTATTAGGCCCATACAAATGGTTTTATAGGTAATTTCAAATTTCTAACATAGTATGGAATTTTTTTTCTTGTCAACGTCTCTTAACATTGGTTTGGTTGGAACCAAAAAATGTAAAATGCATGTTTTGATTGTCATTTTGAAGCACTCAATTGAATGTAAGCCATATGCCATTTTTTTATTAGATATGTTTTGGTTATATGCCTGAAGGCATTACATGGAATCACTAAATTACATAGAATGTCAACATCTTTGTCCATATTTCAGAAATAAACATATAGAAAATTTATAATATTGAGTAAGCATACATCTAAATCAATGAGCTCCTTTAGCTAAGCAACCACAAGTAATTGGCATCCATATTGTCAAAATCATTCAGGGTACAATCCTAGCATTAACCGCTTGACTCTCCATAGAAAATATTTTTGTTACTTGCAAAAATAAGCAGAGGGAGAAAAGAGGAATCACTAGAAAGACAAATAAAATGAAAATTTTTAAAACAAATAACATGTCTATTTTAATGCATTTTGTTTGGAGTGTGATTTGAATTTGATGTTATTTGATTGCATAAAATTACACGTGTACATAACTCAACCTAAATTTAGCCCGAGCAATGACTTCACCAAAAATTAAAATTTATGCAAATGCTGTTATAAAAAAGATTGAAATCTAGAATAATAATGATAACATTGGAGTTCATGACATCATATTGATAATATGAGAAAAATAGTAATGTATGAGACATGTAGAACTAAGTATACATAGTGCCATGCTTAGATAGATGTTAGCAATGAGAAACACAATGAATAATGATCATAATTGAGTACTTGAAACTGAATAGAACTACTTAGGGAGAGATACATGATATTTATCATGGCATTAAAAAAACTAGGAAGATGCATAATGTCCATCATGGCATCAAAAAATTGAGTAAACAAGAGTCATGGCCATGAAATACACACACAAAAAAATACACAAAGCACACAGTATAAGGCCAAAGGAACACATACAAGGGACATGTTCAAATATCACTCACACACATAGAATCACACAATAAGGATTAGAGTCAAAATCAGGTACATGTTCAAATGTCCACAATATAAACATGTTGAATACACATAAAACATGAAGCAAAAAAATTAAACATGATAAACATGCATGAAATAAGTGAAGTGTTGTTTACTAAATTAATTTTAAACATCCTAATATTTAGAAGCTCAGGTATCTAATAATATAGAAATGTGAAAGTACATGAACAAACAATCATGTAATGTAATGTACTGAAGTAGGAACAATAGGGATAGTTATAGAGTGACATAACCTATGTAAAATATACCCCAATGAACTTGTTGAGATGAAAACAAGTTGTATAAGGCTTTTAACTAGATTGAATGTAAGAAACTAGAGACATGTTCACTAGGACAAGTGTGTTGGAATTAGACAAGAGAGTAGTGTGTGATTGTCTAGGTTACAATAATTTTTTCTATGTAAAGTTTCTGGGTCTGAGACAATATCACCTCCTGTAACTGCATCTGAAAGTGGCAACGTGTATCTTCTACAACTCACTCAAGTAAATTTGTGAAGCACATTTGATATAAAAATAGATATAGAGAAGTAATGCATATATAGAATCATAAATCAACTGATGTAAATAAACTACACATATCATGCATATGTCATGCTTTTTAGAATTTTTTAAATATTATATTTTTTGTATTTTTTAATATATATAATTGAAAAAGAAACATACTAACCAATTAATTTTATAATATCCTCACAATCAATCGATCATGTATCTAACATAGGAAAGATGACCTCTTGCAAATAGAAAGTATCATGCCACTATGAACTAACTGGTCTAAACTCAAAATTTAAAAATTGATATGACTCTAAAACTTAATTACCATTGTCATGATAATGCTCTATAATAGCATGTGTATGTTATTTATCATTGTGCACTCTAAGACTCTTTGGAATGCATCATGGAGTATAATAAGTCCGTGTTGGTGTCCTTTATGGAACACTCTTAATGATATGTAATATCAATCTAGGAAGTGATGGAGTAGAGAGTGACTCTCTAGAATTTGTGGTAAATCATTGATTAAGTAACTTTTCAAGGATAAGTCTACTTGGAAAATTGACCACTTGATTCTAAACTTTTTGAATAGATTGAACCTTTTTAGGTTGCTCAACTAATGTATATTGTGTAGGGACAATAGCCTTTGATTGAAGGGGGTATTCGTATGGAATATCATGAATTGTGATAAACTCATTAGAAAATATGTATTTCAAGCATCTTTGTAACTGTAAAAGGAATTGTGTAAGCTACTGAATCCAAGGATGTCCTAATAAATTATCAAAGAATCTTGCATTGGTAGTACTATGAACTTGGTGGCCACACATGTGGGACCAACCTCTTGTGGTCATGTGATCTCACTATTAGAATGTTGGACATGACCATTGAATCCATTGATTAATTGTGTTGTAGGAAGGATATCATTATTTGTGTATCCAAAATGTGAGTCAAGTGTGATAGTGTGGATATTCACACTTCAATAGTTATCAACCATAACACTTTGTATAGGTTGATGATCAATGCAACCCCAAATGAATAAATGTACAACTCAAAATCATTGTCAACTATCTCATGCTCAAGGAATGTGATCAGTGGTCTATATTTCACTCAAACATGATATGTACTAATTATACCATTCAAAGGATGTTGTGCATTTGTATGAGGATGATAAGAAGCTGGTGGAGGATGTGCACTATATGTGTAAGACACTTCTATTATTTTTTGGTGTTTCTTGACTTGTATGCTTAGGGAAAGGATCACCGAATATATTCATTGTTCTACTCTCACTTGGTTTTACCTTTGTATTGTTGGTAGGTGTACTTACATCAATAATGTTATCATCTACCAAATTTGGAATCTTACGTTTAAAAATGATGCATCTGTTGGTAGTATGCCCTAGTGCTCTATGAAATTCATAAAAAGCATTTTGATTAAATCCTTTTGGAAGTGATTACTAATATCAACCTATTTAATGGGAGAGAGAGATATGAGATGACATTCCAATAAATATTGTAACACATTATAGGGATCTTCTAACAAGTTGGTATATTATTTCCTTGAAGGAGTTGATAATATGATATGCAAAGTAGATTTTGAAACTGCATTTACTATTACCATTTGATCACCCTTATTTTTAGTTGGTTTCACCTTATATGGTGGCTTACTTGGATTCTTTGCATGAGAAGTATAAACTAGTTTGGTTTCATATTTTAGCTTATTTATTGCCAACAACTTAACCTCTCTTTCTTTAATTGTGACATAAATTCATGAATGATGTAAACTTTTTAAACATAATAGATTCATGTAGAGGTGGAAACAAACTCTATTTGAATATGTCTTGTAATCTATTATCTTGTATAGGAGTAGTCATTTTGGATAACATGTTCTTATACCATAAATCATATTCTTCAATAGGCTCATTGGATTCTTGTTTGTGTTGAGAAATTTGAACACATGAAATCTTTTTGCTTATGTTAATTTTAAAATGTGTAAGGAAAAAGTATACCAAAGGATTGAACTGACTAATGTGGTAAATCCTAAAACCATCTTAAAGCATATTATTTTAATCTTCTAGTTAAAATATTCACATGCCCTCTCTTATGTGAACATGTGGATGATACTTCTCCTTATAATAATTCTACAAGTGAATTAAACTCTGATTTTGATGAACCTTGGGCTAATGATGATTACTATTATTATTATGAAAAGGACGTGGAGTCTATACATTATAGTTCTCCTCCTACTTCACCTATTTCTCTTGTTCAAATAAAAATTAGGTCACATGTAAAAACACACACACACACACACTTATTCTTATATTCATAATTTACATTTACCTGAGAATAAAGTATCTTCTCTTCAATTAGAATGTGATACTTCTTTACAAATTATCAAAATAAGAGATACCCATGAATCTCCCTCAACCCCCCTTACTACAATAGCACATGTTTCTCAAACTAACCTAAATGAGGGTGATAGCTCATTTCCCTCTAATTAGGTCCTAGCTATCACACCTCCAAAGGTTACAGAGAGCAAACCAACACTCCCTAAAAAAGGTTTCCAATGGAATATACCAATGGATAAGATAAATAATAAAATTCAAGCATTAAATTAAGCCCTTGATGATGATAATATACCTTCACAAGTGTTAATTACCTTAATGCATAATGTGGGTGCTTTGTAACAACAAGTAAACTATCTCACATTAGAGAATGAAGAATACCAATCTCACGTTGATGCCAATGTTATCCATGGAAAATTTATTCCATGTAGAATCTCTACTACAAGGTTTCTACCCAGCTTTCAGATACTAGTGTTACCTATATTTGATGGGCATGGAGACCCATACTTACACCTTCAGGATTATGAGAAAGCCATGGCACATTTCACCAATAAGTTGACTCTATTTCAATTATTTCTAGGGTCCCTAGATGGGGAAGCATTAAATTGGTTCCAGCATATGATCCTTAGTGGGTCACTACATACATACGAGGAGTTAGAAATAATCTTTCTCAAGCACTACATATACAATAAGGGACCTTGAGTCACACATGAGAGGTTACCTTCATTACACCATGCTAAGACAAAAGCAACAATGGAATACATTCTAAGATTCAAATCATGTTTGCATTAGTTGATTTACCAGTTGATATATTTAGAGGTATAATACATATTTACAAGATGCTTAATTTTTCCTCTTAAGGAGAAATTATTATATCAGACATCAAAATCATTCCAGTATTTATGTAATGTTTCTATAACATTAGACATAGAATTGGGACTGGTGGTTAGACATTCAGAGGCACATTTGGATGTAGGTCTCTTAAAACCCCAAGCATCTAACATGGTAAAAGAACCTAATCCACTTCTGATTAAGAAACAAATTGAACATAAATAACTGATAAATATCCTTAACAAGGGCAAAGAGCCACTTCACACACAAGGACAAAGCACCTCCTATAGTGAATAAAGCACAAGACACACACAAATGGGTTATACAATTTTCATATAGGGATAGACCTCATGAGATCTTGCTTACATTGTTATAAAAGGAGATGGTCACCTTTTCTCCTACTAATCATCATCTAGCACACCATTTGCATGGGGTATAAAACAAGCCATATTATAATTTTCATAAGATAAACAGACATTCAGATGAGCATTGTTATGCACTTTGAGCCTATATTGACCAATATGCCAATCGAGGCATTATAGAATTCACATAGGGGGAACCAATATCTTAGTCTCAACAATCACCTAGATCACATTTCTCTATGATAGGGTTATCCCATGATGTTCCATTTGAGGAGCCATTGGTTACTCATTGTATGAGCCATGTGGCAGCTAGGACACCTATTTATGAGTAATCCCATGCACCATAAATTCAAAAAATATGGTATCCAGTCCATAGAGATTGGAACATAACATCAGTTCAAACACCTATCAAGATATTTGGAAATAACTATAGAGATCAGAGCACAACATCAGTTTGAACACCTATCAAGATATTTAGAAACAACTACGGAGCTCAGAGCACAACTTCAGTTCAAACACCTATCAAGATATTTAGAAAAAATTACAAGGATCAAAATACAACCTTAGTTCAAACACTGATAAAGATATTTTCCAGAGCTCACAAAGCTTAAAATACAGTTTCAACACACCAACCAATTAAGCTCTTTGCTACAGAGTCTTCACACCTAGCCACTAATAGTGTATCACACATAATTTTAGTTTCAAAGTCTACTTCTAAAGTCACACATCATGAGCAGTATACTCAATGGTTTTACATGCTATCTGTGTTCAAATAGGGCATACCGTAGTCACATGATCTACACACATATCTAACAAAACACCTGTAAAACCTATACCAATAAATAACATTCATAATCTACTACACATGTAGCCAAAACATTTGTAAAAAGATAAATATTCATTACCTCTGCTTAGACAAATACCATATACCAATATCATGATTTAAAAATAATCAAAACAATTAAACACATATAAACATACACAATATAACCAGATCCAAATACCAATATACACAATGCCAATATATATATATATATATATATATATATATATATATATATATATATATATAATTCAAAATATAGTTTCAATATAAGCATAGTACATCACTCAATAATGTGTACATGGCCACTAGGACCAACTCCCTCACTCTCACTCTCAGACATATCCATGCTAGAATTAGAGGCTCTACTCTCCCTCCATGACCTAGATAGATGACATTATCTACTCTCTCTCTCGTAATACATACCCACCTCAGCCATACACTCTGCATGCTCTCATTGTAGACATATGTAGTCATCCACTATTGTACTATTGTCCTTGATGTGTATTAGAGAAGCTTTACGTAGGTTTAACTCATGCAATGGAGCTGAACATACAGAGACAAATATTTTAAACACTGTCAATATATTATTCCACACACTATCTAAATTAATATCAATACAAGACATTACAAAGTGATATAGGAAAAGTCTTTCCTATATTCATGGAGATCATATCTCCATATATTTCTCACATCTCTATAATCTATTAGTCTCCTATATGAGTAATATTGTTATAACATATAACAATTATATCACAACTGACTAACCAAATAATATATTAATCTATTATCGTTATATTGTTTATATATCAATATTTCGATTACTAACTAACTAATAAATATGCTATTTACCTCTCGGTAAATACCCACAATATAAAATTTAATTCCTAACATTCCCCCCATAGTTTTTACATGGTGAAAAAACATTCACACTTTTATTTTCAGTATGCTCACCCCTTGTAGCATGCCCTATTTGGCTCATGACCTAGATATAAAGAGAGTCTCATTCCTCTCATGTTTTTACATGTTTACCAAAAACCTTGACATGAATAGGACCCATCAACTGTTCACCTTCTGTGGATTTATGGATCTCTACCATAAATTCTTTCAAGATCCATGAACTGATTTACATTGGTGCTTTCTATCCTTTCATAATGTTTTCACCTTAGGGAATTATGTTTGGAATTTGTACATAAATTGCATATCCTGAACACGTATATTCTTCTATTCTTATTTTGAAAACACATAAAAGAAATGAAAAGCACACAACGCAAAATGTCATCACATCATTGGTACGGCCTCATCATTGACCACTGATAAGAGGTCACTGAAAAAATCCTTCCTCTGTGTATCCTCCATCCTCTAGTGAAGCTACTCACTCATCAAATATCTTGATGAAGCTCAGTTGCATGTTGTTTTGACTGAAAAGGTATCCCCCATAATACTAACATATACAAAATTTGACTTAGAAAATTGGGATCGCCCAAAAATATATCCTTATACTTTTACACATTTTTTATTACGACTCTTAACTCTTTTTTTAACACTTTTGAGAATTTTGACAATTTTAAACAATTGATGACAAATATTTTTCGACCTAAACTATCTATATAAGAATTATTGAGACACTAAATCTAACATGACTCACTAAGACAATTACACCACAAAATTAGGATGACGAGAAATTTTTGAGAGCAATAACACATGCATCGATATGAGACTGCCTTGGCTGAACATTACAAAATTATAAAGAAAGCGAGCCAAACTACACAGCGTGGAGTGGTGGCGGATCTAGGAATGATGCATGCAGATATGGCTTGGCATGGATGGAAGCTTGATAGAACACATTGGTGGAATATTATTAGATATCTATGTTTCAAGACTAGTAATTCCAAGCAGATCAGAGGTCTCCCAAATCGAAAACTACTAAGTCTTCGTTGAAACAAGTCACAATTAATGCTTTAAACTATAACACATTATTTTTAGATTTTATACAGCTAAAAAAATGATATATCAGAGATATCTAGTATGACCCAAAATTTGACTTAGTATTCAAAAAAAAATTCTAGCAGACCGAGAAGATACGCGTTCCCAAATCAATAGATGGTAGAGAAATGCTTAAGATATATTGTCGCCATAGAACATGGTAGAATGAACTCAATATCTCCAAAATTGCTCAAATGTAGGTGCCTGATGAGAAACATATTAACTGATGTCAAATTCTATCAATGTGACGCCAGCTTGTTTTGATCGCAGGTTTACACGAAGTCTGTTACCAATAGATAGATTTAGTCAATGCTTCATGTTGAATCCAATGGCATCGCTCCAAAACAAATAATATACAGGGTTTTGTTGGTGTTAAGCTCTACTCGGACCGAAGATGGACTGGTCCAAGAGGGACTAGTAGCTCAGTGGTAGAGCACTCCAGCAGCGTATGGATGGTCCTAGGTTCGTGTCCTAGCTGGTCCATGAACCAACATGGTATCAGAGCCAAGTTCAGGCTAGAAGCCCCAAACACACAAGAGGTGTGGCTTAAGGGGGGGTGTTGGTGTTAAGCCACACTCGGACCGAAGATGGACTGGTCCAAGAGGGACCATTAGCTCAGTGGTAGAGCACTCTAGCAGCATATGGATGGTCCTAGGTTCGAGTCCTAGCTAGTCCATGAACCAACAGGTTTTAGATTACATAGCTCTGATACCAGATGATGTGTATTAGAGAAGCTTTACAGAGGGTTAACTCATGCAATGTAGTCGAACATAAAGAGACAAATATTTTAAACATTGTCAATATATTATTCCACACATTATCTGAGTTAATATCAATATGATACATTACAAAGTTATATAGGAAAAGTCTTTCTTATATTTATAGAGATCATATCTCCATATATCTCTCACATCCTTATAATCTCTCAATCTCCTATATGAGTAATATTGTTATAACATATAACAATATATCACAATCGACTAACCAAATAATATATTAATCTATTATCATAATATTGTTTATATAATAATATTTTGATTACTAACCAAATACTAATTAACTAACAAATATGTTATTTACCTCTCGGTAAATACCCACAATGTAAAATCTAATTCTTAATAGGCCTCATCTAGTGCATCAGGGACAGGGATGTTCCGTCTATGCAACTCTATACATGCCTCATCTCTATCTACAACTGTTTGTCTATACGCCATAGTAGTTATCATAGCTTAATCAAACAAATGGGCATGAACACTAGCAACATCGATGTCCTTCTCTACTAATTCATCCTCCATGGCATCGTCATGGATATGTCATGTCAATATATGGATATGTCATGTCAATATGTGGAGTGCAAACTTGATGGTAGTCTCCCAGTACTCATAAACATCTGAACCTACATATATACATAATACTTTCGATTCTTAAGCAAGTAAATGAGTAACCAAATACATAGAATATAAAAACATAAAATTACAACTTACCATTGACAACCCTAAGGGGCTCCACATCTAGTACATTCTCTGTGATAATCCCACCTCTCGAAAATAGAGGTGCCCATATACAATCTGTCCACTAGGCTATATAGGCATCAGTGACTCCTACATCATCTACATCTGGTATGTCAATCACATGATCCTGCTCTTTTAAAAGAATGTGGGTTAACTTAGTAGTCGATGGCCTAGGTCTACTACCTAGCCTTATAGGAACCCAAGAACTCTTTAACCACACCACTAGTGTTGGGGGCACATCTTAAATCACTCCAATCTATCACGTAACCCACTCATACTGGAACCTCTGATACACATTGACCCAATTGTCATGTAGCCAACAAATTACTTGAATCTGTCTAAGCTGAGTATTATCCTCATGCCATGGCTCATAGCCCATGTAGGGAATCCAAATAATATTTCTAGTTGTTAAACCATATAGCACATTCCAATACTACATTATGCTCCTCCTAGGCCAATGAGCCATCCCAGTCCATCTTTTTGTAAATGACTGTGGGTGGGCCCAATCATCTCATACAAGGAATGCTGACCTACTTACTATTATGTGTTCATAAGCCCAATAGTGTAATAGTGGATGATCCAATCCCTCTACCACACATCTCTTACATGAAATGGTGTAAATCCCTATACAAGTGGGTTAGCATCATCCAACCCCATGAATATATACTACCATGTTCCTCTATTTCATGCACTATCTTATGCATCCTATAGGAGATCGATACCCCACTCCTGTCTATAGCCACAAATGAAGCTAATAAAATAGTTAATAACTTTTACAATCACAAAACATCAAAAGTAACATTCAATGTCAATAGTATATTGTTGTGGCTCTTTATACGATGATTTCATACATACATAATAGATAAATACCTATAAGCTTGTTGTATAGCCCGAGTACCCATCTTCTCTTATAATATGGCTCTCTACCAGGAAATAGGTGTCTAAAAAATCCTGTACACATCCTCTAGGGTATTGATCATCCCCTTAGTTGGTAACCAAAAAGTGAAGGTATTTACATCCCATCTCTCGTATAGTGCAGTCATAATGTGTTTATGCCAAGGCATCAGCTCTAAAATGCCACATGTCTCAAACCCACTCTCTCAAGTACAACCATCTCAACATTTCTCATGGATAGACACTGTAGGGTCTCCATCATCTGTCTAGTCTGAAACTCTCTCATATGTGTATCAACCTATAAAAGCAAAATTAAATCCAGCATCAGTAACATAAAATATCAAACTATTAGATAAAAATAGATGTCAACACCAATTAACAATAATAAGCATTACAAATCAGGTTTTTTTTGGCACTAGCATTGCATACATGATAGTAATGATGGATAGTAGGGCCACATCCTAGACACTAGCACTAAGTCTTGTATAGTAGTGCCCATACAAGGACAATAACACAAATATCGCCAAGTGAGCCCTAAAACTATCTATTTTTCAATAAAAATAGTAGAAAATGTATTATAGATGAAAAACATGAAATAATATGGGATCCTTACCAAGGTAACCACTTCCTAGGCCTAGATCCGTGTCTTCATCTCCTCATATCAGGTCAAAGTGGTTCCCCATCTCCTTGAAATATTATCTAGCTCAGACAAACAATTACTCTCAACTCCAATGCTTCAAATGAATTGATAAACTCATCAAGTAACCTAGTTAAGTCACATTTATCAAATGACACCTTATTAAGGTTGACCTTGCATGCCAATTTCACCAACCAATACCAATTTCTTACTAGTGTGATATCTTGAGAATCGTAACTCTAATTTATAAACCGTATGTTACATGTGGGACTTGACATCAATATGCCTTACCCTATATTGGTTAAACCAATGCCCTAATCACTTTTACCTATACAAAATGACGAAAATAATATTTACCTAATAAACTCAATATATAAAAAATGTTTATCATATTACCAATTTTAACAATCAACTCTATTATAATAAATAAATTATTCAAACTTAAAACAATATCACACCTGCTAATTAACACCAATACAGCTGATCATTACCACTTTTGGTTAGACACCCTCACCACAGTCTCATTTCTCTGACCAAAGGGTGTAGCTACACATAGATTGCTTTAGACACACTGGTTTACATAGATATAAACATATTAAGATGCATAGGTTCACACATATACATAGGTCTACTCATATACAAATGTTTAAGCACATAGGTCTAAACATATATAAAGATATTCAGATGCACAAGTTCACATAGATACACAAGTCTACTCATATAACTATACTCATATATAATTATTTAGACACACAAGGCTACATAGATATTTAAATAGATAGGTATATATATATATATATATATATATATATATATATATATATATATATACACACACACACACATATATATACATACACACACACACACACACACATATATATATATATGTGTGTCTATGCAAATATATAGATATTCAGACACATGGGTCTACACAAATATATACATATTCAGACACATAGGTCTATGCAAATATGTAGATATTTAGATGCACAAGTTCACACAGATACACAAGTTTACTCAAATACAACTATTCAAACATACAAGGGTACATAAACACATAGGTCTACATAGATATACAAAAAATTAGTCACATAGGTCTACTTAGATATAACTATGTAGATATACAGGTTCACTTAGATATACAAATATTCAATAATATAATTAGATTACTCAGATATCAGGATCAGGGGGCACAATGCTGAGAACATGTCATTGATATCTATTTTTATATTATCAAGTTACACTCGGTATCATCACCAAGGTGCCACCAATTTGGATCACATGATCGTCTGCAATGTTTGATCCATAGCCTTCCACCAGACCCAGTTTACATACCCAGATTCAGTTCAGTTATCAGAGTGGAGGAAAGCAATCCTTATCTCTCCACACATTTAGTTTACATACCTAGATTCAATTTAGATATTAGAGTGGGGGCAAGCAAGCCTTATTTATCCACATAGTTAGTTTACATATGTAGATTCAGTATAAATATTAGGGTGGGGGCAAAATAGGGTTTTATTCCTCATAATTTGGTACACCATTTCGATTCAGTACATAGGACATCCACACTATGGAGTTCTTCACATATTTCACTCTAGTTCCTATCCACTTCTCTGGCCGAGAAGTGGGTTAGGTCCATAACACATTCACATAGGTTAGTACAAGGATGTGTTTCTCTTTTTCTTTTACTCTAGTACTTTCATTTCATTGCATTATTCGAATAAAAGGGGGGCAAATGTAAACACCCTAATTTGATCATGTTGTCCCCAAAAATAGACTTCTCATTTTTGGGACAACCTATGAACTATTTTGGTTCAACAAACCAAAATCCTCTCTCCCCTTTTCAAAATTTGTTCTAAGCTTTCAAATTTCTCATTTTTCAAAGCTTTTCCAGAAATCTACGAACTCTGCAGATATGTTTCTACAGACTCAACATGCTTGAAATTAGTAGGTTCAATAGGTTCAAAGGCTTCTGCAAGCGAATTCCTTCAACATAACAATTTTCCAACACTTAGTTATTTTCAGGAGTGTTCAACGCCTTGGTTCAACCAAAAAATGTTCATCGGCAAGCTTCTAAGAAAGGATTGAAACATTGAACCGTTGAGCATTGAACCTTTTCGGTGCAACGGGTTCAAAGGTTCAACGTCATCAGCAAGAGTTAAGCGCTTTGTCAAGGTTCAAAGTTCAACCATTTCAAGGTTCCACGGCTTCAAACACTTAATGAAAAACAAAGGCTTGAACCATTGAACCATTAAACCTTGAACCATTTTGGTTCGATGGTTCAACGGGGTCAACGACCAAATGGTTCAATGCATTTGGTTTAAAAGATCAAAAGGACTTAACAAAATAAAGAGATTGAACCAATTGAACCATTGAACCGTTGAACCAAGGTTGGTTCAATCGGCAGGTTCAAGGGGCTACCCCAGGGTCGAAGGAACAAGTGCCCTTGCAAAGGGCAGGCAACATTGGTTCAAGGGTCAAAGAGAAGACAGAAAAGATAGAATTCCTTTGGATTTGTTCAAAGGCTGATAGGGAACATTTCCTTTAGAATTTTTGTCTGAAGGAAATTATTAAGTGAAAGAGCCGTTAGAATTCTTTCAGAAGTATTTTCCATGGGAAAATGACTAAGGCAATGCCCGAAGGAATTCCTTCAAAATTTTATCTGAAGGAAATAAGCCCGACCAAAGGAATGCCCAAAAAGAAAAAGCTCAAGAGCGGAGCACTCCAAGTGTCATCGTCTGTGTGATTGCTAGATTATGCGAAACATGCCATGTGTCCCATTATAACACAGTGGAACGTGACAAGTGTCTGCATTTGCGTTCCCCTTTTTAAAGCTACTCGGGCAAGAAGTGTTGTGGATACCATTTTCTGTAAGTTTCTAATAATTTTCATAACAACGGAACTTGCCACTTGTCAAAGACGCAGAGCCAAGGAAATATTTCCCTCAGACAAATTGTTCAAAGGAGATAAAGGAACAACAGTTCGGACCCTGAGAACAAACTCAATGAACAACCAAAGAAAGAGCCGAAGGAGCCAACATAAAGCGAGAAGATAGCGTGAGAGCTCAGATCACCAGGAAGAGACAAAATGTGATAAAAAATCAAGAAATATCTGCAAGAGAGTTATTTCCAGTAGGTGGAATAGTCCACCAGGTGGACATCAGAGGACACGAGTATTCAATGGCACAACCTATTTTTTTCCTGAGTAAAGATGAATGGATAGCCGTGTAAGCATCATAAAGAAGACCAGACAACCCATGCTTAGGAGGAGACATTTGAGATGATTCAAAATGCCAAAGTCAAGGCCGATGACCTATTCCAGCATGGCCCTTTCATAGATATTTAAGGCATTCAATTCAGCATGGGCATTTTTCATGAAAATAAGTACCCAAGTCTTTTTTGGAGCGCTATATATTGTAATCTCTCATTTTATGCTCCCGTTACCAGAAGAAAAACTCTGCCCAAATTGAAAGGCATTACTGAGACTTTGAGCTCAGATTGTTCATCATATTTCTTTTTTTGAATCAGAAAGCAAGTTACTTTCAGACTTTGTGCTATTATAGCTTGTATCATTCTAGGAGATTGTTCTTATGTCTATTTCCTAAATGTATTCTTGTTTATGCAATTTAACAAGTAGAGCTAGTAAAAGTAACAAGGAATGTGTCCTGAAACCAGTTACTTTCAGACTTTGTGCTGACATAATTGTTTTCAGTGTGTGTTTTTAGTTTATTTCTATGTAAAGGACCTTGGGACGACTTTGTGCCCTCATTGTTCTTCATATTTCACTCTTGGGCAGTCAAGGTGGAGACTTTGTGCTACATCTTAGATTATAGGTTACTCTGTACTCTATTACCAGTTACTTATCCTACTTGAAAGAACTCCTGCTTTTGCCTGTAAAGACCACTTCTGAAAGAAGAGAAGTTCCTTCAGTGTCTTCACCTGGATTTCTCCTTAGTTTGTGAACATCATCTCTGAAAGAAGAGAGATGGATGGTGTATCCTACCCCTGAGTGTTATTTTTTGCTTATTTATATAGCATATAGCTCCTACATATTCATAGGGACCCTCCCCTTGATGAGAGGAGATATTTGTCCCCCGTTGATATAGTAAACCTACACATCTGACTGACCAATCTCCTTACGATGTGGTTGAAGAGACCTATTTTTCTCACCAGTTAGCTGGTTGACAAAATATTCACCCAATAGTTTTTGGCGACTCCACCGGGAATGAATGTGCAGTCTGAAGCCTCATGTTTCAGATTGAAGCAATCCCTACCCTTATCCATTATAGAGTCTGGCGACTCCATTCTGTGTCGTACCCATTATCATTATAGCCTTACCATCTTCCTCCATCTCCATTATATTATCTAGTCTGCAAAACCAGATCCGTTGGGGAAGAGCGCATAGTTTGAAGTCTCAAGCTTCATGCTGAAGCAGATCCTGCTCTTTTCCTTTTTGTTCTACAATCTGGCAACTCTACATTATACCAGAAGTCAAAAATCTCAAGGTGTTTTTGACCTTACTTTTGAGTTGGTGCAGCAGAGAAATTTTGATTTGTTTCCTCCACAACCTCACCTTCAACGAACTAGGAGTCTTCCTCCTACCAGGTCACCAACACAAGGCAGAGCTACTTTTTCTATTGTTAGCAGAGCTTTGCCTATCCATACTCCACCTAGATTTTTTATCCCACTTTTACATAATCAAATCATGGCTCAGGGCCCCTAGGGTGACTCATTTGGCCCACTCAATTTGACTCCACCCCTTCATGAACTTCCACACAGCTCAAGAAAGAATTTCCACAAATTCTTTGGGGATGGGAGAGTTCACCCTGATGAACATATTGCTTCCTTTAGCATATCCTGTGGTGTGATAGGCATATAATTTGAAGACCTGGCAGTCAAGCTTTTCATGGAAACACTACAAGGTGCTGTTGCAGACTGGTTCTACCATCTGCAGGCTCGATCAATGACTGACTGGGACACACTCAAAGCCAAATTCGAAGCAAGGTTCAAGCCTGCAAAAGATGCACATGCCTTTCTGGCCCAGCTCACACAGATGAAGAAGGAGCCTCATGAACCTATGAGGGATTTCATTGCCAAGTTTGACAAGCTGAGGAATCGGATTCCTACAATTGCTCAGCCTATGCCTGAGAACCTAAAATGTTTCTTCATCAACTCACAGCTACCTGAAGTGAGTTTTTTGCTGAGACGTGTTAGCCACATACACCTTGAGGCTACTCAAGACATGGCTACTAAGGTAGAAGATGACCTTATCTTAGCTACAAAGATAAGGAGAGACCCAAACAGAGGTAAACCCTCTTCATCTTTTGAATACTCACCTACAAGCACCATGGATCAAATGGTGCAAAATCTAGCAAATGAAATGCTAGCCTTGAAAAGACAAATATCCCAAAGTATGTCTACTCCTCCTAATCGGGATATGCCAAGGAGGACATTTCAGAACTAGTCATATCAAGGCAATACTGCCAGGAATCAAGGGCAGCCAAATCATCTTCCTCCCCCACAGAGGAACCTTGCCCTTGAAGCACCTCCAACCAACTCAGCAGTTGGATATCTAGAAACTAAACATGATTTCTCTTTCCAACCTGAGTTTGATCAAGAAAATGATGATGATCTCTTCACGGAGGGTCAAGAAGAGTCAGCTGGCGACTCCAACATTGGTTTCCTGAATTACCAGGATGAACCCAGAAGTAAAGGTGAAGCAATCGAGGGATCATACGCAGTGTTCACCTAGTCCAAGAACCAATCAACCCAGCAATCTGATAAAGAAAAGACAAAGGAGCAATCTCAACCAGCAATTTCAATTGATAAACATGGGACCACTCTGCCTTTCTAGCGAAAGGACCCAGTAGTTGCTAGAAAGGTAAGTACCCCAAACATTTCTACACCTTCTAATTCAAATTTGCAGATCAGTCCTCCCCTCCCTAAAAACCAAAAGGATGAAATCCCATCCTCTCTTCATAGTCTATTTCAATCATTTGATATAATTGACCATGTCAAGAAAACCAAAATTCAAATGACTGAATTTGAATTCCTACAAGCCAACCCTGAGCAGTTGGATAGGTTGGTGGAGTGTGTGAAGAATACATCCATCCTTGCAGGACAAGAGATTAGAAAGGTAACTCATGATCCCCCAAAGAACATGCCCATACCAAATAACCTTGTCATTACTCCTCCTGTTTCCCCTAGGAAAATAGAACTTTTCGGTGTTTCCCTGTTGATAAACGGTCACAAGCTGAGCAACTGCATCATTGATTCCGGTGCTTCAGACAATATCATGCCTGCCAAAGTGGTAGAATCTCTTGGTCTCACACTGACTAAGACATTTGGGATATCTTTCTCCATGGAGAACAAACAAGTGCCACTACTGGGACATATGAAGGATGCCCAATTTGTATTTGTAGCATTCCCAAAAAAGAGAATCAAGATGACAGTTCTGGTGGCCGACGTCCCAGCATCCTATGGCATTCTGCTTGGATGAAATTTCTGCAAGGATGTGGGAGGAGAATTAAGCATGGACCTATCTGAGGCAAGGATCCCTGTCAAAAGTGTTATGAAGAGGTTGCTCCCTGAAAAGGAAGCAAAATATGTTGTCACTCAGACATCAGCACCTGAAGCTCAAATTTTGTTTGAGTGATTAGGTAGGGGTAATTATTTTTTATGTACTAAGGATGTTTATGTTTCAAAAGATGAAATTCCTATAAGTGGTGATCGAAATATTGATTCAAGCAAAGCATCAGAAGAATCGGTAAGGGACAGTACAGATGAAAAAGGATCTTCCGTCTCTAATGAAGAGAAATCTGATAAAAGATTAGTTTTTGATGATGTTTGGATCTTGGAATTCAATGGCAGTGATTCTTATACCAATGCTGAAGCTAGGATTGTGTTGATACCTCTTCAAGGAGATGTTTTTCCTTCTTCATGAAAGTTGCAGTTCAGTGATACCAACAACACTGTCGAATATGAATCGCTATCACCCAAATTGAAGGATGCTCAGGATGAAGATGTCAAACTCCTTCATGCCAAAGGAGATGGTGAACTAATGGTTTGCCAGGTGTCTGAAGGAGATAATCAAAATATGTGCTAGACTGAACCAGCAAAATAGCAAGCTATGGTAGTGGACCATATTGTTGCACTCCAAAGTCAGCAAAAGAAACTCTCCACCAAGAGAGAAAAGATTTATGGTTTTTTATATTGAAGACCACGCCTTGCCATGGGGTAAGAAGAGAAAACCAAAAGGAGTGCACAAAAAATGTGATTCCTGGTGGAGAGTTCCATTCACACATCACTAATTCTGGGGACAAAATGGTTTCTTTCTGGTTTATTAGGATAGAACACCATTTTCATTATCTCACAATGGGCAGCCTCTGAATCACTTCAATTCTTGAAGTATCAGATAAGTTCACCTGTACATATGTATATTTGTATAGTCTTTGTTTTTCCTTTGTGTCATTCATTTTCATTTTTTGGAACCTTTCTTTTTGGGTACCATGACTCCATAGACCAATGGCATACTTCAAGGCATTAGAGATTCTGGTTTCTACTCCCCTCAGCTCTGTTCCAAGTTTTCATCTGAAGGTAGTTCCCCAACTGGAGCCAGCTATTGTCCCCAAAAATAGACTTCTCATTTTTGGGATAACCTATGAACTATTTTGGTTCAACAGACCAAAATCCTCTCTCCCATTTTCAAAATTTGTTCTAAACTTTCAAATTCCTCATTTTTCAAAGCTCTTCCAGAAATCTATAGACTCTATAGGCTTAAATCTATGGACTATGCAGATATGTTTCTACAGAGTCAACCTTGAACCATTTTGGTTCAACGGGTTCAATGGGTTCAAAGGTTCAACGTCATCAGCAAGAGTTAAGCACTTTTTCAAGGTTCAAAGTTCAACCATTTCAAGGTTCCACGGCTTCAAACACTTAATGAAAAAAAAGGCTTGAACCGTTGAACCTTGAACCATTTTGGTTTGACGGTTCAACGGGTTCAACGTGTTTGGTTCAAAAGATCAAAAGGACTTAACCAAATAAAGAGATTGAACCAATTAAACCATTGAACCGTTGAACCAAGGTTGGTTCAATCAATTGGTTCAATCTGTAGGATCAAGGGGCTGCCCCAGGGCCGAAGGAATAAGTGCCCTTGCGGAGGGCAGACAACATTGGTTCAAGGGTCAAAGAGAAGACAAAAAAAGATAGAACTCTTTTAGATTTGTTCAAAGTTCGATAGGGAACATTTCCTTCAGAATTTTTGTTCGAAGGAAATTATTAAGTGAAAGAGTCGTTAGAATTCTTTCAAAAGTATTTTCCACGAGAAAATGACTAAAGCAAAGCCCGAAGGAATTCCCTCAGACTTTTGTCCAAAGGAAATAAGCTCGACCAAAGGAATGCCCAAAAGGAAAAAGCCCGAGAGCGGAGCGCTCCAAGTGTCATCGTCTGTGTGATTTATAGATTACGCAAAACATGCCACGTGTCCCGTTATAACACAGCAGAATGTGACAAGTGCATGTATCTGCGTTCCCCATTTTGATGCTGCTCGGGCAAGAAGTGTTGTGGATCCCATTTTTCGTAAGTTTCTAATAATTTTCATAACAGCAGAACTTGCCACTTGTCAAAGATGTAGAGCCAAGGCAAGATTTCCTTCAGACAAATTGTCTGAAGGAGATAAAGGAACAATAATGCAGACCCTGAGAACAAACTCAGTGAACAACCAAAGAAAAAGCTGAAGGAGCCAACAGAAAGCGAGAAGATATCCCGAGAGCTCAGATCACCAGGAAGAGACAAAATGTGACAGGAAATCTAGAAATATCTACATGAGAGTTATTTCCAGTAGGTGGAACAATCCACCAGGTGGACATCAAAGGATGCGAGTATTCAATGGCACGACCTATTTTTTTTCCTTTGAGTAAAGACAAATGGATAGCCATGTAAGCATCATAAAGAAGACCAGACAACCCATGCTTAGGAAGAGACATTTGAGATGGTTGAGAATGCCAAAGTCAAGGCCGATGCCTTGTTCCAGCATGGCCCTTTCACAGATATTTAAGGCATTCAACTCAGCATGGGCCTTTTTCATGAAAATAAGCACCCAAGTCTTTTTTGGAGTGCTATATATTGTAATCTCTCATTTTATGCAAATGAGATCTTCCCGTTACCAGAAGCAAAACTCTGCCCAAATTGAAAGGCATTAATGAGACTTTGAGCTCAGATTGTTCATCATATTTCTTTGTTTGAATTAGAAAGTGAGTTACTTTTAGACTTTGTGTTGTTATAGCTTGTATCATTCTAGGAGATTTTTCTTATGTCTATTTCCTAAATGTATTCTTGTTTATGCAATTTAACAAGCAGAGCTAGTGGAAGTGACAAGGACGGTGTCCTGAAACCAGTTACTTTTAGACTTTGTGCTAACATAATTGTTTTCAGTGTGTGTTTTTAGTTTCTTTCTGTGTAAAGGACCATGGGATGACTTTGTGCCCCGATTGTTCTTCATATTTCACTCTTGGGAAGTCAAGGTGGAGACTTTGTGCTACATCTTAGATTGCTAGTTACTATGTACTCTATTACCAGTTACTTATCCTACCTGAAAGAACTCCTGTTGTTGCCTGTAAAGACCACTTTTGAAAGAAGAGAAGTGCCTTCAGTGTCTTCACCTAGATTTATCCTTAGTTTGTGAACATCATCGCTGAAAGAAGAGAGATGGATTGTGTATCCTACCCCTGAGTGTTATTTTTTGCTTATTTATATAACATATAGCTCTTGCATATTCATAGGGAACCTCCCCTTGATGAGAGGAGAGATTTTTCCCCTATTGATGTAGTAAACCTGCACATCTAGCCGACCAATCTCCCTATGCTATGGTTGAAGAGACCTATTTTGCTCACCAGTTAGCTGGTTGACAAAATATTCACCCAATGGATCAAACACCCACAAGTACTATGTATTTTATTGCTCTTTCACATGAAGGTCTTACTGATGAATACAATCCTTATTCATGTGATCATTTTGAGTCTTTTGATATTTCTTGTCTTATTTTCCCTACTTGTTACAACATTAATGGTCCTAAGTCACCTTTTCCCAGTCACAGGGACCCTTAGCTTGTCTTACTTGGTTTTAGCTTTGATTTAAGTCTCAAGACACTAGTGCCATGTGGTGCTAGTGTCCAATTATGACTCTAGTGTTCGACGGGAATTTTATCTCATGTTTGAGTCCTAACCCTTTCTAGAGCCTTCTCTTATGTTTTATATCTTTATTTTACAACTCGTTGGCCAATGAACAAGGTCTTATATTCAAATCAAATTTCCTTCTATATTAAAAGCGTCATAAGGCATTTTACATCTAGCACTTACTATTTTGGCATATAATTACATAAAAATTAGTCAATAGTACAAGTCAATACTCTACATACTACTCAGCTATCAAATCTAGACATTGGATTCTTTATCAAAGAAGAGCCTAAGCAAAAATCATTCTAGCATACTATGTAAGTTGATTATGCAAGTTCGCTTAGGGAGAATTACATATGATCTGAGACCCTTAACATTGGGGTTAATGTAGGCAACGACCATGATAACATGGATTCTACTTTACACAAACATAGCATCCCACAACCCAATTTTTTTCTTCATTTTTATATTTGACTTGTTTGTTGTTTCATGTGTGCAAGTACTCATTAGGGTTTTGAAAGATATTCAGCTAAAATAATGACATAGGTGAGGTCTTGGATGACATATATTCACCTACAGAACCCCCAAAATCTCCCATAACTTCCCTAAAAGTTATAGACAATTCCTACAAGAGGGACACTAGCACCATAATTGGACACTAGCACCACATGACACTCTATCTTGATATTGGTGCTACTATATGAGATCAGGGTTTAACCACATTCACATAATGGAAGGTATCTACTGTAGACATCCAATTCCTTACACCATTTGTGTTGAAATTGTTAATCTCACTTGAATTACACTCAAATGCAAATTTTAGGTCAAAATTCATAAAACACCCTAAATGGTTCAAAATTGTCATATTCAAGTGCCAATTTAGGTCAAAATATCTCTAAACGAGGTAATGCATTTTATGGGCCAGCTAACTTTGATTAGATCATTTCGAGTCAGAATGCTAATTTTGCACCTAGGTGCCCTAGATTGCTCTTTTTTTCTAATCCATTGGTAAACATCACACACCTTTATTATTTTGTGTTGGCAACATCCTAAATGGTAATATGGTTCCAATGCATCTAGCTTCACCCTTCAATTTTTTCTGAGTCAAATTATGACCTAGTAATATGACTTTCTAACCTTTTTGATTGATTGAGGGCCAATTATCAAATAATTACACATAAGTTGATTAACCTTGTTTAAGTCTAAATTTGTCCAAGATAGACAGAGGAACAAAAAAGGAAAAGGAATATTGTGAGAAGGTTTCAAAGCAAGAGGGATAAAACTAATAAAGTTATAGCAAAACCTAATAAAATAAATGAGATTTTTGGCCAATAAAAGTGGAATTTGGATATGAACCCTCAAGGAGAAAAATATGCAAAATGGAATTTTAGGTGTTCTAGGAAATTTTAAGAGTCAATGAAACTATAGAGGGAGAGATATGGTGAAAAAAATAATTTTTTTTACACTTTAAGCTAATTACCACTTGGTTGCTCCTACCAAAAGCATGTCTACAAGTACACGATGACCAACTATTCTCAACTATGAGCACTCTATTATTGGTCTTATGAAATTGTTATGTTAGGTATGAGCCCCAAGTTTGTTTGTCTGCCTAAGGGTTTCAAGTAGTTTCTCTGGCCACCAATATTGTTGAAATGAGTATTGCTCTCTATAAAGTTTTGGCCATGAATTTAACCCTAAGTGACAGCTCTTTGCTTACATCATGGATGGAAAATAGTCAATAAGGATGGGTCCGTTGCCCTTTTTATGTGTAGGTCCTCTCAATGGGCTAGCTACTTCGAGGTTCCTGTGGTACTTTTCACAATGAGTTTTAGGGCTTATGCCCAAGTACTTCCCACAATTATGCAGAGGGGTATTTACCCTTATCCAAACTTGCAATTAATATATAAAAAATAGAGGTAAGTAAAAATATTTCCAGAAATGGTGCATATCTTGAAAATCCACTGCTAAAAAAAAGATCTCCAAAATCTACTCGCAAGCAAAGAAAGTGATCTGATACCAGATGTGAGGATCCTTTTGCACAGATTTATGAACTACAAAAAATAAATGAACAATGAAATAAACTTTGAAAAATAACCTAAAATAACCTTTAGATCACAAGCCACTTCAAGGGTCATATTCAATACAATAATATGTGTGGATGCCTTCATTGGGCCTCAACACTTAAATACTAAATCTATTCTAACAACTACTATTCCTATGTATGTGGGATAATTCAAATATGCTCAAGGGATGGCTTACAAAATAGATCCATCCATAGTGACTAATACACTAATAATGCAAAGAGAAGGGTGGGATATGGGTTCCTAAAACCATAATAGATTAGAATTTGATGCATTAAATGGGAGATAAATACGCTCAGTCTCAGTTAAGATCCTCACATCTTTTATAAAACTACCCTGATTTGTAACTTAAGTAGAAAATAATTTTTAATAGTTGATAAAGGTCAAGAACAAGTAATGATCTTTATAAGATACTACATGCTAATTAACTTCATAAGAGCCCAAATGTTGAAATGTGAGTGTGCTCTTGCATGGTCATATTACCATTTCTAACCTCCAACATGTCTGATATGATGAGATGGTATATAATTGAGTAATCAGAGAAAAGCAACAAATAACATGGAACTATTTTAACTTCTTTCAACTAGACGAAACATTACAAATTTGAAAATGATGCAAGTAGATGATCAAAGGAATAGCCCATGCCATTGCTTATTGAAGAGAAGGAACATTAGAGCAAATGATAGAATGATTTATGAATAGGCTACTAATTTATCATTGACAAATTTATACGGAAAAAAATTATGTAAACAAAAATTCAAGCTCCAAACCAAAAAAATATTTAAGATCGATGGTAGTAAGTCTTATTAAAATAAATGAAAATCTAAGCCTTTTAAGCATAATGACAAACTATCATGGAAAATACTGGGCTAAGCGTAATATAGTAAATTCAAGTAGTAGCCAGAAATATCCTTACCATTCCATCCACCATATCTTGCGTAGTCAGCGCAATTGTTGTTTTGGTCTACCCAAGATATAATATGGGCCAAGTAGATAAAAATGTGACATGTTCTCATTTCAAATTCAATGGGACATGATGTCCTAATAAGATTCAAAGGGACATGTTGTTTTGGTCTTCCCAATATTATCGCTTTTTGGCAGAAGTAGATAACAATTTAATGGGAAAATTATGTACCAATAAGATTCAGTGGGACATGTTGTTTTGATCTGCCCAATATTATCTCTTTTTGGCAGAAGTAGATAACAATATAATGGAACATGTTCTCATTTTAAATTCTTGTACGACCTTTGAATCTTATTGAGACATAATTTTCCATGAAGTAGAAATAGTGGACCTATATAGTTGTAGACAACATTGGGGAGTGTGGTGATAGTTTTTACATTTATTTTCTAATTATGCAATGAATAATTTGATGTACAATGTCTAAGATGATATTCAACACATTCTTTTTGCAATGCGTGTTTGTTTGAAAATCAAAAAAGTATTGTCTTGTGCATGATCATGTATAATTCTACGCAGTCAGATATAACATCAATTTCAAAATACTCTTTCAAACAAAATGTATTAAAATGCACGTTATTTGTTTTGAAACTTTTCAATTCATTTGTCTTTCTAGTGATTCCTCTTTTCTTCTTTTGTTTATTTTATTAATAATAAAAATATTTTCTTCTTCAATATGAAAACATAGTACAAAAAATATATGACATATGACTTACATTCAATCGAATTCTTCAAAATCATAGAAAAAACATGTCTTTATAGTTTTTGGTTCTAACCAAACCAATTGTGAGAGACAATGACAAGAAATACAAGTCATATTACTTTATTAAAACTTCAAAATTTCCTATAAAACTATTTATACATACTTAATTGACACAATCAATTTCAAACTTTATGTTATTTATTTTCTAACTTATCAATTATAATCTTTTAATTAAACTTCCTTACTCAACGATAATAAAAATTAATCATAATACAAACAAACCTACTCAACACACAAACGCTATCGACTCATCACACAAATACCATCAATATTTATCGATAAACTTGATAAATACTAAATTTAAATTACCTTTTTCAACTTATTATTTTATACCCACCAGAAGTTCCTTGTAGCCCATCCTCCTCTCCAAAAGTATATTTATTTTTCCAATTTTGTAAAAGTGCACTAACTTTGATAGAATTTGCCATTTAATCACGTTGTTTTAGGTTTCTCATTTGTCATTATGTTATGTCCCATTTTTCCCTTGGTAAAATTTTGGGTGCCCATGACTTGCAATTGTTTAAGATATTAAAATGTGTGTTCATCAAAGCCCACATCTAAAACTTAGGACACGTGGCCTTGCTCAAATGGAGATAAATGGTCCATTTGAAAATTATCAATTTTTATTGTAATCCACATTTTTGACTTTGTTTTGGATAACGGACCATAAGTCCACATATCTTAGTCATCATAAAATTTGGTGATAGACGTTAGGGAAAAAACATAAATAGTGATAGTGACATACCTAAAAATCTAATAACGAGGAAAGCAGTCGGTACCAAGTTAATTTGGTTTATAATCAGGTATTTTCGGGTGCTAAAGAAATGGAGGCGCTATTTGTTGATAAGGGAATTCCTTTGACACATAGATCATCAGGGGTTATAATTTATTAATAGTCAAGAGAAATTGAACTGGGGATAGATGAAATGGGTTAAGTTCTTGTAGAGTTATATATTTGTGTTGAATCACAGAAGTAGGAAGTCAAATAAAGTTGTTGATGCGATGAGTAGAAGAGCGCTAGTGATAAGTGAGATGAAAATAAAAGTCACGTGATTTGATTCATTGAAGGAACTTTGCATTAAGGATGAACCAACAAGTGTGGATTAAATGTTGTGGTTGGACTATCACATTTAAGAAGACATGTTGTTCACAGGGGCAAAAAAATTTGATAAGGGGAAAGCGTAGCAAAGAACTAGCAAGTCACTATGGGAGCGATAAAATGTTGGTGAGTTAATAAATGGTTAAAACTTGCCAAAAATGCACATAGATGTGTGTGGATATGTGCAAAGATGCATAGTTTTTAATATGACAAAAGGAAAGAGCTAAAACATAGTGTTAATTCAACCAATTCCAATTCCAGAGAAACCATGGGATGACATAAGAATGGATAGTTTGCACAGGTATTTTTCCACATAAGATCCAATGTGAACATATAAAAGGAAGCCTTGTGACTCATTTTAGGGGGTTAGAAAGTTTAGCGTTTCAAATTCAAAAAGTGGAGAACTTTGTAAGTTTGTACTCAGAGAGTAGGTAAGAGAGAGATTAAGAGAGAGAATAAGAGAGAAGGCTTGTAGCATTGTCATTATATGCAAACTCTAAACCCAACAAATCTCATAGCTTCTATTCAGAGAAAAACTTTATTATTGTGTTGTTTTATAAGTACAAGCACTGAACACACTTCGTTGAAGTTTCTAATAAACTCCTTGAAAAAGTTTCCTAGTCCATGAAAACTTTGAGCCTAAAATGTGCTCCTTGACAATGGCATGTTAGCTATTGTGTGCACCCCTTTTGGGTCGTTTTTAAGTCCTTGGGATATCACAAAACCCAAGTATAACAATTATGTCTTCATAAAGCTAAATTTCTTCACATTTATCAACAACTTCTCCTTGCGCAATATCTACAACACATTCCACATATGCACTAGGTGTTATTCTCTTTTCTTGCTAAGCACCAGGATGTCATCCAAGTATACAATGACATATTTTCCCAAAAATGGATTTAACACCTTATTCATTAACCACATGAATGTGCTTGGTGCATTTGTCAAACCAAATGGCATTACCAGTCCATTTATATAATACCTCATTTGTCTTGAAGGGTGTCTTCCATTCATCTCCTTCCCTTATCTTAATCTAATGATACCCACTTTTTAGATCAATTTTTGAGAAATACCTTGCTTCACCTAATAAATCCATCAAGTCATTCATGTGTTCCAATGGGAATTTTACTTGATTGTTGGGTAAGTGCATGGAGTTGGGCACAATTCTGTGGACATTTACTGTAACATGATCACGTTAATTAATAACATCATCACATTATTTAATTAATTAACGTAATCGTATTACTTAAGGCTAGGCTCGAGATTACTGAGCCATAACATGATCATGTTTTTAATAATGTGATCACGTTATTAAATAATGTGATCATATTATATTAAAAAGTAACACGGTCACGTTATTAATGCTAACATGATCACGTTCCCTATGTCACAAAAAATAGAAACCTAAATGCAAAATGTATTCATTCTGCATTCATGTTTTCTCCTCCTAGTTTGCTCTACGATCGCATTTTATGCAAACCAGTGCCATAATTCACCTCGTAGGCCTGTCAATCGATGATGCCACCATGTAGGTGAGGTAAGTCATCAAAATATTCTCTATTTAACCCTAATTTTTCACAACTTTCATTGTTTTTAACCCATGTTTTTAATTATATTTCATTTTTTTCTAACAACTAGTCCTACTAACCCTCCACACCCTCCACAAAACCGTCTGGTTACTTCTCCTCCTGACCCTCCACAAAACCCTGTGGTTCCTCATATCCCACCACTTAACACTCCTACAATTCCCCAAAACCCCCTGGCAGTCAAGATTTTTTGATTGACGATGTTGTCAAAAACAAACTTGAAATTGAAGACCTAATTAATAGAATGAGAGATCCCAGTTCAACCAACCCCCACCGCACCCAGCTAGTTGATTCCCTACATACCTTATTAGGTCAAATTGACTTGATAACAAGTCAAAATGACCAATGGACCTCATATAGAGATATTTGTAGGGCCTATTATGCTGACAAGTTATCAACCCTTCAGGTCAAGAATTTATAAATTTCAAAAGTCGACATTTATGCCCTATTCATCGACCCAGCCACAATGCCCCCTTTCTCGTAATGACCAAACATTTTCCTATCCATTATTGTGTACATAACTTAATCATGACCAATTTTTAAGATCAATGGTGGATGGTGTTTGACTATCCACCATGTAACAACCATGAGATCCCTTTATATTTTTTGAGAAAATTCTACTGTGAGTTCGTCCTCAACCCGATTCTCAATTAGTTTGATTTTAGTGAGTTTTAGGGTTAAGAAAAAGGCTATGTAGGATCAACTAGGTACATGCCATACACCTAATCAACTTGCATGGATTCGTATCCAAAATCCTCTTGATCTTGAGATCCCCTCCATGGTTTAACAGGTCATGGAGATAGACACTCTCTATGCTCTTAGCTCACTCATAGATACACTTGTTCAACATATGAGTAGGCTTTCACAGAGTGATGCTACAGATACGCCATAGGATATCTGACCCTGACCCCACCCTTGTAGTTCATGTGGAGTTATGTGCATGGGACCTTTTGATGATGATGGCGTCAGTGGTTCAAATGGCTTAGATCATATTCTTATGAGTGATGAGTTTTTGTCACACACATTTGGTGTGTAATCATTAGTCACCACACAGATGCATGTATATTTTATATAAATGTCAAGTTAAATTTGCAAATTTAGTTTCTAAGCTAACAATTAATTTACGTAAAAAATTAATATAATGTATATGTAATTTTTTATGTCGCAGGATGTGACGGTTCCTTCATCATCATAGCCAGTATTTACATCATTCAATTTATCACAGCCATTGTTTTCACATTCAGACCCTGCTGCTAGACCATCCATGATTACGTTTTCCTTTGTTAGGACAACACCATTTACATACAGAGGTAAATATTATTTACATATATGTTTTGCTCTTTGCATTTGTTATGACTGCAGTTGTTTACATATACATGTTGATGAGTGATGTGCGATACGATTTCTCTACTTTTGTGTTTCTTTCTTATACCTACGTGAGTGATGTACCTCCCACTATTTTTTGGCTAGATGGATCCTAACCTACCCTAGCCCTAACAATCACATTAAGAGTCTTCACCTGAGACTCTAAACCAACCACATTTTCCTCTAGGCCAACTATCTCTCTCTTATTATGAGGGAACTCCATGTATATGTGTGATAAGTAAGGAGAAAAACATATGTATGCTTGCTTATTCACACAAACCACATCCACCAAAATATTATCGAGGATCAAATAATCCCCACATAAAAAATCCTAACCAAAGTTGCTTTGATCATGTTCCACCACTAAGTGATTCACTCTAAAACCATATAACAAGAGAAGACATTAGATCTCCAGTCACATAAAGAAAAAATGACTGAGTAATAAATTACAAAGTAACATATAAAAGTAACTAAAAATAAACTAACTCACTACTTTATTTGGGTAACTTCATGTTAGTCTAGGTATAATTCCTAATTGGACCTCATCTTAGCATTCTCCTCCTATCCTTTTGGTTCCTCTCTAACAAGTGTATGATCACCCTTGTTCCCCCTAAACTTCATCTCCTCACCCTCTATCCTATGCTTTTTTCTACATCTAAGTATCTACATATTATGGTGGTGGTTGTACTTAATGTTGGCATCCTACCATAATTTCAGCCTAGACACATGATATTTTTCTAAATGTACTCCTCCAATTAGTACTCTCCCAATTTTGCCCATGATCCTAGTAGAGTGTCCACCTTATTCACAAACTATCCTAAAATACCCTAATATAGTAGAATTACCAAATATATCATTTTCAGTGTGCTTACCACTCATGGAAAGTCTCTCAATGGTGGCATACTTATCCAACTTGAAGCCCCGATGGCCCCTACTATCCCAATCTCTAACCCTCATTAGTAATGGGTTATGTGCTCGTACACCTAGCCCATGATGAGTGTAGGGGTCATGTGCTTGTACATCTAGCCCATGATGAGTGTAAGGGTCATGTGCTAATACACCAAAGTATTAGACCCAATTAACAACCTTACCTCTATCACAATCCTCTATCAAGGCCACAACCCTGCCTTTAGTCGATAAGTCTAGTATCCTAATCACAACCTTAAACTATTTTACATGACACATCCTAGTTGGTAAGTAGGTCAAGCAAAGGAATCTACTCGATGGGACAACAATCCCCACCTACACAATCAAGAGTGTCCCTATTATATATAATGTGGCCAAATCATTAGTCATTAATTTCTCTATAATCCTAGGAAGCCAATCATAGTTCATCACTCTACTCCATCAAATGTAGGCCCACCTTTTTAAAACACAATTTAAAATATCCCTAAATACTCTAAGTTAATCTTGAAAATTCATCCAAAAGGAATTAGTTACGAGAGTCCACACCTAAGTCAAACCCCTATTTTTAGACAAGTAATAAATCAACAAGTAATAAGTCCAACATGTAATATAGCATAAATTGAAGATCTTGACTCAAGTATATTTATACTTATCAATTTGAAAAAAAAGAAACTAGTAAATTATACATTCCCTTTCATAGTTTCAATCCTCTAATTTTAGTTTTGGTACAAGGCTGTTACTCTAACACTTCAATAGATGGCTTATAATTTCAAATCTAAGTGTATTTTCACATGCATGCTTGTCTTCTTCTTTCCTATAATGTGTCATTGCATTCATGTACTTATATAGACATATATTTTATATGTACAAGTGCTTTTATTGATCATTTTGGTTTCCATATATAAGATTTGATGTAATTTATATAAAGCTAAGTATATAACCTTGTTTACATGAACAGTTGATGGCTAGTACTGATAATTCTCCCTCTCTACGAGCTAAGATAGACATAGGCATTACTGTTGTAATGTCATTAACACGGGCATTGATAGAGGTATATATTGGTTCTTGTAATTTTGAATTGTAAAAATAGACTTGTTTTAATAATTTTAGTACATGTGTACTTGGGGTAAATATAACTTATGTTTATGTATTGTGTATGCAGGGTCATCTTATGACAATTGATAGTCCCAGTCAGATGGTGATTGGGGTAAATTCTCATGTTCCTCATGTATTTCAGATGCTTATTCATATAGTTGAGCCTACCATTGACTTGATTGAGCGTGAAAAATAGATTGAGCAAGACCACGAGCTTGCAGTAAGTGTACATGTTTAAATGATTTTTTATTGTAGTTTAAAATTAATTTCTTAACAATTATTTGAATGTATTTTATTTTAATTTCATAATAATTCTTGTATTTGAGCAGGCTCAGTTGTAAGCTAGCTATGAGCATAGGACTCACAGTCAGACTTTGGAGCAATCCAAGGCATTAGAGGGGTCTCCATCTACTAGTAGGGCATCCCAGGAAGAGTCTTCTTCAAAGAAGGCAAAGAGAGGGAGGCTATTTGATGAATAAGATGTCTGACACACATGAGATGTATTTTTGTGTATGCCTATATGGTAATTGATGCATTTTTGGCATTGTATATGCGCATGTGACATTTAGCCAACATTAGATACTATGTTGGTAGATGTAATTTTTTGTATGGTTATCATGACCCAATCTATGTATTATTGACATTGGAGATGTATGTGCCTATATTGTATGCCTATCATGACTTGCTATATATAATTTATATTCAATTTTTATTTCATTGTGTGTTATTGTATAGTGCTGTTTTGATATTCCAAATTAATATCTATATCAGATCTCATATTTAATGTTGTACACGTGCACAAATGAGGATTAAAAAATTATTCTTTTTAATGCTATAAATATATCAGATCTTACATATTTTTTAAAATTAAAGTTTATAAAATTCATTGTGTATAGTGGAAATGACTAATGACACTCTTATCGCTTAGGCTTAATGGCCCTCTTCTCTTTGTACCTGCTTCTTGTACCTATTTTCGATGCATATCTTTCTCAACAACTTGCAAGTGTTCAGGATCTTGATCAAAGGTCTTATTATATAATCTCTTGTATTCACTTATCTGTTACTTCAGGACTTCTTATCTTGATCATAAAACACAATTCCAACTTTTGAACCCCTTTCTCTTTTATCTTTATTCAGATTTCTCTCTTTAGCCTTTGTCTTAGCTTGTAGCCCTGTTTTAGGGAAAAGCTCATGTTTTGTTCCATACACGAAAAATAATTATATTTTTGACAACCCTTTTCCATGCCATTACCTCACACAAAATCTTAGGTTAGGTTCCTTTGCAAAATCTTGTACCTCTAGGCTTACTTGACATTCCAAATAGCCCTCGAAATGCACAAAGCTCCAAGGTTTGAAAATTATGGAGACACTTTGACTAAACCAAAACTATATTTGACCACCCTTTTGACCAATCCTACTTTTCAATTAATTTTGGTCCTCAACTCTTCACCTAAGTTCAACTTTCTTCTTTAGCCTTTTTCTCACTAGTTCTCTTAGGCTAGTTGACTACCTATAGGGTAGTACAGTATGGACATTATATGTAATTATTTTTAGTCTCAACCTATACAGTTACTACAAACCTTGAATTTTAGGGTTTTGACCATAAGAAGAGATTCAACCCTTCAAAATTCCTAAAATTATGTAATTTAGTGTGTCTTAGGGTCTATTAATTGAATAAAGTGATTTCATACTTGTACCTTCTATAATGAAGGCAGCCATGAATATTATTGTATTGAGCTTGCTCAAAGGAAGTTGCCCCCTCGAAATGGCCTATGATCTAAAGGTTTTTTTGGGTTATTTTCCAAAGTTTATTTCACTGTTCATTTATTTTTTGTAGTTCATAGATTTGTATAGAAGGATCCTCACATGTGGTTGAAATACAATTGGTACATCCATTCATTCAATGCATTTGCTTTTTGTTTCTTGATTTAGGCACCTCATGTGATTGATTTTGATGTGACATCTTTGAATAATGAGACCTTAACGATCCTAAAAAATAAAGAAATTATTACGTAATAAAGCAAAGTTAGTCCTCCTAAATTTCCAAAAAACAAAATGCACTTATATTGAAAGCCATTTCTCCCAAAATATATTATTATAAATAATTGCACAACACATTAAATTATTAACTATTTGTTATTAGCGAGAGAAAAAGCCACAATCGCTACACTCAAGAGACATTTACATGCATTCAAAGTATTATTAACACTAAAACAATGACATCAAATTTTTTTTAGGTCAAGAAACTCTATTAATTGTAAATATTAGACTTTTGTGTTCAATAATATTGTAAGAAACTCGGGGCTCCAAGAACCCACGTCATCAACCTTAGTAAAGTTTGATTATTGACATGATTCGTAATGTATGCCAACTCAAGCACTAGGCACACAATCAATTGTATAATGAGCTTATGTCCTTATATTTTAAAGCCGAGTGTTTTATTTCCACACTAGTATATAGTTTAATGACAAACAATTTCTTTTCATTTGATATTGAAAACTTTGTATGTGTTTTCTCTTGAAAAAACTTCTACACCGATTTTTTGTTACACAATATTTAAAATAAATTTCAACTCTATTTTAACTCTAGGAGAGATTTGATGCATATCACCCTTGTTAATATCATAGTTATGGAAAAATCATTAATCATTTTCATCTCAGCCAATCAAAAATGATAATTAAGATTTAAATTTTTTTAACATAAATTTTTTACTTCAATTTTTCGTCCAATCTTTTATTGGGTCACCAAAACAGTTACCAATCATCTGCCTCTACCAATGAATGCTCAAATCAACTTATATTTATTTTTATCATAAACAATTTTATCTGCTATAATTATAATTTAGACGATAAAATATAATAGCTTCATCATAGAAGACACCCATGTAATGACTAGCAAATGCCTCGAAGGTGCAAAGAAAGTCAGAGGAAATGTATATTTTTGTTTTGCAATTATATTTTGTCTTTATTAATATATAATATATCAAATATATGAATCCAAAATTTCAATGTCTTAAAAATTATTACTCTGAATTGATCACATTTATTATAAAATTTAAAAAATATTTTATTTAATAGAATACGAAAAAATATTATCAGCAGAAACAAAATCCTCTTGAAATTCCAATGTATCCTAATTAAAGGTTAATGGGAGATTGATTAGATCAATAAATAAAGACCAAATGTGGTTGTGAAGATCCCAACAAAACAACCCACAACAACCAATTGGAAAGATGAAAGAGACCGTCCCTTTGTCAAAATGACAGTAAATGTTGTCATCTGTGACCCTTTTGAGGATTTTAACCCTGCCATTTACTTCCCAAATAGAGCCCCCCAAACCAATCATAAATTATACTAACCAACTAAATGTGGGTCTCCCTCTACCCTTCCCATCAATTCACAATAACGTAAAATCCAATATGCACCGACCAATGTATAATGAAACTTGTGATGGAATCGAAGAAAGTCGCTTTCACGATATAAGTGTTAAACGCAAGAAATAGACATGAAGCGACTCGTACTCCCAAAAAGAAATACAACCATAGTATATATATATATATATATAATGTCCAAACATGGAGATAAACGCATATTTGTAGTTTGTTGAAAGCGTAGAGGGGATTTTTGAGTTCATTGATATGACAACAACGTTAATGCTATTGGAGGAAAATGTTGCTTAAAGAGGTTCGAAACTTGGACGTGGTGATAACAAAGATTACGTGAAGGCTAAGTCATAAGATTCGAATTCGAGTTCGACGAGGATAAAAATTGGTTCAAATTCAAGTTCGCTAAAAAATTGAAAAAAAATTAACATTAAATTGAAACATAAAAACTATAAAAATAAATCAAAATGAAAACATTAAATTTTTTTTTATAAAAATACATAATTTACAAATAAAATAAATTAAATTAAAAGCACATAAAAATATATATTTTTAATTATAAACCAAAAAATAATAAAAAATATTAAAAATAAATAAGCATTAAATAACTTAAAATAAATTTAAATAAAACAAATTAAAATACATAATTAAAAAAATAAAAAGTTATAAAAATAATTTTAAACCTAAAAACAAAATTAAAAAAAATTAAATTATAATCATAAAACATAAAAAATAAATGAAAAGACATAAAAATAAAAAGTAAAAAATATAGGAAATAAAAGTATTAAAATCTTTGAAAATGTAGAGCTTAGATTATGATTGAAAAATGTCATTTTTTGAAAAGGATCGTTTATCTTCTCATATATCTTCTAAACTACTCAACAACGACATTAAGGATGCCCTTTGAAAAATGTGCACGGGTCATTGATGACGTCACATTTAAAATTACAGTTATGAGTACCCAAAATTTTAGCTTTGTGAAGGCCACATAATTTTAGCTTTATGAAAAGTAAACGGCAAATAGGAAAATAAAAGACCTTTTGCCTTGACTTTCACTATTAGTCTTCTTATTTGAAATATGATATATACAAAAGTAAAATTATCATTTGCTTAAAGTTGCAAGTTACATCGGAAAGGATGTTTTTTTTTTGTTTTGTTAAAGTGAGATTAGTTATGATCGTTGATCGTGTAGTATTTTTCACATGAAATGTTAATAAATAATAATTAATTATTTTTGATGGATGTGATGATAGAAATGAGGTTTTGTGGTTTTCATAAGAATTGGTTATGCATTATACGGGGAGGAGATATTTTGTTTCACAGTAAACTTGAGCAATGGTGAAGTCATGAGAAGGGCAAAGCTATAGAATGCATGCAAATGATGAAAGATTTCAAGGTGAGCTGGATGATAATGACGAGGAACAATTAATAGGTTATTTCAATGATGAACTTGAAGAAGCTTGAAAAAATACATATACAAAGTTCAATAACATGTCACATTTGTCAATACAATATATAATTTTCATTCAACATTTTCAATTATCCATAATTAAAACAAAAATCATCTTAATAAAGATATGGCTCAAATATCTAACAACACCTTTAAAAATGCCACAAAAATCAATGAATATCTAAATGATAGTTGGAACCTAGTAAAACTGACAATTTCTTGAATAAATTCTTTTAGGAGTTATGTTTCTCAATGTTGGTACATGATTGATGTCTATTATGCAGCCTAAAATTGATAACAACATAAATGAACCCACCTTTGGGAAAACAATATTAAAGGGTAGAGACATGTTTACTCGAGGGCATTGATTGGATTTTCAGTTTCTGTTCACACTAGCTTTGGAGTACCTAAATCATATGTCACTTATTTCTCTGCAATTTAAATTTAAGTGAAGGATTAAATTTGTTCTTTAGCAATCCATACTATTTTCTCTTTAAAGTTATTTTAAATTTTATCCATGCAGTTACAATTTTTGGAAATCTCAAGCTATAATTTTTGAGGAGGCTCTTCAATAGAAACATGGAATCATACTAGTAGAGACGTTTTTATAGGGGCTATCCAACAAGCAAGTTTAAAGTGTAGAGATCTAAAAACTACTATTTTGAATGTTTCTAAATCTGAAGTTGCAAAAGTTTAGAGGTTTATAGATGGAGTGGATCTAAGCAAGTGTTTACGATTTTCTTTTTCTTTAGTTCTGAGTAAATTAAATTTAGCAGAAAGCTACAACTTACCAATATTTATATCGACTGTCCACCTTTTGCGATCACTTTTAATTTTTGGCCACGTGTTTTATTACAAAAGGTTTACAAAAATGGGTTGTATCGAAGGTAAGGATTGACTACATGAATTGAATGAATTAGATTAATATTATGTGAACTGGTTAATTTTCACATCGTATAGGCCATATTTTTTTGATGTGTTTAAGAATATATTTAACACTAATAAGTGTTTAGACGAAAAAGTGCTCCACCACCATCATAGAAGATGCCTCTAGCGTAACAAGATCATGATATGAAAAATCTTGTCAAAGCTAACATTTGGCAAATGAGAAAAAAGAGATATATGTTGGAGATGTTGACAGATTAGAAAGAATTTTCGAAGGGAATATAGCATATAGAGTGAGAAGTTGGTAAATTACATTTGGTGTTTATCAAGTTTACTTACAAAGTCGATGGTACTCTTGTGATGAGTAGGTTCATTTGTATGTGATTATTATCACCATATATTTGTTATTATCATTGACAAAGAAAGTTCAATTAAAGGATTATAATTGAAAAGTTAGAAAATAAATAATATATGGTTTGAAATACATTATATCAATTAGGTCCATACAAATGGTTTTATAGCAAAATTTGAAGTTCTAACAAAGTAGTATAGAATTTTTTTCTTGTCATCGTCTTTTAACATTGGTTTGGTTAGAACCAAAAAAATATAAATGCATGTTTTGTATGTGATTTCAAAGAACTCAATTGAATATTAGTCACATGTCATTTTATTTACTAGATATGTTTTTTTTTTTGGGTATGCCTAAAGGCATTACATGGAATCACTGAATTATATAGAATGTCGGTATCTCTACTTATATTTTGAAAATAAATATATAGCAGATTTACAATGTAGAGTAAGCATACATCTAAATTAGTGAGCTCCTTTGGCTAAGCGACCATGAATAAGGGGCATCCACACCATCAACATCACCCAGAACACGATCCTAGCTTTAATCGCTTGATTCTCTATAGAAAATATTTTTGTTACTTGTAAAAATAAGTAGAGGGAGAAAAGAGGAATCACTAGAAAGATAAATGAATCAAAAATTTTCAAAATAAATAACATGTCTATTTTAATACATTTTGTTTGGAAGTGGTTATATTTAATGTTATATTTGATTACATAAAATTAGACATGTACATGACTTAGCTCAAACTTAGCCTATGCAATAACTTAGCCAAAAATAAAAATTTATGCGAATGATGTTGTAGAAATGATTGAAATATGGAGTAATAATGATACATTGGAGATCACAACATCATATTGATAATCCGAGCAAAATAATAATTTATGATACATGTAGAATTGAGCATACATAGTGTCATAAAGATTGAAATTTAGCTTTATGAATACATAATTGGTATACTTGGGTTTTGTAATATCCCAAGAATGACTTAAAAATGACTCAGAAAGGTGCACACAATAGCTAACATGTTGTCATCAAGGAGCACATTTTAGGCTCAAAGTTTTCATGGACTAAGAAACTTTTTGAGGGAGTTTATTAGAAACTTCAACGAAGTGTGTTCAATCCTTGTATTGATAAAACAACACAATAATAATTTTTTTTCTCTGAATAGAAGCTACAAGATTTGTTGGGTTTAGAGTTTGCAAATAATGACAATGCTACAAGCCTTCTTTTCTCTTACTCTCTCTCTTACCTACTCTCTAAGTACAAACTTACGAAGTTCTTCACTTTTTGAATTTGAAACCCTTTAACTTTCTAACCCCCCCAAAATGAGTCACAAGGCTTCCTTGTATAGGTTCAAACTGGTGCTTATGTGGAAAAATGCCCGTGTAGACTATCCATTCTAATGTCATCCCATGTTTTCTCTGGAATTGGAATTGGTTGATTTAACACGGTGTTTTAGCTCTTTCCTTTTGGCATATCAAAAACTATGCATCTTTGCACATATCCACACACATCTATGTGCATTTTTCGCAAGTTTTAACACTCTGTTAATTCGCCAACATTTTCTCACTCCCATAATGACCTGCTAGTTCTCCGCTATGCTTTTCCCTTATCAAAATTTTGTGCATTGATCTTTAGGGTATACATGATTATGCCCCTTTGAACAACATCCCTTCTTGTATGTGATAGTCCAACCACAACATTCAATCCATAATTGTTGGTTCCATACATCTTCCATGTATCCCAAAAATGTTCATCCTTTGCATAAAGTTTCTTCAATGAATCAAATCACATGACTTTTATTTGCATCTCACTTATCACAAGCAATCTTCTACTCAGCGCATCAACAACTTTATTTGACTTCCTACTTCTGTAATTCAACACAAATATATAACTCTACAAGAACTTGACCCATTTCATGTCTCACTGATTCAATTTCTCTTGGCTATTAATAAACTATAGCACTGGATGGTCCATGTATAACAAGAATTCCTTTAACAACAAATAATGACTCCATTTGTTTAACCCCTGCACAATAACATAAAATTCCTGATTATAAATTGAATATTTATACTTCGCATCGTTAAAATTATCACTAAATTTAGTGATCGGTCTTCCTCCTTAACTTAGTACCAAATTTTATTAGATTTTTAGGTATGTCACTATCATTATTTATGTTTTCCCCCTAACGTCTATCACCAAATTTAGTGATATGTGGACTTATGGTCCGTTATACAAAACAAAGTCAAAATTGTGGATTACGATTTTAAAAATGCCATTTTTCAAACCGACAATTTATCTCCATTTGTTCTTTGATGACCACACATTTTAACATTTTAAAAATATTTCTTGGAAATAAGATTTTATGACGGGAAAAAAGGGACATAACATAATGGCAAATAAGAAACCTTTGCCAAACCAATATGATATGATGTCATTATATGGAAAATTCTGTCAAAGTTAGTGCATTTTTACAAATTTATAAAAATAAATATACTTGTGGAGATGAATATGGGTTGGAAGGAACTTCTAGAGGGTATAAAATAAGAAGTTGAAAAAGTTAATTTAAATTTAGTATTTATTAATAAATATTGATATCATTTGGATGATGAGTAGGTTTGTATTGTGATTATTTTTATTATTGTTGAGTAAGGAATTTTAATTTAAGGATTATGATTGATAATTTAGAAAATAAATAATATAAAGTTTGAAATAGATTGTGTTAATTAGACTTATATAAATGGTTTTACAAGAAATTTCGAAGTTTTAATAAAGTAATATAATTTTTTTTTCTTGTCATTGTCTCTCACAATTAGTTTGGTTGGGATCAAAAAATATAAATGTATGTTTTTTTAATGATTTTGAATAATTCAATTGAATGTAAATCATTTGTCAAATATTTTTTGTACCATGTTTTCATATTGAAAAACAAAATATTTTTTGTACTATGTTTTCACATTGAAGAACAAAATATTTTTATTATTTACAAAAATACACAGAGTAAGAAAAGAGGAATCATTCTAGAAAGACAAATGAATTGAAAAGTTTCAAAACAAATAATGTGTATTTTAATATATTTTGTTTGGAAGTGTAATTTGAAATTGATATTATATTTGACTACATAGAATAAGACATGTACATGTACAAGACAATGCATTTTGGTTTTTAGACAAACACGCATTGCAAAAAGAATGTGATGCATATCATCTTAAACATTTCACATCAAATTTCTCATTGCATAATTAAAAAATAGAATGGGAAAAACTGTCACCACACTCCCTAATGTTTTCTACAACTACATAGGCCCACTATTTTTACTTCATGAAAAATTATGTCCTAATAAGATTCAAAGGTCATACAAGAACTTGAAATGAGATCATGTCCCATTGAATTATTATAAATATATTTTTTCCATTAAGAATGGTTCATAATGACCGCAAAGAGGATTTGTATCATGAAACAAGACACAATATGAAAGTGTACAGGGTTTTTCATTGGATTGAAGATAGTTATTGGCTATTGTCATTAACTAAATGTATATCAGTATGTTAAGCCATCTAGCTAACTAGTTTATGTTTAAAAAAATTCACCCCACAATCCACTTTTATTTCCATTCAACCTAGTTGTTACAAAAAAAATTATTCACCAAAAATATGTTTGTGTATCATAAATTCTATACAAAGTATAAAGCATGTTAGATTCTAATTCTGGTTGCAATGATTTCAATGCTTCTAAATTGCCTCTATCTAGAATCACAAAAAAAATTTCTATTATGCCATTTCAAATTTCAATGAAAGTATACCAAAAATGCAATAAGATGGCAAATGTATCAAACAAAAATTCACTAACATTATCATTGAACACATGATATCTAAAAACATAATGTTGTGTCAACAAATTGTCAATGTCTTGACATATTTTGTTTATTTGTCTATATTATTATACAATTATATGGTCAATTGATAGAACATGGCTTATTTGGTGTCACTCTCTATTTCATATTGTATTTTTTATGCAAAACATATGAACAAGAAATCAAATGTAAAGATATACATATGCTTGTAACATGCAAAGGCCTTATCACTCAGGTTTATGTTCTATAAGGAAGACATGTAACTAAACAAAAATAAATATCATTGTATTTCAAAGAATGAAAAATAAAACTAGAATCCACAATGTTATTTGAAAACACTTGTATAACATCAAATTCAAAAACAAAAACAAATAAAGCCTATGCTCACACAGGCCTAGTGTGCTAGTTTAATAGTGTAAGTAAATGATCAAGTACACATATCAATACATGTGATTAGAGTGAACAATGCTCTAACTAACTGCACCTATTCTCAATTAGAAAGCTTTTGAAAAAAAATATTGGTAAAATTTCACATTGGGTATAACTCACATAATTTTTCCATGGTTAATTTTTTTTAAATACATAAGTAGGAGAACTACATGTAGTTTAATCCTTCTTCATTATATTAGAACATATGCAACACTCAACCATTATGTGGAAATTGATTGAAGTTGACCTACCCAAAATACTTACCTATTTTTAAGGGCTTCTTGTAATCAATCAAACAAAATTAAGGTTTGGACAAAAGAGGTAGAAAATAGGTATTACAATGTAATATTGAAGAAGTGTGCACACACAGATCTGAATTGTAGGCATAGATGTAGGGCTGCCAGAAGTTACAGACCCCTACTTTGTACAAGGACACTATTGGTAAACCCTGACAGTGTGAATTGCCATACATGTCTAACTTTGTTCGCATCATCCATATAGGTTTCAATGGTTGTTTCTAATCGAAGCAAATGAAGAAGCACATACTGGGCATTTATAGATTCTATGAGCAACAACAAGTAGATTAGCTAAGTTCATTATCCTCTCTTGTCTTATAATTTTTAAATCAAGTAATTACAATATCAATTATACCTATTCAATTCAGATTATCATGTTTATTGTTATATTTTATAAAATCTGAATTAGTGTATAATTTCCATTATTTTTTATCTCTTAAACTTTATAAAATTAGTAAAATAGTTGTGTGCATTTAATATGAAGTCCGTTCATGGGATTTCACAATATAAAGTTTGTATAATCAATGCTTTGCGTGGAGTAAATTATTTTTAAAAATTTAATAGATTATCTATATATGAATAACAAAATATATTTTAAAAATAGAGAAATCAAATACCCATAATACAATAATTTTTTGTGATACATTAGATATCATTTCATTAATTTTTTTTTTGAAAAGAACATAATATACACAAAGTTATAGCCAACCCTCTCCTACGTAGAAAGAAAAGAAGAACCTTTTGTAAAATGACCATATCTCTTATTTATAACCCATATGATGATGCAACTCACATTCTAAAATTCCTTGTAACTAAAATTCCAAGATTCCTATTTTGATTTTACATACACTTTTCACTTTTTAACAAAGTGGCTCAAAAATTACAAAAATATAATAAACCTAAAAATATATGAAGGACACACTTCCATTTAAAAATAAAGTATTAATTAGGCCCACCGAGATTTATTAGTTGGGTGATAGATTGTGGAAATATTATTAACACTTATTCAAATTCGTGCCATATATGTGCTACACATTTATATTTGATAATGGGCCTTATAAAGGAACATTTGACTAAGAGTCGTAAAATGAACCCTTTGGAAAAGTCAAGGATCAAATACTTCACATTGTTGGGTCACTAATTAAAATATATTTCCAACACTTCAAATTGTAGTTGAAATGGAGTCTGTATGTGAAAGATATGATAACTTAGAAGAATCATGCCTATCATACACTCAAGGGACCACTGGACCCTGATTTATTTAATTTTGTATTCTTGGGACCAAAATTGGTCTTTGAGGATAAAATATTTTACATATTATATTTATCATTGTAAGATATTTCCAACACTTACAACGGGAGCTAAAATGGACTACGATGTGAAAGATATGCCAAAATAAGAATTTACATTTTTGCCTCTGTATTTTGGAGCATTTTTAAGGTGTGGATTACACATGATGTGTCGTTGAGGTGTGATACACACGTGATGTGCCCTTGAGGTACGAATCACACATGACACACCCTTCAGGTGAGAATTTCACATGCCACACAATTGAGGGGTGAATCATACATGTCACACCCTTGAGGTGCAAATTGCATGTGTTGCACCTTTGAGGTGTGAATCACACCTAATTTCTCTAATTGGAATTCACATAAAATATATGAAGTTTTTTACGTTAAAAATTTACATAAAAGTGATCCTTGATATGAGTGTTTTCCAATGATTCAAACAAACACCAAAATGGAGTATATATGTGAAAGATATGACAAAATAGAATAAATTTCCCTGCCACACACTTGAGGTGTTGCCAACACCATGCCGAAATTTTGGTTTCTCCTAAATGTAAATTTTTTAATTGAAACATGTATAAAAGTTCACAAGAATCACACTAAAATTTGTGATTTTTAAGGCTTAAAAAATATGAAGAGGAGAATCATGCCTAATGCATACTTGAGGTGGTGTCCACACCTTGCCAAAGTTAAAGTTGGATTTTACACAAAATATATCAAGTTTTAGACTTTGTTGCTTGGGAAATAATTTATCCTTGGGACAAGCACAATATGTGGGAATTTATTTTTTGGATTTTTAAGACATGAATAGAAAGAAACACAGGTGACACATTCTTAGGGTACTACTAGAATTGCTCCAAGTGTGTACTTCTTTTGCTTTCTTTATATGGATTTTACATAAAATATATAATGTTTTGGACCTTGAAATTTTGGAGAAAGATTGTCCTTAGGGAAAAAAAAAACACGTGGAAACAAAACATATTGAAAACATTACATGAAAGAAACATAACTCACATGTACTTGAGGTATTGTCAAAATTGCCTTAAATCCATGCTTATTCTTCATTCTATGTTTGGGTTTTACCCAAAATATGTTAAGTTTTGGGCCTTGACACTTTGGACAAAGATGATCCTTGGGACAAACACAACACATGAGAACATTTTTTTGGGATTTTGAAAACATGACGTAGAAGAAATGTGCCTCACAAGTACTTGAGGTACTACTAGAACCACCTAAAGTGTGTGCTTCTTCCTCTTTCTTCGTTTATATTATACACAAAATGTTAGGAAACCTACAACAATCAATATGCTCTGATACCAACTGTTAGGATACCTACAACAATCAATATGCTCTGATACCAACTGTCAGGTGACCCCTTATCCAACGGAATCACAATTGATTACTTTCTTATAAGCAATTAAACACGGAATTATACCAGAATGATAAAATAACTAGAAACTTGAGACAACAAAGAATTTGAGAGACAATACACACTCTTGTATTAAATATTACTAGAAGAAAATACAATAAGGAAGATGCCACTTCTTCCTCCACCTCAAAGGCTTGCCACACCTCAAGACCTTCTTCCCTCTCTCTCTTGCTCAACACAACAACTCTATAGCCTGAGTTATTATCCCTCCTTGAATGCTTCTGCTGATCTCCTTGACCTTACACCTGTAGATCTCCTTGACCTTGCTTGCTTCAATGCTTTTACTTGCCTTCTTGATAATTACAATACATGCCTTATGGGTCTTTAAATAGGATCCCATGCTTACAAAAATAGAAATCTAACTACAATAATTAGACACGCAGCTCATGACTATAATTAGTCATTTGACATGCAAACACTCGCTTCACTTAACTGACTGTTCGTCAACAGCAGTTCTGGAACACACAGGCGACCGACGCCGGTCCCTGCTTACTTGGTGCTGCCGACGTCGGCCGACTAGCTGCCGTCTCCGGTTGCCTTCTGCACTATATCTGATCGACGTCGGTCATGCTGCCGACGCCGGTTCTTCTAGTTCTTTAGCATCCTATTCTTCGTGTGTGCTTCTTCCTCTTTCTTCGTTTATATTATACACAAAATATGTTAAGATTTGGACCTTGACACTTTGGAAAATGATGATCTCTAGGACAAGCACAACATGTGGGGTTTTTTTATCGACAAAATCAAATTTTAAGTTCCAGAACAACCCAGAACTTTTGATATCTCTATGTTGGAATCAAAATTTTAAAACTTTCATGAATTCAAAATTTAACGACAATAGTATGTAAGGCCAACCCTTGAATATTAGAGTTGAGGTTTTAAAGATATTAGGATAGAGTTATAATACCTATATATTAATGTTATATTAAAGGGAAAGGGACATCTATATTTTGAATTCCAAGCTTTGTTGTCAAGGAGGTTTCCCCCTCAAAGAAGCTTGTGGTATCTAAATATAAGTAAGGTTTATAATTATTTATAAGTTCATTGAAAGATCTATTATTTTTCACATATTCTTATTATGTTTTGGTGATTTATAAAAATAATATCATAATAATTATTGACACATTTTTTGACTTCTGATGGCCCCTATCTCTCCTCTCAGGCCCTTCTATATGTTCTTTTCTTTCTCCTTTATTTCCTCTCGCTATGAGGTATGTGCTACGATTATGAGTGATGATCTTAGGTCTATCAAGAGTAACATTCACACTCTTTGATCCTTTGTGTGGCCCCTTATGGCTAGAGTGACTTGTCCCCTTCATCCCATATTTTTTAATTTTTGAGAGTTTAATGTCAGTTTGGGCATTTATAGGGTTTTAATTTTATTTTGATTTGTCTATAAATATATAAGGACTATAGTTCATTTACCAAGAATCACAACACACATTTTATAGATAATTCATCAAGCATCATCGATATTTTAGAGAGATCAAGAATCACTAAAGCATTTATCTTTTCTAAAAATACTACCTCCCATGGAACACTTTTAGCACACAATCTAAGTTTTACATTTTGTTAATATTTTTTCAATTATACATTTCAACATATTGTTTATTACTTAAAAACCTCTAAATAGATGGTACCTAAAAACCCAAATAACCCACAACATAGGTTCATAGTAATTCTTTATTTTCCTTAAATTCATATTTTACTATCATTTTAGAGCATCATAGAGAGGAAATATGTTTTGCTAGTTGCGTGTGTTACAAGACAAAAAATAAATATAAGAATAGCGGATCGACCCTAGATAAGTGCAATCCTCAAATCAAATATGGCTTATTTATCATATATTATAAATGTCCTCTACCTATTATTAATGTCACTTACACTCCATATATTTATCTTTGTCACTATGAGATTTTTAGGTAATGTCAGCGTTACTATCGGGCATGAATTTACGTGTATTTTCTTTAATGTCTATTATTAAATTTATGATTAATAATTGTTTTGAAGGTGTAAGTTATATCGAAAGAATGTAATTTTTTAATTTTGGTAAAGTAGGGTTTTGTAAAGTGAAAGAGTATAAATCGGTTGTTATCTATCACTCAAAATTTATGACTGGCGACTTCGTCTCACCTTTTGTGTATGAAAAATTAAGCAATAATAATCTTATATTTTTGATAAAAAAGATGGTAAAAAATGAAGTTGTGTTTCTTCATATAATGTAATAATGAATTGTATAAAGAAAAGATATTTTATTTCATGGTGAACTTGAGAAATGGTGTAATTATATAATATTATATGATAATATATATAATTATAATAATAATAATTATAATATATATTAATATTATATATATGATATATTATATATAATATATAATGTAATTTTAGATTTATATATATTAATAATATGTACTATATTATTTTCTATTATTAGTATATTTTAATATAATAACATTTTAGTTATTATATTATATGTTATATATTATTATATTATAATATATATAATGTAATAATAATAATATTATTATTCTTATAATATAATATTATATTAAAAATAATTTAATTATTATTATATATATTTATATATTGAATATATTGTTATACTATTAATATATATTATAATATATAGTACTATAATATGTTTGAAATAAGTTTTCTTTAAAGATTTAAAGCATTCATAGTCTTTATAATAACAATAAATTTTTGACAGAAATTGTGTAAAATTTGGATTATCTACGTGTTTCAAATCAACACATATGATCTTTCATCAAGACAGAAAATTGTTATTATATTTAAACATAACGATTAAAAAAATGTGAATGTAGTAAATATTAAAATTTACTGTATGATAAAATTTCTATTTATGTAACCTTTCTTTTAATATCACATAGTAACACTAAAATACATACAAATGTTTTATATAAAGAATGCTATTAATAATCCACATACATAATCTCATTAATTTTAATGATAGATTAAATTGTGAAAATCATAAAACTTGAAGGCACTAGATCCATAGAGTTACTAATATTGTGATATACCCTTATGATTGACGTTTATGATGTAAACCATAGAGATGACACCCCCCATCATATTATGAATATGTGTCAAAAATTTATGAGTTACTAATATTATGATATACCCCTAGGATTGGCGTTTATGATGTAAACCATAGAGATGACACCCTCCATCATATTATGAATATGTGTCATATATGTGTGTGTGTGTGTGTACACACACACACATATGCACACACATAGATGGAAATGAAAATCACATAGAACTAAAAGTAGGTCCAATAAAATCATTTGTAGGTTAAATAATAAATGATTTTCTTTCCAAAATTAAGTTGGGTAGTTGTAAGAGCATATATAAATAAATATATTTAATATTATTAAAATTTAAATAATATAAAATTAAATTGGATTATTGATGATATGTGGGTGTATTGGTTAAGAGGGTTGGTTGTGTATAGTTTAATCTAGATTTACATTTTATTAAATATGTTAGGCTAGTTTTCATTGTTGGTGATGTGCGGTGATGTTAGTGATAGTTGTATGTAACATGTAAGGGGTTCTAGGCCTGCCATTTCTATCTTAGACTGGTTTTTTAACTCTAGTCAAATGCTAACCCATTTACCTTAATTTAAAAAATAAAACTAATTTAGAAATCCCCGATTTACCAATTGAATGGTAGTATTTAATTTTCTATGGTATTGGTTTCAAAATATGCTATGTAGGGTATTTTAAAGTATATAGCTAGGGATCTCTAGATTTTATTTGTTAAAAGAATCAATTTGATTTAAGTTTTGATTAAACTATGCCTTCTCCACTAATCAAAATTCATTTGTTTTTGTACATTGAAAAATTTGTAGTTTCCCAATAGTTAAGTTATGCATTTGTTAACAAAAACTATGAAAAGGTCATTTATCTATGTTTTGATTGGCTGAAATTGTGGAGATGTTATTAAGAGGTAGATCACTAACATCAGGCACAATACCCATTAGCATTGTTGTCAATGAGAGTATACATTGTCAGGGTGCAGGTATTAAAATATTTTGTGATTTTCAAATTGAATGTGAATATGAACAGTTAAGCTAGAAGCTTAGGTGAGGATTGAGTTGATTTCATTTAATGTTTGGCATCAATCTCAATGATTGACCTTCTACACACTAGCTAAATATAATTGTTATCAATCTGCATCATTTAAATAATTTGTGTCTAAGTCATTGATGTAGGTGGAGCATTCAATCCGACATAGCATTTACGAGCCTAATCAATGAAGTTTAAATCGTTGAAGAACTCCCAACTAAAATAAGCCATGTATGATAGGATCACTAAAATAGCAGAGGCCAAATATGGTTTTGTAGATACTAAATATAAATATATAACACCTCAATATTGTATAATTGGCAAGTACCTTTCATGGATGTACCCTTTTGTTCCTAGACCTTCTTGTTGCTGAAAAGCTCACATCTACTATCTCTTGTGCCTATTGCTTATCTCTTAGTTTGGTCATATGTTATTCTAATGACCAGGGCTTATATGCTACTCAAAATCCTATAAAGCTATTTATTATTATCATCTGCATGTTTTAAACTTATACCTATTTTCTAACTTCTAGGACACTTGCTTCCCAACCAAATGCATACATCAACGCAAGTGTATGTGCTAACTTAAGTGTTCAGTACCCTAAATTTATCAAATTTGTAATTATAATGTGTCCTTATGGTTGGCCTAAGTGATTTAATGTGAGATATTTACCAAAAGGATTGATATATACGCATAATCAATCCTCATTCATACCTCACCTAACAAATTCATACCTCTCCCAAGATAACTTACCAAAAGCATTTAATCAAACATTCAAGTGAGCAAACCTTCTATATTACTCTTTTTTTCAATATCAGTCATAGGGACAACGTATCTATAGGTTTAAAGTACTGAAGGAGCAACCCATGAGTCCTATTTGCCAAGTTACAAGCTAGGTTACTATATGCATTTAATTTCTACATACTTCACCCTTATGCACATACAAGCTAACACATTAGGGGAGAACTACAACAGTCTCATGCACTCTTCGAAGTAGTGGCTATGTGGGCAATACCCATTGATAGAGGGGTTTTTGGGGTTAGCTCGACACTGAGATCCTACTGACCCATTTTTCCCACAGTCACTATGAAGATGAAGAAATAGAGTTTGATTATTTGACAGTGAATGAAAACCTATGTATTAGATTTAAGTACACTAGAATAAAGGCAATAGAAAACCCAAGATGTTCCAGGTACTTGCATCTCAATCTAGTCAATATTCTGTATTGAACACTTACATCCAAATTAGATAAGTGTGTCAACGTAACCATCCATATTTGATATAAGTGTATGAGGCCATAGAGTGTAAATTTATTGAATTTGATGATTGATCCTAAATCTAAATCTAGTCTATTTTTATCATGTTCTATATCAGATATGTGTGTGTACAATAAACCAAGTACTCTTATTTTCCATTTATTTCAATACCTATCATAAGTTTTACTTACTATTTTTAGCATATCTTGTCATTTAAATTCATAATATTGTTTATCTAAGTTATAATTAATTGGTCTATTATAGATTTGTTTATCACCCTTGTGTTTAAAATTTTCTATATTCTTAACCTTATGCTATATTAATTCATCTCAATTTAGGGTTAAACAGGTGGTAGCACTGATATACAAAGGGATACTTACATTTTGCATAGACCCAGTTTGGTCTTTTGGATTTGACATTCATGCATGTCAAAAGTCACAATTATTACATTATCAATAATAATTCCTAAGAGCTTTAGATTAGCCCCCAGTTGGTCACAAAGGTTTATGTAAGGCAACATGAGAAGCATATATCCTACAATGAACAAGACAATTCCAATATCCATTTCTTATAAATTAGACAATAAGCTCATTTATAGAAATAAAAATGCATGAAATATGATCTTATTAGATCAGTTAGTAAGAGTAACACACCTAGTTATTTGAGTGGAAGTTCTAATATAGGGAAACTTTTGCAACAAGTTAGAAGCAATTGTTTATTTGGATCCAGTGAGCCTTTTTGTTCAAAATTTCAGGTATTTTTTCCCTTTAGTTATCTTGGAACACTCTTCTTTTTTATTAAGCCTTCACAATGTAGTGACAACTATAGGCAAATGCTAATGGTGTTTATTCTTTTCATTATTCATTACAAGAACGAACATGTCACATTGTATTTAAACTTTTTGGTAAAGATCTAGGTGACCTTCCCCCCACATTAAGAACATAGGTGGGGAATCCTCCCAAAATAATAATGGATGTTAAATGCCTTATATATACAAAATACCAATATTTCAATTGAGAAAAATGTAAAGATTTTTTTATCATTCTCTGGTTAAAAAATTGGACTTAAACATCTAATGTAGATTATTGAATGGCTTTCACAATGTCCATCTGATATAAAAAGCTATAGTCGACTTGGTTGTGTGATACTCTCCATATACCTATCCATGCCATATTGTGCATTAGAATAGGTAGAATTTTCATCTCCAAGCATGCATTTAACTTCTCAAATTTTCACTATATTAAAATTCAAATTATGCATTTAAAAGTGTATTGATTGTGCGGCTAGATAATGGCTTGTAAGAAAGGTTGGAACACCTTGTTGCAAATCATGAGGGTGATTTTTTGAGAACTGATAGAATACTAGTGCAAGTAAAACCAAAGTTGGCCTTTTTCAAAGATGGTAGTCAACTCATTAAGGAGTCAGGATATTTTCGTGTGATGGAAAATGTTATTTTTCAAAATAATTATTCTTATGCACTTAGAAATTTCATTATTGTGATAATTATATTTGAATATAAAATTTAATACTTTTAGGATTAGTTAATATAGCATCGCATTCCAGGTAATATTAAATTGATTAAGACTTCAAGGCCATTAAATGCACCTGAGCTTTACTCAATATGCTCCATTGCCCTTATAGTTGTGAAGATACTACTTTAGTTCTAAGAGGTCGCAACTTGAATATTCCTAGCACAAAGTAAGTTAAATCTTACTATTATTGAACAATATGCTTAAATTTGGCTAATTAGAAGGAGACATAAATAGTGTTATGGGTTGTGAATGCATATTTATCTATGCTTAAAGAGGAAAAATATACTTTTGAGGAAAAATATACTTTTGAAGGTGTTTTTGAGAGAGCTGAAGAGACAAACTTTTCAGCAAGTATGACACATGAGCAAAGTAAATAAATGTTTAAATTTTATATAGGTCCAGGTAATGTATTGGACCATTGCTTCATTTAAATAGGTATTTCATGTTTAACATTATTGTGGTGTTTTAAACAGTGTAATACACTTTGATATTTTTAAACAATGTTGGACTCAATTGACTCATTCTTTTTGCTATTTTTGTTTAGTTTAAACTTTAAACTAATAAAGGTGCTCACTAGATAATTCGATATGGATTTTTCATAGGTAGAACACACTCTTAAAGGAAATATCTTCCCTATCATTGTCATATATACTTCCATTTGTGTGGGGATTTGAAGTCTTGATTGTTTGACCTTGTTGCTAGGAAGAATTGATGTAGATTATTTTGTTGATCTTATGCTGGATAATGTTCAATTAGAAGTTAAAATGGAAACACTATGTTTTCTAAATGAATTAGGATGGGTTTTCCAAAGAAGCAACTAGGAGACCAAGTATTGTGGAAATTATCTAACCATAGAATTTTCAATTTCTAGCTTTAGAGGCCTCTGGATATATGTTTTAGAACATGATTGATGTGCTTTGATGAAAAGACAGATTTTACATTCACGGGAAGGCAATTAAAATGTATCCAAGGCACTCAATCTTGCATAATATGCCAGTGTAGAAATTAACCAAGCTCCAAAATTTGAGATGGGTGTAACAAATAAAACCCTAGTATTTCTCAAGATAAACCCTATTGGCAAGGTATTATTACTAGGAATTATTGCTTATTTTATTATTTTTATAGGGTCCAGATTTGAAGACTCCTGATGGTTTAATCTTTGAGTGTAATGCCATTGCACATTATGGTGAGAGCAACTTGATTTAAACTTATTGTATGTTATTTTATGCTAAATGAATTTAATTTTAAAATAAGTTTTACTAGTTCATTTGATTTTCCTACAGTTACTGGATTGAAAGGAAATAACTCTCTTTGGGTCCTCCCTAATTGATTATGTAAGTGCCTATAAATAGTAGCTAGTCTCAATTTGAATGTGCACAAGTATAAAATGAAAGTTAATAATATATTTTCTTTTGAGTTTATTTGATTTAAATTTTGACATAATCCTGTTGGTGCCATTTTTTTAATGTGTTTTATAAGGTTAGTTTTTTTTTGCTAGATGTGTATACCTTTTACCTTATATTTGATATTTTTTTAGGCAATTTACATGTCAAAAATAGCTTGGCTCGTTAGGGTTTGAGGAAAAAAATGACCATAGTTTTGCAGAATGGGTGTTTTAGAATTTTTGTTTTGATGTATTCCATATTGTAGATCTTGAAGAAGAAATAGTGCTATAATAACATAAATTAGTTCCTTATTAATCTATTGTATGTGAATAGGGTATAGACTATCTCAAGTATGATAACTATTTTGATGATGGTTCAAAACATTAGTCTAGGTAAGTTACCTTCTCTTCCATTGGATTTCAATTTGTACTGGTTAACTTCAATTTTATTTGTTTAGCTGATTTAGCTTTATGTGATTGCAGGCATCCAAGGATGAGAGATGCAACTCTTAAGATAAGATGTCCAATATTATACTCTATATGTGAGTGGTATGCAAGTCTCCTCTATTTTATGAATGCTATACCACTAAATGTTGCCATAATTTCAATATACTTATAAAAATATGGGTGTAGATAGTCCTGCTACTTGGGCACTCAATGTAGGAAACAACTTAAGAACAAAAATAGACATAAAGAACAAGCAGGAATGGTAATGTGCTAAACCTTTAGAAATTTGGATTAATGTTGAGGGATGCATGAGTTAGGTTTTGAAATTAAAAAATTACAATATCTTAGTTCATATTTATAGTATATCATTTATGCAATAGTATATCATTGACAAATGTTCCCCCTTATTTTACACACTCTATTGCATAAATGATATACTATAAATATGAATTAAGATATTGTAATTTTTTTATTACAAATCTGATTGCTTTTATAATGGATGTGATGATTTTAATTGAGACTAGACGTATTTATCTCCAATTCAATGCATTAAATTCTAATTTATTGTGGTTGAAATACAACTGGTACATTTATTCATTCAATGTAATTGCTTTTTATTTCTTGATTTAGACACCTCCCCTGTTTGATTTTGATGTGAGATCTTTGAATAATGGGACCTTAACAACCCTGAAAAATGAAGAAATTATTGTAATAAACTAAGGTTAGTCCTCCTAGATTTCCCAAAAAAAACAAAATGCACTTCTGTTGAAAGCCATTTCTCCCAGAAATATATTACTACAAATAGTTGCACAAAACATTAACTTATTACTTGTTTGTTGTTAAAAGGAGAAGAAGCCAAAATTGCTGCACTTGAGACATTTACGTGTATTCAAAATATTATTAACACTAAAACAATGACACCAAAATCAACTTATATTTATTTTTATCATAAACATTTTTATCTACTATAGTTGTTATTTAAATGAAAAAGTACAATAGCTTCATGATTAAGAGGTGTGTGGACTTATGATTGAAAAACGTCATTTTTGAAATGGATCGTTTATCTGCGTATCACTCCTAAACTACTCAACAACGACGTTAAGGATGCCCACGTGCATGGGCCATTGATGACGTCACATTTTAATATGTTGGACACCCAAAATTTTAGCTTTGTGAAGGCCCCAACTAAGGGGAAAAGGGGCAAAAGTTAATGGCAAATACGAAAATAAAAGACCTTTTGCTTGACTTTAATAAAATGGGTTGCATCAAAGGTAGGGATTAATTACATGAATTAAACAACTCAGATTTAACATTATGTGAATTGATTAATTTACACATCATACGAGCCATATTTTTTGATGTGTCTAAGAATATGTTTAACACTATAAGTGTTTAAATCAAAAAGTGCTCCAACTTCATCGTAGAAGATGCTTCTGGCATAACAAGGTCATGATATGACAAATCTTGTCTAAGTTAACACTTAGAAAATGAGAAGAAATAAATATATGTTGGAGAGGTTGATAGATTAAAAGGAATTTTGAGAGGGAATATATCATATAGAGTGAGAAGTTGGTAAATTAAATTTGGTGTTTATCAAATCTACTAACAAAGTCGATGGTACTCGTGTGATGAGTAGGTTTGTTTGTATGTGATTATTATCACCACATATTTGTTATTATCATTGAGAAATAAAGTTTCATTAAAGGATTATAATTGAAAAGTTAGAAAACAAATAACATATGGTTTGAAATACATTATATCAATTAGGCCCATACAAATGGTTTAATAGGTAATTTCAAAGTTCTAACATAGTATGGAATTTTTTTTCTTGTCATAGTCTCTTAACAATGGTTTGGTTGGAACCAAAAAATTTAAAATACATGTTTTGTTTGTGATTTTGAAACACTCAATTGAATGTAAGCCATGTGTCATTTTTTTATTAGATATGTTTTGGTTATATGTTTGAAGGCATTACATGGAATCACTTAATTACATAGAATGTCAACATTTTTGCCCATATTTTAGAAATAAACATATAGCAGATTTACAATATTGAGTAAGCATACATCTAAATCAGTGAGATCTTTTAGCTAAGCAACCACGAGTAATGGGCATCCATGCCGTCAAAATCATTCAGGGCACAATCCTGACCTTAACCGCTTGACTCTCCATAGAAAATATTTTTGTTACTTGCAAACATAAGTAGAGGGAGAAAAGAGGAATCACTAGAAAGACAAATGAAATGAAAAATTTCAAAACAAATAACATGCCTATTTTAATACATTTTGTTTGGAGTGTGTTTTGAATTTGATGTTATATTTGATTGCATAAAATTAGACGTGTACATAACTCAACCTAAACTTAGCCCAAGCAATGACTTAGCCAAAAATAAAAATTTATGCAAATGATGTTATAAAAAAGATTGAAATCTAAAATAATAATGATAACATTGGAGATCATGACATCATATTGATAATAAGAGCAAAATAGTAATGTATGATAGATGTAGAACTAAGTATACATAGTGTCATGTTTAGATAGATGTTAGCAATGAGAAACACAATGAATAATGATCATAATTGAGTACTTGAAACTGAATAGAACTACTTAGGGAGAGATACGTGTTATTAATCATGGCATTAAAAAAACTAGGAAGATGCATAATGTCCATCATGGCATCAAAAAATTGAGTAAACAAGAGTCATGGCCATGAGATACACACACAAAAAAGTACACAAAGCACACAGTAGAAGGCTGAAAGAACACATACAAGGAACATGTTCCACTCACACACATGGAATCACACAATAAGGATTATAGTCAAAATCAAGGACATGTTCAAATGTCCACAATATAAACAAGTTGAATACACATAAAACATGAAGCAAAAAAATTAAACATGATAAGCATGCATGAAATAAGTGAAGTGTTGTTTACTAAATTATTTTTAAACATTGTGATATTTAGAAGCTTAGGTATCTAATAATATAGCAATGTGAAATTACATGAACAAATAATCATGCAATGTAATGTACTGAAGTAGGAACAATAGGGATAGTTATAGAGTGACATAACCTATGTAAAATATGCCCCACTGAACTTGTTGAGATGAAAACAAGTTGTATAAGGCTTGTAACTGGTTTGAATTTAAAAAGTAGAAACATGTTCACTAGGACAAGTCTATTGGAATTGGACAAGAGAGTAGTGTGTGATTGTCTGGGTTACAACAATTTTGTATGTGTAAAGTTTCTGGGTTTGAGACAATATCACCTCTTGTAACTGCATCTGAAAGTGACAACGTGTATGTTCTACAATTCACTCAAGTAAATTTGTGAAGCATATTTGATATAAAAATAGATATAGAGAAGTAATTCATATATAGAATCACAAATCAACTGATGTAAATAAACTACACATATAATGCACAGGTCATACTTTTAGAAATTTTTAAATATTATATTTTTAAATATATATAATTGAAAAAGAAACATACTAACCAATTAATTTTATAATATCCTTGCAATCAATCGATCATGTATCGAACATAGGAAGGATGACCTCTTGCAAATAGAAAGTATCATGCCACTATGAAGTAACTGGTCTAATCTCAAAATTTGAAAACTGACATGACTCTAAAACACAAGTACCATTGTCATGATAATGCTCTATAGCAGCATGTGTATGCTATTTATCATTGTGCACTCTAAGACTCTTTGGAATGCATCATGGAGTATAATAAGTCTGTGTTGGCGTCCTTTATGGAACACTCTTAATGATATGTAATATCAATCTAGGAAGTGATGGAGTAGAGAGTGACTCTCTATAATTTGTGGCAAATCATTGATTAAGTAACTTTTCAAGGATAAGTCTACTTGGAAAATTGACCACTTGATTCTAAACTTTTTGAATAGATTGAATGTTTTTAGGTTGCTCAACTATTGTATATTATTTAGGGACAATAGCCTTTAATTGAACGGGGTATTCATATGGAATATCATGAATTGTGATAAACTCATTAGAAAATATGTATTTTAAGCATCTTTGTAACTTGGTGGCCACACATGTGGGACCAACCTCTAGTGGTCATGTGATCTCACTAGTAGAATGCTGGACATGGCCATTGAATCCATTGATTAATTGTGTTGTAGGAAGGATATCCTTATTTGTGTATCCAAAATGTGAGACAAGTGTGATAGTGTGCATATTCACACTTGAACAGTTATCAACCATGACACTCTATATAGGTTGATGATCAATGCAAGCTCGAATAAACAAATGTGTAGGTCAAAATCATTGTCAACTATCTCATGCTCAAGGAATGTGATCAATGGTATAGATTGCAATCAAACATGATATATACTAATTATACCATTGAAAATATGTTGTGCCTTTGTATGATGATGATAAGAAGTTGGTGGAGGATGTGCATTATATGTGTAATGCACTTCTATTTTTTTTGGTGTTCCTTGACTTGTATGCTTAGGGAAAGGATCACTGAATATCTTCATTATTCTACTCCCACTTGGTTGTACCTTTGTATTGTTGGTAGGTGTACTTACATCAATGATGTTCTCATCTACCAAATATAGAATCTTATGTCTCAAAATGATGCATCTGTTGGTAGTATGCCCTGGTGCTCTATGAAATTCATAAAAAACATTTTGATTAAATCCTTTTGGAAGAGATTTACTGATATCAACCTCTTTAATGGGAGGGAGAGATATGAGATGACATTCCAATAAATATTGTAACACGTTGTAGGGAGCTTATAACAAGTTGGTATAATATTTCCTTGAAGGAGTTGATAATATAATATGAAAAGTAGGTTTTGAAAATGCATTTACTAGTACCATTTAATCACCCTTATTTTCAGTTGGTTTCACCTTATATGGAGGCTTACTTGGATTCTTTGCATGAGAAGTAGAAATTGGTTTGGTTTCATATTTTAGCTTATTTATTGCCAATAATTTAACCTCTCTTTCTTTAATTGTGACATAAATTCATGAATGATATAAACTTTTTAAACATAATATATTCATGTATAGGTGGAAACAAACTCTGTTTGAAGATGTCTTGTAATTTATTATCTTGTATAGGAGTAGTCATTTTGAATAACATGTTCTTATACCATAAATCATATTCTTCAATAGGCTCATTGGATTCTTGTTTGTGTTGAGAAATTTGAGCACATGAAATCTTTTTGCTTATGTAAA